>JAZKJV010003573.1:0-655110 GCA_037367405.1 Ottelia alismoides | reverse complement strand
TACCCTCCTTTGGCATTAAATTTAATTTAAAATACAATAGAGGTGAATTTGGTTTAAATTTGGGCTTATATGGAGAATATATTGATACATGAAATTCGGTTTATATCTTTTTCATTTGTATGTCCCAGTTGCACAATGCATTATTTTTATGCAGAATTATTTTTATATTTTAATGTATTTTTATGTGCAAGTTTCATATAGATCATTTTATTATTTGGGTACATAAAATGAAGAATAAAATAGAGTAAAAATGATTATTTTTAATGTTTAAATTAAGGTTTTATGTGCAGTATCAAACCCTTATCTCACCCTACTTTATTCCTTAATGACCCAGTCAATATTGACTTGGTCTCCGGGTTTAGGGTAATTCAATATATTTGGTACTTCACTTATTTTCTTTTCTTTTCTTTATTCTTTTCTTTTGGATTTAAATACAAGTATTTATAGACAAATAAATGAATGCCAATTTGTTTAAGTTAGTTGTATTTACATGTGCTTTGATAAGGATTTAAATGCAAAATAGAAGAATAAAGGTAGATTAATGGTTGATCATCAAATGAAAGATGGTACACACATTCCCTCCTTTAAAACAATCATGTAGGTAGTGATCCTTCACTTAAATCTCTCTTCTGTTTATTTGGGAGCAATCCAAGAACAAACATTACAACATCGGCCAGGATGTCTCCATGCTTTCAACAAGTAACAATGGGCTTAAAGCTATTAAACACGGGATCCTTATTGGGTTGTGGAACTAGGTCTCCTCTATCCAATGCTAGTTAAGTAGACTCATGTTATCGGGCCTTATTTAGTGGACAATATCGCCTTCTCGACCAGATCAAGCCTCATGGGTCTTAATAATCAACTTTACCTTCTTCTTACTCATGGTGGAGTCCAATCAACTCTTCATCAATTTCGGGTCCCCTCACTTCCGCCATAGGGGTTTTTTGTTGCCTTTGGTCCCAATCTCACAAGAATCTTAATACCCAAGATCGAATATACGTATTCAACATCTCCTTAGTGAATGCTTTCTCTATATGCCTTAATGCATCAGAAACACCAGAACACGTGTCCTTAGAGTGTGATTTCACCAAACGTGTGCTTTCACTTCTAAGCCTTAATCTTAGCAAAAAAAATGTTTTTTAAACTTCTTCACCTTGGCTCACCTTAGTCCTACTTGCTCCTCTTATTGTCAAATACAGGCCATGAGAGAATCCACCTAGTAGCTAATTTGGAAGGAGAGATGTTTGAGACTATTCGTGGGTAAATCCCCCCCCCCCCCCGTATTACATTTCTTAGTTAGCAAAATTTATGTGCTCAAACCTATGTTAAATATCTCCCTATCTCCATGTCACACACATCTCCATGTCCTATAACTAATTATTCTTATTGCATTACATTATGTATCTTCTTATAGGAATGATGTTGAAATAACCACCCCTCTGATGAAGAGTCCCCACACCCGTCAACTATCTGTATACTCCTCAAATCCTCCCAAATGTTTGAGCTACTCTCTTCAGCTGATGGTGTCGACGACCTCATCACTAGGTCCTTTTGTGGCCTGGTTTTTGGGTTGCTTGGGGAGCTCTGTCAAGTTTGAACTTTTTTGGGATTGCTCTGTGATGAACAGTGGTTGGCTATTTTCCATTTGGGCTGTGGGTGTTGTCCCTTGTTGTATTAAATACTACGCGTCCTCACCTCTGAGTTTCTTTTTCATGGTGGCTTGCCTATAAGTGCCTTTCCTTCTATTTTTGATAAATGAATTTCGATCTTTTTATCAAAAAAAAAAAGAATTATGGCCTCTAATTATTATGTGGTTTCTTATTGTCATATGCTTATTCATTTTTTTGCTCTAAATCTTGCTTATTTGATCTTAAAACTCTTAAAATGTACTAAGTAATTTTAATACGCATGATATAATTTGTCTAACTTAGTGGTCTTGATACACAATGTTAATGAAAATCGATTACGTTTATTACTTTATTTTTTAAATCATTTCCAGCATTTGAGCCTCACGAATTTTGAAGTTAAAGTGTTCAATGAAATGATGTCTAATCTATACAAGGTCGTTACTATGATTTGCATTGTTTTCAATACCGAGTCCTAGAAGGGTGCATTCCTTGGAGGTAGCGTGATGAATCTTTGATTCTCATTCTTTATTCTTTTATTTTAGTTTTATCTTTTAGCAAAAACACTTACAAATATGTGTAAATACAATAAATTATCACTGTGCATGTCATTGTTAATATTACATAATTAACACATATTTCCAAAAATAAAAGAATAAAGAGAAAAGAAAAAAAGAAGGATGTAATTATGAAATAAGTATAGATTGAACTAAATCCTGAGAAAAGGTCAATCATCGACATGATCGACAAGGAATAAAGTAGGGGGAGATAGGGTCCTTCTATATTCTTCATTCCATGTACATATCATTTTCATATTTTATTCGTCAATAAAAGACCTCAAATCCAATTATTTTCTTAATAAAAGTTGTACATAAAAATATTTTCTAGATAATAAAAATACGTGTAAGATAAATTATTGTACATAATTCAAATAATACCACTCATAAAAAGCCATACAACAAAAATTAAAAGATCAATTCCAGGTCCACATGGACTCAGATTCTTCCAAAATAACCTTTACTGGATTCAAATTAAATTATCTTTCAAATGAGGATGGTTCCATAAATTTTGGAATTATGAGGTAAAATTTGGCTTTTTTGGTGCAATGTATAGCCATATGCTACATTTATTTAATTATTTTAATTCATAATTAGGGTATATTGTATTTTAAACACTTTTACATATTCTTAATAATAGAATAAAAATAAAATAAAATTTTGAAAATGCAACAAAAAATAAAAATAAAATCCAACGTTCATTGTATAAAAGCCATGCGTGTGTATATTGTATACATAACCTATTTATTTTATACTTTTATTGAAATTGTAAAAATCAAATAAAAACCCTTTTAGTCTCCTAAATTATTTTGTAAATAAAAATAATATAAAATAAATATTTTATATGTAAAAATAATAAAATAAAAATAAAAGAATAAAATATATTGGTATACTATACTTATACTTAATACCCTATATTGTATATACTATATATATAATTTTATAAAAATAGTTAAAACTCATAGAAAAATAACTTGAAAAATAATAAACATATTTTTATTTTTACGATTTTATTGTAAATTAATTTACTATTTTAGTTACATTTTTCATTGATTTTTAAACTTTGAATTTTTCTAATTGGCTGGCATGGGTCCGTTGACCCGGGTCAACCATTCCCCTTTCAAGGTCAGACCTGGCTGGGCTTCATCGGACCCGATTTCTCCATTTTTCCTAGCCCGAGTCTGGCCATATTTTCTTCCGTTTTCTACACATGATCCTTCTCCTAGGATCCTTGATCCTCATGGATCCCTAGGTGAAGTCAGATCTTCCTAGGGTTTCGCACTCTCCACCGATTCTTCTAGACATTGAAATCTCTTATAAATTCTCTCTTCAGCCACCCTTGCTACCCAGCTCATCCCTCGTACCACCTTCCTTCCCTTGGCACCTCCAGCATCATGATAGGATCTTGTTGGTGTCCTTAGGAGGTTGATTTGGTGGTCGGGAGGCCATAGTTCATACGTGGCCGGAGCACTCCACCGCAAGCAGCCTCCCAAATCTTCCACAACCCGCTCGAGGCTAGGACCTTGCCTTCCACTCTTCCTGACTTCGTTGTTAATCATAGGAGCTTCAAGTACCCCTTATTTTGCTCGCATTTCCTCTTCTATTTTGATTCAGTTCATTAGCTCTGCCGCAAATTCATCACTCTGACCAGTTGCTTAGATCCCTGCATCACCCATCTGCCCGCACCGATCACATCCCCCACTCACCTTCATGTGCACTCCGATCCCCATGGATCCTGCTCATTGGAGTAGGTTTCCCTCCTCTGTCTCCACCGGAAACTAGAGCTTCATTCCCCCGTCACTTTTCTTCCCGTTTACATGCAATAACCCAACCAGAGCAAAGCCACCAAGTCTCTTTTCCCTTCGCAGGTATAGGCACGCGTGAGGAGATCTAATCCGAGCCCTGATTGCTCAAGCAGAGCACCTACAGGTGATCTACCTTCGTCCCGATCATCCAGCCATCCAATTCCTCATGTAAGGGACCCAATCAACGTGGATCACCTCCACGATGCTGCTGGACTTCACTACAAGTTCA
The DNA here is from genome assembly GCA_037367405.1 of Ottelia alismoides. Classification (NCBI taxonomy): domain Eukaryota; kingdom Viridiplantae; phylum Streptophyta; class Magnoliopsida; order Alismatales; family Hydrocharitaceae; genus Ottelia; species Ottelia alismoides. The sequence goes on along the minus strand of JAZKJV010003573.1, from coordinate 650,894 downwards.
TCAGACCCATGGATCGACGCCCATGACCGATTGATGCTCGTCAGGCTTCAGTTCTTCCAAGATCTTCCCTCGTCGTTGGATCGTCCTCTCTTGCTAGATCTAATATGGATCGTTCTCCCACGCCCAACTAATAACGATCCGATCAAATCCCTAGTACATCTGAGCCACACGTCAGCACCAACACTTTTCGGCTTTTAGATCTTTACTGGTGTAGTAGATCTAACGATCACGTCCGTGACATTCTCTGGTCGTCAGATCGCTTTGCAGAGCACCATCAGAATTGTCAATGCTCCATGCGCCCACCACGTGTCTCGAAGGGTATATTTCCCTTTTTACCTTACATTTTGTGTTATTTTTTGGTAGTCCAATAAATATAATCTGTATTTAAGAACTTTTGCATTAAGGACCATGTAGTTTCATATTTGCATTTTAGTCCATTTGAGTTTGCAGTCATGTGTATCTCACACGTGTTTTGGGTTATTTGCATAATTTGTCATAAATTTCTTGTTTGTTAATGAATGAAATTAATGATCTAAAAATTGCATTTATACCCTTGTGTGTCTAGTTTCACGTGCTGTGTGTATGATCTCTTGATTAATTGTGTAGAGGCCTCTAGACTTTACTTACTTGTTATTTGTTAAACCCTAGAACTTATAATATTTGTAGTTTGGTCCCTGTGCACTATTTTTAATTGCTTGCCTTTATTAATTGCAATAAAATAGCCAATTTACCTCTAAAAAATGCTTAAAAATATATTTGACTCTTACTTGCATGTACTATTTATGGTGATTTTTTCTTGTTGATTTTCGTGCATTTTCTAAAATTAAAAATTCAAAAACACCCTAAAAAGTCCCTGTTTGTTTTAGAAAAATCCTAAAAATTTGACAAAACCTTTTAAAAATTCTATAAAATTATTCAAGCTGCCTTTTTCATCTTTTAACTTATGTATTAAACTTTGTTGAAAAATACTCTATAGAAACCTAAAATTTTGTAAAATACTCATAAATTTATAAAAATCATATAAAATCAAGAAAAAAATCAAAAATTATGATTTCAGTTCTTGTTTGTAGATATTTACTTCTAGTTTATCATAAAAATCACTTCCTGGAATTTTTAGCCTAAAAATTCTCTAAAAATTACTAAAAACACTAAAAACAATATAACAAAAAAACATTTTTACTTTAATTTTCTCAGCATTTTTACCATTTGAAAAATACAAAAAGATTTCTTGAGTGTGATTTAATATTTTATGCATACCTCTATTATAATGAAAATTTAAAAATTTGGAAAAATTAAAAACCACTAAAAAGTAATAAAAATCATTTTATTCTTGAAATCAATTACTTAGTGTATAATTGTGCTCCTTGAGTTCGACCTTGGTCGCATACCAAGCTCATAAAAGTAGCAAAACTACTTATTTTCTCTGTTTGATTTATTAGTGGGTTATTTTCTCATTAATCACATTGATTGATTGGGTCACAATGACAGCTTAATTCTACACTTAAACCTAGTCTGTCTTTGCAGTTTTCATATTGGCATCGTTGCCAGGGAGCACGGCTAAGTAGTTAGGATTCAATTTTTGTTCATATTTGCTTCCCTCTTTTTACAATCGTTTCTGACCTTCTTCTGTTTTGCTTCTTGTGCAAGGAACCGCTTGGAGGACGACTCGGTTCGCTTTGGAGGGACTCGCACCTGAGGAGGAGCAGGAGGAGGAGGAGCAGTTATATTAGATAGAATTAGTTTAGCTTTATTTTTGCAAATACTCTTGTAATAATTTAAACTTCTAGACTCTTCTGGATACTTTGACCATTATTCAGGGTATGTTTCGCTGAGTGCCAGTGCACTGGGGGGACTTCCACTGGATTTTCATGTTTTCCCACCTTTTATTTATATTTGTTTTCTGAGTTTTTAGCCCCTAAACATAGATTTTATTCTTGTTGAGCTTGATAGAAACTAAGGTCCAAACACCCTAATTGAATATATGTCCCTATAGATCACGGTAGGACTTAGTCAAATAAAAAAGTAATTTAATTGGATTAGAGACCGTGTGTCGAACGAGTTGTATACAACACTTGCAGGACCCATTTTGGTGGGCATCGATTGGCATCTAAGATTGGACTCAGGTCTCTCTTCTAGTTAATTAGCACCAACTCTTCTCGTTAATAAGAATTTATTATCTTACGACGATTTTCTCGTGCATCATTTAGATTAAGTTTTAATTCTGTCTTTAATTTATGTGCGGATCACTTTGCATGTAGACTGTTGGAGCAAGGTACGTATTTCTGACTCTGTATGCATCATTGAGTTTCATCGTGCATCAGCTTTTCTGTCTTCCTCCACATGTTTTATTGGACTTATATAAAAGGAAATCAGAATATTTGGTAGATGTTGCCTTTATTCAGAAAAATACCTAAAATGAGATAACCAATAAAATCGGGAGTGCTAAGGCATACTTGACCTAAAATAGGACTTAACATCAAAAATTTTGTTTTGGGGAGAGTAACCCTCTCCTTGTCTGATTTTATCTGCTGGGAGTTGAGTGACCACACACTAGGACAGAGCCACGCCTGAACTTCCTTCAGATATCGGTTCGATTAGCTATTCTCAAGTGAGGATTTTTGGGTAGCTGGTAAAACGGTCTGGACTTCCTTAGCAGAGTGGGTGGTTTAGAGGTCATTGTGTAAGGCTCCATCTCAAGTAAATCGGGTAGCCGGAAATGATCCGTACATACACCCATACTTGCTGGAAATAGGTGCAACTAATCATAAGAATTTGGACCAGTCTTCAGGAATAATCAAGCTCCTAATAGCTCGCTAACTCGCTTTGTAAGATTGGATTATCACCTAATAAAATTTGACAAGATAAACGACCCAAGCTTTCACAATCATCATTCTATATTGAGTAGTTGAACTGGGGTTTGTTTTCTCATTGTGCTTTCAGTCCTTCATAAATCCCCCATATCAAAATGATGGGGAAGGAGGTCTCTTAGGCTGCCTCTGGCAACACTGCTTTCCAGCACTCTCCCCTTCATCTAGGGCAACTTTAGAGAGCGCAGACCCGCTCTCTAGACCTGAATTTGCCTCCACCTTGTTCCCCCTCGACCACCTATCTTACACTACTAAGTTATAGTCAGAAAGTCCAGCATAACTCTACATTCATTTGATAGCACATGAGTTAGGGCCTTTTGCCTTTGTAGAGACCGGAGAGATGGCCAGTAATGACAGGACCGATGAGCAGCCTCAGACTTCATTATTTGTATTGGATCAGGCAGCCATCAACAATACACTACTAGCTTCCTTAGAGACCATAGAAGAGACAGATCATGGATCAAGGTATATTCATGCCATAGGTGGGGAGAAAGCTCATGCAGATGCAAATTGGGAGAAAAGACCCAGAGATACCAGCCGGTGGTGGAGCGATACAACACCTGGAGGGCCGAGCATATGACAGACTCCAGGACGAGCCACGAGATCCTCATAGGCCAGCATGCACCATGAGGTAGTTGCGAAACCCTGGTGCAACCCTCACTCATCGATGGATCTAGCTTCCCGCCATCCTGGCGACTTCGAGCTTCGCCCCCAAAAGATCCAGCTACTACATAAGTTCCATGGGTACGCCATCGAGGAGCCCCACCTCATCTACAAGAATTCGAGATGACCTGCAGTACCGTCCATAATAGGCTAGTGGACGACCACACCATCAAATAGACAACCTTTCTATTCTCTTTAGTTGATTGAGCAGCCTACTGGTTGAAAGACCTAGGGAGGGTTATCACCACTTGGGAGCAGCTACGGATAGAGTACTTGAACAAGTATTACCCACTCGGCTAGATCAATGCAGCTAGAGCCATGATTAGCAACTTCACCATGATCCCCAATGATTAATTCCATGAAGTTGGGATCGATTCCAAGATCTCATCGACATGTGTCCCCACCATGATATCAGCAAGCCCAAACTCGTTCAGAGTTTATTCTGTGGGCTAACACCTGAGCTGCAGGGGCTAGTGAACGCCTCTTGTGGAGGTTCCTACTTTGCTAAGGATGAAGACCATGTATGGGCCATCTACGAGGAGATGGTCGAAAACTACACCATGATGTCCCAAACAAGGGTCTACACTCAGGGGAAGCCTCCACACTAGGCAACTTCATACCTGAGGATAGCACGTATTGAGGCCGGTCCTTCTTCCTCTTATGCGGCAGCAACACTAGCAGAGTTTTCAACTGTTGATATGGGTATCATCAGCCAGAAGCTAGACTGGATGGAGATTATCGAAAAGAAGAAGTTCTAGGGCTTTGACCAACTCAATAGGATTGATGAGCTGGCCCAAACATTGAGTGACAAGAAGACCCATACCATGTGTCTCCAAGAGGCACAGACGGCTTCTCAGCCACATTCCAGGTCGCGGACTGATCCCAGGGAGCAATTCGTCTCATCCCTCCACCTTCTATCGTCAGGTCCATCACATTTAGGTAGAGTTGTAACATTCAATCCCGCATTACCAATTGCCATCACCCCATTCCTCAGACATTCTATTGGTGGTGTATCATCTGGATCAGCCCTTGGCGTCCCTCCCCCCTGCTAGTTCATGAGCAACCATTGATGGAAGTGAATAGGATTTGGTACTCCAAGTACCAACAGCAGCCTGGGATATGTCGTGATCATCCAGATTTTTGATGGTCCACTGGAGGTTCTTCATCCCAATAGCAGCCTCCTGGCACAGGCAGGGCAAGGTGCCCAATAGAAGCAACCCCAGTTCTCCCAACAGCCACAACATGGTCCTCGACCCTCATACTAGGGTCAATAGTGGAGGCAGCAACCTCATCCGTAGTACCTCCAGCCTCCTTCTCACCTGTACCAGTAGCAGCAGCAGAGCCAACCTCATTTTCAGTGAGGCAACCCGTCTGGTTCTCATTCACAATCATATGAGAACCCATCCCTTGATGATCTCGCCCGCATGCTGCCCGAGCAACAAGCTACCTTTCGACTAGAGATGAATGATTTTCGGCAGGAGATGAGAGAAATAATAAAGGGCAAGGCCGTCATACTTGCACAGATTGAACCTAACCTTAACAATCTGAAGAGAAAGTCTGAGCAGGTACAGGCTACAGAGACTGCCTCTAGTGATATTCAGGTTGACATTCATTATTTATTCGATGCTGATTTTGTGACACTTAGGAGTGGTAGGAAGCCAGCCGGTGGCATCTCTTCTAGGCGACATTCTACTGCAGATTCTATGGTGACATACGGAGTCAGGAGCGGTATTGAGATCGCTAAGGATGATGATGATGGGGGTACTGAGGCCACCGAAGATGATGATCCAAACGATGGTGTTGATGTCGTTATATCTCTAAATGTTGTACATGGTGGTAGTGATGTCACCTGAGTTCCAGATGCCAGACCAGATCGTGGTACTGATGCTGGCAATTCAGATGTTGTCAGTGGTACTGATGCTGCCAAGAGTCAGACAGTTGTTTGGTCCTCTCTTGTGCCAAGGATATTTTTATAAAAAATAAAAATAGATAACTTTAAAAAAAAAATATGAATAAAGGAAAGGTTTCTATATCTTCTTTGGATCCATTTGTTGATATTGACAATGTTTGCATGGATTCCAGCATTATGCATTCTCAAAAACCCACTCCTGACTCTCATTCTTCTGAGGAGGGCCCCTCTATTCCTTTCCCTCAAGCACTCCGCTTAGGGAAGGGCTAAAAAATAGAAAATCCAAAAAGAGGCAGCAAATAGAGTTCAGTGAGCAGATGATAGATAGATTTCAGATCTAGCTGACTCTTCAGGAGGCACTTGAGCATATCCCTCTTTTCCAAAATAACCTTAGAGAGAAGACCATCATCCGTAGGAAGAAAAGGCAAAATCATAATGCAGAGATTTATGCGCTCACTCATGCCACTTGCTACTCCATCCAAAACCGATTGCCAGCCAAGAGACATGGTGCATGAGCCTCCTTATGTCAGATGTCACATACATGAGCAGCAGTTCGATCGAACTTTATTAGAAAACGGATCCTCTATTAACCTCCTCCCGGCTGCCTTACTCGACTGATTCGAGTTTGGCCCTCTTAGACAGATCAGGACAGTTCTCCAGTTTGTAAATAGATCAGTTAAGAGGCTGAAGGGGTTATTAAAGTAGGTTGTCATCACAATTCAGCATGAAATTCCCCATGGACTTTGTTGTGTTGGACATGGAGATCCTTGAATGTATGACCGATACCCCAATCATTTTAGGATGACCTTTTCTTGGCCACAACCAAGGTAGTGTCCGATCATGATAATGAGAAGGTATACTTTCACGTTGAGGGCGAGAGTATACAAATAGAGATAAATGAGGAGTTGAGAGCCAAAGATTCAGCTTGCTATGAGCAGAGTTCAGAACAGATGATAGATTCAGAGCTAGAGGTCCATCATGAACGTGATTTTGTGATTACAGATGATGAAGTTGTTTGGACAGATCCGATTTCACGAGCTCTTGTCACACCTTCAGATTCTGCAGAGTTACAGATGCCAATAGATGAGAGTTCATAGAGTGCACTCACGACACAGGACACCTTAGAGGTTGATGATTGTGATCTGGATAGCGAAGCAGTATATTTCTTGTGATTTCGATTCAGATCCCTTGGGCTCATACACTGATTTTGATTGGCGAGATTTCGATGATTATTTTCCATTTATGATGTCCACAGAGCCTGCATTTAGGGCAGAGATTGAGCCAGTACAGTTGATGGATACACCAGAAGGGTCGTCTTTGTGAGATTCACTGATTCCGCGAGAGTTTTCTCATGCATATTCGGTAGCCTTCACTCAGACTTTTTAGAAGCCAGACCTTCCAGCTCCCCCATGCCTGAACTGAAGACCTTACCGCAGAGCATGAAGTATAGATTCCTCATGGGTGAGCCAGAGATGTTCCCTGTCATTATTTCATCGGATTTGAATTGAAGACCAAGAATCTCGTTTGATGGAGGGTTTTGAAAGAAACCGCAAGGCAATCGGATGGATTGTAGCTGATCTCCAAATGATAAGTCCGGACATGTGCTCCCAACACATATATCTCGAAGATGATGCCCAACCATCACGTGAGTTCCAACGTAGGCTGAACTCGAATCTTCAAGAAGTAGTCATGAAGGAAATATCTAAGTGGTGGAGCATCGATTTTATCTACCTCATCTCTGACTCCAAATGAGTTAGTCTGTTATATGTGGTACCCAAGAAGACGGGTATCACTACAGTGGTGAATGAGTCTGAAGAGGAGATACCTACCCGAGTACCCACTTCTTGGAGGGTCTTCGTGGACTACAGACGATTGAATCAGATCACCAAGAAGGATCATTTCCGATTACCATTTATTGATCAGATTATTGAGAGGTTAGCTGGGAAGAGTTATTATTGCTTTCTTGACAATTATTTGTGATACAATCAGGTGGCCATAGCACACGAAGACTAGGAGAAAACAAACTTCACATGTCCGTCTAGAACGTATGCTTTTAGAAGGATGCCCTTTGGATTATGTAATGCCTGGCTACCTTCCAAAGGTGCATGCTTTACATCTTCTCAGACATGGTGGGCGACTGTTTAGATGTCTTCACGGATGACTTTTCAGTCTACGATGATGGTTTCAATGCTTTTCTTGCTTGCCTAGATCGAGTACTTCTAGCGCTGCATTAAGGTCCACCTAGTCTTATCTTAGGAGGAGAGTCATTTCATGATGACTCAAGGGATGGTCCTTGGTCACATCATCTCCAACAAGGGTATGGAGGTTGATCCGACCAAGGTGGATATCATCAAGAAACTCACCCCACCGTCTAATCAAAGATAGTTACAATCTTTTCTAGGGCATGTCGGTTTCTACCGATGGTTCATACGACTTCAGTCAGATTTCCCGACTGCTAACTAATTTTCTCATGAAAGACACTGAGTGCCTTGTAGATGATAAGTGTCTTTCCTCTTTCGAGACTCTCGAGAATTGGTTATTCAGGCTCATGTCCTTCAGCCACCCGATTGGTCTCTCCCATTCGAGATCATGACATATGCTTCTGATTTTGCTGTAGGGGCTATGCTTAGACAAGAGGGATAATGTGCCATTTTCCTACACTAACTCTAGCTGGCCTTTGGATGTCACTCAGCAGAACGACATTGTGACTGAGAAGGAGATGCTAGCCATGGTATTTGCTTTGGATAAGTTTTGATCTTATATTCTCAGATCTAGAGTGACTATCTATACCGGTCACACCGCCATCCTATACCTCATGAACAAGAAGGATGCCAAAGCTATATTGAGTATATGGATCCTTCTACTCCAGGAGTTTGATATTAAGATTAAGGATAAACCTGGAATCAAGAATGTGGTGGCGGATCACCTCCCGATTAAAGCATCTTGAGGATTTTGATATGACCACACCTATCACTGAGACATTCCCAGATGAGGTAATTCTTGCTATCACCTCGCTTCCATGGTATGTTGACATTGTGAACTATCTTCTTGTCAAGAAAGTTCCACAGGGTTTGCCCGGGTAGTAACTTGAGACCTTCCTCGTGAAAGACAAGTCGCATCATTGGGAGGATCCCACCCTTTACCACGAAGGAGGGGATAGTGTCTGGCATCGGTGTATTCCTCAGGAGGAGCACCATAGCATCCTCACCTATTACCACAAGCATGTGGTAGGAGGAAATCACTCTGGGAGACAGACAACGTAGAAGGTTCTCCAAACCGACATTTGGTGGCCTGCTCTTTTCAAAGGATTCAAATGAATTTGTGAAGAGGTGTACTGACTGTCAGAGGGTGGGCACTTGCGGGCAGAGAGATATGATGCTTATGCAGCCCATTCACTTCTGTGAGGTTTTTGACGCATGAGGCATCGATTTCATGGGCCCATTCCCTAAGAGTCAGGGATTTGAGTATAGTTTATTAGCTGTGGATGATATGAGTCATTGGGTTGAGTCCATCCCCGTCAAAGCCGTAGATGCAAAGACTATTTGCAAATTTTTGAGGAAAAATATCATATCACGGTTCGGGGTACCTAGAGTCGTATTTTTTTATGGGGAACTCATTTTATCAACGACAAGGTAAGGGCCCTTGCCTAACGAGTTCGGCATTAACCATAGAGTTGCCATGCCATATCATCCACAGATGAATGGTCTTGCTAAGGTTTCAAGTAGGAAGATTATGATTATTTTGCAAAAGGTTGTCCGTCCAGACCGAAAGGATTGGTCACAGCTTTTGGACTCGATCTTGTGGGCCTATCGGACCTCCTTCAAGACATCTTTGGGTACATCTCCCTTCCAACTTGTTTATGGAACGCCATGCCACTTACTTGTAGAGATCAAGCACAAGTCACTTTGGGCAGTTACTGAGTTATTATTGGATCCTGAGAGTATAGGAGATCAAAGGAGAGTAGAATTGGCAGCTCCAGAGGAGTTGAGAGATACAAACCTTCTCAAGTAGTCTTCAATATAAGGATAGAGTGAAGATACATCATGATTCTCACATCAACCATAAACAGTTTTAGCCCAACCAGAGAGTATGGCTATTTGATGATAGGTTGAGATTATTTCCAAGAAAATTATAAAGTAAATGGAAGGGACCATACTTGGTCAGAAAGTTGCACGACAATGGTAGCATTGATATATCTGAGTTGTCTTCTGAGTCCACCTTTCGAGTCAGCTATCAACGCCTAAAGCCATAACTTGATCATGATCACGTGACCACTGACGTTGCCCCTATTCATTTTGTATGAGGTGCCCTTGACTCATATCACATGCATCTCATACCAGATTTTCGCTTCTTCTCCATCTTTATATAGATTCATATTGTCTATATCATTCAATCATTTTGGTGTAATACCCCAGACTCATCTTATGATTTGCTATACTTAGGATGCAATTTATCATAAGTATAGGGGGTATTAAATCTGTGATTATTCATTTTTCCATTACCTTTAATTTTTGTTGCATATACTTAGGGATATTTTATAATTAAGTATAGGGGAGGAAATATTTGTATATTTTACTCCTCGGTTTTCCCCTTTTTATGTACAGTCTTCTATACTTAGGATTACTTTATCCGAAGTATAGGGGGATCCCCGACTTCTATTGATCTTATTCTTTCATTCTTTTGAGTCATTGTAGTATAGGATTCTTTTCACTTGTCTATACTCAGCATAAGTCATGTCTTCCTTCATCGTTGTCTGATCACTCTGAGGACATCATTCGAGCAAAGTATAGGTGGGATGTCATATATATTGTATATATATTTTAGCTAATGTACATTATGGTGTGTTAATAACATGGCTATTACTTATAAGACAGGAATAAACATGTTTGAAATTATTTTCAAAATGCATTGTAAAAATTGTTTGTAAAACTTTTGAAAAAAAATATTTTTGTACAAATTATGTAAAAATGTTTGTAAAAATGTCTTTTTTGTAAAAGATTTGTGGAATTATTTTCTGTATCAAAATTAGGTATATTGTACAATATTTTTGAAAATTACTGAAAACAAAATGTTTGCAAAAAATAGTTTGTAAATATTGGTAAAAATAATTTTGAAAAATCCTTTAAAAAATTATTTTGTGAAATGTTTGCAAAACTCTTTTGTCACATGGGAAATAACCTATGGGGTATGAAAACCACTTGTATATATGTGTACATTAAAAACCATAATCTACCCCTAAAGTCTTTCTATATAAGTATCCTTAATAAAGTCGGTAAAAGATCTTGTAATAAAATCCATCTGTTACATAAAACATGTAACATAAACCCCTTGTAAATATGTATATATCTTTGTGAAAACTTTTTCCTTTTACTTCTTTTTCAAAAATACTAAAAAAATAAAATAAAAAAATCTATAAAAATTTGCTAGTTTGAAAAATTCCACCAAAATGAGTTTTTTTGTAAATATTTGCATGTGCATTCTTCAGAATCATGGTTGACATTTAAACTAGTCTGGAATAAAATTGAAGTATGGAGTTTGGTTAAAACCTAAATCCACTTAACTTTAGAGGAACCTTATAGGATTTGGGGTTAAGACTATCAGGTCCATAGCGACTTAATTCTTTGAGTCTGCGAGGCTATGTTCACATGTCAACTTGATTAGCCTAAGTAGAACACTTAACAACACACGTATGACTCTCAGAGACAATGACTTGACTTGGACACGCACCTTACACGTAGCTCAACATGGATGAGGTGGTGAGGAGGTAGAATCCTTTATCTTGGAGTAGCATACAAGGGTAGTACAGCTATCCAGAACCTCCCATCCTCCTTTGGGGAGGAATGTGCACCTCAACCTGGTCTAGTAGCATTGGGGGTCTAATGATAGGATGTTTTGGGTTGCAATAAAGCTTCAAAAGAGGGATAGTCTATTGGCTTAAGAAGAAAAACTCCTTATGTACATGCACTGCACCTTGTAGATATGTTGTATATATGTCGTAAAAATGTGTAAAATACAAAAACTCCAAAAAGGGGGCATGCCTGATTAAATAAAATGCATGTTGGAGTGTATATAGTTGAATAAGCAAAGTTTATGTATTTCACCGTCTCATCTCAAGGAAGCTTGCAGTTGGAGACTTAGCTACACCGGTTAAGCTCCAAGAGATAGGTGGCTACACTGGTCACGGTCCATTCTCTCCTTTTCCCCTCTTCTTGAGCTGGTTGTATTTGAAATAGAAGGGAATACCCCACTCCTCAAGGAAAGAGTTTCTAGACTGGGGGATTGAAAAACGAGAAAGCGAGAGCCGCTAAATAGTGGTCTGACAAGTCAGACTCACTGTCGCTGATGCGACTGCTCAAACCACCTCGGTCTTCAACAATTAACCCACACAATCAATAAAGCAATCAAGAGCAAGGATTAAAATTTATTATACCCTACTAACAATGTATAATGGCAAGCAAGTAGGGGTCGAACTCAAGAAGCAAAGGTGTAGAGCATAGATAAGAACCCAAACCTAGGTCTAATAAGCAACTCAGCCAATCTAGAGTTTTTGTGGTTTTTAATTTTATATTTTTTTATTTAATTTTTTAATTTTGTATTTTTGTATTTTGATTTTTAGTTTTCTAATTTTATATTTTCTTTTTATATTTTATATTTTTTTATTTTCTTTTTCAATATTGGAATATAAAAGCAATGTTAATAAAAGAGAGAAAGAGCTATTTATAAAAATAGATAAAAATGTTCAAAAATAAGAAAATAAAGTCTTTTTGGTCTTTTTATACTTTTTTACTGTTTTTGTGATTTTTGGGTAATTTTGAGAATTTTTTGGTATTTTTAATTAGCAAAATAAAGCAAACAGTGAATAAAAATGCAAGGCTGAAACTTAAAATGGAGGAATAAAATAGCAATCAGTAACAAAAAATTCTCCAAATTAATTTTCACTTAAAGATAATAAAACAAAGAAAATTCAGGAAAGAAAAACACTATTTTTGGATTTTTTATGAATTTTATAAATTTTTATGAAGGTTTTTAGGGTTTTACAATTTTTAGGAGTTTAGTTTTGTATTTTTTAATGATTTTTGGCTGGGAGTTAAAATAAACTAAAAGACACAAAATATATTTTTTTTGGATTTTTCTGAGGAGTTTCAATATTTTTTAGGGATTTTCTAAGCTAGACAGTGCACAAAATAGATCTTTTGATTTTTAATAAATATTAAAATAAGATAAAATCAAAAACTAAATTGATGGCGTGGAAGCATAAGTGCACAGGAGCTTAAGTCCAAAATTTGAGAATTTTTGGAGTTAGAATGAGCCTTCAAATAATTACCACCAGCAAGCAAAAAGTGAAAGGCCTGTCAAGGACTATTTAGCAATTAGACAATATTCGAAGGGTATTCGTGCAATTTTCCTCACAAAATTTGTACTGAATAAAATACCCTCTGAACTGAAGACCAATCGCCAAAGAAGCAGGGGTGCCTTTGCAAAATCGCCAGCGCACGTGCTTTGCGGCGCCCAGGCGGGGGCACGAATGCAAAAACCCAAACGTTGGGGGGTTGAAATGTTAAATGCTCGAAGAACTATAACTCTGCAGCAATTATTTCATGGATTCAGTATTAAAATCGGAAATCACAAGGCTGATCCTGCAAAAATATCAGGACGCACGTGCAAGACCACGTGCGCCTGGGAAGGACTATTCGGCCAATCCAAAGAAAGTTCGAGGGTTCTGTAGCAATTATTACACAAAATCCTAAACAGCGATTGAAAATTTATAAGCTAAAGGTTAAATGCAAAAACGCATGGAGTAAGGTAGCAAAATACCCACGCTTCAGATCGTACGGCTGCAGCTCGTCCACTAAGGCCACGTGTCAAGCCAGCAGCACCCGATACCCCTTGAGTTCGATGGCTAAGATTAGATTGGGACGGACGATCGAACGGTTGGTGTTCTTTCTCGGACTGACGGCTGCGATCAAGGGAAGGGGGCAAGAGATCGACGGCAACTGTACGCCCCCCCCCCCTTCCCCATCATTCTTGTTCCTGTGCAGATGCGCGCAGGCGGCGGTGGCGCGCCGGCGGTCGCGTCCTCCTCGCGCGCGGCGTTTAGATCTCCTCCGACGGCAACTGTACTCCCCTGGGGCTTCCTCGAGAGAGGCAGTGGCTTCAAAATGGCCGAAGACGGCCGGAGCCCCGCTGCGGCGTTGGCGGAGGGGGAAAACCTCCAAGGGCTTCGAGCTTCAATCAACAACAAAAAAAACGAACCCCCGTGGGGTCCCTGAGCGCACCTGGGACCTGCAAAGGAGATGGGTGAAGAAGTCGGGGGCATAGTGCCCCGACTTCGTGGAGTATTACACGCAGAGGGCAGTTGGTTAGGAAGGTGAAAGCGGCCGGCGAGACTCGATGCCGGCCGCGATTGATTCGGGTGCAAGGATGACTAATAGATAAAGATTTGGACAAAGGGATTACCACTGTGATTTTTCTTACAGAAAAACATCTGGAAAAGGAAGAGAAAAGGGGAGAAAGAAACCTCACCCGCACGAGCACGAGGTGTTCTCCGGCGAGAACTCCGGCGAGGGGATCAAGCTCGATTCGAACACTTCTTTGTCCCGCTAAGAGGCCCTCCGGACTCCTATCACCAAGGGTCTCGCCAAAGGTCTAGGTTAGGGATTAGGAAGTGGAAGAGTGATCAAAAAGTCAAGGGAAGTCGGGGGGTCCGTTTTGAACCATGGTCGAGTGGCGACTTTCGAGGGCCGGTCACGGGTGGCACAACGACCCAAAGGTCGAAACAATGATCGGGCGAGTATGCCCTATGGTAGGGCTACATATCTCGTGAAGAAACCGACCTCATTCGGTGAAAGGAGCGGTCTCCAAAAATCCGCGAAGTCGAGGAAAAGTCATTTCTGACAACAGCCCAGGCGTTGGGCAGAGAGTTGACCGAGGTCAACTCTCCTAGCCCCCCTGGTTGGTCCACGTGGACCAACCAGGAAAAACCTGGAGAAAAAGACTTCTAAATTCAAATTAAAATAGCAAATGATTTTATTAATTTTTGATTATAAAATAAAAAATGTTTATTATTTTATGAATTAATTTATGGTGATTTTTATTTATTTTTATGGAGTATATTTTTACAAGTTTGCATTTATACCCCTATAGGTATCTATATCTATGTATTGGAGTCTTTTATTTTTAATTGTATATATTTGATTTATTTATTTTTGATTATTATTTTATAAAATTATAAAATACTTTTATATACACAAATACATTTTTATTTTATTTTTATGAGGTGTTTTGTATATTAAATAAAATATAAAGGTATAATGTATAGGTATGTGTATCAGTAATGTATCTATGTATTGAATATATGTTCATATTTATTTTTATTTTTCTTTGCATTTTTATTCTGATTTTAATGCACATAATTGTTATAAGTAATATTTACAACATTATAAAAATATAAAAATATAAAAATAATGAATAAATAATAAATTGAATATTTTAATATGTACAAGTATACAATCGGGGTCCAAAAGTCAACTTTCAAACCGTAGCTCCGCCAACTGCGAAATCACCGCCATTAAATAGCTTATTTTCTTCTATATACAATTAAAGGTGAGTACACTGCATTTGGAGTTTTTATTTGTGAGATATGGGTCTGGGAAGTTGGCATTCTGGATTCTTATTCAGACCATAACATTTTATTTGCACATTATTTTTCTGTGAAATCAATTTTGTATTTTTCTTTATAAAATTATATACAACTTTCATGTACAAAGTTTCTTTATTTGAGGTATAAAAAGTGGAACCAAAAATAGGTCCCAAAATGAATAAAGAATGAATAAAATAAAAGGAGTTTTATTGGTGTTTCTGGCCCTTATCTCCCCCTACTTTATTCCTTGTCGACCTATTCATCAAGATGCCTAGGTCTCGGGGTTTCGGGTCATAAAATATTTACAATATTTTATTCTTTTTCTTTTCTTTTCTTTATTCTATAATTTTGGCATTAAAAACCGCATTTTATACAATATTTACACACATATACATGAATGCTAAGATGCATGAATTACGCCTATTTGCACGCATTTACTAGGGTTTTTAAGGCCAAAATGATAGAATAAAGATGATGAAACGTGGATTCATCATCCCCCTTATACTTGCCTTTGCTAGTCCCTAGCAAACACTTATGCAATAAGTGTAGAAAAAGAAAAATAAAGAAAAGAAAAAGAAGAAAGATGGGCTAAATTTAATTATCAAACTTGTCTTCACAAAATCAAAGTTTGGAGCTTAAGTCGGACCTTTGGAATTTTAGTGCGGGCGGAACCTTATTGGGAACCGAATTTGAAATCCAACAGTCCCCGAGAATCCCAAAACTCTGCTCAAGTCTCCTCAATAGCCAGGTCAGAAATATCTCAATTCATACGCAAACTCTTACGACTATGAGTCTGACTCGTACAGTGTCAGTGATGGTGGCTCTCCCCAACTAGAATGACAAAGAAACTGACTTCTCCAGCATGACAACCCAATGATTCCCCAATCCAATAACTCCATCCTCGAGGAGCGGGGTATTCCCTTCTAAGTTCAAGTGGCAACCAGCTCAAGAGGAGGGGTGAAGAGAAGAATGGACGGTAGCCAGTGTAGCTACCTATCCTGGGATGCAAGACCAGTGTAGTCAAGTCATCCTGCTGCAGGCTCACATATTTGACTTTGGAACTCAAGCTTGCTTATTGACTTTGTACATACTTGCAGGCTTTTTATTTTTGTACATGCCTGAACTTTTTTTTTTTGAAATACTATTTACAGCAGCATTTACATAAGGAGTTTTTCCTCTTGAGCCAGTAGACTATCCCTCTTTTGAAGCTTTATCGCAACCCACAGCCTCCTGTCTTTAGACTTCCTAATCACTGGACAGGTTGGGGTGCACTTCCCTCCCTAGAGGAGGACAAGTGTTTCCACTTGTGTGCGTCTCATACCGGCAAATCCAGTCCCCTCACCACTCCAACTGAGTTGAGCCATGTGAAAGGTGCAGGTGTCCAAGTTAGGTCATTATCAACAAGAATCGTGCGTGTGCTCCGAAATACTCTACTTAGTCAATCAAGGATCTATTGAACCAAGTCTCGTGATCCTCAAAGAATTAAGTCAACTAGACCTGAAGTACCTCAAACCCAGTTCCTACAAGGTTCCTGTTATTAGGTAGATTTTAAGGTCCAATCAAGCTCCAATCTCCGGATTTTACTTAGACTTGTTTAACTATCAAACTCAATCCAAAAAATGCGAATGCCATGCAAATGTTATGCAGCAAATATTTTTGTGATGCAATTTTCAAGGATTTTGAACTTTTTATGGATTTTTGAAAAGATGATCATGATGCAGATGCAGATGCATTTTTTTGTATTTTTCAAAAAGATTTTTCAAATGTTTTTTTGGATTTTACTTTTGCAAATGTTTTTGGGATTTTTGAAAAGAAAAAGATTTTGGCTGAAAACTAGGTTAAAATATGTATACGGGAGTGCTTCTTATATTTACAAGAAGTGAGTCTTAAGAATTTATAGGGTAAGTGGTCAATTTTATACATATATATATAGTGGATTTTGGTGTGATGTGTATATTCCTCAAACTTATTTGAAAACAATTTACACACAATTTTTGAAAACTATAGTCCAAAATAATTTTTACAAACACTTTACACACATTTGAAAACATTTTGCAAAGGCTTTCAAAACAGTATATATAGGTTTTTCAAAACATTTTTGCAACCATTTTTCAAACCATTTGCAAATCATTTTTCAAACATTTTATTTCACACCAAGAAAAGAAATTTTTACAAAACACACATTTTTACACAGGTTGAAAACATGTAACAAAACATTTTCAAAATAGTTTCCAATAGATGTTCACAAAGATTTTAAAACTATTTTTCAAACATTTTGCAAAAAAAAACATTTTCACCTGATTTATTAATCAGCATATACAAAAAGAATTTGAGGAATAACCACATCTTTTTATTAAGGATTTTTAATGAATTTTTATGAATTATTAGCCTATATTATTAAGAAAATACGAAAGTACGAGTTATGGCTAAAGTATATACGTAGTATATACGACCCCCCTATACTAAGCTTGAGCTATGTCCTCATAGATCGGAGAGAAAAGAGAAGACAAAACTCGTACTGAGTATAGAGAAGTCTAAAGATTAAAGGAATGAATCAATGAATGAGAAGTTGACCGTCCCCCCTATACTTAGGATCAAATAATCCTAAGTATAGCAGACTGTACACAAAGCAGGGAGGGTCAAGGGTGGGAATGAACAGATCGTACTCAGATTGTCTCCCCCTATACTTAGGGTAAAATATCCCTAAGTATAGACAAGAAGAGGAGACAATGGAGAGGATCGACAAGAATAGAAGAAACTCGGGGTGCACACCCCCCTATACTTAGGACAAAGTGCGTCCTACGTATAGAAAACTGTCTACAAGGGGTGGCAACTTTTTGATAGATACAGAAGATAGAAAAGGAAAAGAAGAAAAGAAGAAAGAGATGAGATTGGATATGAACGACTCAGGATGCACATCCCCCTATACTTAGGATAAGGTACATCCAAAGTGTAGCAGTGATGAAAGGGATGGCATCAATTCGGTAGAACAAGATAAAAGAACTTGAAAAGAAGAAAAGAAGAAAAGACGAAAAGGAAAATCATTCAAAAATATTTTTATGTGCTTCGCCTTCCTCTGCCTGTCCCGAGCTGTTCAGCTCATTCTCATATATTACTTGAATGGAGTCAACGACAGCCATGAATGTGTCATGTTCAAGGTATGGCTTCATAAGCTGTCCATTGACTACAAAAGGTTGTGCGTCAGATGACAGATTAGATATCAAGACGCTTCCGTTGTCACGCACCTGCCTAACCAAAAACGGCCCAGTCCATTTGCTCTTCAATTTGCCTGGAAAGATCTTTAATTTCGCATCGAACAACCATACCTTCTGACCTGGATCAAAGGACTTGTGGCGGATGTGCTTGTCATGCCATGTTTTGACCTTTTCCTTGTACATACGGCTGTTGTCATATGCATAATCTCTGAATTCCAGTAATCTGGTCAGATCCAGTTTCCTGTGTTGTCCTGCTTGCTTGGAGTCCAAATTACAGATATTAATAGCCCATAAAGATTTGTGAATAAGTTCCACAGGCAAGTGACATGGCTTGCCATACACCAGGCGGTAGGGAGACATTCCCAAGGGTGACTTGTACGCTGTTCTGTAAGCCCAAAGAACAGAATCAAGCAGCTGAGACCAGTTCTTGCGATCCGGACGCACAAGTTTCTGTAGAATTGTCTTGATCTCCCTGTTTGAACATTCAGCCAAGCCATTGGACTGCGGGTGGTAGGGTGAAGCAACACGATGCTCGATACAGAATTCTTGGGTCAGCTTCTTCACCTCTCTGTTTATGAAATGACTGCCCCCGTCAGATATGAGAATCTTGGGAATCCCGAACCGTGCTATGATGTGATCTCGTAAGAATCGACAGACAGTCCGACTGTCGGCGGCTCGGGCGGGGATAGCCTCCACCCATCGACTGACATAATCGACAGCAAGCAGAATATACTCATAACCCTGACTGTTAGGAAACGGGCCCATAAAGTCGATGCCCCATGCGTCAAAGATATCTGAGATCTGTATGTACTTCAGAGGCATCGTATCTCTCATTCCTATGGTTACCCATCTTCTGACAGTCAGTGCAACATTTGACATACTCATCTGCATCTTTGAATAATGAAGGCCACTAGAGGCCACTTTGAAGAACCTTTGCTGCCGTCCGTTTGCCTGAATGATGTCCTCCAGAATCTTGATCATGACATAAAGCGAGGACACTTGGAACTTCCTCCTGAGGAATGCACCTTCGCCAGATGCAATCTGCTCCCTCACGAAACAGATACGGGTCTTCCCACTGGTAAAAATGTATTTTAGACAAAAATCTGTCTATTTTCAACTTAGGCCAGTCCTGTGGGATTTTCTTGGCAACTAGATAGTTCACAATGTCTGCATACCAAGGAAGTGATGTGACAGACAGAATTGATTCATCTGGAAAGGTCTCTGTGATAGGCTGCAGGTTCAGCTCAGGAGACTCTGGTTCCTGAAGTCTTGACAGATGATCGGCCACTACATTCTTTACCCCAGGTTTATCTCTGATTTCCATGTCGAACTCCTGGAGGAGAAGGATCCACCGGATGAGACGTGGTTTGGCATCCTTCTTCTGCTGTAAGTACCTAATGGCCGAATGATCAGTGTAGATGATAACTTTGGACCCAAGAAGGTAAGATCTGAACTTTTCCAAAGCAAAGACTACCGCTAGCAGCTCCTTTTCAGTGACAGTGTAATTTCTCTGGGCTTTGTCGAGCGTTCGGCTAGCGTAGTGAATCGCAAATGGTACATTGTCTTTTCTCTGACCCAGTACAGCTCCGATGGCATAATCTGACGCGTCGGTCATGATCTCGAAGGGCTGAGTCCAAATCGGTGGTTGTAGGACAGGGGCCTGTGTGATGAGCTCTTTCAACTGATTAAAGGCAAGGAGCACACGGTCGTCTACAATGAACTCATTGTCCTTGCCGAGCAACTCAGTCAGCGGTCTGGCCAATTTGCTGAAATCTTTAATAAATCGTCGGTAAAAACCGACATGGCCCAAGAATGACCGGACTTGCTTGATATTTGTAGGTGGCTCCAGCTTAGAAATTACATCCACCTTGGCTGGGTCAACCTCCATGCCACGTTTAGAAACAACGTGAACCAGCACGATTCCTTCGGTCACCATGAAGTTGCTCTTCTCCCAGGAGAGCACGAGATTCACTTCGCAGCACCTCCGTAAGACTCGGTCTAGATAATCCAGACATTGATCAAATGAATCCCCATAGACCGAAAAATCGTCCATAAAGACCTCGAGAAAGCTACCCACCATATCGGCAAAAACTGCAAGCATACACCTCTGAAATGTGGCTGGGGCGTTGCAAAGCCCGAACGGCATCCGTCTGAAGGCATATGTGCCAAAAGGACAGGTGAATGTGGTCTTCTCTTGGTCTTCAGGAGCAATAGCAACTTGGTTATACCCAGAGTAACCGTCCAAGAAACAGAAATATTCCTTCGCGGCCAATCTCTCCAAGATCTGGTCGATGAAGGGTAGCGGAAAATGATCCTTCTTGGTGGCAAGGTTAAGTCTTCTGTAATCTACGCACACTCGCCAAGAAGTCGGTACTCTGGTGGCGATCTCCTCTCCTTTGTCATTTTTCACAATAGTGATCCCTGATTTCTTGGGCACAACATGCAGAGGGCTCACCCATTTGCTGTCGGAGATGGGATAAATGAATCCCGCATCACACCATTTTTGGATTTCTTTCATAACCACCTCTCACAGGTTCGGGTTTAATCTTCTTTGCAGTTCACGAGAGGGTCTGCAGTCTTCTTCCAGAAAGATGCGATGCGAACAGAGTGACGGATTGATCCCGTGGAGATCGGAGGTTCGCCAGCCTATCGTCTTGCGGTTACGTTCAAGAACCTTCATCAGAACGAGATTCTTGATCTTCGGTCAGATGTGCATTGATGATGACCGGGTACATGTTCGGTTCTCCTGCAAGGAAGCATACTTCATATTGGAGGGCAAGGGTTTCAGCTCTGGCGGTGTCTGAGCTGCTTCAGTGGTGACCTCAGCTATTAATACAGGTAGTGATTCTTTCAACTGTGTAATGTCCACCATAATCTGCTCTGTCTCCTCTCTCAGATCCTGACAGAATTCTTCAATGATTTCATCTTCGTCCGAAGATGCTTCCAAACTCGGCTCCTAGTTCTGAAGGCATATCAACC
Source organism: Ottelia alismoides (assembly GCA_037367405.1). Taxonomy (NCBI): domain Eukaryota; kingdom Viridiplantae; phylum Streptophyta; class Magnoliopsida; order Alismatales; family Hydrocharitaceae; genus Ottelia; species Ottelia alismoides. The sequence goes on along the minus strand of JAZKJV010003573.1, from coordinate 629,621 downwards.
CCACAGAAGTGTCTTGTAGTGCATCAGCAAGTTCCTCATCTTGATTGACACAAGAGAATTCGACTGCGGTCTCCACTTCCTCCTCGGATCGGAGGAGTCCGTGGATCTCATTATCATCCCAGGAATAGGTTGGTATCTTGAATCTCTGCTAGAAAATCGCAATCCTTCATCATTCTCGATCACCCTTGCACATGACGCAGATGTCCGGTTCCACTGGCATTCCCTCAGACAGGGTCTCTACTCTGATAGTTTCATTCCCAGGCCGAAAGTGATTTCTCCTGTCCCATAATTCACTACTGCGTTTGATGTCCGCAGAAATGGTCTTCCCAGTATGATCAGGGTAAGGAGTAATGGAGAAGGGACGTCCATGTCTAACACCACAAAATCGGCCGGGAATGACTTTCCCTGAACCGTGACGATTACGTCCTCCAACAGGCCCCTAGGCCACTTTACTGACTTGTCTGCGAACTGCAGAATCATCTTCGTGGGCTTGAGCGGTCCTAGCCTGAACTCTGTGAGTAGTGACGCTGGCATCAAGTTGACAGAAGACCCGCTATCGAGGAGTGTTCATTCGAACTCTTGATCGAACATCTGACAACGTACAAGAGGTGCTCCCATATCTGGCTTTTTGTCCGGGAGGTTGCTGGTGGCATTGACGGTGGCCATAGTGAGGATGTGCTTTTCAGATTTACCACCTTTGCTTCTGGAGTTATGGGGGGTTGGCCTGCGCTTGGTTGTACATGCCTCTTTAAGTCCTTTCTTCACGGCTGGCATGTACTCAAGAGCTTTCATTAATGGCATATTTAACACCAAATTCTGAATGATTTCTATGATAGCAGGATCAGACAAAGCACTTTTCAAATTTTTCATTTTTTTGTGTTTTTTCATTGCTTCAGGAAAAGGAATATTTACAAACTCTTCTCCAATTTCATTCAAAATAGTGTCCATGTTGTTGTTTACAGGTAGATGACAAAAGGAGTGGATTCATCTACAATTTGTGGACCAAAAATGACAGGCTCGGCTCCAGGTGCTGGCGTTGGACTCGCTGCAGGTGCTGTGCTCCTCCCGTCAGGAACTGGCTGTGATGCGGATGCAGGCGTCTCCAATGCTGGCTGGTTCCCACCGAGGTTGCTGCTATCTTTTTGTGTTTTTCTGTTTTCTTCATTTTTTGTGGTTTTCTGGATGTTGGTGCTGCTCCCAAAATACCAGCTGGCCCTGGTGTTCGCTGGGCTGACGATTCCCCGTCAGATGCAATGTGCTTTCCCTTCACCGTCGCCGATGGCTGGAGTGTCCTACCGCTCCTGAGAGTAACAGCGTTAGATAAAAAACAATTAATTTCACCTGATTCAGGTTGGACACTGCCGGCTACCTGCTCCTTGCGTCGGAAATTGTTAGGGTTAGCTTCGACCTGGGGCTGGTATGACGGTTTTGGCTGCCGTCAGGTCGTCGATCTTCTGGTTCATCTCAGCCATGTTCTTCATTAACTGCTCTAAACAAGCCAGAGCCGGATTGGCAGGTACAATCTCAGAGGATTCCCCTGCTGGGGTCTAGAATGCTGGTATTACGGCTGAGATTGCGACTGGTATCCTTGTGCAAATTGTTGAGGAGGGGGTTTGAGGAGTACTGTGAGTGTGCTGATTGAATTGGACAGCCGACTGTTGGTGGTAGCCCTGTCCTCGATATCCGGACTGCTGAGGACCATTTTGGTAATTTTGCCTCCAAGTGTTCCCATGTGAGGGAGGCGGGTACTGGTATGACTGCTGGAAGGGTCTCCCACCCTGGTGTTGCTGCTGGAAGGGCCTGTTGCCCATGTTCTGACCCTGAGAGTGTCCCTGAGGACGGGTCAGCTGCGCTTCGTTGTTCCAGACGCCATTGATCTCCTGGATCAGCGGCGGGGGTGGAGAGAACTGCTCGGAGTATGCGGGCTGGTGCTCTGGTTGGTATACAACCATCTGCGTCTGAGGCTGCGGTGGCTGCTCCGGAACCTGCACGTAGTACACGTGCTGGAACAGGGCTGGGGTTGTGGTGGAGTCGGCTGAGGGTTTTGTTGTACTGTAGGCTCCTTCTCAGCGTTCGGCTCGGCAGAGGTAGACACAGCGTTGCACATGTTGCGTTCAATGCTCGGATGAGCTGCTCCCAGCTGCTGGGAGATCTGGTCGAGCTTCTCCAGACCTTGGGTCCTCTTCTCTATGACTGCCAGCTTTTCGAGGTCCTGCGACCTCTTCTCGATGATATCCACTTTGGACAAGTGGCTCCCAATGATGCTCAAAATTGGAGCTCTCATCTTTGTCCTCGGTGTGAGAAGCCATGTTAACTGGCTTGCTGATGGCGGTTGGTGTCTTCATGCAAACTCTAGACGAGGATTGGGCTGCTTCTCCCTCAGCCATTTCTTCGAAGACGTTCCATACTACATCCTCGTCCTTGTTAAAATGTGAACCGCCGCAAGCTGCATCCACGAGCTTTTGGCTCTCAAATGATAGCCCCCCGAAGAAATGTTGTACGAGACTGGTTTTTTGGTATTTCATGGTGGGGGCATTTTTCTTGGAGGTCTTTGAATCGTTCCCACGCTTCATGGATAGTCTCGTGGGGCTGCTGGCAGAAACTGGAGATCCGAGCACGCATCTGATTTTAATCTCCCCAGGGGATAAAATTTATGGAGAAAGGCAGATTTCAACTCCTCCCAGGTGGTGACGACCTTCCCGAGGTGATCGACCCAGTAAAGGGCCTTGTCTTGAAGGCTGAAAGAGAACGCGGTCATCTTGATCACATCTAGGGGAACTCCGGGGTAGTGAGCAGTGGAACAGATGCAGTTAAACTTCTTGAGAAAGATATATGGTTCTTCAGTGGTGTTCCCATGAAAAGTGGGAAGCAATGACAGAAACTGTGGCTTTAGCTCGAAGTGAGCATGCATTCGTGGAATTTGAATCCACTCAGTGATGCGCCCTGCTCCTGGGTTGTATGTCTGCTTGAGTGTGGGCTTGGGCTGTGGTGGATCTTCTTCTGCTGCTTCAAAGTCAGGTCCCACTGAAAACTCGTCATTGACTTCCTCGAAATTGGGATCATCCTCCCGTCGGCCGTCTCTCGCATCGGCCCTCCTCCTCAGATCATTAAGCATGTCTTGAAAGGCATTCTGGGCCAAAGCCTGATTGGTCAACTGCTGCTGAATGGCTTGAATGGAAGCCAGCAGTTGATTGTTGACCTCACCCTGCGTAGTGTATTGTCCTTCCGCTGCGTTGCCTTCAGGCTCCTGCTGGGGCTGTGGTCCTTTTCCCCTTCCTCCTGCCATCTCTGGCTCTGCCTGAATCTCTGACACGTGATCGGGTGAAGGATCTGCATGGACGGAGTAAACACCCTGATCAGTATCCTCCTTAGCACCAACTGTTGAGATGAATCTGGAATTAAGGTCAATCCCAGAATGTTGTGACGGAGCATATGATATTGACTGAAATCGACCTCCATCCACAAGGGATTATTTCGGGGACAAGAGTAGTCCCGGTGTATTGGAAGGGGCAGAGCTAGTTTGGGTTGCGAGTCCATCCCGAATAGCGGGTTAATTGGAGAGAGACAAGTATTGAAAGAGGCTAGAATAGGGGAGTCCAAAGAGACATCCGCAAGATCCGAATTAACTCTTCGGAGATCACCCCTCTTTATGAAGATGTCGATTGCACGGAATCGATGTGGGTGTCGGCAAGGTCCCGACTAAACCATCCGTGTAACGACATCTTGAGAAGATCAAGAGGAAGGGATGTTGGATGAAGAGCACGAGGGTAACAAGAAATAAAGAGGATTGTAAAACAGTAGAAGGCTCACAATGAGCGAGGGTCAACTGGAGGGGGAAACAAAATTGCGCAACGGCGCGATATTTTTGATCTTGACCTAAATGTGATTAGCAATCAAACACAAGACAAGAGAGTTCACCAACTCAACGCGTGAAGCGTGGATGTTCGGATTTTATCTTTGTAATTTTTATCTTGATTTCAGGAATTTATCTTTCAACGAGTCCTTAGAGCGCTACGCCTATAGGAGCGAGAGTACTGTCGGAAAAGTGTTCCCGTACTTGTCCTCCTCCTGTGTAACCTGTAACTTGAACTTTTTAAGGTCCTTGTAACCCTTCCTGGATCCCTACTCAGCCAAAGAAATAGAGGGAGGAAGCCGATAGGCGAAACCGATACTTCGGATCTCGCTCGCATGGAATCACCCGTGAGCGTGCAAGATCCTACTCGGACGCAGCCGGTGAGACAGACACCCCTGTGAAGGCGTGGCCTATGCTCGGTACTTCGGACAAGGTCGGCGCTCACACAATAGTGAGTCACCACTGGCGACCAAGCCCTACTCGACTACGTACGATAGTAGCGCCAATACTTCGGAAATCCAGACGATACACAAGGCAGCCCCAAGTTGGGTTTTGGGCTCTAATCCTTACGAACGCTCACCTCACTTGGAAGGAGACCTTTCCATGCAACCTGAAAACAAGTGAGGGTGTTACTCTCCCCAATCAATGAGTCCAATTACCCATTTTTATTTAGGTCAAAGTTTTCTTAGCAGTCCTTTTTTAATTTTTTTTTTGTGTTATCGCTTCTTTTGAGTAGATTCAAACAAGCGCCTAACGATTTTGTATTTTCTTTATCCTAATGTATCAAAATCAGAGGGGGAAAAGAGTCGGGAAAAGCCAATGCAAGTCGGCACCAAGATGGAAATCTCACCTTTGTGCCTATATGATGAATGCAAAGTGAGAAGACTTACAGTGAATCCCAGCTCTCTCCATGCGGGATGCAAGGCAGAAATTTATAAACCTAATCTACATGTCGGTTATGCAATGCGGAAATCGTCCTAGAACAGGCAACTGCTAGCGTGAAGAACCACGAGTTAACCGCTAACTCCAATCCTAGTGTCCGGTCTAGGCTCACTCCTCCTCTGCTCAACACATTTGAGTTAGGAGAAAGCGCATGTGTGGAGTGAGCTCGCGGTGCGCGGATCGAGAGCCAATGATTAACTACTTATTAATCTAAGTCCAAATACGAACTATAGGAGTATGCAAGAGTTATTAGGGTGTTTGGACCTAGGTTACTCGAATCAAGCAGGACCTAATTCTAAGAGCTCAATCCACAAAAGAAATGAAAAAGAAAACAAAACCGGAAAATGACGGTCGAGAAAACACGAAAAAGCCGCGGTGAGCCCCCGGGTGAACAAACACCCGGAAATTAGGCCCGAAGTGTTCAAGTGTCCCAGTCTTGTATTATTACAAATTAATCAAATACTCTCTCTCACAAAAATGAAAGCAACTCTCTTTCTCTCTCTAGTTTTCCTGCTCTCTCCTACCGGCTAGGGTAGAATAGCCGGCTCCTCCTCCCAAGGCTGCTCAGGATCCCCTAGGCGATCCTCCTCGGTCGGCGGTCCCTCGCAAGAAAACAAAAGAAATGTCAGACAGTTCAAAATAAATAATACTCAAGAGACGAGTAAGCAAAAATGGCTAAGTAACTGAAAAGACCCAAAGGTACTCTACAAGCTGATGCTCCCCGGCAACGGCGCCATTTGAAAAACGAGAAAGTGAGAGCCGCTAAATAGTGGTCTGACAAGTCAGACTCACTGTCGTTGATGCGACTGCTCAAACCACCTCGGTCTTCAACAATTAACCCATACAATCAATAAAGCAATCAAGAGCTAGGATTAAAATTTAGTATACCCTACTAACAATGTATAATGGCAAGCAAGTAGGGGTCGAACTCAAGAAGCAAAGGTGTAGAGCATAGATAAGAACCCAAACCTAGGTGTAATAAGCAACTCAGCCAATCTAGAGTTTTTGTGGGTTTTTAATTTTATATTTTTTTATTTAATTTTTAATTTTGTATTTTTGTATTTTGATTTTTAGTTTTCTAATTTTATATTTTCTTTTTATATTTTATATTTTTTTTATTTTCTTTTTCAATATTGGAATATAAAAGCAATGTAATAAAAGAGAGAAAGAGCTATTTATAAAAATAGATAAAAATGTTCAAAAATAAGCAAATAAAGTCTTTTTGGTCTTTTTATACTTTTTTACTGTTTTTGTGATTTTTGGGTAATTTTGAGAATGTTTTTGGTATTTTTAATTAGCAAAATAAAGCAAACAGTGAGTAAAATGCAAGGCTGAAACTTAAAATGGAGGAATAAAATAGCAATCAGTAACAAAAATTCTTCAAATTAATTTTCACTTAAAGATAATAAAACAAAGAAAATTCAGGAAAAGAAAACACTATTTTTGGATTTTTTATGAATTTTATAAATTTTTATGAAGGTTTTTAGGGTTTTGCAATTTTTAGGAGTTTAGTTTTGTATTTTTTAATGATTTTTGGCTGGGAGTTAAAACAAACTAAAAGACACAAAATATATTTTTTTTTGGATTTTTCTGAGGAGTTTCAATATTTTTTAGGGATTTTCTAAGCTAGACAGTGCATAAAATAGATGTTTTTGATTTTTAATAAATATTAAAATAAGATAAAATCAAAAACTAAATTGATGGCGTGGAAGCATAAGTGCACAGGAGCTTAAGTACAAAATTTGAGAATTTTTGGAGTTAGAATGAGCCTTCAAATAATTACCACCAGCAAGCAAAAAGTGAAAGGCCTGTCAAGGACTATTTAGCAATTAGACAGTATTCGAAGGGTCTTCGTGCAATTTTCCTCACAAAATTTGTACTGAATAAAATACCCTCTGGACTGAAGATCAATCGCCAAAGAAGCAGGGGTGCCTTTGCAAAATCGCCAGACGCACGTGCTTTGCGCGCGCCCAGGCGGGGGCACGAATGCAAAAACCCAAACGTTGGGGGGTTGAAATGTTAAATGCTCAAAGAACTATAACTCTGCAGCAATTATTTCACGGATTCAGTATTAAAATCGAAAATCACAAGGCTGATCCTGCAAAAATCTCAGGACGCACGTGCAAGACCACGTGCGCCTGGGAAGGACTATTCGGCCAATCCAAAGAAAGTTCGAGGGTTCTGTAGCAATTATTACACAAAATCCTAAACATCGATTGAAAATTTATAAGCTAAAGGTTAAATGCAAAAACGCGTGGAGTATGGTAGCAAAATACCCACGCTTCAGATCGTACGGCTGCAGCTCGTCCACTAAGGCCACGTGTCAAGCCAGCAGCACCAGATACCCCTTGAGTTCGATGGCTAAGATTAGATTGGGAAGGACGATCGAACGGCTGGTGTTCTTTCTCGGACTGACGGCTGCGATCAAGGGAAGGGGGCAAGAGATCGACGGCAACTGTACGCCCCCCCTTCCCCATCGTTCTTGTTCCTGTGCAGATGCGCGCAGGTGGCGGTGGCGCGCCGGCGGTCGCGTCCTCCTCGCGCGCGGCGTTTAGATCTCCTCCGACGGCAACTGTACTCCCCCTAGGGCTTCCTCGAGAGAGGCAGCGGCTTCAAAATGGCCGAAGACGGCCGGAGCCCCGCTGCGGCGTTGGCGGAGGGGGAAAACCTCCAAGGGCTTCGGGCTTCAATCAACAACAAAAAAAACGAACCCCCGTGGGGTCCTGAGCGCACCTGGGACCTGCAAAGGAGATGGGTGAAGAAGTCGGGGGCAAAGTGCCCCGACTTCATGGAGTATTACACGCAGAGGGCAGTTGGTTAGGAAGGTGAAAGCGGCCGGCGAGACTCGATGCCGACCGCGATTGATTCGGGGTGCAAGGATGACTAATAGATAAAGATTTGGACAAAGGGATTACCACTGTGATTTTTCTTACAGAAAAACATCTGGAAAAGGAAGAGAAAAGGGGAGAAGAAACCTCACCCGCACGAGCACGAGGTGTTCTCCGGCGAGAACTCCGGCGAGGGGATCAAGCTCGATTCGACACTTCTTTGTCCCGCTAAGAGGCCCTCCGGACTCCTGCTATCACCAAGGGTCTCGCCAAAGGTCTAGGTCAGTGATTAGGAAGTGGAAGAGTGATCAAAAAGTCAAGGGAAGTCGGGGGGTCCGTTTTGAACCATGGTCGAGTGGCGACTTTCGAGGGCCGGTCACGGGTGGCACAACGACCCAAAGGTCAAAACAATGATCGGGCGAGTATGCCCTATGGTAGGGCTACATATCTCGTGAAGAAACCGACCTCATTCGGTGAAAGGAGCGGTCTCCAAAAATCTGCGAAGTCGAGGAAAAGTCATTTCTGACAACAGCCCAGGTGTTGGGCAGTCAACTCTCCTAGCCCCCCTGGTTGGTCCACGTGGACCAACCAGGAAAAACCTGGAGAAAAAGACTTCTAAATTCAAATTAAAATAGCAAATGATTTTATTAATTTTTGATTATAAAATAAAAAATGTTTATTATTTTATGAATTAATTTATGGTGATTTTTATTTATTTTTATGGAGTATATTTTTACAAGTTTGCATTTATACCCCTATAGGTATCTATATCTATGTATTGGAGTCTTTTATTTTTAATTGTATATATTTGATTTATTTATTTTTTATTATTATTTTATAAAATTATAAAATACTTTTATATACACAAATACATTTTTATTTTATTTTTATGAGGTGTTTTGTATATTAAATAAAATATAAAGGTATAATGTATAGGTATGTGTATCAGTAATGTATCTATGTATTGAATATATGTTCATATTTATTTTTATTTTTCTTTGCATTTTTATTCTGATTTTAATGCACATAATTATTATAAGTAATATTTACAACATTATAAAAATATAAAAATATAAAAATAATGAATAAATAATAAATTGAATATTTTAATATGTACAAGTATACAATAGGGGTCCAAAAGTCAACTTTCAAACCGTAGCTCCGCCAACTACGAAATCACCGCCATTAAATAGCTTATTTTCTTTTATATACAATTAAAGGTGAGTACGCTGCATTTGGAGTTTTTATTTGTGAGATATGGGTCTGGGAAGTTGGCATTCTGGATTCTTATTCAGACCATAACATTTTATTTGCACATTATTTTTCTGTGAAATCAATTTTGTATTTTTCTTTATAAAATTATCTACAACTTTCATGTACAAAGTTTCTTTATTTGAGGTATAAAAAGTGGAACCAAAAATAGGTCCCAAAATAAATAAAGAATGAATAAAATAAAAGGAGTTTTATTGGTGTTTCTGGCCCTTATCTCCCCCCTACTTTATTCCTTGTCGACCTATTCATCAAGTTGCCTAGGTCTCGGGGTTTCGGGTCATAAAATATTTACAATATTTTATTCTTTTTCTTTTCTTTTCTTTATTCTATAATTTTGGCATTAAAAACCGCATTTTATACAATATTACACACATATACATGAATGCTAAGATGCATGAATTACGCCTATTTACACGCATTTACTAGGGTTTTTAAGGCCAAAATGATAGAATAAAGATGATGAAACATGGATTCATCAGGGATTAGAGTTACCTTGTTGAGGGAGGCCGTGTCTTTACTAGTTTTGAGGTGGGGAGCTGCTTATCACTTACACAGTACAAGGAAAGATTCATAGTCATTAGAGTTGGCGTATGTAGACATGTTCTGACCTGCTTGTTAAGGAGACCTGACCATAGAATTTTTGAACTTGAAGGTTGTTAAGTCTTAAACTCGTTCCCCAATAAGGTTCCGCTAAATTAATAATCCAAAGATCTGACAGAGCTCCATACTCCTATATTATGAAGATAAGTTTAATAATCAACTCTGATTCTTCCTTTTTCTTTTCTTTTCTTTTCTTTTCTTTTTGTGTCACTTCTTTTTCAAATAAGTGTTTGCTAAGGGACTAGTAAAGATAAAGTATAGGGGGCGATGAATCTCTTATTCTCATTCTTTATTTTTTATTTTAGCTTTATCTTTTAACAAAAACACTTGTAAATATGTGTAAATACAATAAATTATCATTGGGCATGTCATTGTTAATATTGCATAATTAAAACATATTTTCCAAAAATAAAAGAATAAAGAGAAAAGAAAAGGAAAGAAGGACGTAATTATGAAATAAGTACAGACTGACCCAAACCTTGAGAGAAGGTCAATCATTGACCTGATCGACAAGGAATAAAGTAGGGGGAGATTGGATCCTTATATATTCTTCATTCCATGTGCATATCACTTTTCATATTTTATTCATCAATAAAAAGACATCAAATCCAATTATTTTCTTAAAAAAGTTGTACACAAAAATATTTTCTAAATAATAAAAATACTTGTAAGATAAATTATTGCACATAATTTAAATAATATTACTCATAAAAAGTCACGTAACAAGAAATTATAAGATCAATTCTGAGTCCACATGAGCTCAAATTCTTCCAAAATCACCTTTATTAGATTCCAAATTAAATTATCTTTCAAATGAGGTGGTTCCATAAATTTTGGAGTTATGAGGTAAAATTAGCCTTTTTAGTGCATTGTATAGTCATATGCTACCTATATTTGTAAATATATATGTTTAATTATTTTAATTCATAATTTATGCATATTTTACTTTAAACACTTATACATATTCCTAATAATAGAATAAAAAAATAAAAATTAGGAAATACAAAATAAAATAAAAATAAAATCCAAAGTTCTTTGTATAAAAGTCACAGGTGTGTATGTTGTATATAATACCTATTTATTTATTACTTTTATTTAAATTATAAAAATTAAATAAAAACCATTTTATACTCCTCAAATTATTTTGTAAATAAATAAAATATAAAATAAAGTATTTTTATGTAAAAGATTAAAATAAAAATAAAAAATAAAATATGTAGGTATACTGTATCTAAACTTAATACCCTATAATGTATATACTATATATATATGTAATTTCGTAAAAATATTTAAAAATCACATAAAAATAACTTGTAAAATAATAGAAATTTTTATTTTTACCCTTTTTATTTTAATTTCATTTAATATTTTAGTTACATTTTCTTTGATTTTTAACTTCGATTTTTTTTATTGGCTATCCCGAGTTCGTTGACTCGGGTCAACCCTTCCCCTTTTTAATTAGACCCGGTTGGTCTTCGTTGGAGCCGATTTCTCCATTTTCCTCAGCCCAGGTTCGACCATCTTTTCTTCTGTTTTCTATGCTCGATCCTTCTCCTAGGATCCGTAATTCTCGCGGATCCCTAGGTGAAGTCGGATCTTTCTAGGGTTTCGCACTCTCTGCTGATTCTTCTAGACCTTAGAATCTCCTATAAATTCTCTCCTCCGCCACCCTTGCTCCCTAGCTCATCCCTCGCGTCACCTTCTTTCCCGTGGCACCTCCAGCATCGTGACAGGATCTTGTTGGTGTCCTTAGGAGGTTGATTTGGTGGTGGGGTGGTCGTAGTTCATACGTGACCGGAGCACTCCGCCGCATGCAGCCTCCCAAATCTTCCGCAACCCGGTCAAGCTAGAACCTCGCCTTACACTCCGCCTGACTTCACCATTCATCATAGGATCTTCAGGTACCCCCTATTTCGCATGCATTTCCTCTTCCATTTTGATTCAGTTCATTAACTCCGTCGCCAGTTCACTCACTCCGACCAGCCGGTCGGAGTCCCACATCACCCATCTCCCCGCACCGATCACATCCCCCACTCATCGTCCATCTTCTTGCGCACTCTGACCCCCATGGATCTTGCTCATCGGAGCAGGATTAGGATAGGTTTCCCTCCTCTACCTTTATCAGTAACTAGAGCTTCATTCCCTCACCGCTTCTCTTCACGTTTACAAGCAATAACCCTGACCGGAGCAAATCCTCCGAGTCCCTTTTCCTTTCGCAGGTACAGGCATGCACGAGGAGACCCAATCCAAGCCCCGACAGCTCAGGCGGAGCACCTCCAGGTGCTCTACCTTCATCCCGATTATCCAGCTGTCTAACTCTTTATCTAAGGGATCCAATTGACGCCAAGCAACTCCACGACGTTGCTGGACTTCACCGCAAGTTCATCAGACCCATGGATCGTCGTCCACGGCCGATTGAAGCTCATCGATCTTCAGTTCTTCTAGGATCTTCCCTCGCTGTTGGATCATCCTCTCCTACCATATCTGATCTGGACCGTTCTCCCATGCCCAACTAATAATGATCCAATCAGATCCCAATACATCTGAGTCACACATCAATGACAACCCTTTTCAGCCGTCAGATTCGTACTGGCTAGCAGATCTGACGGTCACATCCACGACATTCTCTTGCCGTCAGATTGCTTTGCAGAGCGCCATCAGCACCCTCAGTCCTCCACGCGCTCGCCACATGCCTCGAAGGTATATTTCCCTTTTTACCTTGCAGTTTGTGTTATTTCGTTGTAGTCCAATAAATATAAACTATAGTTAATAACTTTTGCATAAGGACCATGTAGTTTTCATATTTGCATTTTAGTCCATCTGAGTTGCAGTTACATGTAGTCTGACGTGTGTTTTGGGATATTTGCAGTATTTGTCCTGAACTTCTTGTTTGTTAAGGAATGATATTAATGTTCTGAAAATTGCATTTATACCCTTGTGTGTCTGGTTTCACGTGTTGCACGTGTGCTCTCTAGAATAATTGTGAAGAGGCCCTAGACTTTACTTTTTATTTACCATAGCTTAGAACTTAAAATATTCACAGTTTGTTCACTATGCAATATTTTTAATTGCTCGCCTTTATTAGTTGCAATAAATAGCCAATTAACTCCAAAAACCGCCTAAAAAATATATGTGATTCATACTTACATGTAATGTTTATGGCAATTTTTGCTTGTTGATTTTCGTGCATTTCTATTATTAAAAATTTAAAAACATTCTAAGAAGTCTCTATTTATTTTAGAAAAATCCTAAAAACTCGAAAAAACCTTTTAAAAATTCTATAAAAATTATTGTAGTTGCCTATTACAATCTTTTAACTCCTGTACAAATTTTGTTGAAAATTTCTCTATAAAAACCTAAAATTTTGTAAAATACTCAAAAACTTATAAAAATCACATAAAAACAACAAAAAATCCAAAATCATGATGCCAGTTTTTGTTTATAGATATTTACTTTTAGTTTATTATAAAAATCATTTCTAGGAATTTTGAGCCTTTTACCTATTTTTAAGTTACAAAACGTCCCTGGTTGTGCATTGTTTGCTTATTTTGTCGTTATTTGATTTTTAGAAAATCACAAAAACATCTAAAAATTTCCTCAAAATTACAAAAACACTAAAAAATATATAAAACCCAAAAAGATTTTTACTTTAATTTTTTGAGCATTTTTGACCGTTTTGAAAAATACAAACAGATTGCTTGTGTATGATTTTATATTTTGTGCATGCTTCTCTTATATTGAAAAATTAAAAATTCGAAAAATTAAAAGCCTTTAAAAAGCAATAAAAATCCTTTGATTCTTGAAATCAACTACTTAGTATATATTTGTGTTCCTTGAGTTCGACCCTGGTCACTATACCAGGTTAATAAAAGTAGCAAAACCGCTTGTTTTCTCTGTTAGATTTATTACTGATTTATTTTCTCTTTAATCGCATTGATTGATTGGGTCACATCGATAGCTTAATTCTACACTTAACCCTAGTCGATCTTTGCGATTATCATAGCGCTAGCATAATAGTCCTTAGATTTGAATAGGTTGGTGCATTTGTGTGATACTTTGAAATTTCATGTCCCTCCTAATCAGCTTGGAATGCTTTCTTATTGCGCAATTTAGTCACTCAAATTTATCTCAACCTGCTTGTTTCCAAATTGAACAAATCAACAAAGTCCTCTTGAGGAGGATCCTTGTAACGTTCGAGCTTAGGTCATCGGCTCGTTAACAAGAAAAACTGGCCCGGAAAACTTGTTGGGTTCAGGCTCATTGGATCCAATGACAACCACTCAAAATTCTCAAGCTGAAGTTGTCAAGTATTAATCCCTACCAATTATAACCCTTACACACACACACTTCGTATGTTTTTAGACGTGGGACTATGTTTAGGAGTTTGGGTGCTACACGCCTACCCCATTGATGAGATAACCATATCCTAACTTGTGAGACAAGCACGCATCTACGTGTCTGCCATATTTTTGGAAGCTGATAAAGGCAAACAATCTCTTGGAAATTTTGCTAAAATCTCTTCTCCAATGAAGCAGGACAGTGCCTCCATGTTTAATTATGTCTAAGTAGTGGTGGTTCAGTATTTCATCTTGTTCCATCCATTTCTATGTTTTCTTCGTATTTAATTTTCAAGTAATTATACAAAACACTTAAGATGTGAAGTTCAAAGTACAAAACTGAATCAAATTCCCTAACAATAAAATCAATAAATACATTAAAACCAGGCTTCTCATGGTGACCTTCCATCAGTCACTAGAGCATCTTTAGACCCACTGCAATGTTAGATCTCTGCCGAGCACAAAAGGAAAAGAAACAATATAAATAAATGATAAATGACAAAGCAATTGCAACTGGATCGAATACAAAATTGCCATCAATTTTTCTCCAATATTCTGACCACAAGTTGGAGCATAACCCCAGGAAAATGTCGTATATGGCATAACAAGGACCAATCAACATAGTGGAACGCAGACTCAGGCCATGCCGCAGCGAGGAAAACAAGCAACTTTATTAAGCCAAAAATTAGTGGACAATGAACAGGAGTAGATTATCACAATAATGCTAAAACCAGATACGGCACCATTTCCCGTTTCTATCATGTCTTCTTACCATCGAAACTTGTAGCTGAACATCGCTTACTCATATCCGAGTCAGTTCCAAGTCAGACACCATTCTCGAACAATCAGCACAGTAAAAAAGTGCAACTAGAGCAAGAACAAGATGCATGTAATTGAGTATTTTCCAGAATGGAGAGAGAAAACCAAAATATCTCCCATTCTGGGTACGGAAGGAAAATAATTCCCGGACTGGGTATATATCGGCAAATGTTTGCCGCCGTCCATGTGGCGCGGCAAACCATTTGTCGCGCTTACGTGGGAAGGCGCGGCGAACCATTTGCCGTGCCCAGTGGCACGGTCAGCGAGGCGCGCGGTCTTCGGGCGCAGACGAGGCGCAGACGACGGGACCGCGCGCCAGAAGCGGTCGGCGACCCGTCCTGCACGGGAAATGGTTTGTCGTGCAGCAGCAAACGGTTTGCCGCTGGGCGGCATATAAATAGCCCGCCCGAGCCCCCCATTCCCTCACACTCTCAAGCATTCCTCTCATTCACTTCTCATTCACTCCCCCCATTTCAAGGTCTTCCAACTTCTCTTCCCTTCTAAGGTATGGATTTTTTTTTAATTTAAATTTTTATAATTGTTAAGTATAAATTGTAGATGTCTTTTATTTAAGTAGAAAATTATTTAGTTGTCATTAATTTTTTTTATTCCTTGAAATGAAGTTGTTAATTAGTTCTTGATAGTTGTTTAGTTGTTAATAATTGTTGTACTTAAGAAGTTGTTCTTTATTTCCGAAATAACTATAATTAGGAAGTTATTTAGTTCTTGATAGTTGTAGTATTCCATCTAACGCGGAGATTAGCTTAGAATTATATAATCGATGACATACATGCCCACATGCCCACATGATAATATTAGGAAAATTAGAGTCACATTAAAATGGCATACAATCCCCCATGACACACACTAATATTACTAATTATACTAGGAATAAATTTAATTACGGTAACGGTAACATTAATTAAGGAATTAATTGAATACTTATGCAGAAAATTAGTTCAGTAATCAATAAATATAAAAAAATTCTAGAGGTCATTAATTACAGTAAGGACAGTAGTAATTATAAATTCATTGTAGAGGCCATTAATTAAAGAAAATAATTTATTACTTATGTAGGAAATTAATTAAAGTACTTATGTTGAAACTAATCAAACACTAAATAATTAATAATTAATTATAAATATCATAAAGTAATTAAGATTTATTTAATAAGAGTAATAATTATTACGAATCTTAAAATTATTACTAATTATACTACCGTTAAATTAAATCTTAAATATAAGTTATAAACTATCATTAAATTAATGTTGGCCACAATTAAATACGAATTAAAATTATCCTAACATTAATTAATGAATTAATTAAATACTTACATAGAAAATTATGTCAATAATCAATAATTACAAATGCATTATAGAGGTCATTAATTACAGTAATTACAGTAGTAATTATAAATAAATTAAACACTAACTAATTTATAATTAATGTAAATATCATAAGTTAATTAAGATTTAAATATCTTAAAATAATCAAGGTCATAAATAATTAATAAATCATAATATTTGTTATCAACTGTCATTAAATTAATGTATACCACAATTAATTACGATTTTAAATTATCCAAACATTAATTAGGAATCTTAATTAAAGTACTTATGTATAAAATTAAATTTAAAATAATTATTTACTAATTAATTAAAAATGCCATAAATTAATTAAGATTTTATTAAATAAATTATACTACAATTAATTACGAATTTTTTTACCATAAATTTAATTAAATTTTAAATTAATTACAATTAAATTAATACTGATTAAGAATTTTTTAATTAAATTATACTATCATTAATTTAATTTATACTACAATTAATTACGAATTCAACAATAAATAATTAAAAAATACTTATAAATACCATAAATTAAGTAAGATTTATTTTAATTACAAATTTAATTAATAAACTACCATTAATTTAATTCTAGAGGTCATTAAGTTGGACTCTTAATTAAATTGGTGGTATACTTTAAAATAGTAGAGCAATTTAAATGGCCTTAACTTTTAGTTGTCTATAGGAAATGGGTGACGTAGCTGACTTTATGTGTTCTGGGGCGGACGAGTTACAAACTAGAATCTGAGATCAGTTATGAAGGAGGTGAGAGTGATATGATCGGAGTGCCTGTATCATGTAGCTATAATGATTTACTAGCTTACATATACAGTGTTACGGGCTATACTCCAGACTTGTTCGAGATTACTGTGACGTGCAAGTGGCCCACAAATGTAAATTCCTCCGTCCAATCATTATTGGATCGGATAAAATAACAAAGTTGATGTTGCAAGTGAGTCGATAAATGGGGATGATGGAACTACTGATTGAGGCTGTAGAGATTTCTTCACACCACGGGACGTGGCATCATCATCTATGCAAGGGTTGGACCTTAACATATCTCTTTACATGGAGTCGAGGAAGAGGATGCCGCTGAAGACAATGAACAGAATGAAGTGAGGGACGAGGGGGAAGAGGAAGACGAGGGGAAGAGGAAGACGACGATGAAGACGATGAGGATGAAGAACAGTCTAGGACCAGTACTACTCAATGAGAGGAGTGTTGACCGATCATGGTCAAGAGTCCCTTCTTCATTCGATACATCAGGAACCTATTTTCGATCCACCGGTAGACTATGGATGGATTTAGACACGATGGAGGATCTTCCAGACTTCTTCGGGTCCAATGATTGGATCTTCGGCACATTTGCAGAGGAGATGCCATTTTTAAATGAAGTTGCGGAGCCAACATCCGAGGGCGCATCCAGTAAAGATTAATTGGTTGAATCGTGCGTTCAACTCGAAGACTTCCTTAGTGGACGAGTTAAGCACTTGGAGCATGACAAAGCACGTCCACTTCAAGGTGGACGCCTCGAAAGCTCCCAGTATACCGCACGTTGCATCTTCAAAGATTGCGGATGGAGGTTGCATGCATCGTACAATATTCAACGAGACAATTGGGTTGTGCGTAGTTATCGTGCGGAACACACTTGTCGCAATGCAATATTACTCGTTGACAATCGAACATGCACTGCGAAATTTGTTGGAAGATTTATTCTTGCCACTCTACGGTCCAACTTAACTCTTACGCCAAGCGTCATCCAGTCACTTGTCCAAGACAGATACAAAGTGCGCATATCTTATAAGAAGGCATGGAATGGGAAGCGACGAGCAATGGGAGAAGATTTTTGGAGATGTTGTTGGCTCATATGCCGACATCCGACGATTCATGTGGTTGATGAGGCACTGCAATCCTGGTTCCTTTTATGAGTTCGAACATCAACCGGCTGTTGATCCCAAAACCGGGGCTCCTGTAGAAGGCAGAAATGCCTTCTTTCGTTTGTTCTGGGCTTTCGCTCCGTCAATACAAGGTTTCGCACACTGTCGGCCAGTACTGAGTATTGATGCCGCACATCTATGGGGAAAATATAAAGGACACATCTTAGCAGCTACATCCGTCGATGCCAATGGGCACCTCTTCCCAATTGCTTTCGCAGTTGTTGAGGGTGAAACTTTGGACTCATGGGGGTTCTTCCTCCATAAATTGTCGGGTATCATTGACCGTGACGGAATATGCTTCATTAGTGACAGATTCCCAGGTCTAAAGAACTTACTTCCGCGGCATTTTCTACCTGAGAAAGGTCACTGCCACCGTTTTTGCCTTCGTCACATGCAAGCCAACATGCACCGAGCCGAACACACGAACAGATGGATCCAAAAGAAATTCTACAGTGCAGGTGCTGTTACAAGCAAGTATGAGCACGAGAGGATTCTATATCAAATCCGTACAGCGGACTCGGATGCGTATGATTGAATAATGAGGCAAGAAGGCGGAGATCGTCGATATTGGGCATGCGCATACGATGATGATCGGCGGTGGGGTCTGACCACAACGAACCTCTCTGAAAGTTTCAACAGTGTTCTTAGAGGAATACGTGTGAGGGAACTGATGACGGAACATCGAAGGAGCACTGAATTGCAACAACTGATTGGTTATGTGGACTACACCATCCACAATATGTCACTGGTGGATCCGGGAATACATGATGTCCCCCCATCTACACTTCATACACCGAGCCCACGACGTTTGCTTCCCAACAATGGGGTGATCAATACACTTCCAGGACAGAGGAAGTTCGACCGTCATATCAGGCGACACAGTCCTACACCCAGCCCTACATGCCTCAGATGCAGCAGATGGGTTCCGCACTACCATCATTTGACTTGCTTTCCACACAGGAAGCTCAGCCCTCTCAAGCACATCAATTCTTCTGGCACATGGGGCCAAGTCAAAGCCAGGCCTCTTTCGTTGGGCTCCCGGGTTATGGCGCTGGACCAGCAACTTGGGGTATGCAATCATCAGCAATGGATCTCCCCAGAGTATCTACTGAATCCTTGCCGGTGACAATGCAGGAGCCACCTCGTGCTTCCAACGTATCAAGTCAGAGAGGGGGTGGTGAACCTGAGAGAAGAACCGTTGCAAGCCGTGGTAGGGGTCGGGGCGATGCTGCTAGGGGGACAACAGCGGGAAGGGGGGAGGCAGGCTCAGGCTCAGGGACAGGAGAACAAAGGAGGGGGGAGAAAGGGAAAGCATCTTCATCAAAGGGACCACTATCACATATTGTACACCACACAAAAAATGGTTTCATTGATTGTACCCTTATGTTATCCCAATTTACGTAAAAAATATGATGTTTTGGTTTAACTTTTCTGTAATGTTGTTATCCAATTTCGTGCAAAATAATATTATTTTTATGATTATTAATGACATTAACGTTGATTTCTACATTATTTTTTCAAATTAATTAACATTCGAACAGGACATGGCCAAGACACGTATCACAGCTCGCAAGTCGGTGCGTCTGCCTGACAACCGTTTCTTAGCAGTACGTGCTCCACCCAGTCGGGCCTCCAGCCGTGTACCATCCCACGCTCCACCGTCAGCGCATCCACCGCCATCTACGGCCCCAAGCAGGGCACCAACCGCATCAGAACCGGAGCCAGTGGAGATGGTACCTCATCTCCAGACGACAGAGACAGAGTCATAGTTCGCCCCTTATTCCCCGCAAGGCAGTCCGATCCCGAGTTCATCCTATAGCGAGACGTCACCGCTTGTAGAACCTGTCGACGAGGAAGAAACTTTATACGCTGACTTAGCTGATCTACATTACACCATCGCATTGAAGTATGCACGTTTGAGTGCACTGCGTGGAGAGCGAGTGAGGTCAGGTCGTCAGTAGAGTTAGTACATTTTGTTGTTATGTTTGAAATCTAGTGATGTTTATGTCTACTTTAAGGGTCTCTTGCGTATGTATTCTGCATGTATCTTTTTCAAGTAAATGAAATATTTCAGCTTCTACTACTTGGAGAATTTATGAATGTATGTGTGTCCCAGTTACATGTTAAATATATTTCAGTTCCCATGTTAAAAATGTTCACTTAATTTTAATATAAATTAAAGAACTTTATTGTTAACTCCATGTTAAAAGATCCAACATTCATCTACATATAAAGAAATTTATTATAATAGTATACAAATATCTAATATAGAAATTATAAGTACCATAACATATTAATTATAAATATCATAACATATTAATTGCTAAAACTATACAAATTATATTTTTAAATTAAATAATTATTGCTTAATAAAACATAATGTTTATATAAATGTTTTTTTAATTGTTACATAATATTTATTATTAATGTTTTAAAGTTACTCATAAATAAATACCAAATACACTACTAAAGTCTTACTTAAGTTATATCATAACATAATAATTGCTAAAACTATACGAATTATATTTTAAAATTAGATAAATATTACTTATTAAAACATCACATTTATATAAATATAATTTTAATTGTTACATAATATTTATTATTAATATTTTAATTTTATTCATAAATAAATACCAATTACACTACTAAACTCTTACTAAGTTATATCATAACATATTAATTGCTAAAACTATACGAATTAAATTTTAAAAATATATAATCATTATTTAATAGAAAATCACATTTATATAAATGTATTTTTTATTGTTACATAATATTTGTTATTAATATCTTAAATTTAATCTTAAATAAATACAATATAAATATGTAAACTCTTAAGTTAAAGCATTGTACAGGTTTGGGCGGGAATGGTCATTCGCAGCAAATGGTTTGCCGCCACGTAAGCACGGCAAATGGTTTGCCGCACCACATAGGCGAGCGGCAAACCATTTGCCGATATATACCCAGTCCGGGAAATATTTTCAACTGATACCCAGAATGGGAGATAGTTTTGTCTCTCTCTATTCTGGGAAATAGCTCCATGTAATTAGATAACCAATAGTGTTTATCAGATACAGCTCACGGACAGAGCTGTCCAACAGAGCAACCCCCTGAAACAATATGGAAAATAATACAGTGGCATTTGCAAATGAATTTGGCTCAATTATTTGACAAAATCTGTCCTCCCAACAAACAGATTTATTGAGATGCCCTTGGGGCACTAACATGATTTGTCTTAACGTACTCACGTTAATTCAATTATCCATAGTACATGGCTAGACCAGATGCTAAATCACAGCAATAAGCCCTTCCCAATCAAAAAAATCACAATGCAAATAACTGCACTGCCTAGACTAACCAAGATATACACATTAGCCCAAGAAATATGACTCGAACAAAAAAAACTTAAATCTTTGACATCCATGAGAAATACCGTGAGGAGCTCGATCATCTGAAAAGCATAATTCTTTCTCTGTCGACGGATTCCTGAAGATCGCTGCCCTCGACTTTCACCCCATGCGGATTCGTTCCACCACCATAAGATTGTGCAAGCACATTGGCAGTCTTCTGGGCTGGCAACATGGAGTTAAACATAGTCTCTGCCTCCTTGGACTGATTCAGATCGGTGATGGCGGAGAATTGATCTGAGGCCTCCGGTGACATGCCAGAAAGAGAGGGCCCATCGGTCGAAGACCCCGGTTTCTCTTCCACAAGACTGGCCGTCGTTATGTCATGTATGCTAGACCTCCTTTTGTCCTTGCCACCCGAACTCAACCTGATGAAATACTTCTGGGCATGGCTGGCCACCTGCGTGGGCGTCCTCGTGAGCACGAAATTCCGCGATATATTCCTCCAATCTCCTTTACCATACTCCTTGAGTCCCATTAGAAACAACCTGCGGAAGAATTGTCCAAGATCTCCTTACTATGAACAGCCATTACATGGCGATAAAGATACCAAAATATGGATTTGGCATATAATGATCAAGAAACAATCACCTGTGCTCTTCCTCGGTCCATGGGACGCCCTTCTTCCTCTCCTGGTCGGGTCTAGAGCAGGACCTCTTGCCTCCACCATACTGCGGCATTCCATCAAACAGCTGGTCGGCACCCCACTCCACCGTGAAGGAAGAGGAACTGTAGCCGGGAAGGGGCACGAATCCAGCTTCGATATGGTAAACGTCGTCCTCCAGCTCGCGGTAATGCCTCTTCACGTCGTCCACGGTCTTCCCGGGGATCATCTCCGCCACTCTGTTCCACCTTTCGCGCGTGTCCTTGTCGTAGATCGCCAGGGCCCTCTCGAAGATCTTGTTCTCCTCTATGGACCAGTACCCTCCCTTGCTCGGCTGCTGCTGCTGGAGGACCCAGTTCGAATCTGTCAGGTACGAAGCTGGGGAGACGATACCCATTCCCATCCCCAAGCTCATCATGTCCATTCGGGGAGAAGAAGCAGACCAGCAATCGATGGCGCCCGCACTCCTTCAAATGGGTACAGACAAAGGCAAAAATCCAAGAAAAAGGAGATTTTTTTGTGCTGGACCAAAGATCGTCAAGCAGAGGAGGGCTGATACGTAGAAGAAGCTTCTCTGATAATCAAAACATAACCTTCATGGGAAGGCGAATCCAAAAAGGAGGAGAAGGGAAATCCAACGAAAAAAAGAAAGAGGAAGCTAAAGCAGAGGAGGAGCCAAAGCTGGTGAGATCTTTCCTCTCCTCTCGTTCTCTCTCTGGAACAGAGGGTGTAGAGAGAGAGAGAGAGAGAGAGAGAGAGAGTACAGAAAGTGATGTGAACCCAAAATCAGAGAATCCAAATTCCCCTCCGCAGCATCGCATCCATCGTTTTTCAACAGTGTACAGCACCCACTGCCTCTGATGCAATATTTTTAATATCACCAACAGAAAATTGCTTGTGATTATGATAACACCGCCTTCCAATCATTGCGCATCCTCCCCTGTTTCGGGGGTAAGATCACAATCATGACATGCTTACGTAGCTTCTCATTGCTTAGCGGGGTGATTATCTTCGGGGTTGGGAATGTGATTAAAGAAATAAGGAGACGTGAAATTGACAGGAGGTGGGGAACGGCTTTCGCCGAGCAGGACTTGTGGGCTTCGTATTGAAGTGTGTGTATAATGTACGATAAAAATAATAGAAACCGGTGGGCGCGAGGAGTGAGGGAAAGGTTCTCCTCCTCCACTTATCATCAAAGTGGGTGGGAGATTTGGCCTTCCTATTTGTCTATCGATTTTCGCGTATTGTTTAACTTGTGCTTTGTGGGGGCCTCTCGCTGGTTGTGCTCTGCACTATGACAGCGTATTGACGCTTTATTTTGATGGTTTTTGTTTTTTATTTGGAGACCCTCGATCAGTTTGCATTACAGCACATTTCACAAAAAATAATGTGATTTTGTTAACCATCATATTGCATCATAATTAACACCGAAACTCATGATTACGCGTAAAACAAACAATCGAAAACCGAACTCCACATTGAAAGCAGTGTTTTGAAAATCGGATCGGCCGGTTCGACCGGTCCGATCGGTGAATCGGACCTGGATCGGTCCGGTTAACCGGTTTATACCGATTCAGTTCGAATATTCAAATTTTGTTTAACCTGCCCGGTTCAACCTATTTTTTTGACCCGTTTTAACCAAGTTCAACCAAAGTTTGACCACATTTAATTTGTTTAAAAATAATCCTAAAGATAGGAGTTGAATCCATGACCTTTAATTACCTATTTCAAACTCCTAACTAATTACATTAACACAATTTTTTGCATATATTGGGTTTTAAATATAATTAAACTATAATTATGGTATAGAACAACTAATCCAAATAATATAAATATGATATGTATGACTAGGGGTGTGCATGGGTTTCGGGTTGGACGGGTATCCAACCCGATCCACGAAAGTTGACCCTAAACCTCTGGTATCCATTTTATGGTCATGGATCGGGTAACCAATGTGAATTGGCCCGTAAAATTTGGGGCACCGACCCGAATATGATCGGATACCCACGAGGCAACTTGGGCAACCACGAGCCTTCTGCTCCGCTCCAGTGGAAACCCTACCGTCAAAACCCCGATTGCTGCATCCCCCCGCCACCAACAGGTCCAGCACCAGTGCACCCTCGCTGCTGCCTTCCCCGCTTCTCCATCTCCTCGCTGCCTCCACCACCATCAAACCTCTGTCGCCGCCTCCTGTACTCCTTCATTCCCTCGACGCTTCCTCCATCGTCTCCTCCACATAGTAACTGTACAAAATTACAGTTTTTGCATTCTAGTGTATTCTATTTATTTTGTAACCAAATGTCCATAGATTACATCTAGATAACGAAGGGTAAGATGCGGATTTGATGGGAGGGGCTTTGTGGGTTCTTTGAGTTTGGGTTGATTGGTGATTGTTTCGATTGTAGACTGAAAGTTTGAATCTTGTTAAGAGGTGAGCTTCATTCTGGAAGATGAGAGATAATTTAACAGTGCAAACTTTTCTCCTTCGATTCTGTAGTACATCTGCTCTCTATAACAGTCGTTGTCGATTCTCATGTTCTATCATCTAGTTTCAGTTTTTTAAAGCTAGAAATTTTGATTAGGAGAAGGTAGAGGAGTTGAATTATTTAGGCCTTTTAATACCCACATGCGCTCCCCATCACTGACGGGTCCTCGTCCTGATCATTTCCTGCCTGGGAACATCATCATGCCAATTGTTCAATTCTTAGATAACATCACTTTTAAAATGATATGATCTTGAAAGCAAAACAAACGATGCCCTTAAAGGACCTTACTCTATTTATTTGGAAATTGGAATTAATTAATGTGCGTGCAATGCTTTTCCTATCATTTGCTTTATTTCGGCTTGGCATCTTTTCTACTGGTGCTTGCATGTGAGGTTTTCATTTTATTTTTATTTATTTGTTTATTGTGTATGTACATGAGGAAGAGATCCAATAGTCACATGATGAGCTGTGTACTCCTATCAAATGACAGACAATGGAAAATTTTTCTTTTGAACACAAACAAGGTGGGTTTTTTAGAGTTGAAATTGTATTACCCGCCTCTGTCAACCTGCTGACCGTCTTAAAATTTACTAATCTATTTATATATTTATGGTCTGCGATTATACTCATCTTTCATTAGAAAACAACTAGAAAGCAAAGGCAAGCTCATAGCACTGTAGAATTTTCTTTGTGTAATGGTTCCTAGAGGCCGTATATTGTCTGAGTCTGGACGTAAAACATCCCAGTCAGAGAATCTTTTCCAAGTTATCCAAATTTATGTGAATCCAATTTATTTGTATACTATTGATTGAAGTCTTATTTCATGCTTATAATGCAATGTAGATAAATATTTTACTTATATAATATATATCATTATAGCATCGTGCTCTGAAGTAGCTCTGAAGCCGGAGGAAGTGGACTTCAAGTGTGGTTACAAA
Source organism: Ottelia alismoides (assembly GCA_037367405.1). Lineage (NCBI taxonomy): Eukaryota > Viridiplantae > Streptophyta > Magnoliopsida > Alismatales > Hydrocharitaceae > Ottelia > Ottelia alismoides. The sequence goes on along the minus strand of JAZKJV010003573.1, from coordinate 604,249 downwards.
TGAATGTAGAGCAAATCAAACATTTCTATTTCTTTCCTTTTTTCACTAAATATGAGCATGAATGCAAGATGCATTCATTGCTCTTTTAAATTGGTTGAGAACCAAACCGATAGGAAGATTAAACGGATTCGATCTGACCGAGGTGGCGAGTACCTCTCAGATGAATTCAAGGGATACCTTAAAGAGAGTGGAATTGTCTCCAATCTCACTACCCCTGGAACTCCCCAACTTAATGGTGTTGCTGAAAGACGTAACAGGACCATCATGGACATGGTCCGTTCAATAATGAGCAAAGCACGTTTACCTCTTAGTTTCTGGGGATATGCAGTAGAGACTGCAATATATATATATATCCTGAACAAGATTCCTAGCAAATCTGTGCCTAAGACTCCTCATGAGCTTTGGTATGGAAACAAACCTAGTGTTAGACACTTGAGGGTTTGGGGTTGCTTGGTCCATGCGAAGAATGTGGATGCAAGTAAGCTAGAATCTCGCACCTGTGAGTGCTACTTCATTGGGTATGTTAAAGATGGTATTGGATATCAACTTTATGACCCTGAGACCCAAAAGGTTTTTGTCTCTAGAGATGTGAGATTTCTGAAGGATGATTTCCTTAAAGGTCAAGATAGAAATGAAGTAGAGGAATTCATCGAATCCCTTGAGGATTCTGAGATTCCTGAACCAGAAACTGAAGAGATAAATAAAGATGAAACACCCATACCTTTTCGAAGGAGTTCGAGGGTGGTTGCACCACCTGAAAGGTATGGATTCCATGTGTCAAGTGAGACTGACAATGATCCTACTTCATTTGATGAAGCACTCGCAGATCATGACATGGATAGATGGATGCTAGCAATGAAGTCAGAGATTGACTCCATGCATAAGAATGGTGTATGGACCCTAGAGGATCCACCTAAGGGGGTGAAACCCATTGGGTGCAAATGGATCTTCAAGAGAAAGAGGGGACCCGATGGGAAAGTAGAGACTTTCAAGGCACGGCTCGTAGCCAAGGGCTACACGCAGAGAGAAGGCATCGACTATGATGAGACGTTCTCTCCTGTGGCTATGCTTAAATCCATCAGGACACTGCTAGCTATAGCTGCATCTCTTGACTACGACATCTGGCAGATAGACGTCAAGACAACTTTCCTCAATGGATACCTCGAGGAGGATATCTATATGGAGCAGCCCCAGGGCTTCATAGTTGAGGACGGTAAAGTATGCAAGCTAAAGAAATCCATCTATGGGCTCAAACAAGCTTCTCGTAGCTGGAACATCAGATATGACGAAACCATAAAGAGTTATGATTTTGTGCAGAATCCTGATGAACCTTGTGTGTACAAGAAGCTTAGTGGGAGCGAAATTGTGTTCATCGTGCTTTACGTAGATGATATCCTTATCATTGGGAATGTTACATGAATGATGACCAGTGTGAAGATTTGGCCATCTCATACCTTCGAGATGAAAGATCTTGGAGAAGCCTTTTACATCTTAGGCCTGAAGTTGTTCAGAAACCGAGAAAAGAGGATGTTGGGATTATCACAACATGGATACATTAAGAAGATTCTTGAACGATTCCTATGGATAGTTCCAAGAAAGGATTCCTCCCCTTAAGACATGGTATTCATCTATCTAAAGGGATGGCTCCTCAAAGTGTTGAGGAAAAGAAGGCCATGGCTGGATGCCCCTATGCATCAACTGTAGGAAGCTTAATGTATGCCATGATGTGCACTTGGCCAGACATCTGCCATACAGTGGGAGTGGCATTAGGGTACCCGTTAGTACGGGTATCCGTTGTAATGGGTCGGATCGACCCGTTGACCTGATGATGGCGGGTCGGAGCGGATTAATGTTGAAAGGGTCGGGTACCCGCTCCATGCACACCCCTATGTAATTTTATGTATAGTGTGAAATGTATACATTGTCTATGTATTTTATTTATATTTCAAGTATATTTAAGTGTATATTATATATATTTTATTTCATTTTGATTTGATTAGTCGGTTCAACTACTTCTTTCTTACCGGTCCGATTTAATCCGATTTTAAATAATGACGACGTCGTCATCAGGTTGAACCATTTTGACTACATTATTCATCTCGATCCAACCATTTTAATAAGGTTTCCGGTTCGATGTCCGGTTCAATTTCAAAAACATTGATTAAAAGAGTTATCAACAAAATTACGCTTTTCTTTTTGAAAACCAATGAACGCAGACAAATCTCAGAAGATGTCTACGCACAAAGAAGCCGATCAAATATCCATAAACTGGATAAGAGAAAACCAAAGATTATTTCGATGCTCAATCTCGCATCGCCTGCAAGAGAAGAGATGATTGAATTTTCGATATATTATCAAAATCAGATGCAGATGCTTGTGATCACAGTTCCATTGGGGAGGGCAAATGGTCATGGTTCCTTCAATAATGGTCGTGGTTAATCATCTAGTTGACAACTAACCATCCTTTCCAACGGTTATGACTAATCTTGCATCGTTAAGATACGTAATCAAAATAAACCGATACCACTTGTCAAATTGATTTGGATTTAAATATACAAAAACTGTAGTAAAATAGTTTACAAAAATTAATTGTGAAAGTGGTCAAATGTTCTAATAAAAAGCAACTAGTAGGTAACCGTGCTTTGCACAGAAAATTATGTTATAGAACTTGATATAAACATTTGTTAATCCAAATGTAACACCCATACCCCCAAACATAGTGCCACATCTAAAACTCACGAAGTGTGGGTGGTTTATAAGTGGTGAGGACTACTATTTAACAACTTGGGCTTAAGCATTTTGGGTGGTTGTCAACGGGTCCATTTGGACCCGAACCCAACAAGTTGTCATGGCCAGTTTTCCTCGATAACGGACCGGGGACCTAAACCCGGGATGTCACACCAAATATATTTGTGTATGCTGAAAGAACGTAATTTAAATATTTGTTCATAAACTTGAAAAAAGTAGTATCACTATTTTTTTTTCATCTCATGACATGGTTAGTACTCGCAAATGAGAAAAAAATAACGTGAGCAAGAGGCCAAGGACAATACCATCATTAATTAATGATGGCTTCGATGAGTTGGAAATAACCACATCAATTTAATTCGTTCTAGTTACTCGGTCCTACAATGTATGAGTAAAAGTAAACTTACTTAAATGTGTTATAGCATTATAATAATGACAATTATCATCTAGATTCAGTAAGGAAAATACAATACCGACACACCCACCATAAATCGTAGTCGCAAAGATAACACAATTTACCCTCACCAAGTGAAAGCAGAGATTGAGATATCGAATTGTAAACATGGGAAATTTTGGCAGGTTAGCTATCATGGGATCGGAGATCGAAATGTAGGAATAGCAAAATGCAATTTTTAAGGGGATGTAAGGAGTTGTCCTGATCGATCATAGGACGAGTAGAATACACAACCCATCGGGGCTCTTCCGTTCCCCTCCTTCCCTCTTTCAAAGTTCTTATACAAATTTGGATAGGTATAAGGAGAAAAAGATGGAAATGGGAGAGCCGAATACAAACCAATGAAGTACATAAATGACTATCATAAAGAGCAAGAAAAGACAACACAATGAGCCTTATGAAAGAAAAATCTTATCTTACTTTAATATGGCTATATCGAACACGTTACCCAAACAATGGATATTCAAAAGTTCTATCAACAGTATTGTATCTATGTCTCTTTATATGCATACGCATTATATAGTTCTATTGACGATGTAGGAAATTAATTATAAGAGGTAGATGATTCAGTTAACACCATAATAAATTTATTTTAAAGAACTCGTTAGTCTACATATATCACCGCCATAACTTCTTGACACAAAAAAATTAAGAATCCATTATTCGGAAAGCAAGAATTTCCCATAAAAATGTAACAAAAACTAGTCATGGAAATGCCTCAAAATAAAAAAAATGTATACAAAAAAGTACATTATGTATACCGTAAGAAATGATAATATAATTGTATGTGCATGAGTCATAGTAACAATGCAGAGAAGCAACGCAAAAGCAATACAAATTGGCAAGACCCACTACAAAGCCTTACTCAGATCACCATTCAGAAACCAAGAGAGGCAGCTTGTTTAAGCAGCTACGATGATTGTGGTCTGAGTGGTGATCAATGGACCAATGGTTGATCCTTTAATGATTGTGAAATACATTGTGCGACAAAGGTATATATTATCTTGTCGGATTGTTGAACACCGATCTATGCGCATTTGAGGGCATTTTGACTTCATGTAAACATCGATCTATGTACATTGCACACCGGAAGGTGTAAATTATCTATGTACACCAATGATTGATCCTTAATTAGGATCCTTTAAATTTTAAGTCAACTTAGGCAAACTTTGAAATTTCTTACACGGAGAGGCGCCTGGTGGTGAATCGGCTATCGATTTTATGCCAATAGTTGGCGCCGATAATCAACCACAACAAAATATAAGCCTTTTATAAAGCACGGTTGAAAATCATGCTTAACTATATCCAAATGTCAGAAATATACGACTGACAGGGGATAGGGCTGGTCGGAAGCATTCCTGTGAAAAAAAGAGGGGAGAATATGTAAATATAATATATAAACTTTGATAGTACTTTATATCACAAGGAACAAAATCATAAATTTAGAAAAAAAATGTAAAAGATTTGATTTTAAAAATGAGGTATTACCAGTGGGCCGTTGAAGGAGAGACCCAAGACTGGAGTCTGAGGCGGAGCCGCACCTGGTCATAAATTCTACAACAGAATATACCTTTTGAAAGAGCGTCATGGATCATCATCAGATGAACCCTTTTTGTAAAAATCCCATTCATTTTACGTAAACATCATCATCATCTTTGATTTTTATAATAATAAGTACCACATTTTGTATATTCGATCAGTTCGGAAGGAACATACCGAAACTTCATATTCCAAGAAATAGGAGCATGTGAAAGCCATTAACATAGCCCTTAACGAAGCCAAAGGATATGGAACTGGCAAGATTAAAAAAATGAGATATTAAAATGGTAGAGAAAAATAAAAGGAAATTGAACACATTAATTAAGATAAGGGTATTTTCTCCGAACCTACCAGTAAGGATCGAATCCTAAGTAGGTGGAACTTGCGGAACTTGAATATGAAACGTAAAAAAATGATCAAATATTAGAAAAATTAAATCTTGTGTAACAGGTTAATCAAGATATGAGAGGGAAAGGTCAACAATGCATGAAGGTAGCGAATTCCCAATGATTAGGAATTTCCAACCAAAAATATACTGGGAGGACCTAACTGCAAGAAGAGAAACCAAAGTAGATGGACTGCCTCTGAACTACGGGAGCAATGCTGGACAGATGCAGGTTGTCATGGAAGGTGACGACATCGAGGACAATGCAGATGTTGCGAGACAATGGCGGTGGAAGGAGCATTATCTAGTCGAGAGAAACTATGGGAAAGAGAGCTTGAAGAGGAAGAGACAAAGTAATGGAGGGATGTGTACCTTGCACATGTGTTAACCTTTTTCACATTTGCAGATAAGTTGTACATCAAAATCACTTCAAATCATGTTGGAGGCTCCTTTTATTCTAAAGGGGATAGCTGGAAACTTGCAGAGCACGTCGAGTTTGTCTTATTAGGGTAAAGAAGCCATTAAAAAAATATGTCAAGGGCAATAGGCGAATATAATGAATGTTAGAGGTACAGTGGCGAGAATAGTAACAACTCAGCGAGGCTTTATATACAGTATAGATAGATAGATTGGACCTAATGGATAGCAAAATATAATAATAACACTTCTTTTAAAATCTCGCCTTTCATTGCTATTAGAGTTATTGTAATTATTGGGTTATTTTTTGCTTTATCGATTCTTGTAACCCTTCGAAAACATTTATGTAATTTCTTCTATTTGAATCTCTACAGTTTCACACTATATAAGAAAACCTAGATCTTTTGAATATGATAAATCATTCATTCTCAAATTTCTTCTCCACATGGTATCAGAGTAACGATCATAGACAAGGGTTCATATTAAATCGCTCTCCGCCACCTCCTACATCTCTCTCCCTTGGCCCCATGTGAACCCTCTCTCGATCATGCATGCGCACCTCCTCCTTATTGTCTCTTCGGGGGAGTGATTAATCAAATCGAACACCGAGCGACGGTCGTGAGGTCACACAAGGTAGACCTCAATCGTTGAAATGACCGATCTAGAGAGTAGTGGACAAGTATGGTAGGGTGTCGAATACAGGGAGCAAGTCGATGTAGCATGTATATTATTTTTAAATAAATAAATAAAAATGTATAATTGTGCAATACTAACTCATTTATTTAATATTTTTGTGGGTTTTCAAATAATTAATATTTTTATATAATATAAATTTTCAATTTTATTTTCTTTTTCCATTATCTGATTTTTAATTTATTTTCCTATTTAATATATAATAAGGGTATATGTATCAGTTTATATATGTCTATACTCCAATATATATAATGTAGGTAATATATGATATAAAATATATAATAAATATATAAAAATAAGAAAATTCAAGAAAGAACATTCCTTTTATTTTTTTAAGGGATTTAAAAATATATAAAATATTTTAATAATTAATAATATAAGCTATATATAATTATATATATGTATATAATACAATATAGTGAATTATAATTATAAATGTAGCTACAAATACTCAAAATTTAAAAATAAAATATTTTTATATATTTTTACATTTTTCTCCTATTTTGTGATTTTTAAGTATTTTTTATAATTTCAGCATATTTTTAAATTCCAAAATACACAAAACTAGGGACATAATTAATAGGATGAATTATTTTGATATTTGAAAATATTAAATAGGCCCAAAATTTCTCAAAACTAATTTTAATATGTAGTAAATAGTATATATAAAAATATAGGCATAAAGTTAAATTTTGAGGTTTTGAAAATATTTAATATTTTTTAGTGTTAGCAAGGGTTTTTTATTTTTAGGTTTTCTTTTGTTATTTTTTGTATGTTTTGGTCTTTAGTGATAAAATATAATAATAAAAAGTTTTTTTAGAATTTTAAGTTAAGGTTTTATAATTTTGTATTTTCTAAAGCAAACAGGAAATAAAACATGCTCTTTTGATTTTTATATGTAAAAATATAGGCATAAAGTTAAATTTTGAGGTTTTGAAAATATTTTGTATTTTTTAGTGTTAGCAAGGGTTTTTTATTTTTAGGTTTTCTTTTGTTATTTTTTGTGTGTTTTGTTCTTTAGTGATAAAATATAATAATAAAAAGTTTTTTTAGAATTTTAAGTTAAGGTTTTATAATTTTGTATTTTCTAAAGCAAACAGGAAATAAAACATGCTCTTTTGATTTTTAATAAATATAAAATGTGAGTGAAATGCAAAATAATTACATAGTGTGACTACGCATGTCACCAGACATCTACATCTATTTTTTCATGATTTTTGGAGCACAGATACTATTTATAAAAAATAGAAAAGAATACACAAAATTAAATCAAGTTGGTAGGGACATTTATGGAATTAAAAATAAAGGCAATGTGGTTTATGCAAAAATACTAGAAAGTTTGAACTACAACTTGATTTTTATATATTAAAATGAAATATTCAAAGCTGAAGGGGTATAAGTGTAATTACCCAGCTCACATGGGGGCCACGTAAGTTGAGAAAGCATTGGACTAACTTGCAATTAACACAAAGTATGGGGGCTTTGATGCAATTTCTCCACAAAGTTGTGACTTTAATTGAATATTTTCAAGATTTTTTCATAAAATACAAAAGGTAGAGGGGGTTTCATGCAAATCCATGTGCCATGTGGAGAATCCTTTGGCTGGAGATGTGTACCACTTCACGCGAGATGGATGCTCCAAATTAGACATGGAGCATGGATGTGATTGGACGGTAGGGAAGCAGCTTGGAAAAACACGGATGAACTCTACCAGCTCAAGCTTCGTTCGTTGACTGCTCCCTCCTCCAGTGACCTTCCTTTGATCCGACAACGGCTATGGATTCTTGACGGGCCTTTGCATGTGCTAGGCTGCTTCAATGGGACCTAGATGGCTCAGGTCAAGTTCTGGGGGCCATTTTCGCTCCAGGTACCTGGACATGTTTCAGGTGCTATTCTCGACTCCAGGTCGGTCGTCGAAGGCTAAAACCTACACTAAAAGGTCCCCAACTCGAGGGCTATTCCCTCAGTCGTTTTCTTGAAGCTGGAATCTAAAAGGGGCAAAAGTAGATGGAGCTCCGGCGAGCGATGGAGATTGAAGCTCAATTCCCAAATCTACGATGGATTTGGGTCGGAAAGTCAATGCAAAATATGAAGAACATGTCAGGGAGAGTGATGGAAGTGAAGAGGAGTCGATTCACGATCAGAGGACGATGAATTTGGTGCCAGAGCAGAGAGCTCCGATGATTTTGATTTTTAAAATTAAGTTAAAAATGTGATTAAAAGGACGAATTAAAACCTAATCTATCATGCTGGAATAAAATGCGATCTAAGGGAGGTTTCCTAGCAGCTCTACAAGCTTAGGAATCTTGGAGTAGAAGAGGTCACTAGAGACAAAGGTTGGCTAACCTGGATTACACGAAACAACCCCTCCTCCATGCGGATTAGGCTTAGAAACACGTGCTTTCACTATTGGATTCAATGAGATGGAATCCTAACGGGGTTATAGGGTCGATTTGGGATCAAAAGCAAAAAGGGAGGTTAGAGGGGGTATTTATAAAGTTGGGTTCCAGCCAAAAAGAGGAAAAGACGACGTATAGCTCGGAGGGGGTAGGTGAGGATTCGTGTATGGGCAATGGAGAGGAAGGTGCGTGCTAGAGTATGGTGGGTTGCTCGATGAATATGGAGTAGGGAGGTTGAGTGGAAAAATCAGGGAAATCGGCCAGCCCGTGAGCTCTGATACGTGCGACAGGGCTTGAGCGTACAGTTGACCAAAGGTCAACAAAAATATATCCAATAAATCTTTGTAAAATCAATAAAAATAATAAATGAATTATTTCATTTTTCTTAAAACACAAAAAATGTTTCTAATTTTTCATAGTATTTAATGCATTTTTTATTTATTTTTATAGGGCTATTTATTACAAGTTAATTTTTACATATGTAAATATAAGTAAAAATACACGTATTTTAATGTTTTTTGTTTTTATTTTGTATTGTTTATTTTATTATTTTTATTTGTATTATATATATTTTTAATTTATTTAATTACACATTTAAGTTTTTTTATTTATCAATTTATTTATATACTTAATTAATTATAACTGTTTATTATATAGGTATATATATATATATTTCATCTATGTAGGATGATAAACTTATTCCATTTACATTCTTTTTGATGATTTTATTTTAATTTAATTATGTACATACATTTTAAATAATATATTCAATTTTATAAAAATAAAAGAATTTGAAAAATATAAAGAATGAATATATTGAATACTATATACATGTATATTGCATAATAGGATCCCAAAACCTAACTTTTGCCTAGTAACTCCAAATTGAATGAAAGTACCTTCATTAAATAGCTTATTAAAAGTTATATACAATTATAGGTCATTTTGATCCATTTTGATACAGTATGGACAAAATACATGTCCGCAAAGTTTTTATTTTGACTTTTTATTGTGTGTCTCGGACACACTGTGCATTGTTTTTATGTGAAGTCAAATTTTATTTTTCTTTGTATTTTTATCTACAATGTTCTTGTAGAGGGTTTTATTATTTGAGGTGTAAAAATAATTAAATAAAATGGGTCCCAAAAAGTAATTATAGTGTAATATAAATTAGGGTCTTCTATGTGATTTTCTATGTCTTTCTGTACAGTTCTTCTGTCATATCCCCTTACTTTATTCCTTATCAGCTAAGTCATCATGATGATTGGGTCTCGAGGTTTAAGGTCACTCAGTGTCTTTGACACTTCATTCTTTTTTTCTTTCCTTTATTTTTTTATTTTAGAATTAAATGCAATATCTATACAATATTTGACACAGTAGTTTATACAATATACAAAGTGTTTATTTTGGTAAATTAATGATATATACATCCATTTAGCAAGGGATTTAAGGCCAAACTGAAGGAATAAAGGTGATGAAGTGAGGATTCATCACCCCCCCTATACTTGCTTTTGCTAGTCCCTAGCAAACACTTGAGCATATAAGTGCAAAAAGAAAATAAAGAAAAGAAAAAGAAATAACTTGGAATAATTTTGACTTTTAAACTTATCTTATTAAAGGCGAAGTTTGGAGCTTAGAGAAGACCTTTAGATTATTAGTGTATTCGGAACTGTATTGAAGTTAGGAAGTGCGATACGACAATCCTTAGATTCCATAATCTTATTATCCCATCCAATTCACAGCTAGGTCAGAACCATCCTCTCAGTATCATACTCTTGCTAATTTGAAGTGATAGACCCATGTGTGTGAATTGTTTAGCTCTTCCTAAAGAAACCATTGAACCATAAAAGAGTCTGCTCCTCTGGTAACTCATCCTTGTGGAGACAGATATTTCCTTCTAAGGTCAGGTGATGTCGATCTTTATAAATGAATGGGGTAAGAAGCTAGAAAATGTGGGAATGGACTAGTGTAGTTTTCATTCCCTTGTGAAGTTCGATCAATGTAACTGAGTCTTCACCAAGAAGCAGGCATGATATGAAGCTTCAAGTTTTTGCTAGAATTTATGAGATAGGCTACTCTGGATATTTTCTTTGCTTTGCATATCTTCTGCACACTTGTTTGTGCCCCGACTGATATAACATTTTTTGTTCTGCCCATTTTTTTGAGGTCTTGGAAAAAGTTTCGCCGATTGACCATTCCTCATCCGAATCATTGTATAAATCCATCTCTAGTTTTTAGATATAATTGTTACCAAAAGAAGTGAGTTAGATTACCGATTTCGGCAATCCTCAAGAATGGTTCCTGAGCCACCCTTGACGAAGAGACCTAGCATTGTCCTGACTTAGACTTTCAACAATCCATCTGGCTTGAGATAAGTGTTAAGTGTGAGGTTTCTAATCAAGCCACTGTCTCAAGAATCTTATGGATGATATGAAGGGTTCTATTTAGACACATTGAGTTGACTTGTGAACATAGTTTCATGGAACCTAAAGAATTAAGACAAGGTGACCTGAAGTATCTCCAATTTCAGTCCTCAATGGGTTCCTTTGAAATTAAGTGCATTAAGGTCTATCACAAGCTCCAATATTTAGAATTTATTTTCACTTGTTTAATTGTCTAACTTACTTCAAAAAATGCGAATGCTATGTGCAATGTAAGAAAATATTTTCTGATTTTGAACTTTTTTATGGGATCTTTGAAAAAGTTTTGCAAATTTTTATGTATTTTTTTTAAAACATTTTACAATTTTTTATAGTTTTTTTGGTTTTATAAATTTTTAGTGATTTTTTAAAAATAAAATTCACAGTAAAAGTATTATGTACAAATATTTACATGAGAGTACTTCTGGTTATTCACAAGAATTAGGTAAAGAATTTACACTAAGTATTCATAGATTTTTGTACATAACTTGTAAAAGATTTTTATTTGCTTGAATTACATACGAGGTTCTCAAAATAATTTGAAAAGGTTTTGATAAACATTTTGAAACCTTTATTTTAAATGAATAATTTTACAAATAATTTTTGCAAACATTTACAAATTTTGAAAATCATTTTGCAAAGATTTTTCAAACATGATATATAGATTTTTCAAAGTATTTTTGTAACCATTTTCCAAATCATTTGCAAATAGATTTTCAAATATTTTATTCAAACAAAAGAAATAAATTTTTACAAACCAAACATTTTTACAAAGGTTTGAAAACATTTCACAAAATATTTTTCAAATGGTTTTACAAAAGATTTTTCATAGAATTTTTCAAACCACTTTTCAAACATTGTGAAAAACATTTTTAACTAGTTTATTAATCATAATTACAAAGAGTTTTGATGTGTATTTTAAGTTTTATTAATTAGCCATTTTATTGAAAATATGAAAGTATGAGTTATGTCTAAAGTATATAACACGTATATATGACCCCCCCATACTTGGCTTGAGCTATATCCTTATAGGTCAGAGAGAAAAATGAAGACATAACTTGTGCTAAGTATATAAAAGTCTATACTACAACGACTAAAGAATCAGAAGTCGGGCATCCCCCTATACTTATATCAACTAATCATAAGTATAGATAGCTATATACAAAATAGAGATGATCGAGTATCAGAATTTCTGAAATCAATATATTCAACTTTCCCTCCACTCCTCCTATACTTAGGGTAAAATATCCCTAAGTATAGACATAATGTCAAAATTGAGGGACAAGCGAGAGAATGAATAATGAATAGCGTGAGGGTCCTCATCCCCCTATACTTAGGATGAAGCATATCACAAGTATAGCATTGATGAATGAGGTGAGGACGACACGGAAGAAGGAATTAGAAGAATGAAAATGAAAAGAAGAAAATCTAATCTATTTAAAGATATTTACAGGAGCATTGTCCGACTCTACTGATGTTGTTGAAACGATAAAGTTTTCATAAAAAATTACTTGCATAGAGTAGACAATGGCCAGGAATGTGTCATGCTCTAAATATGACTTCAGCAACTGACCGTTGACTATGAAGGGATGCACGTTAGCTGACAATTCTGATATCAATACACTTGTGTTGTCATGCACAATCATGACTCTTTACGGCCCCATCTATTTGCTCTTCAATTTTACTAGAAAAATATTCGATTTCATGTCAAACAACCAGACTTTATGTCCATGTTCAATGGTCTACCTTATGATGTGCTTGCCATGCTAGCATTTGACCCTCTTTATACATTAAGTTGTTCTCGTACACATAATCTCTGAATTCCAGGAGTTTGTTTAGATCCAACTTTCTCTGTTGACCACCTTGTTGTGAGTCGAGGTTGCAGATATTCACTTCCCATAATAATTTGTGAATCAGTTCTACTAGCATGTGGCATGGCCTCCCACAGACAAGGCGATTGGGAGACATGCCCAAATGAGACTTTAGGTCATTCTGTATGCTTAGAGAATTGAGTCCAGAAGTTGCAACCAGTTCTTTCTATCTGGCCTCATGAGTTTCTATGATATCATCTTGATTTCTTTGTTTGAAAGTTCTGCCAAGCCAATTGACTGTAGATGATAAGGAGATGCGACCCGGTGATCGATGATGTACTCCTTTATTAATTTCTTAACCTCCTTATTGGTGAAGTAGCTACCTCCATCTGAAATTAGAATCTTTGGAATTCCGAATCGTGAAATGATGTTATCTCTCAGGACTTTGCATATTGTTATGCTATCTGCGGCTCGAGCTTGAATGGCTTCCACCCATCTACTCACATAATCAACGACAAGAATGATGTATTCATAGCCTTGACTATTCAAAAATGGACCCATAAAAGTCAATGCCCCGTGTATCGAACACATCAGATATCTGGATATATATGTTGGGCATGTTGTCTTTGACTCCAAGGGGTGTTTCCCATTTTTGACAGTCTGTAAAGGCTTTCACATAGTTATCTGCATCTTGAGGTGTGTGGGTTACCAGAGGCCACACTACAATATCTTAGCTGTCATTCTGCTCCCAGAATGGTGTCCACTAGATTTGAGCTTATGGTAGTGTTCGAGGACACTTGTGTACTCCTCCTGAGGAATACACCGACGCCATATGCAATCTGCTCCTTCCCTGAACAAGTATGGGTCTTCCCACTGGTAAAATTGAATATCGGGCATGAATTTGTTCTTCTTGATTCTTGTCCAATCGTGTGGAACTACCACAAAGATGAGGTAGTTAACAATGCATACCATGGAAGGGACCCAATGCTTAGACTTGATTCATTAGGAAAGGTGTTTTTAATCAGTGTATTGCTTAGTTGAGCATCTTGGAATTCAATTCTGGAGAGGTGATCTGCCACCACATTTTGTACTCCGGGCTTATATCTGATTTCCAAGTCAAATTCCTAGAGGAGAAGGATCCATCTGAGTAATCTAAATTTCGCATCATTCTTCTGCTATAGGTATTAGACGGTAGAGTGGTCAATAAAAACAATGACTTTTGATCTAAGAAGATAGGATCTGAAATTTTCTAAAGCAAAAATTACTGTCAGCCACTCCTTCTCTGTGACTATTTAATTTCTTTGTGCTTCATCAAGCATTTTGTTGGCGTAGTAAATAGCATAGGGAAACTTGTCCCTTCTTTATACTATCACAACCCCAACTGTGAAGTCTGATGCATCAACCATGATCTCAAATGGAAGAGACTAATCCGGTGGTTGTAGGACTGGAGCCTGAGTGATGAGCTCTTTTACTTGATAAAAAAGATTAGAGAACCGTTTGATCAACAATAAACTCAGTCTCCTTGCAAAGCATCTCATTGAGAGGTCGGGAAAGCTAGCTGAGGTCCTTGATGAAGTGGCGATAGAAGCCGACATGCCCCAAAAATGACTTCACATTCTTCACATTCTAAGGTGGTTTGAGTTTAGAGATCATATCCACCTTCTTCAGATCGACCTCCATGCCTTTCTTGGAGACGATGTGGCCCAACACTATTCTTTCTGTAACAAGGAAGTGGCTCTTCTCCCATGACAGTACAAGATTGACTTCACGACATTTCTAGAGTACTCTATCTAGGTGCTGAAGAAAAGAATCAAAGCTGTCACCGTAGACGGAGAAATCATCCATAAAGACTTCAAGAAAACTCCCGACCATATCAGCAAAGACGACAAGAATATACCTCCGGAAAGTGGTTGGAGTGTTGCAGAGTCCAAAGGGAATTCTCCTGAAAGCATAGGTGTCGAACGAGCAGGTGAAAGGTATCTTCTCTTGGTCTTCAGGGGTTATCGCCACTTGGTTATACCAAGAGTACCCATCTAAAAAACAAAAGTATTCTTTCCATGCAAGTCTCTCAAGAACTTGATCAATGAATGGTAGAGGGAACTGATCCTTTTTACTGCATTCAGATTGTGATAGTCTACACATACCCGCAAAGATGTCAGTACTCGGGTAGAGATCTTCTCTCCTTGGTCATTCTTTACCATGTTGAGCCTGGATTTCTTTGGAACTACTTGCAGGGGACTCACCCATTTTGAGTCGGATATGGGATAAAATAAAGCCTGCTTCATACCACTTTGTGATTTTTTTCATTATTATATTTTGCATGTTTGGATTCGGTCTTCTTTGGAATTCTCAGAATGACTTGCAATCATCTTTGAGGTAGATATGGTGTGAGCACAGACTTGGATTTATCCCTTGGAGATTTGAGACTTTCAAACGAAGTTCATTGCGGTTCTTTTCTAGGATCTCAAGAAGTCGAGAATCTTGATCCGGGGTCAACCTGTTGTTGATGATGGATGGATACATTCTTTGCCTGAAGGAAAGCATACTTCAGACCTACCTGGAGCGGTTTGATTTTACGTAGTTGTTGAGCTAGCTCCACAGTTACTTCAAAAACAGTGTTGGCAGACAGATGATCTACTAATTTCAATGAGGTGATGTCCACCTCTATCACTCCTGGCTCTAAAAGAAATGTGTCGAACATATCTGCAATGAATTCTTCGTGTTCGGACTAGCTTGTATTTTATTCAAACACATTGCTCAGTGACTCGAATTCTGATCCCATGTCCCAATTAGCAAGCAAGCATGGGCTAACTGTGTTGTCCATGTCCTCCTTTGAAGAGATTTCCTATATGATGATGTCATTCATAGAAATTGATGAATCTTGGATGTCCACAATATCACACTCTATTGTTGAGTATGCTCTTCCAACATCAAATGCTTCTTTCAGCTCACTGACTAAATCCATGGTGACATTGTCAGAGATGGAGCGGAAGGTGACCTTCCCAGGCCCGTAGTCGACAACCGCCTCAATTGTGCGAAGGAACAGTTGCCCAATAATGATGTGGGTATGGAGTAACAGTGCCGATGATTCCATGTCTAGGACTACAAAATCAACTAGAATTTCATATCATGCACAGTTATGATAACATCCTCCAACAAACCTCTGGACTGCTTCATAGATCGATCTACGAACTACACGATCATTTTTGTTGGCTTAAGCGGTCCAATCCCAAATTCTTTCAATAGTGAGGAGGGAATGAGATTTATTGAAGACCCGCTATCGAGAAGAGTCCACTCAAATACTTGGTCTAAAATCGGGCATATGATGTTGGGCACTCCATTGTCTTTCTTTTTCTGTGGGAGGTCACTGATTGCATTTATTATGACCATGGTCAAGATGTGTTTCTCTCCTCTGTTTCGTATGTTTTTATTGTTCGAACGCTTGGAGGTACATGCTTCTTTCAATCCTTTCCTTACAGCTAGCATGTAGTTCATGGCCTTTACGAGTGGTTTTTCATAACACAATTTTCAACAATTTCAACCACTCCAGGGTCCCAGTTTTCAATTTTGCAATTTTTGGTATTTTCCATTGCATCAGGAAGCAGAATATTCACAAAAGAAAATTCATTATTCTTTATTACAGACTTTTTTACATATGATTGGCCAACATATGGGCCCTCATGCAAAACATGCAAAATTTTATGCACATGAGCTTGGGCTTCTTCGGGCTGCTTTGATGGTGTTGGTTCCTCCATAGCTGGTCGTTCTTGGCTTGGGATCTTCATTTATTTTTGTGACTTTTCTTTTCATTGATTTTTTTGGAAAATTTTCTCTTGATGGTGGTGGTGGACGGTAGCTGGTGCTGCTCCTCTATCATCTTCTTCCTCACCTGGCATTGTTGTTGGGCCAATAAATGCAGAAGATGACTCTCTAGAATCACTTTATTCTTCCCTTTGGCAGTGGCAGATGGGTGCAAATTTCTGCCACTCCTAAGAGTCACCGCATGAGACAAAGCATAATATAAACTATCTGACTCTAATGATCCGATTAAAAAATCACAAATTACATGTTCTTTACATTTGAAATCATTAGGGTTTGAGTCAACCTACGTTGGAATGGGAGTCTTGGTGGTAATGAGGCTGTAAAGCTTCTGAGACATCTCTGTTAGGCCCTTGATGTGTTGGACCACGTAGTTGAGCATTGGGTTCATTGGAGTGGCCTCAGATGATTCAACGTGCTAACCACACTAAGAACGATAATGTTGAGGCTGGGAATTTGGTAATCATGGTGAGGAGGAGGGAGTTGCTTCTAATGAAAATGCGTAGGAGGAGGATACTAGTCATAAGAAGCACCCGCATACTGATGGTATGGTTGATACTGATGGTACGTGGGTTGCTGGCAGTGGTGACTATACCTTCAGTTGTTCTTATATTGTGGATGCTGGTACGGTTGAAGCTGATTGGGTTGGACAAATATCCCACATTACTACTGGTGATACAGCCGAATAGATGAGGATTGGACCTGCTATTGTCTGCCTGGATGGGCCAATTGGGCATCATTGTTCCATATGCCATTCACCTCTTGGATGATTGGTGGTAGTGGTGAGAATGGATCATAGGAAGGGGACAAGAGCTCAGGTTGGTACAGGACAATATGTTGAGAAGGCAACGATGACTGGTCATGTACCTACACGTAGTACACGTGCTAGACCTATTGCTAACTCGCACTCGATTGAGGCTGTTGTGGAGATGATGATTCCTTTGGCTCAGCAGGAGTGGTGGAGGTCGGGATCACAAATTATACAACATTGATGGTGCTAACGAGTAGCTTCAATCTCTTTGTGATCTGATCCTGCTTGTCCAGGTGTTGGGTCCTCTGTTCGATCACATGCAATTTTTCCAAGTCCTGTGATCACTTTTTAATGATATCAACTTTAGACAGATGGCTTCTGATGATGTTGAGATGGAGCTTTCGTCCCTGTCTTGCTCTCTGGTTGCCGCTATGTTGACAGGCTTGTGGTGGACTTGCGGCTACTCTAATAAGCATGGGACGAGGATAGATTGGCCTCTACTTCGACCATCTCTTTAAAAATTTAACAAACAACATCCTCATCCTTGTTGTACTATGAGACACCACATGCGACATCTACTAACCTTGGGATTTCAAAAGTGAGGCCCCTGAAGAAGTACTGGACCAGGCTGGTCTGCGGGATGTCATGGTGGGGACACTTCTCCTACAAATCTCGGAATCTCTCCCAAGATTCATGTATCGAATTCGTACGTGCCTTGGGAGAAATTGCTGATCTGGGCTTGCATCTGATTCATATGACCCAATGGATAGTACTTCTAGAGGAATGTGAATTTTAACTCCTCCCATGTCACCATGACCTTCCCCAGATGGTTGATCTAATAAAGAGCCTTGTCTTGAAGGCTGAAGGGTAATGTTGTCATCTTAACTACAGCCAACAAGATGTTGGGGTAGCGAGTGGTCTGGAACATGCGAGAGAACTGCTGAAGATGGATGTTGGGTTCCTCATTGGTGTTCTCGTGGAACGAGGGCATGAGAGTAAGGAGTTGAGGCTTGAGCTCAAAATATCCACAGATTATTGATGAATCCTCATTTCATCACCCTTATTATTTGATTTTGGCCTTAAACCCCTATCCAAATGCATGTATATATCATTAATTTGTCAAAATAAACATTATGTAAATTATATAGAATACTGTACAAAATGATGTATAATTATTGCATTTAATTCCAAAATAAAAAAATGAAGGAAGAAAAGAAAAAGAAATGAAGTGTCAAAGGCATTGAGTGACCCTTGACTCATCATGATGACTTGGTCAACAAGGAATAAAGTAGAGGGAGATAGGGCAGAGAAATTGTACAGAGAATACACAGAAAACCACACGCAAAACCCTAATTTAATTGCCCAAATATTGCATTTTTGGACCTATTTTGTTTAATGATTTTTACGCCTCAAATAACAAAACCCTCTATATGAATATTGTAGATAAAAATATAAAGAAAAATACAAAATTGATTTCACAAACAAATAATGCGATGAATGGCCGGGACACACAAAATGAAAATTCAAAGTAAGAACTTTACAGACATGTATCTTATCCATACTATATCAAAATTGACCAAAATCACCTTACTTGTTTAAAGCTTTAATAAGATATTTAATGAAGGTGATTTCATTCAATTTGGAGTTAAGATGAGAAAGTTAAGTTTCGACCCCCATTGTGCAATATATATATATATATCATATTCAATATATTTATTCTTTATATTTTTCAATATCTCATATTTTTATAAAATTATAAATATTATTTGAATCATATATCCATAAATAAAAAGAAATAAAACCATGAAAATAAAATTACAATAAAGCAATTAATTTTTTACATTGACAAAACATACCTATATATATATATATATCTACAAAGAATACATGTATAATTAATTAAGTGTATAAATAAACTCATAAAATATAACAAAAATACCTAAATATGTAAATAAATGAATGAAAAATATATAAAATACATGTATATAATACTTAAATATATAATATAAATTAAAAATCGAATACCTAACATGTATTTACACCTATATTTTACATTTAAATATTAACGTGTAATAAATGACCTCATAAAAATAAATAAATATATGTTTAAAATACAAAATAAAATTATAAAAAAAATATTTTATAACCTAAAATTGAATAAATCATTTTGTCTTTAAAAATGAATTTCCAAGCTATTTTTATTTCTCTTTTTCCTGGTTGGTCCACGTGGACCAACCAGGACACTTTGATTGTTGACTGGCGGTCAAATGTAGCTCTGGTGCAACCCTCCATCCACGTCTTGAGAGCTCTTGCTTTCTTCACCAATTCCACGCCCAATGCAAACCTCCATCATGCTAGCCATGTAGATCACATACACGAACAAGAAATCCACAACAATCTCGTGATCTCTTCATCATTTACTCATGTGTATAAATAAACCCAAATCCATATTTTTGTGGTTTGACCCGTCTTACCTTGTTCTTAGCCCTTCATATCACTCCTATGAGTTGTTGTCACTAACAGGACCGCAACCCAAGGCTTCTGCAGCGAGGAGGAACGAAGGAGGTCCAAACCATTGCCGGAGCCACCTACGACAGGTTCTGCCTCTCTAGTTCTCATACCAAATAGAGGCCACTTCCCATTCATTTTAGGTAGATTTCAATTCCCATTTTTAACTTCTGCTTTACCCTATTTTAGCTTAAATAAAAACCCCTAATCAGCTTGGAGCTTTAGCTCCAAGATAAACTCCCTATCCCTGATCATCGTTCCGTTACTCTGATCACCCCACTTCATTCCCCTCCATATTCTCCACCTTTTCCTCCATCAAGCCAACCATGATCCATCGTGGATTTAGGATTGAAGCTCCCTCATCGCCCACTCATCGTAGCTTCATCCCCATTTCGCTCTTCACATGTAGCAGCTTCAAAGACTGTTCGAGGGAGTATCCCTCGAACCCCCTGATCTTTTGGTATAGGTTTTGACTTATGTAGACCTGTGTGTAGTAAAGAATCACTTGCGGAGAAGTTCCAAGTACCTGGAGATAATCGACCTCCAAGTCTGCCTTGGCTCCATCTCAGCTTCATCGGAGTGGCCCGACATCTTCAGAGGAGCCCCATCGACGTTTCCCAGTTGAAGGATTGAAGAATAAACATCGAAGATCCATGAACCGACAAATCCAAACCCGCCTCATGCGAGTTCTTCATCAGTTTTTCCTGGTTGCTTCCCGAATATCGGATGAAAATACGACCCAGTTTTAATCTGGGTTGTGCATTGAAACCAAAGCGATGCGTGTTGAAGGTCGTAGAATTGATGAATCTCGTATTCATCATGCTAAAATTGGTCTATTAGTCCCTATTTCCCAAAATACACATGCATTTAATAATTAATATAGCATCATTAGCATTCATACATGTGTAAATAATATTCGCATTTCATCATGCATAATTGCATAATGTGTAAATTGGCCTAAAAAGCTGCTAACTTCCCTTATTTTTAGTTAATTCATCCTAACTCCGATTGACCTGAAACCACCCCCGTTGTGTAGATATTATTAACATCTTTACTGAGAAGATACTTGACTTTATTTACAGGGATTTAAGAGCAATGACATGAATTTATTTGAATCTCTTATACTGATATTTTTTGAGGATTTAATCTTTTCAGGTGATTAATTAAGATTTATTCCTTTATTATTATTATCAACTACTTTAGGAAATAAATCACAGAAATTATGAGGCCAAATATCTTACTTCTAAATTATTATTGATTGATCTATTTATCTGATGCATTGGAATTAATTCGAATATATCTTGAAATTATTCGATCTGTGATAATTTTTTAGGATTTAGTGATTATATTATTTGAGGACTCAAATCGTGTGAAATCATAGATGATATGCTCATCCGCTTTGTTTATTTCTCATTGCATTTTCATCATCATATTTTCTCTTTATTTTCTGACACAAATATTAATCGAAAATTTAATTAATTATTTAAAATTAATTTAAGGCCACGTAACTAAAAATCATTCTTCCCTGTATTCGACCTTGGTAGACTTGCCATGTAAAAATACTCCACAACATTCAAAGATTATCGGTTTTGAATAATTGAATTTTGCCTCTTGTACTACAATTATCGACTATTAAAGAGGCGAATTCTGCATTCATCAAGAATCATCCACGTGTAATGCGAAGAACGGTTGGCTCCATCAGGTGTCAGTGGTATAATTGCATAAAACCTCCTATGCTTTTGTATTTTGTAAAGAGTGCTGTAAATAATCTAGTAGGCCTAAAACTTTTATGGGAAAACTGCAACAAATCCCACGTAACTTTTGTTATTAGCAAGTAAGTCCATTGCCATCTCAACTCATGTATCCACCCATGTGAGTTGGGTAATTTGCTTGTATACCCTCACGACTTTGTGGATTTCATTTCGACATATAAAAATCAAGTCCTGGTTCAACTTTTCAGGTGTTTTTGCACAAACCTTCTTGCCTTTATTTTTAATTGCATAAATGCCCCTTCCTACTTGATTTAGTTTTGTGCATGCATTTTTATTTTTTATAAATAGTATCAGTGTTCCAAAAATCATGAAAAAATAGGTTTATGTGCATATTTACATGCTTGTTCACATATATAATTTATTTTCATTTCTCACACATTTTCCATTTAAAAAATCAAAAGAGCATGTTTTATTCCATGTTTTCTTTAAAAAAATACAAAAATATAAAACTTATTCTAAAAATTCCAAAACATTACCGACTATTTATTATAGTATTTTATAACCAAAACCAAAATCACAAAAAAATAAAAAAGAAAAACCTGATAATAAAAACCCTTTCTAGACCTAAAACATGTAAAATATTGTTAACAATCCCAACAAATTTATTTTCAGGCTTATATTTTTATTTATACATATTAGTATCTATTAAAACTAGTGTTTAGAGATTTTGCTACTTTAGTATTTTTGAATCTCAAGAAAATCCGGCCTATTTAAAAAATCTTAATTTTGCATAATTTATACTTTAAAAATACCTAAAAATTAGTTAAAATATGCATAAAATCATAAGAAATGTAGAAAAAATAAAAGAGCACAAAAAATTTTATTTTGTAAATTTTTAACTATATATTGCTATATTTATTAGTTCGTTACCTTATATTGTATTATATATCCATATATTATATATACCTTATATCATTATTTATTACTATAAATAACTTATAAATATTTTGAAATCCTTTATAAATTTAAAAAATTATTCTTTGGTATTTTTATATTTTTTGTACATTTATTATATATATTGCATTATATACTATCTATATTATACATATTACATATATATACTCTTATATATACATTTATTATATATTAAAGAAAAGGAAATTATAAATAAAAAATATTAAAAGAAAATAAAAATAATAAAATTAAAAATTTGAAATATATAATTTTAAATAATTATTAATCATTTAAAACCGTCAAAAACATAGAGATAATGAGTGAGTGAATATTTTGCATACATTCCTATATTATTTATTCATAAATAATATTCTTGCAACATCGACTTGTCCATGAGTCCGACGCCCTATTCTGCTTGTTACTATACACACATTTTATTGTAGGGTTATAATAAATTTTGATCCACATTTGATTTTATTGCTTTATTGATATTTTGTGGATTAATTATTAAATCTATCTTGGCATCTTTGCGAGAGGTCACTTCAGCTACTTCGATCTCGCCTTGTGAGATCGTACGACCACTCCGCTGATTACCATACATGTTTCAAATGGCAGCGTTGCCGGAGAGCAACAGAGTGTAGAATTTTTGTACATTAGTCCACTTAGAAATATTAGAAAATAACAAAAAATTTGAAATATTAGAAAACAACAAAAAAATCGACAATCTTGAAAAATACATAAAAATTGAAACTGAAGAAGATCTGAAGAATTTGGATCCTGTTGTACGGGAAGCACTACAAAAGAAACTGATTTTCGAACTTCCCTTCATAAAGGCCATTGAACACTTCACTGACCTTAAAGAATTTGTAATGGACAAATTAATGATGAAAAAGTCGGGCAGAATTAGAACAAAGACTGAAAGACATATCTTGTCAATGGCTTCCTCCTTGGTGTTGAGGAGAAAAACCAAAAGCTGCATAGTGAAGCAGTTGCCCAGATTTGACTGTGAAATCAAAGACACAATTTTCACCCATGCTCGAATTGATGATGATTCACCGATCAATATCCTCCTGACCTCTGTATTTCATGAACTCAAACTCGAATCTATCAGGAAGATACGAGATATTTTCAATTGGCTGACCGATCGATAAAGCGGCCGAGAGGAACCATTTCTGTCATCAAGACATTCCACGGTGCTCCGCTCAAAGTGGAATTCACGATCATTGATATTGAGCATCAAGGAGAATTCACCCAATCTCCAATTATTCTCAGAAAGCCATTCTTAGCATTGGCTAAGGCAATTATTGAGTGTAAGACTTGGGAAATCAATTTACAGCATTGGAAGCATTTCGATCTCACCCAGTCTATGAGAAACCACGATTTTCTGAGGCAACCCACGAAGTCCCCGACAGTCGTAACCATGAAGGGGTAGAAGAGCCCTACCCCGCTGCTACACCTGAGATAGCGGTTGTTGATGAGACTATTGGTTTAGAGAATCTCCCCCCTGCTCCATTCCTAGCTGCTCTCACCATGGAGAATCAAGTATATGAATCATATGATCCGAAGACTTATGCATGGTCGAACCCTGGGTCAACCTATTCTAACTAACTTGATCACATCAACTCGACACAGGAATGCTCCAACATCAAAATAATTGAGAACGAACATGCAGAGACTCTCCCCAGGATTTCAGTTCCTACGGATCTCAAAATAGAAGAATGTTTCTTATATGATCTTGAGACATATGCATGGTCGCACCCAAGGGAAACCTATTCTGAATACCTTGACCAAACCTTCCCAAATCAAGAGTGCACCAACATTAAGAAGACTAAGAACAAACACGCAGGACGAACACAGACCAAGGAGAAGAATTCCAATGGTTATTCATCTGGAGACTCAAGTGGACTGACACCTTCAGGAAACAAAAAGAAGGAAGTCACCTTTGACCTCCCGGAAGAGGAATCAGCTAATGATCCTTCATCAGGTCCAGAAAAGGTAATCTACATGAGTGAAGTCTGATCGGTAGTTTTAAAACCATATCTTCGCAAGGATCCAAACTTCAATTCCCGTTGGATGACTCCTGTTCCTCACTATTATTCATCAAAAGCGGATGCTCCTGCTCTCATCAAATACACTAGAATTCTTTCTTATGAGATGACTGAGACTGGTCCTTCAGAGTATTCATCCGAGGACAAATCGCTTGATCACAAGAAGGAACGAATTCTGAGAAAACAACTGAAGAAACAAAAAGACAAGAATATCTGGAGTGTGTCCACTTTGAAATACTATTCCTCTGAGGATAACTCTGATGATGGCTAACTTTCATCTGACTCATACGCTTCATCTGATAGCCAACATGATTTCTCCGAGGATAACACTGATAATAGTTGGGAATCATATGCTTCATATCCGTCTCGTCATTACGATCTCCCACCGCAGGCTCACAAAAAGATCGGCCGAAAACCTCTTTAATCATCGGCTACCCACCCTGCCTCCTGACCACATCGGTCTCCTTGTACATCTTCTTCCTCTACTTAGTCCAAGGCCTAAGAATAGGAAGGGACCGATGCCATCTGTAAATATCATTTCCCTCACCATTCTCCTTATCTCCACCCTTCTTCTATACTTAGGCTGACCAGAGCCTAAGTATAGGTGGAATCGATGTTCATCTGTATATACTCTCCTCATTCACACACCCCAACCGCCTCATCCTTTCGCTCTTCTTCTATACTTAGACTGTTCACAGCCTAAGTATAGGGGGGCGGACCACCCTTTCTTTTTCTTTTTCACTCTCTTACACTTAGCCCGAGCTATGTCTTCTTTACGCTTTTTGTACTCTAAGGACACAACACTCGCTAAGTATAGGGGGGTCTGTATATAGACTTTGTATATATTTTACCCATATCTCGTATTTTTGTGTAAGTCTATATGAATTTACGGGGTGGGTAATTAATTTGAAAAAAAACAAAAACAAAAACAAAAAAAAGTTTTGCTACTAACACTGACTTTGTCCAACCCAAAATTTTTGAAAAAATGGCTTCTTATTCATTTTTGCATAAAAAACAACAAAAAATCCCTTGCATAAAAAATCAAAAAAAATTCAAAAATCACAAAAAAATGTGTCTGCATTTCACACACCTGCACTTCATCCAACATCGCATTCATTCGCATCTGTGAAAAGTCTTTGGGTTTTGAACCGAGTTATGAGCAGAAACCGAGAATGGTCTGGACTTGACCTTAATCCACCTAATTTTCAGAGGAACTTCACTGAGAAATAGGATTTTAGAAGCTTCAGGTCTTTGACTTAATTCTTTAAGTTCGACATGACAATGTGCAGCGTTTGACTCTTAGTGTCTAATCTGGTCTCTTCATTCGGGGTACAACTCTGGAATAGGGAATTAATTTATACTCTCGTACTATGCACTTAGCTCAACTCAGATGGGATGTTGGATGACTGTGTGAGCTTCTTCTCTGGTAGCGTGGAAATCTAAAGACTGAAGTATGGGTTGAAATAAAGCTTCGGAAAAGGGATGGACAACTGGGCACAATTTTTTCTAAGTCCCCAAAAAATGTACGGACACAAAAGATTCTATATCCGCAGGGGCACAACAAGATCCAAGCAGAACCACCAAAAATCCAAATACAAAGAAGCCACTACCAAATAAATATCTGACCAAAAAGGTCCAAGCTTCAAGAAAACTTGCAAATCTTGGTGGAGACTCGGCTACACTGGCCAGCTTCACAAGGAGAGGTGACTACACTAGCTACCCTCCAGTTCATTTCTCCTTCTTCTAACTTCTCCCCCAATTCGATTGTGAACACAACACGACAAACCTTAGAAGGAAATACTTGACTCCCCGAGGACGAGTTACTGGAGAGGAGGTTTGCATGGTAGTCCGGCATTCTGGATGGGAAGAGCTAAAACCTTTCACACACATGAGTTGATTGTTCAATGTTCATAGGGTATGCTTTGGGAAGAGGATTGATCTAATATGACTTCTGAGACGAAACTGTGACAATGATGTGTAGAACTTGAAGGCTGTTGATTTTAAAATTCTAAGTCTCACAGAAGCTCCGCCAAACTAATAATCCAAAGGTCGAGTTTAGTTTCATTTTCACCTTCAGCTCATGGTCTTGGTATGGAACCCAATCTCATTTCACCTCATGGCATTTCTTTTTGATGCTCAGGGACAAGCATGGTTTAAGTATAGGGGATGATGAATCTCATATTCATCACTCTAAATCTCATTAATTAAGCTCAAATCCCGCAATATAATTGACATTTCTTCATTTATTCTGCATAATTAGCATTCATGCATGTTTTCGTAAGAATTGCATTTTATCACTCATTTATGCACAAAATAAGAAGCCAAAAATCCTAGATAAAATTGATCTGTAAATAGCCTAACTTCCCTGATTTTTAACTAATTCATGCTAACCCTGAATGACCCAAAACCACCTCACTGTATACATATAACTAACAAGAATAAATTAAAAATACAAAAAAATCACTAACACAAATAAGTGGACCAAAAACCCAAACCCTATTTTCAGGATTTCCGGACTAAAACCCTCATATCTCCCCCATCCAGTGTCCGATTTGATCCTACTCACTTTTTAACTAATATACATTCAAATACCTTCAAAACAAGACCAAGTTCAAGTGAATCAGAGCTAGTATGTGAAAGTTGGTTTTTGGGCCTCTTTTGTACATTTTGTATTTTAGCTGATTCTGACCCAATATTTTATGTACATATTTAACCTATTTTAGTCCATTCCCTTTTTATTTGTCTTCTTTTATGAAAGTTTTATTAAAATACGTAAAAATCCAAATCTAAACTGAGCTTGAAATCAAAGAAACATATTGAGTCCGAGTCTTCACTAACTGTCTGTACAAAATTAGTCTTTTTCGTGTTTTATTTTATTTCTTCTATTTCTTACTTAATAAAAATCCAAAAAAATAGATTAATGTGTAAATAACTATCTTTGATTTTATCATATTTTTCTGGATTTTTATCTTGTTTAAAAATGACAAAAAAATTATAAAACCCAAAAATCATGGTATTCTATGTACATGGGATACCCAAAAAATATCACTTTGTGCAAATGCTTTATTTTGATTTTGATGTCCTCATAAAAGTTGTAGATCTCATCGAGACGAGCAATTTTCATGAAGAAACTTTTTCGATCCGAGGCCGTTTGCTATTTATTTTGGATTTTTCAAAGTATTTATTTTATGATTTTTATGGTGCTGACACGTGGCAGCTCCTGGAGCCACCACGTGTCAGCCATTTTTCGAGTTTTTATTATTTGTTTTATATAAAAAAATAATTAAAAGTCAATGCACATGCGTAGCACGTGCCACGCACGTGCTGCTCGCCACTCTCCCAAATGTCGCCACGCGTCACCCCCTTGGTCGCTCGATCTCGGCCGATCGGATGGCCGAGGACCATCGTCCTCATCCGATCTCCTTTCCCAATTTGCCTCCACTGCACCCGCGATTTCGCCGCCCCTCCTGCGAAATAAGCCAGTCGTGTATCTCGCCGCACCTTCCCAGATCTCGCGCTGCCGTTTCTCAATCAGATCTCCAGCCCTTCATCGAATCAATCAAATCCTCATCAAAATCCATCGATCCCAGTCATCACACCTTCCATCTACAGCAAGGACCTTCTCTTATTTAAACGCCACCAACCCCCGACCTTCGAACCCATCCACCAACAACATCGACTTCAAGGAGGAGAGACTGTGACAGAGTCTCCCTTCCAACATCATTGGCGAGATCCGAGGACACCCGCCCCTCGTAGCAGACACGGCTACCCGTCGACCTGCCTTGCTCCGGCGCACGTTGCGGTAGAGCCATCTTCTCCGACAACGCCATGACTTCAACCTCCTACTTCATCGACGTACTCCACCGACTTCGTCTTCGCATCCACCTTCAACAAGTCATCTTCTCCGGCATCGCCAGAAGCTTCGACCTACCGCACTTCCATTGCTGACTTCCCCGTTGACAAAGCTGCTCTGCCAAGGGCATCTTGCTCAGCCGAAGCCCGTCCCTCTGTCTCTGCTCCTCCACCATCCAAGTCTTCTTCAGAAGCGAAGGGCTCTACCATCAGAACGTCGAAGCCCAGCCCTCCATCTCCGCCCCTCCCGTCGCTCCACCACACAGTCGGGTCAAACCCGAGGCCCCCGCGAATGCTCCACACGTGCGTGGGGGAACGTCAGCCTCAGGGGTCACGTGCTCTGCATGTGGCCTGTGGGAAAATTACGAGAAGCCCCCCGGTCCTCCTCCTAATTGCCATCCAACCCACCGACCAGAGGGTACGTGCCACTGATGAATCTGTGATTCATCACTCTCAAAGTTGAAAATAGAGCTTTGTCCCCGGGTATCTAGCTTCATATTTCCCTTTATCTTGCATGAATAACAGTCTATGCATCTTAGCATTCATCTTTGCATTTAAATAAGAAGCTAATTCCATGTATAAAATCCACCTGTAAAATATCCACCTATTCTCTTGTATTTTATCCCCTCCAAAATAAAATAACACCTCCCTTATAATATGTACACCATTAGTTAATAACATAGGGAAGAAGGCCAGAGATCTCTTTTGTAAAATACCAATAAAGCCCCAAAACCCCTGGACCTTATAATGCCCATTAGTCTCTCTTACAAACTCTGAATTAGGTCCACTCACATCCAGATGAATACACATCCAGAGACCTTCAAAATGAGACTAATTTCATTCAATTCGGAGCTCGTAGGCAAAAATTGGGTTTTTGGGCCTTCTTATATACTATACATATGTATATTTGCATTCTTGTATTTTTGTATCACATTCGACCTCATCTCCGTCTTTGGTCAACATGAAACTTGTAGATCTCATCAAGATCTACAACTTTCATGTTTTGAGTTTTTCCAAATTCGGTCTCCTTCTCCCCCTAATCTTATTTTTCTCTTCATCCACTCACAGCCGGCCATGTGGGGCCCTCTGATTGCGCCACGTGGCCCGCTCCCTTTGACTCATCCGCCCTCACCGCCAGCCGTTGGATCCTTTCTTGATCCAATGGCTTGAGAATCTCCATGATGCCTTAATTCACTACCGTCAGATCATTCCCTGGATCTCATTCGCACCATTCGTTCGCGCTTCGCCCAGAGTCCACCACGTGGCACTCTGAGAGCCCTCCGATCTTGCTCCAGGCACCTCGATCTTCACCGTTCATCATCGCAATTGGTTTCGGCCATTTGATCGATTCCCTGAGCCCATCTCAGCCGCCAGTTAGCCTCGCATCCTCAGCACACCATGTGGTGCAGTGCGGGCCCTCCGATGTCGCACTTTAGATCTGATCTCAGCCCTCGCCCCGCGCCTCCATTTGGACCGTTGGATCGCACAATCCAACGATCGAGATGTCGTCGTCAACCTCTGCACGCCCAGCGCCCATGTTCTCCACCGTGCGCAAGGGGGCCGCCCCCTTTCTATTTTCAGCTCAACGCCGACCACCTTCTCCGACCACTAACGCCACCACGATGGAGCCCACTCATCCCTCATCCTCGCCAGCTCCCTCGATCCTCGTGACAACCCTTGGAGTCGCTCCACGACCTCCACGAACACCACCTCCTAGCCATCCCTGCCGTCACCTTCACCCTATAATCAGCCACCTCCGACAAGATCCATGACGTTGCCATGCTGT
This sequence comes from Ottelia alismoides, assembly GCA_037367405.1. Classification (NCBI taxonomy): domain Eukaryota; kingdom Viridiplantae; phylum Streptophyta; class Magnoliopsida; order Alismatales; family Hydrocharitaceae; genus Ottelia; species Ottelia alismoides. The sequence continues at coordinate 573,953 of JAZKJV010003573.1, read as the reverse complement.
GCCACAGCTCCTCCAACCAGCTGCACAAGCTCAGGCCCTCTACCGTCCTTCGAGCGAAGACCTGGAAGCTTCCCCGGAGCTTCTAACCCCAGGTAGACTCCTCCATCTTCCTCTCGATCTTCTTCTTCTTTTTCCGTCTTTTTCTCTTATTTAATTCGCCCACCACGAGCAACTTCCTGCTCCGCAAATCATCCCCCGAGCTCCGTGAAGGAGCTCTGATCCTCGTGCTACCCTTAGCTTCCTCAAACGAGGAATTTCACCTTCCACCGACGCTAGCTCCGCCACCGTGGCAGAGCTTAATCACTGGCCACCTTCACAGCTTCATAGGCCTCGCATCGCACTCCATTTCACTCCACGGACACAACGCATGCCTCAGCTATCTTCTAACCCCCTTGCAGGTACTTTCATCTAGATTGGCCGGAGTCTCGTCGGAGCTGCATTCGAGCTCCTCCGCCACTGCACTCCAGAGCATCTCCTCCACCCCTGAGACCACCAGACGCTTCGCCAGCCCTCCACGCCTCTTCCGAGCTACGCCAGAGCCTCCAACGTCCTTCGCCGATGACGGGAGGACGAGGCGGAGCTAGACCAGCTTCACCGGAGCCCATCCCTCTCTGCTGCAGGAGGCGGAGGGCCGTTGGGGACGACAGCCAACAGCCATTCGATCCTCCTGATCGAACGGTCAGGAGTACTCCACGATGCCTCAGTCCGCAGCCGTTGGATCACTCTGGATCCTATGGACCCGATCACGTCACGTCGCCAATAGTCAGAGCATCTGAGAGCCGTTGGATTCATCCTGATCCAACGGCGCTCGATCTTCCACGTCACCCTCTTCATCGAGCTTCAAGGACCGTTGGATCGATCGTGATCCAACGGGTCAAGACACTCCAAGCGCCAGCCTTTCCTCACCGTTGGATCATCTTTGATCCCAGGGTCCAGATCTGCCCATGTCGCCCGATCCGAGCCTCCTCCCCGACCATTAGGCTTGGATCACCCGAAGCTCCCCCGAGCCAGATCTGAACCTCCAGAGCCACCCGAGCCTCGCTCCGAGCCTCCGAAGTCCACCGAGCCTAGGACCCCCCACGTGATGCACATGTGTGGCCTGGGCAAATTGCATCGAGGCCCCTGAAGGTTTTCAATATTACATTTCAGTCCCTGCCAAGCGACCCCACGTGAGGAGCACGTGTCCCGCAGAGAAATTGCATCCACCCCCTCTGCATTATAGGTAATTGCATAATAGTCCCTGTCTGCACGTTTTATTTTCAAAAATTTTAATTCATGTAATTGCATTTATACCCTTGTCTTTGCACGCATATTTAGGCATTCATATTAATTCATTTTTGAGTTTAGAAAATTGCATTGTGTAGCTTGCATTGTCCTCTTCATTATGTGACACGTGGCATATTTTTGTAATAACAGTAGAATTTTCTATTAATTAATTTGTTTATTTTTGCTATATTTTGCCCAATTTCACGTCTTAATTGATAGTAATTTCTCTGTGACTCCAAAAATCCCCCAAAAATCACATAAGATCTGGGATCATTAGCTTTACCTTGCATAAAAATTTCATCCCAAATGCATGCATATAGAGGCCTAAATAATTCAATTGGTGAATTTCCTAATTAATTTTTAATAGGTTCATTTCACATCAAAATTAAGGTTTGATAATTTTCCTGGATTCCTCACCTTCAGATTTATCTAGGATAATTTTTATTCTAAAAAATATTATGATTTGATATTTATTAAAATTAAATTAGTTAAAATCACCTTGCATTCATATTTAATTCACAGTAACTTTATTTAGTGTCAGAAAATTCCAAAAAAATAGGGTAGCCTAATTTCATCCCATTTCATCATCTGGCCCAGTTCATAATTTTTGGACTTGTTTTGACCATCTTTCTGAATTAACTTGGAAACTGGCTAGATCTTGCATGTGTCTTGCATAAAAAAACTGAAAAAGACCAAAAACATTTTCCCCGAAAATCAAATCTTAGACTTTGCTAATAATTTACCTAAGGAGACAGCTGCCTCCCTGAGTTCAACCTTGGGCTTGCCCAAGTAAAAAAATTTGCCGCTCAAGATTAACTTGTTTAATTAAAAGTGGTTTTTGAACTGCTCTCATTATCCGACTGCAACGAAAATTCTTAATTAATTTGAGCATTAATTTGATCGAATTAACTAGGGTAGTGGGAAGTCGTTTCAAAATGGCGTCGTTGCCAGGGAGGCACAGCTTACGTTAATTTGCAGTTATTTCTGAGTGTTTGATTTTCTATCCCCGGGTAGTCTGACCCCCGGTTTTCTTGTGAATATTTTCTGTCATTTAATTTTTGCATTTTTTGTGTCATTCTCTGGCCTCAAGCTATTTCTGTGCGAGGAACGCGAGGAGTCGAAGACGATTCGAGGAATCGACATCTTAATTTCTTGAGTGATTTGAGAGAATTTGTATTTTTATTTTATTTCTTTATTTTTTCGCATCATTTCCAGCGGTTCCCATTTGGGTTCTCGCGTGTGTAAAGATAGTGAAACCGTGTCCCCATGTGCTGTGTGGATTGAATTGTAAATTAGGCTTGTACTAGCGGCTCCTCGAGCCACTCTAGGATTTGCTTATGCTCGTAAATTTCTAAGACCACACAATACACTTAAAAGACGCACCTGGACCACAGAACTAGTCAAATCAACATGTGCTTCACTCGCTAATAGAACTGCTTGTCTAGGAGCGGATTTTGTCGCTTTGCATCTGCATATAGTGTAAAAGATCTCAATTCTGTTCTGCATCCTGCATAAAAAGCGAAGGGATCATTGTAAGTATTCTCTACTCAGCATATGCATCATCGTTTTTCGTGCATCGGCTTTCTCGATTTCCTCCTCTGTTTTTCAAACTTAATTTAAACGAAAATTGGGACTGGACGATAGGCGTGCTGTGTGGTTGGACTAACAAGTGATAACTTAACTTAAAATCGGGACTGCTAACATTATTGACCCAAAAAATAATAAAATTGGAAAATCTGTTTGCGGGAGACTAATCTCCGACCTTGTTTTCAGGCTGAGTGAGGGTACTTGAGTGTGTGTGAACACCTTAAGGCAGAGCCCAAATCCCCGCCTTCCATATCACGTTCCGACTAATCCTAGCAAATATCACAAGTTGAATTTTTAAGGTTCACTGACTAGTACCAAGTAGCCTCTGCCTGTCTCAGGTAGATAGGGGCGAAATTGCGGTACTTCGCTACAAGTTGCCAGTAACCCCCAAGGGTGAAGTTCCGACCTTGTCAGCCTCCGCCTGCTTGCAGGTAGATAGGGGCAGGTCTTTGAATCCATCAACTTAGGATAGGAGCGAAGAAAGGAAGGACCGGCGGTATCTTAGGCGACAGGTTAAACAGGGAAGACGCATCCGGCTCTGAGACGACTTCCCTCTAGGCCACGTAATCCTTGCTATCTTGCTTGAAAAATCACATTTAAAATTAACAAAATTAATTGGACTCGATTTCGGGTCCTTCACTATGTTGAGTGTGAACCCATGGTCTTGGATTGAATTGTTTGCTTCAGGTAGGAGTCATATCCTATCTTCACTTAGGACTCCTGATTCTTCTCGCCAAATCAAGATGAGTGACTGGGGGGATATCGACTCTTTATTCACCAATCTCTCTTTGAGCCCCCCACGAAACTCCTCTTCACCGGCCCAAGCGCACCTTGGACCACCTAGGACTCATGACCCTCTTGGGTTCTGTTTCCCACACACCCAGGGTGGTTACTCTCAAACCAACCCTTTCCTCTCCTCCGAGCTTACCAAGGAAGACAATCTCCTCGATAAGAATCCCTTCCTTGATTTGTCCTCTGATATAGACCATGTTTCATACCCAGGACTAGAGGACAAGATGCCACCTAAGCAGCCACCGGATGAGGTCCAGTTGAGACAAATTCTTAATCGTCTCGCCACAGTCGAACAACAAAATGCAGATCTCACAGCTAGAATGGGACAACTCACTGCGGCAGGAGGAATCGACCGACTAATGGTTGATGCCTACAACCCAACAAAGAATGAGATACACAGTTGGTTGGCACCAGCGGTTCCCCCCGAAGCATTTGAGCTCAAGCCCCACTTCCTCAGCCTGCTACCGAAGTTCAACAGAAATGCCAATGAAGAACCTTATGCCATCCTCAGAGACTTCGAGCTGGTTTGCAACAACCTTAGTCATCCTAAGGTTGGACAGGATTACATTAGACTGAAGGCCATCCCATTTGCCTTAGGAGATAAGGTAGCTCATTGGCTGAAGAACCTAGGGGTGATATGTACAACCTGGATGCAGTTCAAGGACCTATTCCTGAAGAAGTTCTACCCCCTCAGTAGAACTAATCAAATGAGAACGAAGATCACTAGTTTTTCCTAGGGACCCATTGAACCATTCCATGAAGCCTGGGATAGGTTTAATGACCTAATTCAGAAATGTCCCTGCCATGGAATTTCTAAGGAGATCTTAGTCCAGACCTTGTTCTGTGACATGACCCCGGAGATGCAGCGGTTAGTCAGTGCCGCCTGTGGAGGAAGCTATCTGAACAAGAATGAGGATATTGTATGGAAGATACTAGAACAGATGGCAGAAACCAACAGGTCGCAGGCCACCAGGGCCTATTAGTTGTCTCCCTCAATTCTATCCAAGGAGACAACTCAGAGGACTGTAGCGGATCTGACAGAGGACCTCATTCCTAGCATGGGGATGATTGCTGACAAATTAACCATGGTCGAGTAGATCCACAAGAGGGTCACTGACCTTGAGTCTCTCTCACGTCTACAGAAGCAAGTGGAGGAACTTATTGAGAAGGTAGCTAAAATGAAGCTACCTAACCCTTCTGCACCACCTATACCTATACACTGAGTCCATCTTGTACAGGAATAGGCACCGGGGACTTAAAGTGGCTGGGTAGAGGATCAGACTTACACCCAGCAGGACCAGCATGCACCCCCACAAGTGGAGATCGGATACGAGGAGCCTCCGCAGGTGTTCGAGATGAATGGGCTGTGGTACAGCCGTGACCCCGTTGGCAGACAGTCGGGGATGGGGAATGGTCAGCCTCATCGACCTTCCCCAGCTTACCAGGAAACCAGCTCCATCCCCGCACCGCACTTTGTTCAGTCCATGCCCGAACGAGGGTACCAGCCTCAGCAGCACCAGCAGCAGCGCACATTCCACTCGGGCAAGCAAGGCCTGTCACTATCCCACCAGCAGCAGCAGTATCGGCATGACCAGCAGGGCCAATACAGAACCTCATCCGCAAGTCAGCATCAGCCATCCCAGCCCACCGAATTGGAGTCCCTCACCTTGGCGATCCAGACCCTGTCTGATAGGGGTCAACAGATCCAGAATGACTATCTGGATATGAGAACCGATCTGAATAGTGTTTCTTGTACCCAGGATCAACAAATGGCACCAAAGACTCCAATTCCTGCCTAGGTTCAGGCCAACCCGAACAGCTTAACCCAAGGCCAGAACCGACCTCGTGATTAGGTATACTATTCAGATAATTCTTTATCTGGACATGAGATCCTTTCGTATGATAATGTGAATCATATGTCCCTCAAGAGCGGAAGGACCGTGACCATACCTGATCGGGCACGGGCATCGAAGGAAGGAGCCGCCAAGTCTCTACCTGAGGAGAACTTGGAGGAAGAAGAGGAGCAGCACCACCATCACTACCACCGGCAGAAGAAGAGGACGTCTGAGTCCTCGAAGTAGCAAACCCGCACCATCAATGAATCTGACGAAACCGATGAGGAGCCCGCTCCTCCATCTGAGGAGGACCGTCCAGAAGTCGTGGAAGACGCATCACCGGTTTCGCCACAGCATTTTTCTTTTAGTCAGAGTCTGAGTCTGCTTCAGAGTCCGAGTCTTGTATAGAACTCAGTTCCATCTTTCAATGAAAACATTTCATTTTTAGAACATGAGTTAGAATCAATAATCCCTTTCCCCCGTGCCCTTAAGGTTGGAAAGAAGAAAATTTAAAAAATCCAAAAAGATGACCCTGAGATGGCAGAGTTTTGCAACAAGCATATCAAGGTCACAATCCCCTTTGACAAGTACGTGGAAATGACTCTTGCATTTCAGAAGTACCTTAAGGTGAGATGCACGCATACTAGGGTTAGCAGGAAGACCAAAAGCCGTGTTCAGAAACACATTCTGTCAGTAGCCACGACCTGTGCAATAAAGAACTCGTTTCCAAGGAAATGAAGAGACATGGGTGCAAATTATGTGGTGAGTCATGTCGATGACATTGCGTTTGCACACACTCTCCTAGACAATGATTCCTCAATTAACTTAATGCCTACAACCCTCTATGAGCGGCTTAATCTCGGACCTCTTAGGAAATCTAGAGCCCTCCTACAGTTTGCAGATAAATCAACCAAAAGGTCCCAAGGAGAGTTGAGGAATGTTGTAATCAAAGTCGAGGGTCAAGAATACATGGTGGACTTCACTGTCCTAGATATGGAAACCCCTCGTAATTGGAGAGACCCCTAGATCATCTTAGGCAGGCCCTTCCTCAGGATAGCGGGGGCCTTGTTTGATTATAAGATTGGGAAGATCTAGTTCCAAACTCCAGGCGGAGATGAGGAACTCGAGATGAAGCAAACCAGATGGCAGAGACTGGATTCCGAATCCGCACCGAGTACTCTTCGGCCGAAGTAGACTGCAATCATGTAGACACAGTTGGGCCATGGAGACAGAACCCAACCAGTACAGATGAGTCCCTCCCCTCCGGAGATGATTCCGTGCATGAGTCAGTTTGCGAGGTTCTCAAAGACGAGTATAGATCAGAACCTGCATCTCCCTACATCTTCGATGACTTAGAGGCCCAACTGGGCCTGTCAGTCCTTCCCTCTTTAGGACAATCGGAAGATGAGGATGACGAGTCGGACGTGGCTTTTGCCGATTGCATGGAGACCTTTGACGATCCGACTCCAAAGCCGAATAACTTGGTGGCGCAATTACTGAGAAAGATCCATCCACTTCCAACATCGAACCAGATTCGATTGAGCCAGATTTTCTAGACAATCACAACATACATGAGCTCAAGCATTTACCCACAACACTGAAATACGCCTTCCTTGCGGGTCAGGACAAGAAATATCCGGTCATCATCGGTTCACGATTGACCGAGGAGCAGGAATCTCGCTTGCTAGAGACCCTGGAGAAAAACTGCAAGGTGATAGGATGGAGCATTTCCGATCTCCACGGGATAAATCCCGCTCTGTGTTCGCACCATATCTACTTGGAGAATGAAACCAAACCCTCTTGTGAATTCCAACATCATTTGAATCCAAATTTATGAGAGGTAGTGAAGAAAGAGAGAGAAATGGTGCAACGCAGGTTTCATTTATCCCATTTCCGACTCGAAATGGGTGGCCCCGATCCATGTGGTCCCGAAAAAGTCGAGAATTCAGACGACCACCAACGAGGACGGAGAGGAGATCGTGACGCGAGTGCCCACGTCATGGCCCGTCTGTGTGGATTACAGACGCCTGACTGCCACGACGAAGAAGGATCATTTCCCCCTACCATTTGATCAGATCCTAGAGAGACTAGCAGGGAAAGAGTTCTTCTGTTCCTTGGATGGGTTCTCGGGCTACAATCAAGTAGCCATAGCTCCGGAGGACCAGGAAAAGACCACGTTCACATGCCCCTTTGGTACCTATGCTTTCAGGCGCATGCCCTTTGGGTTATGCAATACTCCAAATACTTTCCAAAGGTGTATGATTGTTGTATTCGCCGAAATGGTCGGTGAATTCCTGGAAGTCTTCATGGATGACTTCTCAGTCCATGACGATTCCTTCGATTCCTGCCTTAGGAATCTGGACCGAGTCCTCAAACGCTGTTGTGAGGTCAATCTGGTGCTCTCCTGAGAGAAAAGTCACTTTATGGTGACGGAGGGCATTGTGTTGGGGTATGTCATCTCCAAGAGAGGAATGGAGGTTGACCCTGCCAAGGTGGATGTGATCAGACGACTCCAGCCACCAACCAATATCAAGCAGTTGCGGTCGTTCCTCGGGCATGTCGGATTTTATCGGAGATTCATCAAGGATTTTTCTAAGATTGCCCGACCGCTAACTGAGCTTTTAGGCAAATACATGGAGTTTGTTGTTGATCACAAATGTCTTGAGGCCTTTAAGCTACTACAAGGAATTATCATGGATGCCCCGATCCTACAAGCTCGAGATTGGTCTCTACCTTTTGAGATCATGACGGATGCATCAGACTTTACTGTTGGGGCTGTGTTAGGATAAAGGAGGGATGGTGTCCCGTTTGCAATCCACTACGCAAGTAAAGTGCTTGATACCGCTCAGCGTAACTGTACAGTTACGGAAAAGGAGATGCTTGCGGTAGTGTTTGCCTTGGACAAGTTCAGATCTCATTTAATTGGATCCAAGGTAATTGTGTTCACTGACCACATGGCGCTACGATACTTGATGGAGAAGAAGGACGCGGAGGCACGTCTTCTTCGGTGGATTTTACTTATCCAGGAGTTTGATTTGGACATCCTTGATAAACCTGGAAAGAAGAACGTAGTAGCCGATCATCTCTCTCGTCTCAAAGATCGTAATACTTATGAGGATTCACCTATTCGAGACTCCTTCCCTGATGAGTCGATTTTTGTTGTCGACTCACTCCCATGGTATGCCAACATCGTGAACTATCTTGTCTCCAAGAAGGTTCCCAAAGGTTGGCCCAAGAGCCACATTGACCGACTGAAGTCGGATGCTAGACACTACCATTGGGAGGATCCGATCCTTTTCTTTGAAGGACCGGATTGTGTTTGGAGATGATGTATTCCTCAGGAGGAATACCAGAATGTCCTTTCTTTATGCCACAGCTTGGAGGCAGGAGGACACCACTCCGAAAGAGGACCGCATGGAAGGTACTTCAGTGTGGCTTTTACTGGCCGACTCTGTTTCGCGTTGCCATCACCTTTGCGAAGTCGTGTCTAGTATGCTAGAGAATGGGAGGAACCGTTGGTTCCAAGGATGAGATGCCTATGCATCCTGTCATCATTTGTGATGTCTTTGACGCCTGGGGCATCGATTTCATGGGCCCATTCCCTGTTAGCCATGAGTTCGAATACATCCTTCTTGCGGTAGACTACTTATCCAGGTGGGTGGAGGCTATCCCGACCCGAGCCACAGACAGTAGGATTGTCTGTAAATTCATCAGAAAGCACATCATCTCTAGGTTCGGGATCCCCAAAATGATGATATCAGACGGAGGTAGCCACTTTGTAAACCAGGAGGTGAAGAAACTCCTAAAGGACTACAGCATCGAACACCGTGTCGCTAGTCCTTATCACCCACAGACTAATGGTATGGCTGAGGTGTCGAATAGGGAGGTGAAGACTATATTACAAAAGCTTGTCCGCCCAGACAGAAAGGACTGGTCTCAGATTTTGGATCAAGTCCTATGGGCGTATAGGACAGCTTACAAGACACCGTTAGGAACCTCCCCATTCCGAATGGTATTCGGAAAGCCATGTCATTTGCCCGCAGAACTAGTGCACAAATCAGAATGGGCAATCAAGAAGGTCAATTGGAACACGCACCTTGGGCAGAAGCAGAGAGATATGGATATGAATGAGCTTGTGGAAATCAGAAACCACGCATATGACAACAGTTTGGTGTACAAGGACAAGGTTAAGCGTTAGCATGATAGATATATCAGACGAAAGACCTTTGTTCCTGGTTAGGCTGAAGATCTTCCAAGGCAAGTTGAAGTCCAAGTGGACAAGCCCATTTGTCATCCGTACGGTGCACGATAGTGGATGTGTCGAGATCTCCGATCTCGCATATGATGCGCTGACATTCCTAGTGAATGGACAACTGTTGAAGCACTTCGTCGAATCCAAAGAGCAATTAGTCCACGTTGAGGAGATTGTATTCATGCGCGGGATAGATTCAGCAAATACACCTCGAGCCGCGCACGAGACCTTGCAGCAGTGAGCTCTAGCCATCAGCAGCATCCTGAAAGATTCAGACCGACTCACTTGTATATACCATCATTCTTGTACATTCAGACCTTTCTCCCCCGCAACTCTAGTAACTCAACCCAGCTTCATTGATCACCATCTTGGACTATACTTAAGATGACCAGATCCTAAGTATAGGGGGGATGAGCCACTTGAGTTGAGTCTCTGTACATCCTCCAGATCACATTGGTCCTCACACTCACTTCCATCCTATTCTTAGGCTGACCGGAGCCTAAGTATAGGGGGGACCGATGCCCGTATTGTATATTCATCCACTTCTCTTCTTGACCTCGTCCGCCCCATTTTTTGACCTTCTTCTACACTTAGGCTGCCAGAGCCTAAGTATAGGGGGCAAGACGACTTCTTTACATTTTCGCTCTTTTTGGCTCTCTTATGCTTAGCACGAGCTATGTCTTTTTCCTCGTTTTTCGTGATCTGAGGACATAGCACACGCTAAGTATAGGGGGCATGTATATATTACATATAAACTTTACCCATAGCTCGTACTTTCACGTATTTTTGTATATATTATGCCATAATTACGAGCTGGGTAAAATTTGGAGAATTTTTTTTGTAAAATACACTTGTATAATACTGTTGTAAACTGTTGTAACATAGGAGGTATACCAAATTCTTGAAAAAAAAACAAAAAAAACAAAAAAACAACAAAAAATAAGCTTCTTATTTACTCTTGCATATCATCTATGCATCTGAAAAGAAAAGAAAAAGAGTCTTGCATTTCATTCATCTACATAGCATGTCATCTACATCTCATCTGCATATCTTGCATATGCAAGGTGAAAAGCTAGTGGGTTCTGAACCAAGTTATGAGTAGATATTGAGGATTGACTTGATTTGACCTTAATCCACCTAATTTCAGAGGAACCTTATAGGAACTGGAGTTAAGATTTCTCATGTCAAGTGACTTAGATCTTTTAGTCCGCAAGTCTATGTTCACATGTCATCTTGATTAGTCTAAGTAGAATATCTCATGCACACGCATGATTCTTTTAGATAATGACCAAACTTGGACAAGCACAATGCACGTAGCTCTTCATTGATGAGGTGGTGAGGAGGTAGAATCCTTTAGCTTGGAGTAGTACATGGGTGGAAACATCCGTCCTCCTCTAGGGAGGGCAGTGCATCTCAACCTAGTCTGGTAGTGTTGACGTCTAAGGACAAGACGTTGTGGGTTGCAATAATGCTTCAAAATAGGGATAGTCTACTAGCTCAAGAGGGAAAACTCCTAATGTACATGCTGCACCTTGTATATAGTTCAAAAAAATGCAAGAACTCCAAAAAAATAGACAGGCCAAGTGAAAATAAAATACCTGTCGGAGTATGTATATTAGCAAGAAGTCTGCAGCTGGATGACTTGGCTACACTGGTCAGGCATCCCAGGATAGGTAGCTACACTGGCTACCGTCCATTCTTTTCTCCACCCCCTCCTCTTGAGCTGGTTGCACTTGAACTTAGAAGGGAATACCCCGCTCCTCGAGGAAAGAGTTACTGGACTGGGTTATTTAAGTTACCTTATTAGAGGAGGCTGGTTCTGAGCCATTTCTGATGTGGAGAGTTACATTACACTTACACATTACAAGTAAGAATCATAGTCATCAGAAATTTGCGTTTGAGGATTTGTTCTGACCTGACTATTAAGGAGTCTTGAATAGAAGACTTGTGGAACTTAAAGTCTGTTAGGTCTTAAATTCAGATCCCGATAAGGTTCCGCCACACAATTAATCCAAAGGTCGAGTCAAGCTCCATTTTCAACTTTTGTTCTTGACCTTGGTATGGAACCCAAAATCATTTCACTCTTGCATTTCATTTTAGTTGCTCGAGGACAAGCAAGGTTTAAGTATAGGCGGTTGATGAATCTATGATTCATCACTCTTAAAGTTGAAAATAGAGCTTTGTCCCCGGGTATCTAGCTTCATATTTCCCTTTATCTTGCATGAATAGAAGTCATGCATCAATCTACAAAATATGCATCTTAGCATTCATCTTTGCATTTAAATAAGAAGCCAATTCCATGTGTAAAATCCACCTGTAAAATATTTACCTATTCTCTTGTATTTTATCCCCTCCAAAATAAAATAACACCTCCCTTATAATATGTACACCATTAGTTAATAATATAGGGAAGAAGGCCAGATATCTCTTTTGTAAAATACCAATAAAGCCCCAAAACCCCTGGACCTTAGAATGCCCATATCTCTCTCTTACAAACTCTGAATTAGGTCCACTCACATCCAAATGAATACACATCCAGAGACCTTTAAAATGAGACTAATTTCATTCAATTCGGAGCTCGTAGGCAAAAATTGGGTTTTGGGCCTTCTGGTATACTATACATATGTATATTTGCATTCTTGTATTTTTGTATCATATTTGACCTCATCTCCATCTTTGGTCAACATGAAACTTGTAGATCTCATCAAGATCTACAACTTTCATGTTTTGAGTTTTTCCATATTCGTTCTCCTTCTCCCCCTAATCTTATTTTTCTCTTCATCCACTCACAGCCGGCCACGTGGCGCCCTCTGATTGCACCACGCGGCCCGCTCCCTTTGACTCATCCGCCCTCATCGCCAGTCATTGGATCCTTTCTTGATCCAGCAGCTTGAGAATCTCAACGACGCCTTAATCCATCACCATCAGATCATTCCCTGGATCTCATCCGCACTATCCGTTCGCGCTTCGCCCAGAGTCCGCCACGTGGCACTCTGAGAGCCCTCCGATCTTGCTCCAGGCACCTCGATCTTCACCATTCATCACCGCAATTAGTTTCAGCCATTCGATCGAATCCCTAAGCCCATCTCAGCCGCCCGTTAGCGCCGCATCCTCGGCATGCCATGTGGTGCGGTGCGGGCCCTCCGATGTCACACCTTAGATCTGATCTCAGCCCTTGCCCCGCGCCTCCATCTGGACCGTTGGATCACGTGATCCAACGGTCGAGACATCATCTTCAACCTCCGCACGCCCCGCGCCCACGTTCTCCACCGTGTGTAAGGGGGATGCCCCCTTTCTATTTTCAGCTCCACGCCGACCACCTTCTCCGACCACTGATGCCACCACGATGGATCCCACTCATCCCTCATCCTCGCCAGCTCCCTCGATCCCCATGACAACCCTCAGAGTCACTCCACGACCTCCATGAACACCACCTCCTAGCCATCCCTGTCGTCACCTTCACCCTATAAATCATCCACCTCCGTCCACTTTCACCCCCATCCGCCATTACGAGAGGTACCCTAGAGCTCAGAGCCACCCATTGGTGACAGCAATTGGGCGTAAAATTGAGCGAAGACAGGCCACCACCTCCGGTGAGTTCCACGATGTTGCCATGCCGTGCTGCAGCTCCTCCAACCAGCTGCACGAGCTCAGGCCCTCTACTGTCCTTCGAGCGAAGACCTAGAAGCTTCCCCGGAGCATCTAACCCCAGGTAGACTCCTCCATCTTCCTCCTGATCTTCTTCTTCTTTTTCTGTCTTTTTCTCCGATTTAATTCGCCCTCCACGAGCAACTTCCCGCTCCGAAAATCATCCCCTGAGCTCCGTGAAAGAGCTCTGATCCTCGCGCTACCCTTAGCTTCCTCAGACGAGGAATTTCACCTTCCACCGACGCCAGCTCCGCCACTGTGGCGGAGCTCGATCACCGACCACCTTCACAGCTTCATAGGCCTCGCATCGCACTCCATTCCACTCCACGGACACAATGCACGCCTCGACTATCTTCTAACCCCCTTGCAGGTACTTTCATCTGGATTGGTCGGAATCTCGTCAAAGCTGCATTTGAGCTCCTCCGCCACCGTACTCCAGAGCATCTCCTCCACCCCTGAGACCACCGGACGCTTCGCCATCCCTCCACGCCTCTTCCAAGCTACGCCAGAGCCTCCAGCATCCTTCGCCGATGACGGGAGGACGAGGCGAAGCTAGCCCAGCTTCGCCAGAGCCCAGCCCTCTCTGCCGTAGAAGGCGGAGGGCCGTTGGGGACGACCGCTAGCAGCCGTTCGATCCTCCTGATCAACCAGTCAGGAGCACTCCACGATTCCTCAGTCCGCAGCCGTTGGATCACTCTTGATTCTACGAACCTGATCACGCCACGTCGCCAACAGTCAGAGCATCTGAGAGCCGTTGGATTCATCCTGATCCAGCGGCGCTCGATCTTCTACGTCGCCCTCTTCATCGAGCTTCAAGGACCGTTGGATCGATCGTAATCCAACGGGTCAAGATACGCCAAGCACCAGCCTTTCCTCACTGTTGGATCATCTTTGATCCCACGGTCTAGATCCGCCCACGTCGCCCGATCCGAGCCTCCTCCCCAATCATTAGGCTCTGATCACCCGAAGCTTCCCCGAGCTAGATCCGAACCTCTAGAGCCGCCCGAGCCTCGCTTCGAGCCTCCGAAGTCCACTGAGCCTAGGATCCCCCACGTGATCCACACGTGTGGCCTGGGAAAATTGCATCGAGGCCCTTGAAGGTTTTTAATATTGCATTTCAGTACCTACCAGGTGACCCCACGTGAGGAGCACGTGTCCCGTGGAGAAATTGCATCTGCCCCCTCTACATTATAGGTAATTGCATAATAGTCCCTATCTGCACATTTTATTTTCAGAAATTTTAATTCATGTAATTGCATTTATACCCTTGTCTTTGCATGCATATTTAGGCATTCATATTAATTCATTTTTGAGTTTGGAAAACCGCATTTTGTAGCCTACATTGTCCTCTTCATTATGTGACGTGGCATATTTTAGTAATAATAGTAGAATTTTCTATTAATTAATTGGTTCATTTTTGCTATATTTTGCCCAATTTCACCTCTTATTTGATAGTAATTTCTCTGTGAGTCCAAAAATCCCCCAAAAATCACATTAGATCTAAGATATTTAGCTTTACCTTGCATAAAAATTTCATCTCAAATGCACGCATCCCAAGGCCTAAATAATTCATTTGGTGAATTTCTTAATTAATTTTTAATAGGTTCATTTCACATCAAAATTAAGGTTTGATAATTTTCCGGGATTCCTCACCTTCAAATTTATCTAGGATAATTTTTATTTCCAAAAATATTGCGATTTGATATTTATTATAACTAAATTAGTTAAAATCACCTTGCATTCATATTTAATTCACAGTAATTTTACTTAGTATCAGAAAATTCCAAAAAAATTAGGGTAGTGTAATTTCATCCTATTTCATCATCTGGCCCAGTTTCGTAATTTTTGGACTTGTTTTGACCATCTTTCTGAATTAACTTGGAAAGTGGCTAGATCTTGCCTGTGTCTTGCATAAAAAAATTGAAAAAGACCAAAAAAATTTTCCCCGAAAATCAAATCTTGGACTTTGCTAATAATTTAACAAAGGAGAGAGCTGCCTCCCTGAGTTCGACCTTGGACCTACCCAAGTAAATAAAAATTTTTCCGCTCGAGATTAACTTGTTTAATTAAAAGTGGGTTTTGAACTGCTCTCATTATCCGACTGCAACGAAAATTATTAATTAATTTGAGCATTAATTTGATCGAATTAACTAGGGTAGTGGGACGCTTTTCAGCCACGTGCGTGCCCCTCTACAAAAATTGCAACAGACCCCCCGGCCTTCTTGGTAAATACATCTTAGTCCCTTGCCATTTTATTTTTATATTTATATATTGTAGAAATACCCCTATATTCCCCCTCAGTTTTGAACCTCTTCATTGCATCATTTTATTTATCAAAAATAGGTATTCTGTTCTACATTTAGTTCTCTACATTATGGAATATGTCTGACATTTTTGTGATCAATGGTTAATTAATAATTAATTATTTTGTGAAAAATTGCATATTTTGCCCATCCTATGCTCTGAAATTTGTCATTGATTATACGTTGCTCTAAAAATCCCCGAAAAATCATGGATTATAGAATTATTTGTGATTAACATTGTGCCAAAAAAGAATTGCATTTATTTGCATAGTTTGCCTCGTAAAAATCATTTTGCATATTTCAATATTTGATTTTTATTAGGTATTAAATCTTACATTTTCGAGTTTTGGATTTTTCTGAGATCCATCACCTAGTGATAAAACTTAGATAATTTTGTCTCTTGAAAATAATTAGGTTTAATATTAATTATAATTAAATATTGAAATTCACTTTGTTTGCATTCAAAAATTTATAAAAAATTATTCTTGCATCCAAAAATTTCAAAACAAATTTAGTGTATTCATTTCATAATAATTATCATTTTGGCTAAGTTTCATATTTTTTGGACATTGTTTGATCGCTATTTATATTTTAGTCCCTAAAATAGACCGAAATTGCATTTTGCATCCTTTACTGCATTAAAAATTGCAAAAAAAAAGATCGTATCAAAAATCACACACGAACTTTGATAGACATAATTCTAGGTTGTTCCTTTGCCTCCTTGTGTTCGACCTTGGGACTTGCCCAAGTAAAATAAACATAAAACCACGCAATTAAAAATTGACTAAATAATTGTGGTTATTTTCTTGACCGATTTCTGATTGCCGCCTACAATGAAACGACACATATTTTTAAGCGAACGACAATACACGACACACGATTTTTAAATAGTGCAATTTCAGAACCGTCAATCATATCCCCAGCCTCCTCAGCAGAGTCCATCTTAGACAACGGTCAAACACATATACTATGTGTAGGCCCCAAGCCTACATCGCTTAATAGTCGCAGTAACAGCTTGTGGTTTACCAGTATGCGCTCCATATCACTAAATACCCATTCTCTCCTCCACCACCTCTCATTCAGGAGGTGAATGGTGTATGGAGCAACGATGCACAACTGGCCCATCCTAGCATACATCAGTAGGGCCATTCTACAGGCAACCATCCATTCCCTCAATAGCAAGGAGGGAGATTTGTCCACAACCATCCTCAGCACCATTAGCAATCTCCGCCGTATCAGGGAAACTGGAGACAAAACCAGTACCAACGGCTGCAATACCGTCAATACCAGCAGAACTAGCAGTACTCGATTGTGCCTTAACAGCATCAGCCTCCTCGGCACCATCGACAGTACCATTCTTCTTCCTAGTATAATTATCAGCATTCCTACATGTAGCCTTCACACCATTCCTAGTATCAGCATAGTCAGTACACTGAACCATTTGGGGCTGCTCTTGTAAACCCAATCTTGGATTGTTTGGCTCAATTGGTGAAGAGCCTTGCTGAAATGAGCCTGATGCTTAATGACCTCATTGCCGCCAAAACTCCAATTCCGGCATAGGTGGAGGGCAACCCCAATAATTTTTGGAAGAAAGAGTAGGTAGTATGTGATGCTCTCGCTGGTCTAACAGAGTTAGGAGTGCCTGATTTGTTTCTATATAATGTTGTCACTCTCAGAAGCGATAGGACCTTGCAGGCGACTGCCACCATGAAGGGGAAGAATAAAGCTTCTCCTGGCGAATCATCCTCTTATGCATCAACTGATCCAACAGCCAGGCCAGGTGAGGAGGAAGAAGACAGAGGAGAAGCATTGGAAAGAAAAGGCCAAAAAAATCGGTGAAACCAAAATCAACAAAAAGAAAGCAGCAGCAGCAACCAAAGCGTCATTGTGCCAACAACTGAGGAGACCGCACCAGCAGCCAACTCAATGGCAACCAATGGAGCCTCACCTATAGTTTTTGGGTGTCCACCTCTTTTGGATGGCCATGCTCCTTTTAGTTATCCATCTGTACAGCCTGATGTGGGCACTGATTTTGATGTAAATAAGAACAATATTTCTACATTTGGTTCTATAAATATTCCATTTCCAGACTCTGAGAAAATCCAAAAAAAATAGAAGTTTAAAAACTTCCTTGTCCGACCCTAGTGTGGTCGAAATCATTTAGAATCTTGTTCTTGAGATGCCTCTTCTTAAGGACATCAAGTACATGCCAAATATCAAGAAAGGGTTGAAAGAAGCATGTACTTCAAATAGACAGTCGCATCAAGCTCGTGAAGGAAATGTGAAGCACATATTGAACATGGCCACTATGAATGCAATGAGTAATATCCTGACCAAAAAGAAAGACATGGGATCTCCTCTAGTCAGGTGCCATATGTTCAACCAGGAGTTCGATCGAACACTCCTTGATAGCAGATCGTCAATCAACATGATGCCTCCTTCACTGCTCAAATAATTTTGGGCTGGGACCACTCAAGTCCACAATAATGATGTTGCAATTCACAGACACTTCAATCAAGCAGCCTCAAGGAATTTTGGAGGATATCATCGTCACCATTCAGAGATTGTAGTTTCATGTGGACTTCATTGTGCTTGACACGGACACCTCAGCTCCTCTTCTGCATGCCCTGATAATCCTTGGATGGTCGTTCAACGGAAGTAGTGGTCGATTATGGCATCAGACAAATCACCTTTCATTCTAGTAATGCCAAGGTGTCTATCGAGACAATCCAAGTTCTGAAACCGTTAGAGCCTGCATCAAATGAGAGCGAGCCTATAGTGCAGAGAATATAGGACTGTGACTTTCTTTTTGAAATCTGAGATACAAATCTTTTCATGGATGATACCGAGACCCACAAATTCCTCACCACTGGGGAAGGAGTAGACAATGCACTCAAGTTTCCAGATGTCATCGAAGAGATTTTTGTTAATTTGTTGG
Source organism: Ottelia alismoides (assembly GCA_037367405.1). Classification (NCBI taxonomy): domain Eukaryota; kingdom Viridiplantae; phylum Streptophyta; class Magnoliopsida; order Alismatales; family Hydrocharitaceae; genus Ottelia; species Ottelia alismoides. Next base: position 555,332 of record JAZKJV010003573.1, on the reverse strand, counting down.
AATAGTTCATTTTTGGCCACCTATCCTCGCCAAAGTAGTAATAGATTATTGAATATTTTTGTGAACAAGATTCTTTCATTGAAGAATTCTATACTGCATTGAATGCGGAGATTAAAGTACCAATGGTGGATATATTACAGTTGAGTGATCTGGCACTATCGCCTTGCACAGTAGCTGAGGTCACAACTGAACTGAATCAGACCCCTTCTGAGCTCAAACCACTTCCAGCAAACATGAAATACACCTTCCTTGTGAGTGCGCATAACATGTTCCCAGTGATTATCAATTCCTAGCTGACACAGGAACAAGAATCTCGTCTGTTCGAGGTTATTGAAGAAACTATAAGGCCATAGGTTGGGAAATTTTAGATCTCCATGGGATCAATCCATCATTGTGCTCGCATCACATATGCTCTGAAGAAGATAGCAAGCCATCTCATGATTTCCAGCGCAGATTGAATTCAAATTTCCAGGAGGTTGTGATGAACATAATAACAAAATAGTGTGATGCAGGATTCATGTATCCCATCTCTGACTCAAAATGGTGCGACCAAGAGGGACCATTTTCTGCTTCCCTTCATCGACCAAATAGTCAAAAGACTGGCCACAAAGGAGTACTTTTATTTCTTGGAAGATAATCTAGCCATAACCAAGTTGCTATATCCCCTGAAGATCAAGACAAAATGACCTTTACCTATCCATTTGGGACATATGCCTTCTATAGAATATCGCTTGGTTAGTAGTTTTCTCAAGGTTTTCATGGATGTCTTCTCAGTCTATGGTGACAGTTTTGATCAATGCCTATCTTAACAGGATCGAGTTCTAAAAAGATATTGTGAAGTGAACCCGGTGCTCTCGTGGGAGAAGAGCCATTTCATGGTGACCTAGGGGATTGTGCTTAGCCATGTCATATCAAAGCATGGCATGGAGGTATATCCTACGAAGGTAGCCGTCATTTCAAAACTCGAGCCACCTACAAATATGAAGTAAGTCCAGACATTCCTGGGGCATGTAGGATTTTATCGAAGATTCAAAAAGGATTTCAGCAAAATTGGCCGACTACTGATTAAGCTTCTAAGCAAGGAGGCAGATTTTATCGTAGATGCCATATTCCTCCAAGACTTCAATTAGCTAAAAGAACTGATCACCTAAGCCCATGTCCTTCAACCTCTAGATCGGTCTCTACCATTTGAGATCATGATAGATGCATCAGACTATGCCATTGGAGTGGTCCTAGGACAACGAAGAGACAATCTACCATTTTCTATTCACTATGCTAGCAGTACTCTTGATGAAGCTCAAGAAAACTACACTGTCACTAAAAAAGAGCTACTAGCAGTCTTCTTCTCCCAGGAGAAATTCCAATCTCATCTCCTTGGATCCAAAGTTATTATGTATACAGACCACTCTGCCATCAAATACTTGTAAGCAAAGAAGGATGCCAAACCATGACTCATCAGTTGGATCCTTCTACTCCATAAGTTTGATCTTGAAATCCATGATAAACCTAGATTTAAAAATGTGGTGACGGATCATCTATCAAGATTGCCAAAGCTAGAGACTCCTGAGAAGCGTTTAATTCCAATTATAGAAACCTTTCTAAAAGAAGAAATTTTGTTAGTCACCTCGATCCCATGGTTTGTCGATATTGTGAACTATCTTGTATCCAAGAGAACTCCACAAGATTGGTCGAAGCTGAAAGTTGACAAATTTCTGTCAGATATTCATTTTTACCAGTGGAAGGTTCTGTATCTCTTTTGTGAGGGGGTAAATTGCATCTGGATGAGGTACATTCCTCAGGAGGAAGTCCAAAGTGTCTCGAACATTGCCATGCTTGAGAATCGAGAGGACACCACTCTAGAAGGTGTACAATAGTGAAAGTGCTCCAATGCGGCCTCTGGTGGTCGACCTTATTCAAAGATGCAGAAGACTTTATCAAATGTTGCACTCATTGTCAGAGGATGGGAGATCAGAATGAGAGATACAATGCCCCTAAAGTACATTTAGATCTCAGATGCTTTGTTGTGTGGGGGTATTGACTTCATGGGCCCATTTTCCAACAGTCAGGGCTATGAGTATATTCTGCTTACTGTCGATTATGTCAGTCGTTGGGTGGAGTCTATCCCAACCCGAGCTGCCGATAGTCACACCATCTATCAGTTTTTGAGAGATCACATCATTGTAAGGTTCAGGATCCCCAGAATTCTAATATCCAATGGGGGTAGCCATTTTATAAACAGAGAAGTGAAGAAGTTGAGTAAATAATACCACATTGAACGTCACATCGCTTCTCTGTACCATCCATAGTCTAATGGTTTGGCAGAATGTTCTAATAGGGAGATAAAGATAATTCTTCAGAAACTTGTACATCCAAATAAAAAGAACCGGTCTCAACTACTTGACTCAATCCTCTTAGCTTATCGGACTGCATACAAGTTAACTTTAGGAATGTCTTCATGCCGCCTCATCTACGGCAAGCCATGTCATTTTCCCATGGAACTCATTCACAAATCTTTATGGGCAATTAATGTTTGTAATATGGATTCCAAGAAGACTAGAAAGAACTGAAATATTGATCTGAATCGACTCCTTGAATTCAGCAACTATGCATATGACAATAGTCTGATGTAAAAGGAGAAGGTCAAGAAGTGGCACGACAAGCACATCCACCACAAGACTTTTGAACATGGTCAGACAGTTTGGTTGTTTGATGCAAAGTTGAAACTTTTCCCATGGAAGTTGAAGAGTAAGTAGATCGGGCCTTTTATAGTGAAGCATGTGCATGACAATGGAAGTATCATCATATCCGATTTCTACTAGGTCAAAGTAGACGTGAGTCCCAAAAGATAGTCAGTTGACGCACAACCATTCATGATCAACTGACAGCTACTGAAGCCTTATCTTGAACATGTTACATTCTTGTCCGTAGTTGATTCTATCCAAGTGGTCTACCATGAAGAGCTTCAAGCGACAACATCAGCTACATCAGACAAGGTACAGGAAAAACATTTTTGATTGATTGGTCATTTTCTTCTTTTCTTCTTTTCTCTTAGTTTTTCATTCTTTCACTCTTCCAAAAAGTTGCACTCATCTCATTCATCATTGTTATACTTAGTATATGATTCTTCCTAAATATATGGGAGATAAATGTATTCAGGTATTCATTCTTAGATCTCTCATCTGTCTCATCAACTTTTGATTTTATGTCTATACTTAGGGATATTTTATCCTAAGTATGGGGGGGATAGGCCGAGCTGATGATTTATTCGTTCCCACGCTCGACCATCCCTACATGTTGAATACAGTTTGTTATACTTAGGATTAATTAATCCTAAGTATAGGGGAGATGGTCGACTATTCATTCATTATTTAGTCAGTGTAGTATATATTTTACTATACTTATTATGAGTTATGTCTTCCTTTTCTTCCCGATCTATGAGGGCATAGATTAATCAAGTATAGGGGGGTTGTATATACGTTGTTTATACTTTAGCCATAACTCGTACTTGTGGTTTTTCAATAATATGTCTAATTAACAAAAATAAAAGCATACATCAAAAATTATTTGTAAACATGGTTAGTAAACCGGTTATAATATTTTGCAAAATGTTTAAAATGGTTGGAAAATCTCTTTGAAAAATCTTTTGAATGACCATTTAAAAAATATTTTGGGAAACATTTGCAAACCTTTGTAAAAATGTATTGTTTGTAAAAATATCTTTTATTTGATTGAATAAAATATTTTGAAAATCTATTTCCAAATGGTTTGGAAAATGGTTGCAAAAATATTTTGAAAAATTTATACATACTATTTCAAAAATCTTTACAAAATGATTTTCAAATTTTGTAAATATTTGCAAATTTTTTTGTCAAATGATTTTCAAATTTTGTAAATATTTGCAAATTGTTTTATCAAATTATTTTCAAAAGAAAGTTTCAAATTGTTTGTCTAAATATTTTCAAATTATTTTGAGAACCTTGTACATATTTCAAACAAATCGAAATTTTTACTAATTATGTATATAAATCTGTAAAGAATAACCAACTCTAAGACTGTAAAAACTTAGTATACATTCTCTAACCCTAAATCTTGTCAATTACAAAAAACACTCCCGTGTAAATATCTGCACATATTTAATTGACTAACTCTTGTGTTTTTGAAAAAAACCACCAAAATTTTATGAAAATTAAAATCCAAAAAAATATGCAAAAAGTTTTCAAAAACTTCCATAAAAATCTCGAAATCTAAAAATTCCGTCACAAAAGTACTTTCTTGGATTGTACATAGCATATGCATTTTTCAGAATAATCAAGACAATTGAACAAATCAAAATACAATCTGAAGATTGGAGCTTGGAAAAGACCTTAATACAGTTAATTTCAGAGGAAGCCATTGAGGACTGTAATTGGGGATACTTCAGATCACCTTGACTTAATTCCTTATGTTCCATGAGACTATGTTCATGAGTCAATTCATGTGTCTAAATAGAACCCTTCATATCATCCGTAAGACTCTTGAGACAGTTGCCTGATCAGAAACCTCACACTAAGCACCTAGGTCAACCCATATGGGTTATTGCAAAATCCTGAAGTATAAGCTGAGATGATACTAGGCTTCTTCATCAGGGTGGCTCAAGAACCATTCTTAGGGATTGTTGAAACCGATACTCTAAAAAACTTATTTTGGAAACAATGATATTGATGAATCTCCATTTCAACACCTTTATTCTATCATTTTGACCTTAAAAACCCTAGTAAATGCATGTAAATACCCTTAATTTGCATAATTTCACATTCATGCATTATTGTGCAAGTTGTGTATAAAATATTGTTTTTAATGCCAAAAGTATAGAATAAAGAAAAGAAAAGAAAAATAATAAAATATCGAAGATATTTTATAACCCTATACCCCGAGACCTAGGCATCTCGATGACTAGGTCGACAAGGAATAAAGTAGGGGGACATAAGAACCAAAGATACCTATAAAATCCCTTTTATTTATCCATTATTCATCCATTTTTGGGACCTATTTTATTTTCCACTTTTTATACTTCAAATAAAGAAACTTTGTACATGAAAGTTGTAGAAAATAAAACATAGAACAATACAAAATTTATTTCGTACAAAAATGATATACAATGTACAAGTTACAGTCTAAATAAATTTCCAAAATCCTAAATTCCTAGACCCATATCTCTCACATAAAAACTCCAAATATATAAAAATCACCTTATATTTATATAACTTTTAATAAACTATTTAATGAAGGTGGTTTCATATTTTTTTGAGTTAAGGTGTGAAAGTTAGATTTTAGAACCTTATTGTATAGTACACCCGATTAATATATCCATTGTATTCATTCTTTATTATTTTTTTAATTTTATATTTTTGTAATTTTGTAAATATTATCTATAATATATGTACATATAAAAAAATAAAAATAAAACACTAAAATAAATACTTATACAAATTACATAGATGAATATACAATAACTATACATATGTATTTAACACGCCTATTTAATTAAGTGTATATATTACATCAAAAAATATTATAAAAATACATTTGTGTACCTAAAGATAAGTTATAAATATATAAAATAAGAGAAGAAAATGATAAAATAAATTAAACAAAATAAAAATAAAATTACCAAAATATAGATGAATATACCTATGAATAAACCCCTAAAAATTAACTACGAATAAATAACCTCAAATAAATAAATAAAAGTCATCATAAAATACTACATAAAAAAGAGACATTTTTTATTTTATAAACAAAAATTAATAAAATCAATTACTTTTTTTAAATAATTATTTTTGAATAAATAGGTAGTTTTATCCTATAGTGCGCCTACGTGGACCAATCACCGCGCCCCATTCGTTGAAGTCAACTCCCTGTCTTTCAGCTTTGATTCTTGTCAGAACATCGAGACCCTCTTCTTTTCTGATTTTCCGATGCCTCCTTGATGATCCTTTTACCTCGAGTGCTTCATGAAAATCATCCACTTCACATCTCTCTATCTCGCGGGATCATTAGATCCTCTCGATCTGCCTCGAGCATGTCAATAATTGCCTCCCAAGATCACTCACTCACTGTCTATAAATAAAGACTCCCCTTTCGTCTTCTTCTTTTGATCCCTCTTGGAGCTCCTACGTGTGTGTGTGTGTGTGTGTGTGTGAATCATCGGTGACAGGGACGGTTTCCCCCGCGATTGGAAGCCTCATAGCAAGGAGAAGGGGAGGTCCATGGCGGCGCTCCGGCACGCTTTGCTCCCTGCCGATCATAGCAGGTATAAGAGCTGACTAATGAATCCATGATTCATCACCTTTATTCTTTTATTTTAGCTTTATTTCCTTAGTCAAATACTTGTAAATACCCACTAATTTCATGAAATTACCATGAAACATGCATTCGTTAAATATGCATTTTTAACACCTTTTAGGAGCTCCACACTTAGGAGAAGTGCAAGAGGAGCCATATCTTCACACTATTATTGGACATTATTTAGGAGATGAGCAACCACACTTAGGAGCTCAGTTAGATTCAACATTGAGTTCGTTTTTCCTGGATTCGGATAACATACATACACTGCCAAAGTTTTTAGGAGCAGTACACGAGGAGCCATATCTTCACACAATTATTGGACATTATTTAGAAGATAAACAGCCACACTTAGGAGCTTAGTCAGTATCTACATTGAGTCTGTTTATCCTGGATTTAGATTACATACAGATGATATCGAAGTTTTTAGGAGAAGTGCACGAGGAGCCATATCTTCACATATCTGAGTTTTAGGATTTTTATGTCAACCGTGCATTCCTAGATATCACTTCTAAGGAGCTGATGCTGATGACCTTCACATTTACGCTTCGGAGTAGATCCATGAGTTGGCATCGATGATTGGGAAGGAAGTTCGCTAAGTGGGGAGATTTACGTTTACAGTTTCTACAGAGATTTTATCCCTAGCGTAGAGCAGATTTGATGCGGTCTTGCATTTAAGATTTCAGTAGACCCCCAGGAGCCATTGAGAGATTCATGCCTTAGGTTTGTTGACCTATTGAGAAGATTTCCAGACCATGGAATCTCAACTACTGACCTTGTACATATCGCAATGAGGGGGATGACTGCAGATCAGATAGGACTGGTAGTGACCTCGTGTGGTGGTTCACACCACAATCCTGAAATGGATTTACTTTGGACCATCTTGGCAGAGATTTCAGCCAATTCATCAACTTCACATCCTTCACGAGATGATTTATTTGGGATAAACACACGAGGGGGATACAACACCAGCTGAGTGTGTAGTAATTCGTGTCGATTCAGACATCATACACCATTCATAGGACATGGATTCTACTACATTTCATATGAAGGATATGTTGACCACCATTGTGAATTTCCAGAGCCGGACATTGGTCGAGTTCCAATTGGTTTTACAGCCAGAGTTTCAGCCAGTCTTGCACTTTCACATCAAGGATTCTTGGATTCTAGATATGTTAGTATCTCAAGAAATGGAGGAGGAACCCACATTGGTTCAGCCACCCTTTAAGCCATTTCAGTGTCTCTGTCTAGATGATTCAGCATCCATTCTTCAAAAGATCCTATTAAATTCAAATACACATTGGAATCCATCTCAGCATACATTGATGAGGGATGCCATTTTGATTTGACAGACCTAGAGAGCCTAGTCTTTGACCCGTGCATCCTCTCACATGATAACATTGATATATTCTTGGAGGACTTGATGATTGACAGCATAGTTGCAGTTCGAGGATCAGATCTTGAGACATCTACCGCTTCAGCATTGTTGACTAGTAGTATGTCATGCCTCGAGGTTGTTCAGATGACGTTTATAGCTGATGAGTTAATTTGGTGCAGGAACCTGGTGTTTGACAACAACATAGATCCCCAGTTACAATCTGATTCCCGATCTTTTGCCGACGAGCATGCATCACTCCTCGAGGGTTATTTGCAGGAGGATGCATATGTCCCTTGTACTCAGTTTCGCTCCCTGTATGTGATTCTGATCCATCAGATCACGAGACCAAGCCGTCGGTTACTTCTGATTTCTCTGAGTTTGATCTTTCTCTCCTCAACGACCCTCGTGAGGATGACCCGATCTTCGAGTTATTTGATGTTGATTCTGATTTCTCTACCCTATATACATCGGATATCGAATTTCATAGAGAGTCTTCTGACCTTTATCTTCCTTATATGTTAGAGACGACAATTGATGTGGAGGATTCCCTGACAAATCCTTCCTTCTCCACGTTCGATTTCTTCGCCTCCATCCATTTACTCCATTCAGACCTTGATCTGATGATTTCTTTTGTGTTATCGGAGTATGTTCATACATCATCTTCTCTTTTCCTGGTAGTCGACACCCACTTGAGTGCATATTCGGGTGTCTCTTTTGACCATATCGAGTTCGTTATTGTTCTCCCAATGAGATGACAATGGTAGTACATCATACACATTATAGATGTCGTCCTGAACCTTGATACAATGTTATCCTAGCCTTTGCACCTATCTAGGGGCGTAAAGTCAAGTGCTTGTTGAGAGTCACCTCAACATTGTTCCCCTTATATCTACGGTTTCACCTTGATTTATTCTTTTTTTCCTTTCGTTTTGTTTAGCACCTCAGGTCTCGCTTAGGATTTTTGCTATACTTAGGATGTACTCTATCCTAAGTATAGGGGGTGCTAGACTCGGGTTGTTCATAGTCTTTACGTAGATTACCTCTTGTTCGCTGCCTATATTTGGGATCTCCGACCCAAATTATAGGGGAGGTAATCTATGTATATTCTCCCGCTCACCTTTAGATATTATTTTCTATACTTAGGGATCCTTTACCCTAAGTATAGGGGGGACAGGTCAACTCATTGATTTTTGTGTAAATTCTCATCCTCGTTTCTCCTATAAAAAAAGTTGCATAATTAAAAAAAACTTCTTACATTTGTTTCATTTTTTCTTACAAAAATCCATAAAAAGTTCAGAATTAGAAAATAGTTTCAAAAAGATGTTTTTTTTGTTTTTTCTTTGCATTGTACATATTTTCTCACATTTACATAGCATTTTTCAGAGTAATGTTGACATTTAAACTAGTCTAGAATAAAATTGAGGAATGGACCTTAGTTAAGACCTTAATCCACTTAATGTCGGAGGAACCGTATAGGATCTGTGTTTAGGATTTTTTAGTTCTTGAGACTTAATTCTTCAAGTCATTTAGGCTATGTTCACATATAATCTTGATTGGTCTAAATTGAGCACTTAACAACACACGCATGACTCTCGCAGACAATGGCTTGACATGCACATGTACCTTACACGTGGCTCAACACGGATGAGGTCGTGAGGAGGCAGTTGTCCTTGTCTTGGAGTAGCATATGACGGTAGTAACTCTAGGAGGACCCTCTCGTTTTCCTTTAGGGAGGGTAGTGCATTTCAACCTGGTCTAGTAGCATTGAGGTATAAAGACAGGATGGTGTGGGATTGCAATAATGCTTCAAAAGAGGGATAGTCTACTAGCTAAAGAGAAAAAACTCCTTATGTACATGATGCACCTTGTATATATTTAAAAAAAAGAGAGAAAAGAGGAAAAAATGCAGAATCTCCAAAAGTGTACAGACCTAATTGAAAAGTAAAATGCATACCAGAGTGTATATATAAGTATAAAAAAAAGAAGAATAAGAGCTTCAAAGTCATATTTGTGTAAGCTTGCAGCTGTATGACTTGACTACACCGGTCATGCATCCAAGGATAGGTAACTACACTGGTAACTATCCATTCTTTTCTCCTTCTCCTCTTCTTGAGCTGGTTGTACTTGAACTTAGAAGGGAATATCCCCGCTCCTCGAGGAAAGAGTTGCTAGATCGGGGGACTAGAGTTACCTTGTTGAGGGAGGTTGTTTCTTTGTCACTTTTGAAGTGGGGAGCCAAAATACACATACACCGTACAAGTACAGATTCATAGTAACTAGAGTTTTTGTATGCAAACTTGTTATGACCTGAATGATTACGGCGATCTGACCAGAGAATAGTGGAACTTGAGGGTTGTTGAGTCTTAAATTTGTTTCCCAGTAAGGTTCCACCAAACTAATAATCCAAAGGTCTGATCGAGCAATATACTCTAATTTTATGAAGATAAGTTTAAAAATCAACATTGGTCTAAGTTCTTTCCTTTTTTTCTTTATTTTTTTTATTTTCACTTATTTTTCATGTAAGTGTTTGCTAAGGGACTAGCGAAGGTAAAGTATAGGGGAATGATGAATCCATGATTCATCTCCTTTATTCTTTTATTTTAGATTTATTTCCTTAGCCAAATACCTGTAAATACCCACTAATTTCGTGAAATTACCATTCAGCATGCATTTGTTAAATATGTATTTTTAACACCTTTTATATTCAAATAAAAGAATAAAGAAGAAAATAAAAATAAAATAAAATAATAAAAATAAAGGATGTTTATGAAAGAAATGCAGACTAACCCTAACCCCGAGAGAAGGTCAAGACTTGACCTGATCGACTAGGAATAAAGTAGGAAGAGATAGGGTCTTTAATCCAAAAATCCAAAATAATTTGTAAATATTTTTCCTTTTTATTTTTTTAATTTATTCTTTGTATATTTGTATAAAAATTACACTATTTTATTTGTATATAAGTTGACCTCAAATTAAATATTTTTTCTTAATGAAAGTTGTAAATAAAAATATTTCTAAACACTAAAAATAATTGCAAGGTAAAACCGTGTATAGATTAAAATTGTCCACACTCAAAAAAAAGCCATAAATTGACAATTAAAAGACCAATTCTGGCTCCATACGAACTCAAATTGAATCAAACTCCCTTCCATTGTACTCTAAATTAAATTATCTTTAAATTGGTTATGGTTTCATAATTTTTGGAGTTACGGTTGAAAAGTCGATTTTTATGGTGGTTTTTGCAATTTGACCATTTATTTATTGTATTTATATTTTATTACTTATTTTTGCATATATATATATATATATTATATTTTTAATAATTTTAAATATTGTTCACAGTAATTTAAAGTAAATAATTTTAAAAATTTTATATATAAAATTATTTCCTTATTTGTACATGTGTATAATGTACATTATGTATATATGATATGTATAAAATTAACCTCATTATATAAAAACCATAAAAATTTAATATCTAACATTAATTAATTAAATTAATATAATTACGAAATTTTTATTTGTTTATTCATTTATTTGATTTGAAAACCTACCATGTATATAAGATTTGATTGTATACCTTAAATAACTACCATTAAGGTGGATAATTATTTTTTACCAAACAATTATTTTATTTATTTTATTTAAATACGAATTCCATTTTTAATTTATTTATTAATTTTTTTAATTTATTTTATTCATTTAAACAACCACTAAACACCTTCCTTTTTTGTACATATTTTCCTTTTTTTTAATTTCTTCTCCTTTTTATTGAGCTCCTCTCCTTCATTTTTCTTTTAATCAATCTTTGGTGGAGAAGGAGTCTCAATTCTAAAAATTCCGTCGGTCGAAAAGGAGCTCAGTCCCCTAGCCGTTCGGTGACAATGGATCGGTTGTCATCGAGGCCATCACGGTGCCCGCCTCCCTTAGGTTAGATCCAATTTTTCCGCTTAATTCATCTAGAGTAATCGTAACGTAGCTTTTATTTTCAAGCTCGTTGTAGATCTATCTAGATCCGTAATTTTAATAATTCATCATCATCGACCGTACCTCTGATTACCAATTCCATCGTCACCATCTCGATCTAACCCCTTTACGTTCTACCATACACGATCTCTCACCTATGACCACACACGGTGGTCGGACACCCAGTTCCGATCCCTCACCTCTGCAGGAACCTTGACCACTAATTTTTATTCGATTTTTGCGGACCGAGCCATATGCTCGAGTTAGTTTTTAGAATTATTTTGTTGCATGAAGAAATAAAAAATAAAAAATATTTTGTTATATATTTGTTTTGCAGGCTTACAACAAAAAATAAAAAAATCTTTTTTTATATCTAACATTTATTTTACAGGTAAAAAATAAAGTAATTAGTGTTAAAAAATGTGTTCACTATTTTAAAAAAATCAAAAAAACAAAAAAATTGAGCAGGAGGCGCTGCCCTCCCATCCGCAAGCGGCGCCCGCCGCCATCTCGTCCAACCAGCCCATCAAACTCCTCCACACAAGCACTAAGACCCCTCGAGTCCATGTTTGTGCTTGAAGCTCCAGCCGACCGCCACCCCTATCATCACCCTCTGTCGCCACCCAGTGGCTTGGAGGAGAAGGGAGGGGTGGTGCCCACGCCTCCCCCTTTTATAAGGAACGAAGAATAGAGGCGCATCAACCCTAAAGATTTTATTTTTTGGGGGAAAATTGCAATAACGCCCGCCGACGATTTCCAAAATTACAAAGACCCTGCTAGAGCCTAGCACGTGCAGAGCATGCCTTTGGGTGGGTAAATTGGAACTTTGTCCCCTCAGCTCATTTCTGTTATCTTTTAATGCAAAGACATTGAATAAATAATGTTAACGCCTTGTCTTTCCAGACATTATTTTGCATCATTTCTCTTATTGAAATAAATATCATTTCTGTAAATAAATACCTCAAAAATTATTTTAGATTCTTGTTATGAGCATCTTCATTGTATAAAAATTCCATTACATTTTATTTTTGGGAATTTTACCCGGCAGACCCTATAAACTTTGCCAATCACCTCCACGACCTTTGAAACAACCTAATTCCCCCTTGACCCCGTAAACTTGCCAACTCTTACCACATGAACCCTCCAGGTAATATGTTTTAAGCCCTTGGGGGTTCTTGGGGTAATTTACAGGGTTGATGGGGTAATTACGTTGTGCAAAAGGTCGTAGAGGAATTTTAAAACGTTTATAGGGTCTGCTGGGTAAAAATCCCTTTATTTTTATTTCATATTTTTAAAAAATAAAAAACACTTAGTTTTCTTGGCTTGAACTTTGAAAAATCATTAAAAAAACAAATATTATTTGAAATTTCTAAGGAAATAAAGTAGATTTCTTTTTCTTTCTATTAATTTCCAGCCCATTTTTATGCATTGATTATTTATAAAACTCCTAAAAATAGCAAAATACTCAAAATCTTAAAAAATGTAGAAAATTATTGAAAAAAAATGTGTTTTTAGTCCCTTTTTATAGATATTTTATTCTAATTTCCAAGAAAAATAAATTTCATAATTTTTGCATTTATATTCTATTTTTAAATTGATAAATACTCCTATCTAGTGTAATTTGCACTTTTTGACTTATAGAAAATCATTAAAAATTTTAAAAATTCTCTAAAAAATCACCAAAAATATTAAAAAGATTTAAAATCCAAATATATTTTCTTTAAAAAATTTTGAGCATTTTTGATATATTAGAAAAATCCAAAAATTCGCATTTTCTACATTTTTTGTATAAATTTGATTTTTGAATTTCATCTTTTTAAACATAAAAAAATATTTACAAATTTAAAAAATGAAAATTTCGAAAACATAAAAAATTAAAATTTCTAAAAACTAAACAAAAAATAAGAAAATCACAAAAACAAATCACAAAAAATATAAAAAAAATTTAAAAAAAGTCAATTTTTGAAATTTTCACTGCCAAGTTTTTCACGTGCTCCTTGTGTTCGACCCTGGGAGCTATACCAGGTTAAAACCATAGCTAGACCACCTTAGATTTTATTGTATATCATTTTGCGGTTGATTGTACAAATTTTTCTGGATCGAATCTACTGGTTGACCAAGGGAACAACGACACCTTAAATTAACAACTTAACCTAGTCGATCGGGGTGACTAATCACTAACTTTTCTCATTTTTAAGTGGCCTTTAGTTGTAGCTTTAATTTGTCATGCTTAGTTTAGGGTTTGATTAATTAGATTAGTGTAATGATCCTTATGCGTAGTTCGCCGGAGCTGAGCTCCGACGAACTCATCTGTGCATAATCATCTCAATCTTCGTCGCCCTAACCGCCTCCATATCTTTCCCTCTCTGTTTCTCCACCGATCCACACCACTTTCCCCCTTCGATTTGCTCTAGATCGAAGCCATCGTACTCCTCCTCTGATCACTTAGACGGAGCACTTCCATTCGCCCCATATTCCATTAATTCCACACCTAATCAGGTCGAGGCAATTTACCCTTGACTCGTGAGTCTATTGATGCAGGTCCCTCGTAGAGAAGAGCCCATCTGGGGGAGCTTAGTGGTTCCAAAATGCTTCCAGGAAGAGTTGACCTCTAGGGCTCGATTTGTGAGCCCCAGATCATTCTGAAGCATCCATCGGTTGTGGAGAGTCCCTAGGAAGCCTTTACACCTCCTTGCAGTGTTTGAGAAGGCCCTGGGAGAAGGGAAATCAAGAACAAAGCTCGGGGAGGAAGTCCTTCTTCCTTGTTCTTCGTGGATAGTAGTGGTCATCCGATGAAGCGGTTGCTCTAGTTTTAATCTGAACCGTTCAATCTCCCAACACCTCGCTCGTTGATGAAGACCCAGATCTGATCCAGTACTTCCATAGCTGAAGGGGTATCGCATGTTCAAGTTGTGATACGTGGATAAGTGAATGGAGGAGCACCGTCCAATCCCGTACGTGAATGGGGTAATTGAATACTTAGCCACGCATTTTTGTGTATTTAATTATTAATATTGTAAATTAAATGTTAAGCGTAAAATAAAATGGATTTTTTGCGAAAAGACCCCTATATTTATTATATTTGCATTTGGGTCCAATCTATCTCAGCTCGCATGTCGTCTCACATGAGCAGAGTAAATTGCATGTATAACCCTAGCAGTTTTTATAATTGTTAAATAGTTTAATAAATTGAATATATATTTCTGGCAAAATTTCACTTTAGCCATTGAAGTTTATCTTTTTTGCAAATATACCCCTACCAGCTTATGTATTTTTGGTGCTTGGATTTCATTATTTAAAATAGCACCCTAGCTCCTAAAATCGTGCAAAAATAGGATTATATGCTTAGTAGCATGAACTTTCATGCCATGTATTTATTTTACATTTTTAGGCATTTTACTCAATTTATTAAAAAATAAAGAATCTCATTTTTGTCTTGTCTACATTACAAAATACCAAAAAAACACGTTGAAAAATTCCAAAAAAATTTATATATAGTTTGTTTTAGTATGTTTTGACTATAGACCAAAAATCACTAAAAATGAAAAAAGATAAAGCGTAAAAATTAAAAAACACCAAAATCCTTCATAAAATTTAAAAATTTTTTTAAAAATCCAAAAATATGTTTTTCTATTTCTTAAATTTCTTTATATAATTATCTATATATTAAAATTGATTTAGATAATTTTGGACCTTATTTGATATTTTTAAAATTCAAATCAATTTCAGGTATTTATTAAATCCCTAATTTGGGTTATTTTTTACTTTATAAAACCATAGAATTTAGCAAAAATTCCAGAAAAACATTAGAAAATTATATAAAATCCAAAAATAATTTATTTGTTGCATTTTTTTGATATTTTGTATTTATAAATATATTACTCCATATGTATATATAGCCTTATATTTAAAAGAAAATATAAATATCTGAAAATATAAAAAGAAAATATAAAATTAAAAACAAAAAATATATATAAAAACAAAATAAATAAATAATGTATAAATATAAAAATTAAAAACCCTCAAAAGATATATGTATATAAAAGATACTTGACATGGTTGTACATAAATAACTCTAGGCTATCCATATTGCTATCTGTGGTTCGACCTCTATGTGCCTACTTGTTATGCATCTTGTAGTAGAGAATAATAAATTTTAACTCACTTGTTCTATTCATCGTTTTTATTTATTGTGTGGGTTATTTATTGACTAATTGGGATTCCGTGAGTGGTCGCCACAGCGATTGTGTCTCCGCCTTGTGTGAGAACTATTTAGACCCTCACAAAATCTCGGTTATCAGATGATGTCGTTGTCGGAGAGTGATGAGCGTAGCTTATTTTTGTCATTTAGTTTGTATAGTCATTTATTCTTATTCATTGTTTCATTGATGTAAATTATAATTGATTTTCTTTTGCACATAGCCATTAATTATTCTTCGTATGGCTCATTTTGATTCCATTTGATTATCTATGCTAATACACCTTTCTTTGTGACTTTCTTGCGAGGGCCCGCCATGTGAGGATAACTTTTTAGGAGGTTGATGCAGCCAAGCTTAGAGGAGGCTGGTCTTCACTCTGTGAACAGTTAGAGAGGCTACAAAGGAAGCAAGGAGAGGGAATTAGCGTAGAATTAGATTAGCTCTATTTATGTATTTATTGGTGAGAGAGAGATGATTTGAAATATGTAATAATTAAAGACTTAGACTCTACTCTCCACAACGAGGTCCAGTATCCGGGTGTCTATTCATCTGGGGGCCTCGTCGTAGTTTTCCATGCTTTCTTGCCTTCTTTTCAGTTGTTTCCCATTGTTTTAAGTTTTCCACCTTTTTTCTATTTGTTTTGTGTGCATGGAGCCCCTAGACTTAGGTTGCTTGCCTCAGTAATTAGGTCCAAACCCTAATAAGAATGCATGTTCCTATAGTCTCTTACGTTTGGATCTAGTCAAATTAATAATTGTTAGTTGTTTGGATTTGAGACCGCGTGCCGAGAGAGGTCATATACAGTGCTTATAGAACCCTTTGTAGCGTGCACCGATAGGCATCGAAGATCGGACTTTTGTCTCATTTCTGAATAACTAACAATTGGTTCTTCACGATTAATAACAACCACTGTTTAGGTTGTTTTGTCGATTGCACATTGCCATATAGATAGGTTCAAATATTCTATTTTGCATACTTCATGGAGAGAGCTGGGAAGCACTGTAAGTCCTCTAACTCAGCATGCATCATTAGATTCAATGGTGATATTTCCATCATTGAATCAACTTGCACGGTTTTTTTGCTATCTCCCTCTAATTATGAGCGCCTAGGACTAAATGAAAATCTACAAAAACAATAGATGCGTTTATGAAAACAGATCCAAAAAAAGTAAAAACCCAAAAATTAAAACAAGGGGATTGCTAAATAAACTTTGACCTTACTGAAATCCGTAATGGACTTTGATTTCCTTGGGTTCATAAATCCCTCATTGTTTTCAGGTACATTAGGAGGGGACCAAAACCTCTCCCATGAGCGAGGCACGACCCGCTAAGGATTAGAGCCCAAAATCCAATCTGTAACTGCCTTTTGTATCTCCTGGATTTCTGAAGTAATGACACTTCTATCATACGTAACCGAATAGGGCCTTGTCAATGATGGTGTTCCCGCCTTGTGTGGAGCATCGACATGGTCTGAAGTACTCAGCTTAGGCCATGCCTTCACGAGGATGTCTGTCTCATCGGTTTACATCCAGTAGGTTCTTTCATGCTCATGGGTAATTTCGTTGTGAGCGAGGACCGAAGTAGTGATTTCGCCTATCATCTTCCTCTCTCTATTTCTTTGGTTGAGTAGGGATCCAGGAAGGGTCACAAGGACCTCAAAAAGTGCAGACTACATGTTACAAAATAGGAGGACAAGTACGGGATACTTTTATGGCAGTACTCTCTCTCCTATAGGGTTAGCGTGCAAAGGACTTGTTACAAGATATGCCTGAAATAACAACCCTAAAATTGAAAAGATAATAAATAGTCGAACCGTCACAGCTTCACATGGCATGAGTTGGTGAACCCAATATAATATTGCATTTGTATGGATCTATATTAGGGTTCAAAGAATAAATTCCTGCGCAATTGCGCAAATTTTGTCATATGCGTCTTCTTTTGACCGCCGCTCAGTTCAAGCCTTTCTACTGTTTTACACTCCTTTTATTCCTTATTGACCACTATATCCTTACTCTTGCATCGATCTCCCTCTTGCCTGATGATGTCAATCAATGGATGGTTCAGTCAGGACCCCGTCGACACCTACATTGATTCCAAAGACTCAACCTCGTCAATAATTCGAGGCGATTCCCAAGAACTCGATCCGTACTTTGCGGGTCGATCTCCAGACTCCTTGTCTTTTATCTGTCCCTTTTTACCACCCAATAAACTGGGATCACTTGTATCCCACCTCCGCCATTGTGAATGAGAGTCGATTACAGTCTACATCTTTTTCATTCACAACAATATGGGATTGACCCTAATTCCATATTCATCTTGCAAGCTAGGATATAATTGCAAGTGGTATGATGGGGAATTTTTCACATTTTAGATAGAAGATAGTCCCAGTCCGGGATCCCAACACAGAGTTCATCTCGTCAAACTCAAATCTCGAAATGGCTCCCCAAGGAAAGGGCAAGGGTCAGCATCCACCATCCCAGGCGGAGCAAGGACAGATGTCGAATCAGAATCAGGTGAACGCTCAATTGTCGGCATCTATCCAGGCCATTCAACAGCAGTAGACGGAGCAGGCCCTAGCATAGACTTGTTCCAGGACAAGCTGAATGATGTGATGAACAGACAAACAAGAGGAGGAGGAGATAGACCAGCATAAGGAGGAGGTGGACCCCGTGAGGACCCCGATGCGGAAGAGACAGAACAAGGGAGGTTTAAACCCATGTTGAAAGACACATATAAGCTTGGAGACAACCATATGACCGAGTGGATCCTCATTCCATTGGTGAATGCTCACTTTGAGTTGAAGCCTCATTTCCTTGCTCTCCTCCCATCTTTCCACGGGAACACTAGCGAGGAACCTTACATTCACCTGCAGCAGTTTTCATGCATCTCCCATACTACCTACTACCCCAATGTTCCTTTGGACGTAGTGAAGATGATGGCATTCCCCTTTAGTCTACATGACAAGGCCCTATACTGGGTCAATCATCTGGGAAAGGTTGTGACGAAATGGGTAGAACTAAAGTTTGTCTTCCTGCATAAATTTTACGGTCAGCTCAACTAGATGCAAGCCAGATTTAGAAACTTCTCCAAGGGTGCCCACGAGACCATTCATGAAGCCTGGGAGAGATTCACAGACCTGTAGGAGAAGTGTCCCCACCATGAAATTCCGAGGACCAGCTTGGTCCAACACTTCTTTGGGGGACTAAATGTAGAGAGCCAAAGGCTCGTCGACACAGCCTATGGGGGATCACGTCTCAACAAGGATGAAGATGTAGTATGGCGCATTTTTGAGGAAATGGTTGAAGGAGAGGCTGCCCTCTCTTCATCCAAAGCATATCAGAAGCAACCCTAGATCCTCTAGAAGCAAGTCCATATGGCAATATCTTGGGAGGCGGATAGAGATGAGAGCTCCAATCTCAGCATCATCGGGGGCCATCTCTCAATGGTTGATATAATCAAAAAGAGATCACAAGATCTCGAGAGGCTCGTTGTGATCGAAAAGAGGATGTGACACGTAGACAAGCTGTACTAGATCACCAAGCAATTGGAGCTGCTAGTGGGAACCATCAGTTCTATCCAGTCAGCGACACCATCTACGGACACTCGAGCTAAGAAGAAGGATGAGCCATCACCGCCAAAACAACCTCAGCTGAACCAGCATCCACCGACAGTCCAACACGTGTACTATGTGTAAGCGCCCGATCAGGGCCTGCAGCAGCAGCAGATGGTAGTCTACCAACCAGACTTCCTTCCATCGTTCGATCCAGCCTTCCCATCACTACCCTTGATTTAAGAAGCCAACGGTGTCTGGACCAATGATGCACAGCTAGCACGTCCTACCGAACATCCTCCGGGTCTGCAACAAGCCAACATGGCCTACCAACAGCCACAGGGTGGTCCTTTTATGCAGTCTTCTCAACCCCGCCTAAGTATCTCCAGCCTCTGCAGTATCACAAACAATGGAGGCAGAATCAGCAATACCAGCAGCCGTAATACCGCCAACCACAACCGTACCACCAATATGCGGCTGCACTACCTCTGTAGTATCAACACTACCCTCCTCCCTCCTACCATAAGTACAAGCTTTCTCCACCTCCTCAGCACCACCAGTAGTTGTAGACTTAGCTCCCAAAGACTCAGCAACAGCGTCGTCCGCAAGCTGAAACTTTCGAGGTGAATCCTATGAATCCCGCCCTTGATTGATTGGCCTAACTCGTCAGAGGCCTAGCAGATATGATAAAAAAGCTAGATGACCTGACCGCCACCAAAACTACCATTTCGGCGCTAGTTGAAGCTAACCCCAATAGCTTCAAAAGAAAAGAGCAGGTAGAATGTGATGTCCAGTCGGTACCTATAGAGTCAGATGAATGTAATATTGCTTTATCTAATGCTTTCACTCTCAGCAGTGGTGGGAATTTACTTCGAACTGCCGCAAGTCATGGGGAAAATAAAGCTTTGATAGGTGAATCTTCATCTTCTGCATCAGTCGCACCCGCTACAAGGATGGGTGAGGAGGAGGAAGAAGAAGGAGCCATGCCAGCTACCACTCACCACCATCTCCACCGGCAAAAAGAACAAAAAAAGCAGAAAAAGCAAAAAGACCAAAAAGACGATTGCCGTCAAAGTGAAGTCGTGCTAGCCACGGAGGAACACGCAGCAACAGCAAATCCAACGCTAGCCGATAGAGTGGAGACCACACCTTTTGCTTGTCCACCTACAACAGAATATTCACTTCCAGCATGTACACCTTTTTGTGATCGAGACGTACAAAACTTTGCGGACAAGAATTTTGTTGTATATAAGAACATTACTTCTGATTCTAGCACTGTACATATTCCTTTTCCTGATGCAATAGAAAAATCTAAAAATTTTGCAAGAATAAAAAGTACATTATCCAACCCTGAAGTTGTGGACATTATTAATAATTTAACTGTTGAGATTCCATTGATGAAGGCCATGGAATACATGCCCACTGTGAAGAAAGGGTTGAAAGAGGCATGTACAAACAAGCATCGACCACCATGTAACAACAGATGCCGAAAGGTAGAGAAGCACATTCTCACCATGGCCATAGTTGCAACCATCAGCAACCTCCCCCAGTAGAAACAAGACAAAGGAGAACTTTTAATCAGTTGTGAGATTTTTGATCATGTCTTCGAGCGAACCTTACTTGACAACAGTTCTTCGATCAACCTCCTGCCCTCTTCATTATTGCAAGAATTTGGGTTAGGTACTCTCTCACAAACACGAATGATCCTTCAGTTTGTTGATCGATCCATCAAGCAACCTCGAGGTCTTTTGGAAGACGTCGTGGTAAAGGTGTGTGACATGCAGTTTCCAATTGATTTTGTAGTCCTTGATATGGACTCCCTCCCACCCTTACTCCATACTCCTATCATCTTGGGCCAACCATTCCTGCGCACTTCAGAAGCACTCATTGACTATGGGTCTGGCAAGATCACCTTCAGCTCGGCAATAAAAGAATCATCATAGACATGATCAGCGAGCCTGAAGTCATAATTGATAAGGGACGTGCAGCACTGCCTGAAGAAGACTGTGAATTCATTGAAGAGATAAGATATACACCACTCTCTTTGAATGATCCATGGACACAAGAAATCTTCTCTTTAGAGGAAGACCTAGAAAGCACAGTCAATACAAGCTCCGAGGACATTTGGGAGACCGATTCCAATTTGCTGATGAAACTTTTTGATTCCAATGATTCACTCCAGCCTGAATACAATGATTTCTTTACGGATCCGTTCGGTATATTATCAGAATCTCAACAGAATACTGAGGTCAGGAACCCTGTAAAAGTTCAGGTAGAGCATCCTCCAACCAGCACTGTTTCAGAAGTGACCAAGAAGCGGGCTAGATCAGAACCGAAACTAATGCCACTTCCAGCAGGCAAGAAGTATGCTTTCCTTGCGGGCGCAAACAACATATATCTGGTCATCATCAGCAACAGACTGACCCTGGAACAAGAATCTCAACTCCTCAAGGTTCTAGAGAAAAACTGCAAGGCACTTGGTTGGCATGTTTCAGATCTCTGTGGGATAAATCCAGCGTTGTGCTCACACCACATCTATCTAGAAGAAAACACCAAGCCATCCTGTGAGTTTCAAAGAAGATTGAATCTGAATCTGAGGGACGTCATAATGAAGGAAATCATGAAATGATGTGATGCAGGCTTCATTTATCCCATCTCTGACTCCAAATGGGTAAGCCCATACACGTAGTTCCGAATAAGTCAAGGCTTACTATTGTTACAAATGACAAAGGAGAGAAGATATCTACTCGAGTATCGATATCCTGGAGTGTAAACATTGACTACCACCGTTTGAATGCAACAACTAAGAAGGACCACTTCCCTTATCGTTCATTTATCAAGTTTTGGAAAGACTAGCTGGCAAGGAGTTCTTATGCTTTCTGGATAGGTACTCTGGATACAACCAAGTCGCAATCGCTCCTGAAGACCAAGATAAAACAACTTTGACTTGCCCATTCGACACCTATGCTTTCAAGAGAATGCCCTTTGGACTGTGCAATGCACTAGTGACATTCCAGAGATGCATGCTTATAGTTTTCACCGATATGGTAGGCAGTATTTTCGAGGTTTTTGTGAACGACCTCTCCGTCTATTGTGATAGCTTCGATTCTTGTCTTGAGCACCTGGACAGAGTACTTCAGAAATGACGTGGAGTCAATCTAGTATTGTCATGGGAAAAGAACCACTTCATGGTCACAGAAGCAATTGTGACGGGTCACGTCATTTCCAAACGTGGCATGGAAGTCGACCCAGCAAAGGCAGATGTAATTGTAAATCTTGAACCACCTCAGACAGTTAAGAATGTGAGGTCATTCCTGGGGCATGTGGGATTCTAAAGAAGATTCATCTGTGATTTTAGCCGCATTGCCCGACCTCTTACAGAGTTATTATGCAAGGAGACTGAGTTTAATGTTGATTAGCAGGTTCTCCTTTCATTCAATCAGCTGAAGGAGCTAATTACTCCAGCTCTAGTCCTACAGCTGCTGGATTGGTCTCTTCCCTTTGAGATCATGACGGATGCGTCAGATTTTGCAGTTGGGGATGTTTTAGGATAGAGGAAAGACAAGGTTCCCTATGCCATTCACTATGCCAGCAAAATATTAGATGAAGCTCAAAGAAATTACACGATGACAGAAAAAGATTTGCTGGTTGTGGTATTCTCCCTTGAGAAGTTCAGATCCTATCTGCTTGGATCAAAATTCACCATCTTCACCGACCACTCTGCAATCAGATACTTACAGCAGAAGAAGGATGCCAAGCCCAGACTAATCAGATGGATCCTTCTCCTTCAGGAGTTCGATTTGGAAATCAAGTACAAGCCTGGAGTTCAGAATGTGGTAGCAGACCACCTCTCCAGAATAGAGCTGTAAGATCTAAAGGATACAGAAGGATCCTTAAGCGCATCACGGAAGCGTGATGATCGTATCATATACGATCAAGAGCGACTAGTCATACTAGTTACTCGGTGTAGCGGAATTTTAAAAAAAAATAAACGACGAAACCACATGATCCATAAACCATTTATGAATTGTTTCGTATAACCACATGGTAGATATAGGAATACATGTTGTAGCGTGGTTGCGATCGAGATTCTAAGAGAAGAAGCCTCCCGTCTTAACCTTCGAAGGAGATGCTTGCGAGAGCGGGGATCTCGTAATCCAAGTAGTTGTCCAAGAAAGGGAACTCCTGATCTCATCACATGAGATCGTATGTCTTCTTCGCAAGCGAGAAGCACCAAAGAAGATGGAGTATCGAGAGTCGTCGAAACGCAACTCAAGGCGACGATGAAGGCCTTCTTCCTTCTAGGGTAGGGTGGACGGCCACCCAAGAGAGATGAGGAAGAGGGCACGAGAGAATGAGAGAGAGAGAGAGAATAGAGAGACTTCGTCAAGTCAGTGTTATTCGAAGAGCAAGGCATGCCTCTTCTTATATAGGGTTTTGGGAGTCCATGGATCCCAATCCATGGATAACACACAATCAACGGATGAGATTGATTTGTGTTCCTTTCAACAGCTAGGATGTTGTTGGTAAAACACAACAACAAGTGATTTAAATTAAATCAATTAATATTGATAAATCAATATAATTAATCTCAAATTAAATCACCTTTGACTAGAGATAGGATAATGAGAAGATCATGGTCCACTCCTAAATAAGGGGGACGGCTACTCCTCTCCACATGGAGAGTGGTAGCCGTCCTCTCTTGTTAGATAGGACTTGGTCAATCTCCTAATATATCATAAGATCTCATTATCTCATGATATCTCCTATAACTCTTGTCGAAAATAATTTTCATAAAAAATAATTCCAAATTATCTTTTGGAGAATATCAATCAAGCCATTGAAAAATTGTGAATCTCATTCACAATCCAAAACTAAATGTAATGATATTCTCAATTAATTTTTCAAAATGAATTCCATTCACATTAACAATTAATCAACAAATATAAATCACACAAGTCTCTCTCTAACGTATATTATAAATCGTATTTATAATGTACATTGATAATTTGGATAGTGCTATTCACATTATACATATCCACATTAATTAAATCACATTTAAGTACATTGGATACTCATTCTCATGCATTCATATAATGTGAATCGAATTCACATTATTCATGATGATTAAATCTCATTTAATTATCCATTTCTCAATGCTCAGATACAATTCAACCTTGGAATTTATTCTTGAACTCTTTCAAAAATAATGCGCTTTCTCCGCAGATGCTTGGAGATAAGGACACAACGATTGTATTGTTCCACGTATAGTGACTTGGATATTGAGATCATATCTCAAATCCAGATCTCACGTATCTCTCAGAGATGCTTGATGTAATCAAGGCCGCAAATCTAATCTTCTCATTGCATCTGAATCTCATTCAGATCAATGTCCAACACTTGGACCAAGATCAGATTGCTTCTCTACTGAGAGGAGTCACTAAAATCCAGACCTGTTTCATCACTCCCTCGGAATGGAAGCGTCATGGTTATACAATCGATTATTGATCACATCACCCTTAGATATTCCTAATAACTGTACATCCTGCATACTGGAAGACCTGTAATCAACCCGATGATATAGATCAATTTTACACTGTCATCTTCAGGGTTTCATCAACAAGTTTCTCAATCTTGGTTATTGGGATTTGGTATTGATCATATGCTTTCCAAAAGCATATATCATACCTTCAAATTCGTGCCTTGCTTCTAAAGCACGACGACCATGCATGGAATTTGATCGGTCACAATACCTCATAAGTGAGCTCATGTCTTCCGATTCATAAGTGAGCATGTATGATCCCTTTGATAGATCGTATTACTCATATGCCCTTATATGCACACTGATGACCGAAAAAAATATCAATGAGCGACTACGGGAGATAAATAACTCAGGTCATTGTGACCTCAATCACTCGTAAATCGATCAATCAAGAAAATATAAGAACCACCAAACAAGGTATAAAACAATCAAAATCAGATAGCGGTCCTCGTTATTTTTATTAACCTGGTATAGCGACCATGGTCGGACTCAGGGAGCACGAGTTGGCCTTGCGGCCTACGAAGTAGTCAAAAAGAATAAAATAAAGAGAAACTATTTTTGGTGGATTTTAAATATTTTTATTTTTTTGTATTTTAATTATGAAGAAAAATAAAAAAATGGGGAAACAATCAAATGCAACAATTTATTTAAGCACTCAAAAATGCTCCAAAAATTCAAACAAAATTATTTTTGTGTTTGTTATGTTTTTAAGTGTTTTTGACGAATTTTTCAATTTTTAGTTAATTTTACAAAAATCAAGAAAAGGGAAAAACAGTACTCAATGTGCAACCAGACTTGAAAGAGCAATTAAAAATATATAATTGATCTACAAAAATCTGGAGATAATTTTTATAAAACAAATATATAAAAACTAAACTACAGAAAAAGAGTTTGTATTTTTTTTATTTTTATAGAATTTTTTAGAATTTTTAAAGGTTTTTAATGTTTTTTAATTTTTTTGGTTTTTATACATCCAAATCACACCAAAATTGGATAAAAGCTAGAAAACACTAAAATTAACTATCACTAATTTTTCTGAAATTTTTAAAGAAGTTTTTATATTTTTCTTTGATTTTTCAAGTCAGACAGTAATAAAAATGCGGGTTTTTGAATTTTTAAAAATAGTAAAAAGCCTAAAAAATGTCCCAAAATTTTAGGGAAATTTTTATACAGTGGCAGGAGCCACGTATCCAAATTTCACCTAATTTGGATTTGATTTGATATTTTATTCAATAAAAACAAGGCACACAGCTTCACAGGGACCTAAATGTAAGAAAACATAGTTCTAGCGGCTATCTGATAATACGTGTGAAAAGTTCAGGGTAGAAAGCGCAAAAAGCCCAGACAAATCAGCACATGCTCAATTAATTCACGCACAGGGGTATATATGCAAATATAAAACTTAATTTCATTTCATAACATTGCATAAAACCTAAGCCCTAAATGTGCAATTTGTCCAAAATAGCACGTGACGAAGCACGTGTCTCACATAGGTAGGGACTAACGTGCAAATAACATAAACATCGAGGTCCAATGTGCAAAATATCCAAAATAAAAACAACTATACTAAATATTTACAAGACTAAACAGTAAATGCTAAAAGAGGAGGGGTCTAAGTGCAAATTACTCTCTTATTAAGATCGGACGGATGAGGGCGTGCCACGTGCTGATCTGAAGGCTGAGATGCGTGCACGCCCCTTCGTCGATGAACGCTCCAGATGAGCTCTTGATCGAGATCCGACGGTCGAAGGTGCCCAAAGAACGAAAGGTTGAGATCAAAACTGGGACGTAGCTCGATCAAACGGCGGCTGAAGGTCCTGGAAGAACTCGACTATGGCGAAGTCCATCGGCTCACTCCATGCGCGCTGGACCTCCTCCTGGGTTACTGGGATGTGGAGAAGGAAGCTCAGATTCTTCCGCAACTGGTGGGCACCTCCGATGAGGCCGGGAAGCTCCGGGGAGCTCTGGTGATGAAGGAGGAGCAAAGCTCCTGTGCTTTAACCGTTGGACCCTCAGATGGGTCTCCTTGACCTGCAAAATGGCACAGAACAAATGCTGGGTCGAGGGCAAAGTGCCTCGACCCGGTTAGGGGTGGAATGGGTGATCAGATGGGTCAGAGCGGAGACCTCCGGCGAGGTGACGATGATGGAGGTCCACTTCTTGGTTCCGGGGCGAACCAAGGTGATCGGATGGGTGAAGAAGGTGGGTAGGAGTCTCGTGATCGTGAACCGATGGTCAGATGATCGGATGAACGGTCGGATTGATGGGAATCGGCCGGCGGTGCGATTGGGCGTAAATGGAAATTAGGCTAGACTAAAGGGTATCGGGACTACCTGATGGCTGAGGTCGACTGTGGGTGAGCTGGCGGAGCTCTGGGGGTCTTTGCCTCAAGGATTCGTCGGGGTCCGAGGCTTAGCGCACCTCGCGGCGGTGCACGGCGAAAGAGCTCGTCGGATCAGTGGCTAGGGACACCTTCTCCTCACTGCGACATGGCCCTCGGATAGCTGTCACTCTAAGGAGTGTAGTGGAGTTCCTGGGATGGAAGGGTGGAGCCAAAGATGGCGTGGAATTGCGGCCGGAGGAGAGGATATATACTGGGAAGGGTCCGGCTAAATGGAGTCGGGCAGGGTTGCTCGAAGCACGGATCCTTAGGCAAACCTCCGAGCGAGGGTCTCGGATGTGGGAACTTCAATCGGAGCCCGAGGTTTTGGCGAATGGGTGTTGGATCGATTCGCGAAAATTTTGAGAAGTCGGGTCGGGCGCAGGATCCGCGTCTGGTGGTCCAAGGGGGAGAGTTGACCGGGAGTCAACAATCCCCCGTGGACCAATGAAATAATTCCATTTATTAATTGTTTAGAAATTCAATAAAAATTAGTAGATGATTTTATTTTAAAAACATTTCAACATGAAAAATGTTATTTATTTTCAAATTACTTTTTAGTGATTTTAATTATTTTTTTGAAAAATAAATAACATATTTATATATTATTATTATATATAGCTATATACATATATGTATTTTTTTATTTTTATTTTTAATTATTTATTTTTGTAAAATTATTCCAATTTTATATTTTATTTATTTACAACATAAAATTTTGAATAAAAAGGTATTTTTATTTTATTTTTATGATTTATTTACATGAGTTAAATAAATATGTTTATATACATATGTACATGGTATATATACAAGGTGGAAAATGATTTTTATTATTTTTCTTTTTATTTTGATTTTTATGATTTTTATTTTATTTTTATAAATATTTACAAAATAACAAAAACACATTTTTATTTTTATTTAGAGGAAAATAAAATTATTTATATGCATAGGGTTATATACACACATGATTGACCTTATCCCTCTCTACTTGGATTCTTTTGCGGTCAGGCCCATGCTGAGCCCTCCCTTGGGATTAGATCACTCAATATTTATTCTAAATATTTCCCTCTTTTTCTTTATCTTTATTCTTTTATTTATGCACAAAAATATGCTAATTATTGCTATTTACACAATGCATGCATTTTGGTAATTTATTCTATTTACATATATTTACATGGTTTTTTGCAAAGGTTTTATAGCTAAAATAAAAGAATAAAGAGTGATGAATGAGGATTCATCACCCCCCTATACTTAACTTTGCTAGTCCCTTAGCATACACTTATTTGAAAAAGAAGTGCACAAGAAAGGAAAAAGAAAAAGAGAGGAAATGCAAGGATCAATGCTGATTATTAAACTTGCCTTCATTAAATTGAAATATGGAGCTCGATCAGATCTTTGGATTATTAATGTGTCGGAACCTTATTTGGACTCAGGTTTAAAACTCAACAGCCTCTAAGATCCACTAATCTATAGTCAAGACTCCTCAATAATCCAGATCATATCAAGTCTACATACACAAACCCTGAAGACCATGAATCTTTCCTTGCACAGTGTAAGTGAGGTATAGCTCTCCACCTCAGAAGTAGCAAAATGACAACCCTCCCCAACAAGGTAACTCTATGACCCTAGTATGGCCACTCTTTCCTCGAGGAGCGGGGTATTCCCTTCTAAGTTCAAGTTCAACCGGCTCAAGAAGAGGGGGAAGAAGAGAATGGACCATGGCCAGTGTAGCCATGTATCCCTGGGAGCTCAACCAGTGTAGCTAAGTCTCCCTGCTGCAAGCTTCATAAGATGGAACATGAGTCTCAAGCTTTGCTTATTGCACTATATACACTCCGGTGGGATTATCATTTTCTCTCAGACCCACCACTTTTTTTGGAGTTCTTTTCTTTTTGCATTTTTTTGTGAATATGTACAACATATCTACAAAGTGCAGCATATATACATAAGGAGTTTTTCCTCTTGAGCCAGTAGACTATCCCTCTTTTGAAGCATTATTGCAACCCACAACTCTTGTCGTTAGACCTCATGGCAACCAGACCAAGTTGAGACACACTTCCTTCACTATAAGAAGAAGAGAGGTTTCGCCTAAAAGTACTACCCTCATATGCTACCCCAAGTCAAGGAAGACTGTCTCCTCACCATTGTCTATATGAGTCATGTGTGTGTTGTTAAGTGCTCTACTTAGGCTCATCGAGATGACATATGATCATAGCCTAGTGGACTCAAAGAATTAAGTCACCATGGACCTGAAAAGTGTCAACCCTAAGCCCTATAAGGTTCCTCTTAGAATTTGATGGATTAAGATCTTAATCAAGCTCCATTTTCCAATTTAATTCCAGGCTAGTTTAAATGTCAACTATGATCCAGAAAAAACTGTACAAATATTTACAAAGATGCTATTTACAAACTATTTACACATGTGCAAAATTTTTGAAAAATGTTTTGAAAATATGGATGTATGCATGATAGCAAGTTTTGCAAAATATTTACAAAAATTTACGCAAGGTTTTTGAAAACTTTTGATTTTCAAAACATTTTACAAAAATTTTGTACTATATACATAATTTTGATATGAAAATATTTACAAGCTATTTACACAAAAAGTTTTTGCAAACATTTTTATAAAAATAATTTGTACACTAGCTATGTATGTGCAAAAGAATTTTATATACAAGGAATTTTTTTAATTTTTATGGATTTTTGGGTTTTAGACATTTTTATTTATTAACACACTCACACAAAGTATGAGTTATGGCTAAAGTATATATGGAATATATACACACACCCCTATACTTAGCTGAACGATGTCCTCAGAGTCAAGAGCGATGAAGAAGACATAACTCATGCTTAGTATCGGAAAGTGAAAAGGAAGGCTATATACAAAGACGAATGAAAGAATAGAAATGCAAGAGGATCTCAGGGTTTCCCCCTATACTTAGGATCAAATAATCCTAAGTATAGCAAGCTATACACAAAGGGGAATCCGAGTGAGAATGTACAGGGTCTACCTCCCCTATACTTAGGTAAAATATTCCTAAGTATAGGTAGCAAAACAGAGGTAAAAATGAATCAAGAGAATACCCGAGAGTCCTACACCCCCACTATACTTAGGATAAAGTACACCCTAAGTATAGCATAATCATAAGATGAGAAAAGGGGTGTGGGACTAAAGAATAGAGTGATATGGACAATTGGATCTATACAAGTCGGAAGAATAGTGATAATCAGGCGTGAGATGCAATAGATGTGAGTCAAGAGACCACATCTCACGCAAAGTGAATCGGGGCAACATCAACGACCCGCGGCTCATGATCTAGATATGGCTTGAGCCGCTGGCCGTTCACTCGAAAGGTAACATCAGAAGACAACTCAGATATATCAGTACTCCCATTATCTTGTACCTTTCTAACCAAGTAAGGTCCCTTCCATTTGCTCTGTAGCTTCCCTAGAAATAGATGAAGCCTAGCATCAAACATTTATACTCTCTATCATGGCTCAAGCTGCTTGTGGCTGATATGAGAATCATGCCACTACTTCACTCTCTCCTTGTACTGTAGGATGTTTGAAAAGGCGGTATCACAAAGCTCCTCCAGGGCTGCTAACTCTTCCCTACTCTGATCTCCTACACTCTCTGGATCCAAAGTATATTAGTAACAGCCCAAAGTGACCTATGTCTCAACTCAACAGGTAAATGGCATGGCTTGCCATAAACGAGGCGAAAGGGAGATGTACCCAAAGGAGTCTTGAAAGAGGTCATATATGTCCACAAGACTGAGTCCAAAAGCTATGACCAATCCTTTCGGTCAGGGCAGACGACTTTCTGCAATATAGTCTTGATCTCCCTGTTCGACACTTCAGCAAGACCATTCGTCTGAGGTTGGTATGGAGTGGCAACTCGATGGTCTATGCTGAACTCGCTAGCAAGGGCCTTTACCTTGTCGTTGACAAAATGTGACCCCCCGTCAGATATCAACACTCGAGGAACCCCGAACCGTGAAATGATATTCTTCCTCAAAAATCTGCAAACAGTCCTAGCATCTGTGGTTCGGGTGGGGATGGCCTTAACCCAATGACTAACATAATCAACGGCCAACAGAATGTACTCAAATCCCTGACTCCTAGGGAATGGACCCATGAAATCAATGCCCCATGCCAAAACCTCATAGAAGTGAATGGGCTGCATCGGCACCATATCACGCTGTCCACAAGTGCCCATCCTCTGACAGTCAGTACATCTCTTCACAAACTCATTAGAGTCCTTGAAGAGGGTAGGCCACCATAGGCTGGATTGGATCACTTTCTGTACCGTTCTCCTCCCAGAGTGATGTCCTCCTGCCTCAAGCTTGTGGCAGTAAGTGAGGACGTTGTGGTGCTCCTCCTGAGGAATGCACCTACGCCAGACGCTATCCCATCCTTCATGATAAAGGATGGGATCCTCCCAGTGGTAGAACTTGGCCTTCACGAGGAAGGTCTCAAGTTTCTGCATGGGCCAATCTACAAGATAGTTCACAATATCGGCATACCATGGGAGAGAGGCGATAGCAAGGATCACCTCATCTGGGAAGGTCTCACAAATAGGCTCAGTCTGCTCAGAATCCTCAAGATGCTCTAATCGGGAGAGATGATCCGCCACCACATTCTTGACTCCAGGCTTATCCTTAATCTTTATATCAAACTCCTGGAGTAGAAGGATCCCTCTGGTCAATCTGTCTTTGGCATCCTTCTTTGCCATGAGGTACCTGATGGCGGTATGATCACTGTAAATGGTCACTCTAGATCCAATGATGTAAGATCTGAACTTATCTAGGGCGAAATCTACAGCTAGCATCTCCTTCTCAGTGACTGTATAGTTCCACTGCGCGGCATCCAATGTACGGCTAGCGTAGTGAATGGCAAATGGGACTCCATCCCTCCTCTGTCCCAGCACGGCCCCCACGGCAAAATCAGAGGCGTCCGTCATGATATCGAATGGGAGAGACCAATCAGGTGGCTGGAGAATCTACAACACAGCTCTTGAGAGTCTCAAATGACGATAGACACTTATCATCTACAAGGAACTCGATGTCTTTCATCAGCAGATCAGTCAACGATCGGGCGACCCTGCTGAAATCATGAATGAAGCGTCGGTAGAAACCGACGTGCCCCAGAAAAGACCGTAACTGCCGCAAGTTAGACGGTGGATTGAGTTTTCTAATGACATCCACCTTGGCCAGATCCACCTCCATGCCCCTGTTGGAGATGATATGGCCAAGCACCATCCCTTGAGTCACCATGAAGTGACTTTTCTCCCAAGACAACACAAGGTGAACCTCAATGCATTGCTGAAGGACTCGGTCTAGGCAGTCAAGACAAGAATCGAATCTGTCGTCGTAGACCGAGAAATCATCCATGAAGACCTCCAAGCACTCCCCCATCATGTCGGAAAAGATGGACAGCATGCATCTCTATAATGTCGCCAGAGCGTTGCACAATCCAAATGGCATGTGTCTGAAAGCATATGTCCCGAAGGGACAGGTGAAGGTGGTCTTGTCCTGGTCCTCGGGCGCAATGGCCACCTGATTATAGCTGGAGTACCCATCCAAGAAACAATAATGGCTCTTCCCTACCAATATCTCAATGATTTGATCAATAAAGGGCAGGGGAAATGATCCTTCTTGGGGGCCTGGTTGAGTCGTCTGTAATCTATGCAGACCCGCCAAGAAGTGGGTACCCGGGTAGCGATCTCCTCTCCAGACTCGCTGACAACTATAGTGATGCCCGTCTTCTTGGGCACCACATGCAACGGACTGACCCACTTGGAGTCGGAGATGGGGTAGATAAAATCGGCGCTCCACCATTTCGAGATCTCCTTCATGACAACATCTCTAAGATTCAGGTTCATCCGCCGCTGGAACTCACGCGACGGCTTTGCCTCCTCCTCAAGATAGATATGGTGGGAGCATAGGGTCGGACTTATCCCCTGGAGATCGACTACACTCCATCATATCGCCTTGCGGTTCTTTTCAAGAACCCCTATCAGACGGGATTCCTGCTCTCTAGTCAAATCTGTTGAGATAATGTCTGGGTACATCTCATGCTCACCCGCAAGGAACCTATACTTCAGCGACGACGGTAGCGACTTCAGCTCTGGACAAGTAGGTGTTGGCGGATCTGGCCTCTGAAAGGTCTGATTGAATGCTGCCAAATCTGCATGGGAGAATGGAAACTCTCTCTCGCAATCTGTATCTGGAAAAGGCTGCTCTGCTGGACTGTCTCTACTCTGCATGGAATCAACCTCCTCCCTAGCTGTAGGCTCAGTGGAAGTTAGACATGGTATAAAATCATCGAACTCTGCCCAATCAAGATCTGACTCCGAGGGATCTGTATCAGACTCACAAAAATCTATCTCGCGGTCAATAACCGGGTCTGTTGCCTGAAATGTATCCTGGACCAGGAATGCACTCTCCAAGATCTCCTCTGCTGGCGTCTCTGCATCAGCGAACTCTGAAGGTGAGAGGATGGACTGTGTGACTGGATCTGCCCAAACTACCTCGTCATCTATGATCACAAAATCACAGTCCTGGTGGATGTCTCGCCCTACCTCTGTTATCTGCTCTGAATCGGAAGTCGGCTCTGAGCAAGCTGAATCTCTGGCTCTAGTGTCCTCGACCATCTCTATGTATACTCTCGCCCTCGACGTAAAAGTACACCTTCCCACTATCATGGTCGGATATTGCCTTGGTTGTGGCCAAGAACGGGCGTTCTAAAATGATGGGGGTATCGGTCACAGACTCAGGGATCTCCATGTCCAACACAACGAAGTCCACGAGGAATTTCAGGCCCTGAATCGTGACGACAACATCCTTCAGCAACCCCTTCGGCCTCTTGACAGATCGATCAGCAAACTGAAGGACTGTCCTTCTCTGTCGTAGAGTGCCCAACTTGAAACGGTCGAGAAGGGCCTCCGGAAGTAGGTTGATCGAAGATCCGCTGTCTAATAGAGTGCGATCGAACCTCTGCTCATGGATGTGGCATCTGACATACGGGGCTCCTGCATCTGGCCTCTTGGCTGGCAGACGGTTCTGTATCGCGAAACAAGTGGCTCGAGTCAGCACATGGATCTCAGACTGATGGTTCCTCCTCTTCCTCCTGACTATGGTCCTGTATCTGAGTGATCTCTGGAGTAGAGGGATGTGCTCCAAGGCCTCCTGAAGAGTCAGCTGGATCTGGAATCTATCTATCATCTGCTGGCTGAACTCTATCTAGTGATTCTTTTTCTGATTTTCTGTTTTCTTCCCCTTTGCCATGTGAAGTGCTCGTGGAAAGAGGATCACAAGGTCCTTCTCAGATGAAGTACTAGGAGAGGGTCTAGCATGCTCATGAACAGCAGAATCCACACAAACATCATCAAGCAACACATGTGGATCCGAAAATAACAAACCCTTTCCTTTATTTCCAGAATCACCTGAGATACATGTACAGATGGAAAGACAACAGGACTAGCAGAAGTGGAAATGGTGGCCTCAGTACCACCCTCGGCATGTCGACTCGCGACATCAGTACCGTGCTCTGGCTCAGCAACTATGGTGGTGTCAGTACCACCTCCTCCAACTGGTGAAGTGACGGTCGTAGTACCATCGGCTGGATCAACATCCATGGTGGTGTCAGCACCACCGTCATCATCTATCGCGGCATCAGTACCGCGCTCCTCCTCGCTTGGCGCTCTGGAAGTGGCATGGGGTCGTCACTCAGACGAGGCACCTCCTGCTGGCATCCTACCGCTCCTAAGTGTAACAAAATCAGCATCAAACATGTATGCAGACAAATAACCAAATGAATCACTAGGAGTGGTAATCTCTGTGAACTCTACCTGCTCAGACTTCCTCTTCAGGTTATTCGGGTTCAGCTCAATCTGGGCAGGGATGGCGACCTTCCCTCTCACGATCTCCTGCATCTCTTGGCGGAACTCATCCATATCCCGTCTGAAGGTAGCCTGCTCCTCTGTCATGAGGCGGGCTAGGTCGTCTAAGGCAGGGTTCTCATAGGCTGGCCCATGAGAACCTGACGGATGGCCTCGCTGGTAGTGAGGCTGCTGCTGGTGCGGGTGAGAGGGGTACTGTTGTGGATGATACTGATGAGGCTGCTCTCACCTCCAAGACTGTCCCTGCTGATAGGGACGAGGACCATACTGCTGGTGGTGCTGGGGTAACTGCTGGTGGTGGTGGACTGGGGGCTGGGGCTGCTGGTGCTGCTCTCGTTGATGGTCGTACTGGCCACCCTGAACTGGAGGCTGTTGTTGGGAACTGGTGCCACCGGCCGACCAGCAGAATCCGGGATGGTCTCGTCAGATACCAGGCTGGGGGTGAATGTACCAAATCCCGTTGACATCCATCAACGGCTCCGGCTCGTAGGGGGGTGGCGGGAGTACTGCTAGGGGATGATCCGGCTGGTAAACCACCATCTGAGTGTCTGGGGATGGTGGTGACTGGTAGTATGGTTGTGGCTGATGGTACGGCTCCGCCTGTACAAGGTGAACCTGTCTAGGCTGACTGGAGCACTGGGACGAGATACCACTGCTGCTCGGATCTCCTCATGCCTGAAGATGGGGCTGAGAAACCGTCTGTGCCTCCTGGAGACTCATGATCTGTGTCTTCAGGTCACTCAGCGTCTGTGCCATCTGATGCATCTGAGATATGCCCTGGCATTGCTTCTTCTCATTGAGCTCGATCCGGTCTAGCTTCTCGTTGATGATCCCCAGGTCTGCGGCTGTAGACTCGGCATGTGCGGTCGTCGCGGATGAAGTAGAAGGACCGGCATCGACCCGTGCTATCCTCTGAAACTGCATGGACTGTGGCTGTGGGCGTCCCTGAGTATAGAGGCAGGTCTGGGACATCACTGTGTAGTTCTCGACCATCTCCTCATAGATGGCCCAGACCTGATCCTCATCCTTGGCGAAGTAGGAACCGCCACAAGAAGCGTTCACCAGGCCCTGCAGCTCTGGTGTCAACCCACAAAAGAAGCTCTGAACTAGGTTCGGCTTCGTGATATCGTGGTGCGGGCATCTGTCGGTAAGCTCACAGAACCTCTCCCATGCCTCGTGAAACTGCTCATTGGGGAGCATGGAGAAGTTGTTGATCAGGGCCCTCGCTGCATTGGTCCGCCCGAGTGGATAGTACTTGTTCAAGTACTCAGTGCGGAGCTGCTCCTAGGTGTATACGAATCTCCCTAAGTGCTTCAGCCAGTTGGCTGCTTTGTCTTCCATGGAGAAAGTAAAAGCAATCATCCGAATAGTGTCCTCGACCACCTGACGATCGTGGACGGTGCTGCAGATCATCTTGAACTCCTGGAGATGTAGATGGGGCTCCTCAGTGGCGAGCCCGTGGAAGCGGGGTAGGAGCTGAAGTGTGTTCGGGGGGAACTTGAAGTCCCCCACGATCGCTGGAAGTACCACCCACCGGTGTGTCAGTATCGATCCAGGGTTGTACAACTCCCGCATCGGCCTCGGCTCTGCTGCTGCTGCTGGTCTCCGTGGTCCGTCTCCGAGCCCGCACTGCTCGCGGTCGGCTCTCATCTGCTTCATCTCTCTCCTCGTCTCTACCATGAAAGGTCCCTTATCTCGTATCTGCCTATGCATGGTCTCTAGGGAAGCTAACATGGTGGTGTTGATCGCACCCTCGTCCAGAACGTATGTGGTCGTCTCTGCCCTCAGACCGTCGGTGCGCTCCTCGCTGTTGGCCATGGTCTCTTCAAAGGCAAAAGGCCCAAACTCAGGTGCCGAAATATCAACTGTCTGTTGTCTCGCATCTGGCACTGGTAATTCAGGAATAGAAGAAGGGTGGTCAAGGGGGAACAGGGCGGAATCGAACTCGGGTTCGGAGAGCGGGTCTCGGCTCTCACGAACCAACCTAGATGAACAGGCCCGAGTGCTAAAAAGCGGTGCAGCCAGAGGCTGCCTAAGAGACCTCATGCCCATCATCTTGATCTGGCGAGTCTGGCGGACGAGATCTGGAAAACAACCAAGATGAGCAAACAAACCCCGGGTTCACCTACTCAACGCTGAGCTAAAGACCGTAAGGGCTCGATCAATTATCTTGTCGATTTTATTTAGGTGATCATGTCAGGATATCAGAGCGATTACGTGACCTGTTAGGAATCCGACTCCCCTAGGAGACTGTCCCAATCCCGAACTAGATCTTTCCCAGCCAGTACAAGCTGCGGACCGTTTACCGGCTACCCGATCAGCTCGCTCTGTTAAGGATATCGCGGCCCACTTTACCGGAGACCAGAGCGATCCTCACTAGAGAATGACTAGACCAGAAGCAGTAGTCTGAATAAGGGGTCAGATGTGGCTCTATCCTAGGGTGCGGGTCACTCTCTCGCGCGTCCAAACCAGACAATGAGGGGGTTGCTCTCCCCAAGACAGATTTTTAGGTGAGGTGTCTTTTAGGGTCGAGTTTGTTTAACAGTCCCAATTTTATGGTTTTTATTTTTAGATATTTTTCACATCAAACAACGCCTAACGAATTTTTCGATTCTCCTGGTTATTTAAGTCCAAAAACAAGGGGGAGAAGATGAAAAAGCCGATGCGCGAGAAATCAATGATGCATGCAGAGTAAGAGATGCGTACCTGACTCCAGCAATCTACATGCAGAGTGATTCGCGCATAAAATAAAGACAGAATATAAACTACCTATATGATGCATGAGAATCGGCCTTAAGCAGAGCAATTTCTAAATGTGAAGAACCGATGACTAAGTAGTCAACAGGAGGGGTCGGTGTCCAGTCTTGGATGTCGATTGGTGCCCGCCACAACGGGTCCTGCCAGCACTGTATACGACCTCTAGCGGCTCGGGACCCCTCAAGTGACGAAGTAGCCTTTTCTTTATTAATTTTATTTACGTTCGAATTACGAGCTAATAGGTACATGCAAGTAATTAAGTGTGTGGACCCTAATTATTACGGCACAATCACAGAAAATCCTAAGCTAAGGCCAAAACCGTGAAATAAGTAGTAAATAAACGGTCAGAAAACCAAAACCGGCAAAAACCGCGGTGAGGTCCCCCGAGCACACCGGTGCTCGGTGAAACAGACCCCGCAATCACCACAAGTCCAAGTCTGAGTACCTGTATTATTATAATAAAATAATTCTGCTGAAAAGTAAATTAATCTAAACTAAACTAATCTGCGGCTATTCTGCGGCTCCTGCACTCCTGCTCAGCTTCTTGCGTTCTCCTGTGGCTCCGTAGACAAGAGAGCCACCTCTGACTCCCGCGGTTGCTTCGGCTTCCGAAAAAGCCGCCTCGGTCCTCGGGCCCTCGCAAGAAAACAGAGAGAAGTGTGTCAAGCACAATTATTATAAAAAAATAAACAAGATGAAATGAAATAAAATGACTATATGCAAAAATAGAAATAAACACACAAAATAAAAACAAACATAAACAAAATAAAAGAAAATAAAAAGAAAAAGAAAACAGAGAAAATAGAAAGCCACGAAAAGCTGCAGAGATTGAAAAGCCACGGAAAACTGCGAACGAAAAACAAAATCAAATATGACTACTAAGCCGTGCTCCCCGGCAACGGCGCCATTTTGATGACCGAAAAAAAATATCAACGAGCGACTAAGGGAGATAAATAACTCAGGTCGTTGCGACCTCAATCACTCGTAAATCGATCAATCAAAAAAATATAAGAACCACTAAACAATGTATAAAACAATCAAAATCAGATAGCGGTCATCGCTATTTTTATTAACCTGGTATAGCGACTAGGGTCGGACTTAGGGAGCACGAGTTGGCCTTGCGGCCTATGAAGTAGTCAAAAAGAATAAAATAAAGAGAAACTATTTTTGGTGGATTTTAAATATTTTTAAATTTTTTTGTATTTTTAATTATGAAGAAAAATAAGAAAATCGGGAAATAAGCAAATGCAACAATTTATTTAAGCACTCAAAAATACTCCAAAAATTCGAACAAAATTATTTTTTTATTTTTAATATTTTTAAGTATTTTTGATATTTTTTTCAGAATTTTTCAATTTTTAGTTAATTTTATAAAAATCGAGAAAAGGGAAAAATAGTACTCAATGTGCAGCCAGACTTGAAAGAGCAATTAAAAATATATAATTGATCTATAAAAATCTGGAGACAATTTTTATGAAAAATATAATAAAAACTAAACTAAAAAAAGAGTTTGTATTTTTTTGATTTTTATAGATTTTTTTAGAATTTTTATAAGATTTTTAATGTTTTTTAATTTTTTGGTTTTTATACATCCAAATCACACCAAAATTGGACAGAAGCTAGAAAAAGCCTCAAAAATGCGAGTTTTTAACTATCACTAATTTTTAAAGAAGTTTTTATATTTTTCTTTGATTTTTCAAGTCAACAGTAACAAAAATGCGAGTTTTTGAATTTTTTATAAATAGTAAAAAGCCTCAAAAATGTCCCAAAATTTTAGGGAAATTTTTACACAGTGGCAGGAGCCATGTATTCAAATTTCACCTAATTTGGATTTGATTTGATATTTTATTCAATAAAAACAAGGCATATAGCTTCACAGGGACCTAAATGTAAGAAAACATAGTTCCAGGGGCTATCTGATAACATGTGTGAAAAGTTCAGGGTAGAAAGCGCAAAAAACCCATACAAATAAGCACATGCTCGATTGATTTACGCACAGGGGTATATATGCAAATATCAAAAACTTAATTTCATTTCATAACATTGCATAAAACCTAAGCCCTAAACATGCAATTTGTCCAAAATAGCACGTGACGAAACACGTGTCTCACATAGGTAGGGACTAAAGTGCAAATAACATAAACATCGAGGTCCAATGTGCAAAATATCCAAAATAAAAACAACTACACTAAATATTTACAAGACTAAACAGTAAATGCTAAAATAGGAGGGGCCTAAGTGCAAATTACCCTCTTATTAAGATCGGACGGACGAGGACGTGCCACGTGCTGATCTAACGGCTGAGATGCGTGCACGCCCCTTCGCCGATGAACGCTCTAGATGAGCTCCTTATCGAGATCCGACGGTCGAGGGTGCCCGAAGAACGAAGGGTCGAGATCAAAACTGGGACATGGCTCGATCGAACGGCGGCTGAAGGTCCTAGAAGAACTTGACTTCAGCGAAGTTCGCTGGCTCTCTCCGTGTGCGTTGGACCTCCTCCTGGGCTGCTGGGATGTGGAGAAGGAAGCTCGGATTCTTCCGCAGCTGGTCGGCACCTCCGATGAGGCTGGGAAGCTCCGGGGAGCTCCGGCGACGAAGGAGGAGCAAAGCTCCTGTGCTCTAACCGTTGGACCCTCAGATGGGTCTCCTTGACCTGCAAAATGGCACAGAATGAATGTTGGGTCGAGGGCAAAGTGCCTCGACCCGGTTAGGGGTGGAATGGGTGATCAGATGGGTCGGAGCGGAAACCTCTGGCGAGGCGACGGCGATGGAGGTCCACTTCTTGGTTCCGGGGCGAACCAAGGTGATCGGATGGGTGATGAAGGTGGGTAGGAGTCTCGTGATCATGAATCAATGGTCAGACGATCAAATGAACGGTCGGATCGGTGGGAATCGACCGGCGACGGTCGGCGGCGCGATTGGGCCTAAATGGAAATTAGGCTAGACTTAAGGGTGTCGGGACTACCTGATGGCTGAGGTCAACTGTGGGTGAGCTGGCGGAGCTCTGGGGGTCTTTGCCTCAAGGATTCGTCGGGGTTCGAGGCTCGGCGCACCTCGCGGCAGTGCACGACGAAAGAGCTCGCCGGATTAGTGGTTGGGGACACCTTCTCCTCACTGTGACACGACCCTCGGTTGGCTGTCATTCTAAGGAGGGTAGTGGAGTTCCTGGGATGGAAGGGTGGAGCCAAAGATGGCGTGGAATTGCGGCTGGAGGAGAGTATATATACTGCGAAGGGTTCGGCTAAATGGAGTCGGGCAGGGTTGCTCGAAGCACGGATCCCTAGGCAAACCTCCGTGCGAGGGTCTCGGATGTGGGAACTTCAATCGGAGCCCGGGGTTTCGGCGAATGGGTGTTGGATCGAGTCGCGAAAATTTTGAGAAGTCGGGTCGGGGCGCAGGATCTGTGTATGGTTGTCCAATGGGGAGAGTTGACCGGGGGTCAACAATCCCCCGTGGACCAATGAAATAATTCTATTTATTAATTGTTTAGAAATTCAATAAAAAAATAGTAGATGATTTTATTTTAAAAACTTTTCAACATGAAAAATGTTTATTTATTTTCAAAGTATTTTTTAGTGATTTTTAATTATTTTTTTGAAAAATAAATAATGTATTTACATTATATTATTATATATAGGTATATACATATATGTATTTTTTTTAATTGTTTATTTTTGTACAATTATTCCAATTTTATATTTTATTTATTTACAACATAAAATTTGGAATAAAAAGGTATTTTTATTTTATTTTTATGATTTATTTACATGAGTTAAATAAATAGGTTTATATACATATGTACATGGTATATATACAAGGTGGAAAATGGTTTTTATTATTTTTATTTTTATTTTGATTTTATGATTTTTATTTTATTTTTATAAATATGTACAAAATAACAAAATACATTTTTATTTTTATTTAGAGGAAAATAAAATTATTTATATACATAGGGTTATATACACACATGATTGACCTTATCTCTCTCTACTTAGATTCTTTTGCGGTCAGGCCCATGCTGAGCCCTCTCTTGGGATTAGGTCACTCAATATTTATTCTAAATATTTCCCTCTTTTTCTTTAGTTTCTTTATTCTTTTATTTATACATAAAAACATGCTAATTATTGCTATTTACACAATGCATGCATTTTGGTAATTTATTCTATTTACATATATTTACATGGTGTTTTGCAAAGGTTTTGTAGCTAAAATAAAAGAATAAAGAGTGATGAATGAGGATTCATCACACACCAGCTCGCCGGTGTATAGACCTTGGTTAGGTCATCAACCTATTGGTCTGCCAAATGTACATACTCAGACATATAGCAATACATCTGTCTTCGATTAGAGGATGTGTGCCTATATCGCGACAGCATACAATTTAGGACTTTGGTTATCTCGATCTCGTTAAGTCAACTCTTTGACCTAACTAATCTGATACCTCTGAATCTCTATTCCCATGTAGAGGACCTGCATCAAGAGATCAGTCAGATATCAGCCAAATGAGAAAGGATTGCCATCTCCTACTCAGGCTGGAGATCATCTCTTAACTATCATTTGACGGTGTTTGATGAGTCCTCAATCTAACTCCTTAGATATTCATCCAAACACCAGCCTCTATGATTCAATTATTAAATCAACAGTTGTATGATTATTAAGATGTCCATGGTACATAACCCTAATTGTACTAAGGGACCTATTATGCAAATTAGTTATTCTTCATTTCAGATCAGGGAATGATATTCGCAATAACATTTATTGCATAATGGCTCTCCATGGGCTTGCATGTCCAACAATCTCCCACTAGCCTAAAGAGCCATTAATGGGCTAATCATTTAAACCCTCACTCATGTGACAATCATAGTCTATTTAGGAAAATAGCTATGTAAGCTGATCAGTCACTCTGTTCTCGAGAGACTACGCTAAGTCCTTTTACGGCACTTGCATATCCCCTAGTAACAGTGCTCGCATCCAATGCGAATGTTGCATCTTATGCAATCAATACTCAATCTTGTCAGTTATAGCGTACTTGACACTATAGCTTAATAAGTATTATAACCAGTATTTCCATAATCCTTATTAGAATACCCTTATTCCTGAAGATCTCTATCTCCTAGGGTATCCATAATTAAGACCTTTTAGATCACTATCTATAAAGTCTTAAGTTCTTGAAGATAAGACTTTGAGATCACTATCTCAAAAAATTTTTCATCTTTGAAATCAAGTGTTTTATCTCCTTATTAGGATTAGTAACATTTACTACTCTCACTGCATGGCAGATATCTAACTTTTGTACACATCTAGCATACACTCAGCTTCTCGTAACTAATGCACAAGGACAAGTAGTTCTAGCATTTACTTCCTCAACTCTTTGAGGTGTTATTTCTTTAGATAGGCCGGTACCATATCTTAAGGGAAGGAAGCCTTTCTTGGAATTTTCCATAAAATGGAACATGTCCAAGGTGTACTACTAATGGGATGGTCCCAATACCCTCTTCTCTTTGCTTTTGAACATCTTCAAAACTAAGATCTAAGAGGTATCCTTGAGATCATATCTCAAGGTATGGAATAGCCAGTCTATAAAACACTTATTATTATCCTTATATCATTCCAAATGATTAGGCTATTATCTACGTATAGCACGATGAACACAATGGCACTCCCACTAAGCTTCACATGGTACATCAAGATTCTTTCTAAAATCATAACATTTATAATTTCATCAAATCTTATGTTCCAACTACAAGAAGCTTATTCGAGTCCATAGATGGAGTTTCTTTTAGCTTGCACACCTTGCTTTTCTCAACCATGAAGCCCTGGGGCTACTTCATGTGAATATCCTCGGAGAGATATTCATGGAGGAATGCAATCTTGACTTCCATCTTGAAGATGTCAAAGTCAAGTTGTGTAGCTATAGTTAGCAATATACTGATGGGTTTAAGCAAGATCATTGGAGAGCAAGTCTCATCGCAAGCGATGCCTTATTCAGTGTGTAGCTCATGGTTACAAGATGTGCTTTGAAGGTCTCTACCTTCTCATCAAGTTTCCTCTTTCTCTTGAAGATCCATTTACACCTTAACGGGTCTTACCTATATAGTTGGATCCTCGAGGGTCCATATACAACACTTGTATATGAAGTCCACTATAGACTTTATTGCAAACATCCATCTTTCCATGACATGATCTTTAGAAGCTTCATCACATGAAGTTCGATCATTGTCAGATTTCTCTAACACATGGAATTCATCCTCAAACTCATTTGAAGAGGTATTAGTGGTTCATCTTTAATTGTCCTTTTAGTTTCTGATTTTAGGAGCCTCATTATCTTCTCAAGATT
The DNA here is from genome assembly GCA_037367405.1 of Ottelia alismoides. Lineage (NCBI taxonomy): Eukaryota > Viridiplantae > Streptophyta > Magnoliopsida > Alismatales > Hydrocharitaceae > Ottelia > Ottelia alismoides. The sequence goes on along the minus strand of JAZKJV010003573.1, from coordinate 510,997 downwards.
AAATGAGTTCCTTCACTTCATTTTCATCTTGATTCTCAAGAGAGCCATCCTCTAAGAATCATATCTTTAGAGATGAGATCTTTTAAGAATCTCAAGGTCATAAAGTAGGTATCCAATACCATCCTTTATTTTCCTAATGAAGTAGCATTCTCTGGTGCTAGATTCCAGCTTACTAGCATGGAACCTTATAAGGATATAAGTCTCTACCACATATATATATACTTGGAAACTAAGAGATAATTATGCTAAGATTAATCATTGATCAAATCATGTCATATATGATCAATTGTATCTCCCTATAACTCTATTGAGTTTAGGTGCATTAGGAGGATTCCTATCTCCATAAGGTATTCCTTTGAATTCATCTAATAGGTACAAGCTACCTAAATTAGATCAAATTCATTTCGTCTTCCTTCAAACTTTGGTTCTAAACCAAAAATTGTTAAATCTTTGAACATTTCAAAGCTTTCTAAGGTGAAGGGAAGAAATATCATATCACAAATAATCATTAAGCGATATTACATATCATCAATGTTCATTATCATACAGATGATCCACATACATTAGTATGTATGAGATCTTTAATACCTTGGAATCTTACACCATTCCTAGAGATGGGCACATTGGACAATTTTACTTTGAATACAATATTCAAAAGTATGAAAGATTTGAGATTTTAGACATTCTAAAGTTCATCTCTTACTAGTCTATTGATCTCATCAGCAGACTAATGTCCAAGGTCTGATGCTAGATCATTGTCAATTGATCTTTATCCTCCTATTGATCTTATAAGGTCTAATTTTCAGTATTTAGAAATGTTAATGAACCATTCATTAATTTTCTAATTTAGTAGAGTCCTCCATATATCAAAATACTGTCTGAAATGTATCCATCATAACTCTTTATGATAGGTCTATTCCAGAATTTATGTTTATTTCCAACATTTAGAAATAAACAATGAGTGTATCCTAATATCCAGGTCATAGAGACATTCTCTAAGACTAAGGGCTCTTCCATTGAAAATATGAAGTCTATTTATCCAATAGAGGTTGTTGCAACCATTGCATCAATATCCATGGATGATTATTAAACCTTAAGATCAAGTTTCAGTCTTCTAATACATATGCAACCAATTGCAAGTGTTATTAGAAGAATGAGATATAATTATTAGACTTTGATGTTATCAAATAAGAAAGTCAATTTCAATGATTATATATAGATGTAAATTATTTCGATGCACTATCCAAGTCCTTCTCTAAGGATTCTAGATAGACTTGATAGTCATACTATCAATACATCGGCTCATTGCAATATTGGCATTCATCCAACTATTTGGATGTTATATGTGTGTGGAAACCATAGAAGTACAGCCAACTCTTTGACTTTCCTTCTAACCTAGTTCTGACCCATGCTTCCACTGCGCTCCTTTCATCTCTAAACAACCATTGCTTAAGATAAAGGATCTCTTATGTTGAATTCAAAAGATTTCAATACAAGAGTATTTCGACATTTATATATGCTTCATTTAATTCATACAATATGAACATTATGAAGCTTCATGAATGACTAGAGTATAGATAGTAGGATGATGACACTCATCATATCTACGTACATCTTAACTCTTAAAGACTTAGGTTCAGGTAGGTATTCAAACATTTTGAATACATTATCTCTTATAGAGCTACCATTCTGCATGATGCAGTGAACCATGTCATTCATGATTAAATGTCAAGAGCACATATGTATGCCAGAACATCTTCTTAGATTTCATAAGGATTAATTGACAATCACGATCTTCATCGACATGTCACTTCCAGTATACATTCAATGAGAGATTAAGACTATAGAGACATACAAACCCTAGGGTTTTAGTCCTATTATCTATTTAATTGTCATTCCTCATTATTATGAGGAAACTTGCACATTGCAATCACATAATACATTATGTGTCCAACTGTAAGTACAATATCTTGATCATGGATCCAATCCATGATATTTTACTGGTTATTACTGAGTATAGTACTGAGTGGGTTTAATGAGGATTATCTGAAATAAGAAATTTGCATAATATATACATACATTTTACTTTGATTTAGGAATTTTATATCAAATTGTCATGCCTTGTCAACATTGAAAGTTCATTCCCTTAATCACTTTCAATGTAAGAGATATACTTACCAATATATCTCAAGCAAGATCTGAGATCTCCTTTCTTATCCGTGTTACATCCCAATAATATGAGAACTTGTAACTCGGATAAAAAGAAGCAGGAACATATTCCACCGCCTTGCCAAGTCCAACTTGCATTCCCAATTCGGTCTTTAACACCCGGGCCCACCACCCCTAAGGTGATGTTGACCCGTTATTAATTGAACCAACTATCAACAAGAATACAATTCGCTATGCGCATTCCAATATCGTCCCAATAATATGAGGACCCATATTGGAGTCACTATGCATACGTCCTTACTCTTTCGAGAAGCGAAGAGCCCGATCCAAATGAATCGTATGCAGGAGTTGTCACTTGGGACAGGCGTCTCTACATACAATATCTGGCGACAGAACCCTTCGCCTTGACGGGAGACCAAGGATGTCACTTATGTGATCCTCCACCTCATATTCAAATTTTAATTAATTATCATGAATCATATTCATGCAATTAATTCTTCCAAGGGAAATACACATCTATTCATAATAGAGTGTTTCAATTGGATGTAATTAATCTAATCTCATTAATACAATAAGCAATCCAATTCAATCATCAAACTTGATTGTTACTTGAATTAGTGATATTATCTCAAAGTACGTATTATTCAAATTTTAATAATTAGAAAATACATCATGATCTCTCAGGCATCATTCATTCCCTACTCGTTGTCATGTCCAGTACCGGCGGGAGTGGGAAGACCACACGGTGCAAAAATGTTACCCTAACGCTCCCCGACTAGACACCATATCCGCCTCGGGAAAAAATAATGCCGAGCCAATCACTTTGTACTTGAGATGATCATCTGTTTTTCAACCGAAATTATACCATATATTAATAATCAAAACCATTTTGATTATAAGGAAATTTTCTAGATGAATTCACATAACCTATTCAAGAAATAAGTTTGATGAAAGTGTATCAAGTAACCAATTGGTGATCTAGATCTAATATAATCATTCATTGGTTGAGGCAATGTTATTTAAGAGAATAATTATCGTTCTAATATTTCCCAAATATTATCCATAATTATTCCAGTAAACTAATCATTAATTTCACAATATTCTTAAATGACAATCAAAACATTTTGGATAAACATGCAATTTCCAACAGTGACCCTCACTAACTAAAAATAGCATATCTCATTCATTTTAAATCCAAATTAAGCAAAATCAATTTTCAGAGATTGATAATTTGATTTAAAACAGAAACCATGTGATAAACATGCATTTCCAATCGTTTTAAAACAGTAATTAACATCTTAATTACGTCTCTAACCGCCATCCCCGAAACAGTGGACATATGGTCATTAAAGCGATCATATCTGAGCAAACGGAATCCAAATTACGCAAACTCAAATTCCATATTTTTCCTTATTTAATGGATAACATTATCTAAGTGATAAATTCCATTTTTAAACATTTTAAACAGGGTCGAAAAAAATATCAACAAGACAGGGCTGCGAAAATTGAAATGCTAAAATCTTCACGAACCTAAACGAGCCCAAATTTTCGTAGGTTCATGGATCATATCCAAGTCCTCTGTCAACTTGGCTCTGATACCACTTGAAGGATACGGAAGGATTCTTAAGCGCATCATGGAAGCATGATGATAGTATCATATACGATCAAGAGCGTATATGATAGTCATACTAGTTGCTTGGTGCAGCAGAATTTTTAAAAAAAATAAACGACGAAACCACATGATCCATAAACCATTTATGAATCATTTCATCTATCCACATGGTAGATATAGGAATACCTATTGTAGTGCGGATGAGATCGAGATTCTAATAGAAGAAGCCTCTTGTCTCAAGTTCGACCTTCAGAGGAGATGCTTGCGAGCACGGGGATGAGTCGAGGGATCTCGCAATCCAAGTAGCAGTCCAAGCAAGGGAATCCCTGATCTCGTCACACAAGATCATATGTCTTCTTCGCGATCGAGAAGCACCAAACAAGATGGAGTACCGAGAGTCGTCGAAACACAACGCAAGGGGACGATGAGGGCCTTCTTCCTTCTAGGGTAGGGTGGATGGCCACCCAAGAGAGAGGAGGAAGAGGGCACGAGAGAATGAGAGAGAGAGAATAAAGAGACTTCGTCAAGTCAGTGTTATTCGAAGAGCAAGGCATGCCTCTTCTTATATAGGGTTTTGGGAGTCCACGGATCCCAATCCATGGACAACACACAATCAACGGATGAGATTGATTTGTGTTCCTTTCAACGGCTAGGATGTTGTCGGTAAAACACAACAACAAGTGATTCAATTTAAATCAATTAATATTGATAAATCAATATAATTGATCTCAAATTAAATCACCTTTGACTAGAGATAGGATAATGAGAAGACCATGGTCCACTCCTAAATACGGGGGGACGGCTACTCCTCTCCACATGGAGAGTTGTAGTCGTCCTCTCTTGTTAGATAGGACTTGGTCAATCTCCTAATATATCATGAGATCTCATTATCACATGATATCTCCTATAACTCTTGTCGAAAATAATTTTCACAAGAAATAATTCCAAATTATCTTTTGGAGAATATCAATCAAGCCACTGAAAAATTGTGAATCTCATTCACAACCCAAAACTAAATGTAATTATATTTTCAATTAATTATTCAACGTGAATCCCATTCATATTAACAATTAATCAACAAATATAAATCACACAAGTCTCTCTCTAATATATATTATAAATCGTATTTACAATATACATGGATAATTTGGATAGTGCTTTCCACATTATCCATATCCACATTATTTAAATCACATTTAATTACATTGGATACTCATTCTCATGCATTCAGATAATATGAATCGAGTTCATGTTATTCATGATAACTAAATCACTTTTAATTATCCATTTCTCAATGCTCAGATAAAATTCAACCTTGGAATTTATTCTTGAACTCTTTCAAGAAGAATGCGATTTCTCTACAAGTACTTGGAGATAAGGACACGACGATTGTATTGTTCCACGTATAGTGACTTGGATATTGAGATCATATCTCAAATCCAGATCTCACGTATCTCTCAGAGATGCTTGATGTAATCAAGGCTGCAAACCTAATCTTCTCATTGCATCTGAATCTCATTCAGATCAATGTCCAACACTTGGACCAAGATCAGATTGCTTCTCTACTGAGAGGAGTCACTAAAATCCAGACTTGTTTCATCACTCCCTCGGAATGGAAGCGTCATGGTTGTACAATCGATTATTGATCACATCACCCTCAAGTATTCCTAATACCTGTACATCCTGCATACTGGAAGACATGTGATCAACTCGAAGATATAGATCAATTTTACACTGTCATCTTCAGGGTTTCATCAACAAGTTTCTCAATCTTAGTCATTGTGATTTGGTATTGATCATATGCTTTCCAAAAGCATATATCATACCTTCAAATTCGTGTCATGCTTATAAAGCATGATGACCGTGCATGGAATTTAATCGGTCTAAATACCTCATGAGTGAGCTCATGTCTTCTAGTTCAGAAGTGAACCTATACGATCCCTTTGAGAGATTCTATTACTCATATGCCCTTATATGCACACCAACGCGTCGGTGTATAAACCTTGGTTAGGTCATCAACCTATTGGTTTGCCAAATGTACATACTCAGACATATAGCAATACATCTGTCTCCGGTAAGAGGATGCGTGCCTATATCGTGATAGCATACGATGTAGGACTTTGGTTATCTCGATCTCGTTAAGTCAACTCTTTGACCTAACTAATCTGAAACCTCTGAATCTCTATTCCCATGCAGAAGACTTGCATCAAGAGGTCAGTCAGATATCAGCCAAATGAGAAAGGATTTCCATCTCCTACTCAGGCTGGAGATCATCTCTTAACAATCATTTGATGGTGTTGGATGAGTCCTCAATCTAACTCCTTAGATATTCATCCAAATACCAGCCTCTATGATTCAATTATTAAATAAACAGTTGTATGATTATTAAGATGGCCATGGTACATAACCCTAATTGTACTAAGGGACCTATTATGCAAATTAGTTACTCTTCATTTCAGATCAGGGAATGATATTCGCAATAACATTTATTGCATAATGGCTCATCGTGGGGTCACATATCCAACAAGATCCTCCACTAAGTAGTGCACCTATCATAGTCACCTTTCCTGATGAGTCAATTCTGGCAATGGATTCACTCCCTAGGTATGTTGATATTGTCAACTACCTCATTTTGGGCGTAGTTCCACAAGAATGGACGAAGATCGGAAGGGCAAATTCTTATCGATGATCCATTTCTACCAGTGGGAAGATCCTCTCTTATTCATGGAAGGAGCGGATTGTATTAGGCACAGGTGCATTCCCCAGGTGGAGCAACATAGTGTACTCAAGCATTGTCACTCGCTCGAATCTGGTGGACACTATTTTGGAGATAGAACGACAGCAAAAATATTGCAGTGTGGCCTTTGGTGGCCTACACTATTTAAGGATGTAGTAGCATTTGTCAAACAATAAATGGCTGTCAGTGACTAAAAGGCACCCTCACAGCTAAAGATTCCATGCCCCCGAAGATCATTTAGATTGATGATGTATTCGATATAGGGGCATTGATTTCATGGGACCTTTCCCCACCAGTCAGGGATACAAGCACATCCTTCTTTCTGTTGATTATGTGAGTTGTTGGGTTGAAGGTATCCCTGCTCGAGCCATAGACAGTCGTACAATTTGTCGCTTTCTGAAAGAGAACATAATCTCACGGTTCAGGATTCTGAAGATACTGATATCAGACAGGGGTAATCACTTCATTAACAGAGAGATCAAGAAATTAATGAAGGAGTATGGCATCGAGCAGCATGTCTCATCTACTTACCATCCTCAGACCAATGGTATGGCAGAACTATCCAATAGAGAAATCAAGACGATACTTCAGAAGCTTGTCAATCCAGACAGGAAAAATTGGTCCTTGCTCTTGGAATCAGTCCTTTGGGCTTATCAAATAGCTTATAAGTCTCCATTGGGCATGTTTCCCTATCGTCTTGTATATGGAAAGCCATGCCACCTGCCAGTGGAGCTAATTCATAAATCATTATGGGTAGTTAACATTTGCAATTTGGACTCACAACAAGGTGGTCAGAAAAGGAAAGATGATCTGAACAGGCTCCTGGAATTTCAATACTATGCATATGATAACACATTGATGTACAAGGAGAAGGTGAAACACTGGCATGACTGGCACATTAGACGAAAGACCTTCGAAGCTGGACAGAAAGTGTGGTTATTCGATGCAAAGTTAAAGATCTTCTCGGGCAAATTGAAAAGCAAATGGACAGGGCCATTTCAAGTTCGAGAAGTGTGTGAAAATGGCAGCATTGCGATATCTGAATTGTCTCCTAACGCACAACATTTATCGTTAACGCACAACTACTGAAGCCCTACCTTAAGCATAACACTTTCTTGGTCGTTGTTGACTCTATCCAAGTACTGTGCTCTGGTAATACATCCAATGCAGTAGCCACATCAAAAGATTTAGATAATGCAACTCAAAAACTTTTCCTTTAGGCTTTTATCTTTCCCTCTTTCCCTCTTTTCTTCTTTTTGTTTCAACTTTCATTTTCTATTAAAAAAAGGTTTGTGTATCACCCTTTTTTTCATTAGTCTATACTTAGGATGTACTCTGTCCTAAGTATAGGGGGTGTGCACACCGATTTATTTCATTCTTTGATCCTCTCCCATGTCTCCTCTTCTTGTCTATACTCAAGGATATCTTACCCTAAGTATAGGGGGACACAGTCTGAGCTAAGATTTGTTCATTCCCACCCTCAACCCTCCCAGCTTTGTGTACAGTCTGTTATACTTAGGATTATTTGATCCTAAGTATGGGGGGATGGTTGACTTCTTATTGATTCATTTCTTCCTTCATTCATTATTCTTTAGACTTTTCTATACTCAGTACGAGTTATGTCTTCTCTTTTCCTCTTCGATCTATGAGGACATAGCTCAATCTAAGTATAGTGGGGTCATATATACTCCATAACTACTTTAGCCATAACTCGTACTTTCATATTATTAATAATAATATTAATATATGGCTAAAAATATTGTATAATATTCATTAGAAACACTTAATAAAAAGATGTTTATTATTCCTCAAAATTATTTTTGTATTTACTGATTATACACGTAAAAATATCTTTTGCAAAATGTTTGAAAAATAGTTTGAAAATCTTTTTGAAAAAACATTTGAAAACTATTTGGAAAACATTTTGTTAAATATTTTCAACCTTTGTAAAAATTATTTTGTTTAAAAAATTTATTTTCTTTGAGTGAAATAAAAATGTTTGAAAAATGATTTGCAAATGGTTTGGAAAATGGTTGAAAATATATTTTGAAAAATCTATAGATATTGTTTGAAAAACCTTTAAAAAATTATTTTCAAATGTGTGTAAATGTTTGTAAAATTATTTGTAAAAATTATTTTCAACTATAGTTTTAAAAATTGTTTGTAATATGATTTTCAAATAAGTTTGAGGAATATATACATCAGACTAAAATTCTTTATTAATTATAAATACTTGTTTATAAAATTGATCATTTATCCCTTGTAAATTCTTAAAAACCTAACTCTTGTAAATATAAAATGCATCCTCGTGTAAATATTTGTACCTATTTTTTAACCAAAATCTTTTGTTTTCAAAAATCACAAAAACAACTGCAAAACCAAAAATACCAAAAACATTTAAAAAAAATACTTTTGAAAATACCAAAAAATGCATTTGCATCATCTTTTCAAAAATCCATAAAAAGTTCAAAACTTCTAAAAATTGCATCACAAAAAAATATTTTCTACGTTAAAAATAGCATTTGCATAGCATTAGCATTTTTCGGATTGACTTTGATGATTGAACAAGTCTACGTAAAATCCGAAGATTAGAGCTTGGTTGGACCATAAATCTACCTAATTACAGGAACCATATAGGAGTTGGAATTGAGGTGCTTTAGGTCTAGTTGACTTAATTCTTTGAGAATAACGAGACTTGGTTCAATGGATTCTTAACTGCCTAAGTAGAGTATTTCATAGCACACGCATGGCTCTTGTTGATAATGACCTGACTTGGACACATGCACCTTTGACTTGGCTCAACTCAGTTGGAGTGGTGAGGGGATTGGATTTATCTGTATGAGACGCACACAAGTGGAAACATTTGTCCTCGTCTAGGGAGGGAAGTGCACCACAACCCATCCAGTAGCGTAGATGTCTAAAGACATGAGAGTGTGGGTTGCAATAATGCTTCAAAAGAGGGATAGTCTACTGGCTCAAGAGGAAAACTCCTTATGTAAATGTTGTTGTATATAGTATTTCAAAAAAAACTCCAAAAAAGTGGACATGCCTAATTGAAAATAAAATGTCTGCCGAAGTGTATATATTTGTATTGTCAATAAGCAAGCTTGAGCTTCAAAAGTCATATTTGGGGAGCCTGCAGCTGGAAGACATGACTACACTAGTCTTGCATCCTATGATAGGTAGCTACGTTGGCTACTGTACATTCTTTTCTTAACCCCCTCCTCTTGAGTTGGTTGTCACTTGAACTTAGAAGGGAATACCCCGCTAATTGAGGAAGGAGTTGCACGATTGGGGAATCACTGGGTTGTCATGCTGGAGAAGTCGGTCTCTTTGTCATTTCAACGAGGGAGAGCTACTATGACATACACCGTACGAGTCAGATTCATAGTCATAAGGGATTGTGTATGAGTTGAAGTATTCTGACATGGCTATTGAGGGGACTTGAGCATAGTTTTGGGATTCTCGAAGATTGTTGGATTTCAAATTCGATTCCAAATAAGGTTCTACCCGCACTAAAACTCCAAAGGTTTGACTTAGGCTCAAAACTTTGATTTCAGGAAGACAGGATTGAGAATTAAACTTAATCCATCTTTCTTTCTTTCTTTTTCTTTTGTTTTCATTTTCTGCACTTATTGTATAAGTGTCTGCTAGGGACTAGCAAACGCAAGTATAGAAGGGTGATGAATCTCCATCTCATTACCTTTATTCTATCATTTTGGCGTTAAAAACCCTAGTAAATGCATGTAAATACCCTTAATTTGCATAATTTCACATTCATGCATTATTGTGCAAATTGTATATAAATTACTATTTTTAATGCCAAAAGTATAGAACAAAGAAAAGAAATAAAAAAAATAAAATATAAAATATAGTTTATGACCCTAAACCCTGAGACCTAGGCATCTCGATGACTAGGTCAACAAAGAATAAAGTAGGGGGAGATAAGGGCCAAAGATATCAATAAAATTCCTTTTATTTATCCATTATTCATTCATTTTTGGGACAAATTTTATTTTCCACTTTTTATACTTCAAATAAAGAAAATTTGTACATGAAATTTGTAGATAATAAAACATATAAAAATACAAAATTTATTTTATACAAAAATAATATACAATGTACAAGTTACGGTCTATATAAATTTCCAAAATCCTAATTTCCCAGACCCATATCTCTCAAATAAAAACTCCAAATATATCAAAATCACACTTTAATTGTATATAACTTTTAATAAGATATTTAATGAAGGTGGTTTCATATTTTTTGGAGTTAAGGTGTGAAAGTTAGGTTTTGGACCCCTATTATTATATAGTACACCCGATTAAAATATTCATTTTATTCATTCTCTATTATTTTTGTAATTTTATATTTTTATAATTTTGTAAATATTATATATAAGATATGAACATATAAATAAAACATCAAAGAAAACACTAAAATAAAATACTTATACAAATTACATAGATGAATATACAATAACTATACATATGTATTTCACACACCTATTTAATTAAGTGTATATATTACATCAAAAAATATAATAAAAATATGTTTGTGTGCCTAAAAATAAATTATAAATATATAAAATAAGAGAATAAAATGATAAAAAAATTAAACAAATCGCCAAAAAATAGATGAATGTACCTATGAATAAACCCCTAAAAATTAACTACTAATAAATAACCTCAAAAAATAATAATTATCATAAAATACTACATAAAATAAGAAACATTTTTTTTATTTTATAACCAAAATTTAATAAAATCAATTACTATTTTTAAGTAATTATTTTTTAATAATAGGTAGTTTTGTCCTATAGTGCGCCTACGTGGACCAATCACTGTGCCCCATTTGTTGACTCTAGTCAACTCCCCATCTTTCAGCCCCGACTCCTATCAGAAACTCGATACCCTCTTCTTCTCCGATTTTTCGATGCATCCTTGATGGTCCTTTCATCTCGAGTGCTTCATGAAAATTATCTACCTCACATCCGTCTATCTTGCGGGATCATTAGATCCTCTCGATCTACCTCGAACATGTCAATAACTGCCGCCCAAGATCACTGACACTAACTATCTTTAAATAAAGCCTCCCCTTATGCCTTCTTCTTTTGATCCCTCTTTGAGCTTCTACGTGTGTCCTCGTGTGTGTGTGTGTGTGTATGAATCACATGTGACAGGAGTGGTTTCCCCCACGTTTGGAAGCCTCGGAGCAAGGAGAAGGGGAGGTCCACGACGACGCTTCGGCACACCCTGCTCCCTACCGATCATAGCATGTATAAGAGCTGACTTTTCTCATTTTTAAGTAGTTTTAGCTATAACTTTAATTTGTCATGATTAGTTTAGGTTTTGATTAATTAGATTACGTAATGATCCATCCGCGTAGTTCATCGAAGCTGAGCTTCGGCGAACTCATATGTGCGTAATCATCTCAATCTCTATCGCCATGACCGCCTCCATATCTTTCCTTCTCTGTTTCTCCACCTAGCCGCACCACTTTCCCCCTTCGATTCGCTCTGGATCGAAGCCACCGTGCTCCTTCTCTGATCACTTCATCAGAGCACTTCCATTCGCCCCATCTTTTGATAATTTTATGCCTAATCAGGTCGAGGCAATTTTCCCTCGACCCATAAGTCTATTGATGCAGGTCCGTCACAGAGAAGAGCCCATCTGGGGGAGCTTAGTGGTTCCAAAATGCTTCTAGGAAGAGTTGACCTCCAAGGCTCGATGCTTGAGCCATGAACCAATCTGAAGCATCCACCGGTCGCGGAGAGTCCAAACGAAGCCTTTACGCTTCCTTGCAACATCTGAGAAGGCCCTGGGAGAAGGTAAATCAAGAATGAAGCTCGGGAAAGAAGTCCTTCTTCCTTGTTCTTCGTGGATAGCAGTGGTCGTCCGATGAAGAGGCCACTCGTCGCGTGTCTAGGTTGTGACACATGGATAAGTGAATGGAGGAGCATCGTCTGATCCCGCACATGAATGATGTAATTGCATACTTAGCCCGGCATTTTTGTATATTTAATTATTAATATTGTGGATAAAATGTTAAGTATAAATAAAATGGATTTTTTTTGCGAAAAGGCTCATGTATTTATTATATTTGCATTTGGCTCAAGTCCAGCTCAGCTCACGTGTCGTCCCGTATGAGCTGAGTGAATTGCATGTATACCTCTCGCGATTTTTGTAATTATTAAATATTTTAATAAAATTGAATATATATTTCTGGAAAAATTGCACTTTAGCCCTTGAAGTTTATCTTAATTGCAAATATGCCCTACCAGCTTATGTATTTTTGGTGTTTGGATTTCATTTATTTAAAATAGCATCCTAGCTCCTAAAATCGTGAAAAAATAGGATTAGATGCCTAGTAGCATGAACTTTCACAGCATGTATTTATTTTGCATTTTTGAGCATTTTAATCATATATTAAAAATCAAAAGAAGCTCATTTTTGTCTTGTCTACAGTATAAAATACCAAAAAATATAAAAACATATTGAAAAATTCCAAAAAAATATTTAGTTTAATTTAGCATGTTTTGATTACAAACTAAAAATCACTAAAAAGGACAAAGATAAAGCTTAAAAATTGAAAACCCCAAAATACTTCATAAAAATCTAAAAATTTATTTAAAAATCCAAAAATATGTTTTTATGTTTCTCTATTTTCTTTATATAATTATCTATATATTAAAATTTATTTTGATAATTTTAGACCTTATTTATTATTTTAAAATTCAAATCAATTTGGGTATTTATTAAATACCTGATTTGGGGTATTTTTTACTTTAAAAATCCATAAAAATTAGCAAAAATTCCAAACAAATTATAAAAACATTAGAAAATATATAAAATCCAAAAATAATTTATTTCCTATATTTTATTGATATTTACTAATATTTATAAATATATTACTCTATATGTCTATATAGACTTATATTTAAAAGAAAAAAAGAAATATAAAAATCTGAAAATATAAAAAGAAATTATAAAATTATAAAATTATATAAATATATATAATAAATATAATAAATGTAAAATTAAAAACCCACAAAAGATATATGTATATACATGATACTTGACATGGTTGTACATAAATAACTATAGGCTACCCATATTGCTCTCTATGGTTAGACCTCTACGTGCTTACTTTCTATGCATCATGTAGTAGAGAATAATTAATTTTAACTCACTTGTCTTATGCATTGCTTTTATTTACTGTGTGGCTTATTTGTTGACTAATTGGGATTTCGTGAGTGGTCGCTACAGCGACTGTGTCTCTGCCTTATGTGAGACCTATTTAGACCCTCATAAAATCTTGATTATCAGATATCTAAAGACTGGATATGGATTGAGTTAATGCTTCGGATGAGGAATGGTCCGAAAGTGTTTTTTTTTCAAGACCCCAAAAAATGGGCAGAACAAAAGATGATATATTCACTAGGGCACAATTAAGAATGCAAAAGTTGTACAAAGTTAAAGAAAATATCCAAAGAAGCCTATAGTAAAAAATTCCTCCAAAATTTTGAAGCTTCAGAAAAAAACTACTTCTTGGTGAAGACTTGGTTGCGGTAACCAAGATTCACAAAGGAATGAAGACTGCTCTTGTCTATTCCCAATTCTTTTCCATATTTTCTAGTCTCTTACCACATTCAGTTGTAAAGATCGACGGTACCAGACCATAGAAGGGAATATCTATCTCCACGAGGATGAGTTACTAGAAGAGCTGACTCCTTTTAGTTGAATAGTTTGTCTAGGAAGGGCTAAACAATTCACACACATGGTTTTATCACTTCAGGGTAGCAAGAGTATGTGATTGAGAGGATGGTTCTGACCTGATTATGAATTGGATTGAATGATAGAATATAGAACCTAAGGGTTGTTGTATCACATTTCCTAATCTCGCGACACCTCACCCATTGATGAAGACCCTAAATCTGATCCAGAACGTCAATCGTCGAAGGGGTATCACGTGTCTAGATTGTGACACGTGGATAAGTGGAGAGTCATCCGATCCCGCACGTGAATGGGTTAATTGCATACTTAGACTTGCATTTTTGTATATTTAATTATTAATATTGTAGATAAAATGTTAAGTGTAAAATAAAATGGATTTTTTGCGAAAAGTCTAATGTATTTATTATATTTGCATTTGGGTCCAGTCCACTTCAGCTCACGTGTCATCTCACGTGAGCTGATACTTCATAAAAATCTATAAATTTATTGAAAAAATCCAAAAATATGTTTTTATGTTTCTTAATTTTCTTTATATAATTATCTATATTAAAATTGTATTAGATAATTTTGGACCTTATTTGCTATTTTTAAAATTCAAATCAATTTCAGGTATTTATTAAATCCTTGATTTGGTATAATTTTGACTTAAAAATCCATAAAAATAGAAAAAAAATCCAGAAAATTTACAAGAACATTAGAAATATATATATAACCGAAAATAATTTATTTGCGATATTTTATTGATATTTCCTAGTATTTATAGATATATTACTCTATAAGTATATATAAACTTATATTTAAAAGAAAAAAATATAAATATTTGAAAATATAATAAATATAAAGGTAAAAACCCACAAAAAGATATATATGTATATACAGGATACTTGACATGGTTGTACATAAATAACCGTAGGCTACCCATATTGCTCTCTGTGGTTCGACCTCTATGTGCTTACTTGCTATGCATCTTTTAGTAGAGAATAATGAATCTTAACTCACTTGTTCTATTCATTGCTTTTATTTATTGTGTGGGTTATTTGCTAGCTAACTGGGATTTTGTGAGTCGTCGCCACGGCGACTGTGTCTCTGCCTTGTATGAGACCTATTTAGACCCTCACAAAATCTCAATTATCAGATATCTAAAGATTGGATATGGATTGAGTTAATAATTCGGATGAGGAATGGTCCGACGGTGTATTTTTTTCCAAGACCATAAAAAATGGGCAGAACAAAAGATGATGTATTCACTGGGGCACAAATAAGAATGCAAAATTTGTACAAAGTTAAATAAAATATCCAAAGAAGCCTATACCAAAAAATTCCTCCAAAAATTTAAAGCTTCAGAAAAGACTGCTTCTTGGTGAAGACTTGGTTACAGTAACCAAGCTTCACAAAGTAATGAAGACTACTCTGGTCCATTCCCAATTCTTTTCCACTTTTTCTAGTATCTTACCACATTTGATTGTAAAGATCGATGGTACCTGGCCATAGAAGGGAATATCTATCTCCGCTAGTATGAGTTTCTAGAAGAGCATACTCCTTTTGGTTCAATAGTTTGTTTGGGAAGGTCTAAACAATTCACACACATGGTTTTATCACTTCAAGGTAGCAAGAGTATGTGATTTAGAGGATGGTTCTGACCTGACTATGAATTTGGTTAAATGATAGAATATGGAACTTAAGGGTTGTTGTGTCACATTTCCTAACCTAAATGCGGTTCCATACACATTACTAATCCAAAGGCCTTCTTTGAGCTCCAAACTTTGACTTTATTAAGACAAGTTTAAAAGTCGAAAATTGTTCCAAGTTATTTATTTTTCTTTTCTTTATTCTCTTTCTTGCACTTATAGGCATGTGTATTTGGTAGGGACTAGCAAAGGCAAGTATAGGGGGTGATGAATCCTCACTACATCACCTTTATTCTTTCATTTTGGCCTTAAATCCCTAGTCAAATGCATGTATATATCATTAATTTGTGAAAATAAACATTCTGTAAATTGTATAGAATATTGTACAAAATGTTGTATAATTAATGCATCTAATTCCAAAATAAAAAATAAAAGAAAAAGAAATGAATTGTCAAAGACACTGAGTGACCCAACACTCTGAGACCAAGTCATCATGATTATTTGATCTACAAGGAATAAAGTAGGGAGAGATTGGGCTGAGAAACTGTATAGAGAATACATAGAAAACCACACACAAACCCCTAATTTAATTTCTTAAATATTGCCTTTTAGAACCTATTTTATTTAATGATTGTTACCTCAATAGTAAAACCCTCTATATGAATATTATAGATAAAAATACAAAGAAAAATACAAAATTGGTTTCATAGAAAAATAATGTACAGTGTACCTGAGACACAAAAAATAAAAAGTCAAAACAAAAAATTCGCAAACCTATATCCTCTCCATATTGTATAAAAACTGACCAAAATCACCTTTAATTTATACAACTTTTAATAAGCTTTTTAATGAAGGCAATTTCATTCAATTTGGAATTAAGATGTGAAAGTTAGGTTTTGGGTCCCCCATTGTGCAATATACATATATATATCATATTCAATAGATTTATTCTTTATATTTTTCAATTACTTATATTTTATAGATTATAAATATTATTTGAATCGCATGTCCATAATGAAAAAGAAATAAAACTACTAAAATAAAATTAAAATAAATCAATTAATCTTTTACATAGATGAAACATACATATATGCATCTATAAAGAATGAATACATAATTAATTAAATGTATAAAGAAACTCATAAAAATATAACAGAAATACCTAAATTTGTAATTAAATAATTGAAAATTATATCAAATACATGTATATAATGCATTAATATATAGTACAAGTTATATATTAAATACCCAAAAAACATGTACTTAAACCTATATTTTACATTTAAATGTTAACTTCTAATAAATGACCTCATAAAAATAAATAAAAATATGTATAAAATACTACCTAAAATAGAAATATTTTTTATTTTATAACCTAAAATTGAATAGATCATTTTTATATTTAAAAATGAATTTCAAATTTATTTTTATTTCTTTTCTTCCTTGTTGGTCCTTGTGCTATTTTTATTTCTTTTTTTCCTGGTTGGTCCATGTGGACCAACCAGGACTCTTTGATTGTTGTCCGGTGCTCAACTGCACCTCTGGTACCTCTAACCCTTGTTAGAGTATGTGTCACCTTTCTTCCCTGATTTTCTAGTAATGATCCAAGGCTCACGAGCGCTTGGTTTCTTCACCAATTCCATGCCCAATGCGACCCTCCATTATGCTAGCCCTGTAGATCACTTGCACGAAAAAGAAATCCACTGCAATCTCGTGGTCTCTTCACCATTTCCTCATGTGTATAAATATACCAAAATCCTTCCTTTTGTGGTTTGATCCCTCTTCCCTTGTTCTTAGCCCCCCAGATCACTCCTACGAGGTGTTGCTGGTGAAAGGAGTGCAACCAAGTCTTTTGCAACGAGGAGGAATGAAGGAGGAGGAGGTCCAGACCATCATCGGAGCCACCTCTGGCAGGTTTTGCCTCTCTGGGTCTCAGACCAGATCGAGGCCATTTACCATTCATTTTAGGTAGATTTCAGTTCCAATATTCAATTCCTGCCTTTAATTTCATAGTCAATAACCTAGTTTATCTTACATAAAAAAACCCTTATGGGCCTCAAGTTTGAGCTCCATGCCAAACTCTATGACATAGATCCTCGTTATGTCATCCTGATCACCCCACTTCACTCCCGTCTACATTCTCCGCTTTTTCCTCCACCCAGTCAACCCAAATCCATCATGGATATGGGATTCAAGCTCCCTCATCGCCCCCTCACTGGAGCTTCATTCCCATTATGCTCTACGCATGTAGGAGCTTTAAGGACCAGTCCCTCGAACCCCTGATCTTTTGGTGTAGGTTTTGACTCCCGTAGACATGTCTGGAGCAAAGAATCACTTGCAAAGAAGCTACAGGTACCTGGAGCTAACTAGACCTCTAGGTCTACCATGGCTCCACCTCGGCTTTATCGGAGTGGCCCAACATTTTCGGAGAAGCCCCAGTGACATTTCCCAACCAACGGATTGAAGAATAGATGCCAGAGATCTACGAACCAGCAAATCCGAACTCGCCTCATACAAGTATTTCGTAAGCTTTTCAAGACTGCTTCCCAATTATTGGATGAAAAAAGCAGCCCTGTTTTAATCTGGTTCGTGCATTAAAACTGAAGCACTATGTACAGAAGGTCGTAGGATCATCCACGTGTTACGCGAAGAACAGTTAGACCCATTAGGCTTAAGTGGTATATTTGCATAAAAGCCCCTCTGCTTTTTGTATTTCGTAAAGAGTGTTGTAAATATTTTAGTAGGGTTACAACTTTGTGGGAAAATTGCAACAAAGCCCGCGTACCTTTTGTTATTTGGAAGTAAGTCCACTACCAGCTCAGCTCACATGGCCACCCACGTGAGTTGGGTACTTTGCTTATATACCCTCGTGGTTTTGTTTATTTTGTTTTGATATATAAAAATCAAGTGTAGTTCAATTTTTCTTCTATTTTTGCATAAACCCCCTTGCCTTTATTTTAAATTGCATAAATGCCTTTGCCATCTTGATTTAATTTTGTGTATACTTTTCTCCTTTTTTATAAATAGCATTTGTGCTCCAAAAATCATGAAAAAATGTTATTATGTGTTCGATTACATGCTTGTTCACGCTAAATATTTTTTTTGCATTTTACATGTATTTTCCATTATTAAAAATAAAAGATAACATAGTATCCCATGTTTGCTTTAAAAAATACAAAAAAATAAAAAAACCTTTTCTAAAAATTCCAAAAAATTACATATTGTTTATTATAGTATTTTATAACCACAGATCAAAAATCATAAAAAATAACAAAAAATTAAAAAAATCAAAAAACCTTTCTAACCCTAAAAAATTGCAAAATATTTTCAAAAATCCCAAAAAATAGTTTTCTAGTCTATATTTTTATTTTTACATATTATTATCTAATAAAATTAGTTTTGAGAGATTTTGAACATATTTAGTATTTTTAAATCTCAAAATAATTTTGCATATTTAAAAAGTCCATGATTTTGCAAATTTTAGCCTTTAAAAATACCTAAAAATTAACAAAAAAAACTATAAAATCACAAAAATAGAAGAAAACCTAAAAATATAAAAATATTTTATTTTGTAATTTTTGACGATAAATAGCTATATATATTAGTACATTACCTTATGTTGTATTATATATCCATGAATAGTTATATATATCTTATATCATTATTAATTACTATAAATACCTTATAAATATTTTAAATTCCTCTAAAAAATAAAAAAGAATGTTCTTTAGGTATTTTTTATGTTTATATATTATATTATATACTATCTATACTATACATATTCCATATATATACTCTTATATACATGTATTATATAAAAAGAAAAAAATAAAATCAAAAAGATAAAAAACAAAAACAAATTTGAATATATAAATAATTATTATAAAGAATTATTAATTACTTAAAAACCTACAAAACATAGAGAGAATGAGTGAGTGAATATTGGGCATACATACATATATTATTTATTCATAAATAATAATCTTGCTACATCGAATTATTCTCTGAGTTCGACACCCCACTCTTCTTGTCACTATACATGCATTTTGATGCAGGGTTATAATAAATTTTGATCCACATTTGATTTTATTTATTTATTGATATTTTATGGGTTAATTGTTGAATCTATCTTGGGATCTTTGTGAGAGGTCACTTCAACGACTTCGATCTCACCTTATGAGATTGTACGACCGCTCCTATGATTCCCATGCATGTTTCAACTACGTGGATCTGTATCCACTCCGTCATATGGATAGCTTCGGGGATGTAAGTTTCTTTGAGAGTAGGCTTGGGACTCTCTCCTTGTGCCTCATCTACGAGCCCTCCACGGTTTCATCTTCCTGCTCTTCGTTTTCTCCTCCTCCTTCTTTGTTCTCTCTCTCCCCCTTCAAATCATTCAGGATTTCCTAGAAAGTGACATGGGCTAAGGCATGATCAATCAGTTGTTGTTGTTGGATGGCTTGTATGGAAGAAAGCAACTGAGCATTGAGTGTGTTCTGATCGGGTTGTCCCTGCTCTTGTCGTGTATGTCCCTTTCCTTTCCCTTAAGGATCCATCTCTAAATCAGACTCATAGGATGTGATCTGCATAGGGTCTAGTGTGGTTTCTGCACAAAAAGATGTATCTTGTTTAGACTGAAAATCTTTTACATTAGATGTAGTAGATGATCTAAAATTAAGGTCAATTTCATATGTATGTGAATGGAGCATTTGATATTGACTGGAATCGATCTCCATCCACAAGGGACGAAAGGCAGGACAAGAGTGGTCCTGGTCTATTGGAATAGAGGAAGTAGTCGAGGAGTTTGGAGATCGGTTTGCAAGATCTAAACTGGGTTCTCAGAAATCGCCTCGAATTATTGAAGATGTAGAATGCATGGAATCGATGTAGGTGTCGGCGGGGTCCCGGCTAAACCTTCCATGAGACGACATCTTGGAGAGAAATGGAGTAGATGAGGAAAGGAGAACGATGATAAACAGTAGATGAAGAGGGAAATAGAGGAAGTCTCACAATGAGAGGTGCAAGAAGAAATCAAAACATATGAAAAAGAAAAAGGCACAAGTATGTAGGACTAGATCTTGACCTAACTTTAATTCCTACAAACACAAAACAAGTGTAGATTCACCAACCCAACACAATGTGAAGCCGCAAGAGATCGTCTATTTTTATCTTTTCAATTTTATTGTTATTTTCAGGCAATCTTATAACCTGCCCTTAGAGGGCTAAACCTATAGGAGAGTGTGTACTGCCAAGAAAGTTTCATGTACTTGTTCCACCTCCTTTGTAACATGTGATTTGCACTCTTTGAGGTCCTTGATCATGTACCTGGGGGTTACTCGGCCAAAGAAATATAGAGGAAGCCAATAGGCAAAATCGGTACTTCCCCCACAATTGAGGTACTCCAACACAGGGCAATGATACATACACACCTGTGTGGGTGTGGCCTAAGCTCAGTACTTCATACCAGGTCGAATGCTCCACACAAGGCGGGAACACCGTCGTCTACAAGGCCCTACTCACCTACGTACGATAGAAGCGCCAATACTTCGACGTCCTAGGTGATTATCAAGGAAGCCACAGATCAGGTTTTGGGCTCTAATCCTTAGGGGTCATGCCTCAATCAGTCTGAAATATTCTTGAAAATAATGTAGGCATTATAAACCCAAAAAAATGAATGTTCGTAACAAATTTTAATTAGGTCAAAGTTTATTAAACAGACCCCTTGTTTTTATTTTTGATTTTACTTTTTTTGAATATTTTTCATAACAAAATGCCTAACAATTTTTTTGTATTTTCATTTTGCATCCTAGGTGGTATAAAATTGGGAGAGGAGTCAGAAAATTTATGCAACTTGACACTAAGGTAGAAATCTAACCTTACCGAATGATGAATGCAAAGTTAGAAGGACTTACAATGCTTCCAGCTCTATCTGTATGGGATGCAAACTAGTATTGAAATATTTACACTATATGCACGATATGCAAAGCGATGAAGCATCCTAAACAAGAATTTCTATTATTAGGAAGAACCAAATGTTAATCCATCAAAAATGGATCCAAGTGTTCGGTCTTGGAGACTTCTCGGTGCACACCACAACGGGTCCTGCAGGCTCTGTATGGAGTCTGTCACAATGTGTGGTTCCAAATTCAAGTAATTAGCAATTAATTTTTAACTAAGTCCAAGCATAGTATTCTATAAGTGCATGCTTCTATTTAGTCTTTGGACCTATTTTACAAATTCAAGCAATCCTAGATGTAGGGGATCAATCACATAAAGTAGATAAAAAGAAGGTGAAAAACTCAAAACGTGTAAAACAAAACAAAATAAAGGTGAGAAAAATAGTGGAAAACCGACGAGGCCTCCAAGTGAACAGATACCTAGGTAGTAGACCTCGTGAAGTGTGGTAGTGTCCAAAGTTAAAAACTATTATAATTTAATTTACAAAAATAAAATAAAATAAAATCTCTCCTCGTAGAATAAAAATAAAATGCTATTGGAGTATGCTCCTCTCCTTCTCTCTCTGCTCCTATCTCCTTCTCTCTCCTAGATGGCTTACAATTAGAAGAGCCAACCTCCTCGTAGCTTGGGTGCGTCCACCTCCTAAGAAGTGCCCTTCGCCACACGGTCCCTCATAAGAAAGATCAACAAAGGAACAAGTGGTCATAATGGTCAAATAATTATCAACTACAAAAGGGAAATAAATAGCAAGATGAATAAATAGAATAATGTACAAAAATGCTACACTTCGTTGCTCCCCGATAGTGGCTCCTTTTGATTAATCGAATCGAACACCGAGAGGCATCCGTGAGGTCACACAAGGCATACCTCAATCGCTGAAGTGACCGATCTCAAAAGCTGGCCATTTAAGTCAACAATCAACCCACAACAAGAATAAAACATTATAAAATAAAAAGTGGATTTAAACTTTATTATAACTCTATAATAAATATGTATAGTGGACAAGTATGGTAGGGTATCGAACACAGGGAAAAAGTCGATGTAGTTGGTATATTATTTATAAATAAATAAATAAAAATATATAATTGCAAAATACTTACTCACTTATTTATTTAATGTTTTATGGGTTTCAAATTAATTAAAAATTTTTTATAATATAATTTTTTTTATTTTTTGTTTTCTTTTTATATTTTCTGATATTTAATTTCTTTTTCTATTTAATATATAATAAAGGTATATGTATCACTTTATATATGTGTAAAATGTAATATATATATAATATAGGTAATATATTATATAAAAAAATATAAAAAAATCAGAAAACAAAAGAAAGAACTGTCCTTTTTATTTTTTAAGGGATTTAAATATATATAAGGTATTTTAATAATTAATAATAATATAAGCTATATATAACTCAATACATGTATATAATACAATATAGGGTATTGTAATTGTAAATATAGCTACATATACTCTAAATTTACAAAATAAAATATTTTTTATATTTTTCTTATATTTTGTGAGCTATTAAATATTTTTTGCTATTTGTTATGCATTCTTAAAGTTTAAATACACAAAATTGGGACTTAATTAATAGGTCGGATTGTTTTGAGATTTAAAAATATTAAATAGTTCCAATATTTCAAAAAACTAAATTTAATATGTGGTAAATAACACATATAAAAAACATAAGATCAAAAGTTAATTTCTGGGGGGTTTTGAAAATATTTTTTATTTTTTAAGGTTAGTAAGGGTTTTTTACTTATAGGTTTTTCTTTTGTTTTTCTTTTGCTATTTTTTGTGATTTTTGGTCTGTAGTGATAATATACAGTAGGAAATTTTTAGGAATTTTTAGTTGAGGTTTTATAATTTTTTGCATTTTCTAAAGTAAATAGGGAATAAACATGCTCTTTTGATTTTTAAAAAATATAAAATGCTAGTGAAATGCAAAATTAATTATATGGCATGAACAAGCATGCCACCAAGCATCAACATCTATTTTTTCATGATTTTTGGAGCATGAATACTATTTATAAAAAAACAAAAAAGCATATACAAAATGAAATCAAGCCGATAGGGGTGTTTATGCAATTAAAAATAAAGGCAAGGGGGTTTATGCAAAAACACCAGAAAATTTGAACTACAACTTTATTTTTATATATTAAAGTGAAATATTAAAACTGGAGGGGTTCAAGTGTAAATTACCCAACTCAACATGGGAGGTCGCGTGATCTGAGCTAGCATTGGACTAACTTGCAATTAACACAAAGTATGGGGGTTTTAATGTAATTTATCCAAAAAATTTTGACTTAATTAAATATTTACAAGACGTTTTTATAAAATACAAAAATATAGAGGGGTTTTCACGCAAATTACCCACTTACGCCTGCTCGATCCCATTGTTATCCTTGCACCACGTGGAGAATCTTTCTATTGGAGATACGTACCACTGACCGAGATGGACGCTCCAGATTAGATTTGGAACATGGTTGTGATTGGGCAGTCGGGATGTGGCCTGGAAGAATACGGATGAACTCCATCATCCCAAGCTTCGATTGTTGACTGCTCTGTCCATCAGCGACCTTCCTTTGATCTAATGGAGGTTATGGATTCCTAGCGGGCCTCCGCATGTGCTAGGCTGATTCGATGGGACCTAGATGGCTCAGATCAAGTTTCGGGGGTTGTTTTTACTTCGGGTACCTGGACAGGTTCCAGGTGCTATTCTCGACTGCAGATCGATCTTCATAGGCTGAAATCTACACCAAAAGGTTCCCGGGCTCGAAGGTTATTCTCTCTGTCATTTGGCTGAAGCTGGAAGCTAAAGGGGGCAGAAGTGGATGGAGCTCTGGTGAGCGATGGAGGTTGGAGCTCAATTCTCATATCCATGATGGATCTAGGTTGGAAAATCGAGGTGAAATGTAAAAATTTGGGAGAGTCGATATACGGTCAGAGGATGATGAATTTGTGTAGAGCGGAGAGCTTAGACGATTTTGATTTTTAAAATTACGTTAAAAAGCGTGATTAAAAGGCAGAACTAAAACCTATGCTGGAATAAAATGAAAGATAATAGAGGCTACCTAATAGCTCTACAAGCTTGGGAAGCTCGGAGTAGAAGAGGTCACCAGAGATAAAGGTCGGCAGACTTGGAATATGTGAAACAACCCCTCCTCCACGCCGATTAGGCTTAGATGTACAAATCGTCACCACTGGCTTCAACGAGATAGACTCCTAGCGGGGTTACGGGGTTGATTCAGGATCAAAAGCAAAAAAACGAGGTCGTAGGGGGAATTTATAAGGATAGGTTCTGGCCAAAAGGACGAAGAGATAGCGTGTAGCTCGGAGGGGTAGGAGAAGATTCGTGATTGAGCGATGGAGAGGGAGGTGTAAGCTAGAGGATTGTGGGTTGCTTGATGGAGATGGAGTAGGGAGGTTGCGTGGAAATATCTGAGAAATCATACTGCTCGTGAGCTCTGACATGGGCGGTTGGGCTTGAGCAGACAGTTGGTCAAAGGTCAACAAACGTTGTGTCCTGGTTGGTCCACGTGGACCAACTGGGAAAAAGATATCCAATAAATCTTTGTAAAATCGATAGAAAAATATTAAACGAACTAATTGATTTTTTGTTAAAAACACAAAAATGTTTCTAATATTTCATAGTATTTTTACAAGGCTATTTATTACTAGTCAATTTTTACATGTGTAAATATTTTTTTATTATTTATTTTATTATTATTTACAGGTATTTTATATATTTTAAAATTTATTCATTACTCATTTAGGTATTTTTATTGTATTTCTGAATTTATAGGTATACTTAATTAACTATGGGTGTTTATTATATAGGTGTATGTGTGCGTGTATTTCATCTATGTAGGATGATAGACTTATTTATTTTGCATTCTTTTTATGATTTTATTTTAGTTAAATTATGTGCATATATTTTAAGAAATATATTCATTTTTTAAAAAATAAATAAATTTGAATAAAGAATGAATATATTTAAATTTATATACAGGCATATTGCACAGTAGGGGCCCAAAACCTAACTTTTGCATCTTAACTATGAATTGAATGAAACCTCCTTCATTAAATAGCTTATTAAAAGTTATATACAATTAAAGGTGATTTTGGTCCATTTGATACGTTGTGTAGAAGATATAGGTCTGCAAAGTTTTTATTTTGACTTTTTATTATGTGTGTCTGATAACCAGATCTGATTTGCAATTTAAGAAAAGTGTCGATGTAGAGAACCGCGAAGACAGATTCGATTAATGAATCAAAATTCGATAAAATATGAGAGAGAGAGAGAGAGGTGAATACGCGGCTTCTCTCTCCTATTTTATCTTACACTATTTTATTTATCCAAATAAGTGTACTTGGGTGGAACTCAAGGAGGCAGAATATCAATACCACGGCTTTTGAGAGGAAGAGGAATATCGTGATTTTATTTCTTCTCGATCTTTTTAATTGATTTTTTATTTTGAAAATTTTTATTTTATTTGTATCTTTTCCAAATTTTATTTAATTTTCAAAATGATATATTTCAAGACAAATGTATCTATGATATAGTAGGTGAAAATAGAGTATATATGTGGTACTATATAGTAGATAAAAGTCGTTCAAGCAACGGGCTCAAAAAGCACTCAAATCAAGTCAAGATGGATCGAAGATCGAAGAATAAAGTCTTGGTTAAAATCCTCAAAAAACAATTCGAATCACAATATAGAAAAATACCATGATTATAAAATAATGTCCAAGGTCCACAAAATAGTCCAAAAATGTTCAAAAATCAATGTAAGAAAATACAAGTAAAAAGATAGAGGTTGTCTCTTAAATAGGTCCCTGGCCAGGGACCTATTTGCAAGAACAAAACTCTGGAATTTGTAAATAGGTCCTTGTGCATGGACGTATTTGCAAAATGGCAAACTTTTGGAAGCGGAAATGTATTATGAAAATCATAGGGGCTAATAATGCAATTTCTCCACCATTTGGGCTTGACATCTCAGATTAGATTGTGTGGCCGTGATCTGAACCGTTGATTGATAGACATGTGTCGCAGGGCTGTAGCTAACATTCTTCAAACTATTCTTCCCCAAAATGAAAGCTCGGAGGTGGCGATGGCTTCTTCCTCGACCTCTGGTCGATATCCAGTTGTGTCAGACTCTGGCAATCCTCAAGTAGGGCTAGGAGAAGGTCACCTACCTCCTCCGAGCTCGCCTGCACTAGGATAATTCGAGGAAGGCAGCAACGATGTCTAGAAAGATGGTCGGCTAGGGTTTGAAGGCCTAGACGACGCTTCGAAACTGATCTAACCAATCGACGAGAGCATGATGAACTCCAGATAGTTAATACGATGAAGACGAGTACTCCAAAAGCTCGTTCAATCCTGCAATCAAAGATTTGTTGATCGATCCGTTTAAGAATCGGTTTAAGAAGTCAGGGTACATTGCAAGACCATGTAGTTTCCAGGAATTGAATTGGGGGCAAAAATAAGATTGATTTGTAAGAGGATGAAACTTGATCTTTAGCTGTGATTTGAGTTGATGATTAGAAGGATCTAACCAGGAGATTAACTAGACTAATTAGGCACGAATTTCCAAGAAAAAAGAAATGGATGAAGGAATGCACCTGTGAAATGAGGTTTTATGAACCTTGGTGTAGCTCGACGAGCGGTGTTCACCGGAGCTCTACGCACACTGCGGCGTGATGCAAGGTGGTGCTCCGACCTTGGAACTATCCTCCTGACCTTCCTCCTCCATGCGGATCGACGACAAGGCTCTGTCATAGCTGGTAGCAGCCTAGGAACAACGGAGAAGATGGAGGTCAACTATAGATCTGGTAGGTAGGAAGAGTTAGTTTGAAAGTGGTGAAGTTCATGGAGTTTTATAGGAGAATCGGTGAGAAGTTAGGTATAGATTAATGGATGGCATGTATTGTTAGGTGATTAAAATGGAGGGTTTAGATCGGGTTTTGGATGAACGAGGAACAAAGGAAAAATTGGAGAAGTTATGGCGTTGGAACAGAAGCTGCAATAGCTTCTTGGTAGAAGATGTACCAGGTGTTGACACGTGTCAGCACCTGGTTGGCCCGATGGTGAAAATATATTATAAAGTAGATATTAAATAGCAAATAATGTTATTTTAAATAGGTATAAAAACGAAAAATGTAAAAAATTATTTTATCTAAATTATGAGATAATTAGTTTTTAAAAATAATAACGAATTTATGAAATATAAATATTATATTAATAAATAAATATATAGTATACTTAATAAGTAGGTAATTGATTTTCACTTTAATAAAATAATAATTAGTATATTATTTTTATATTTTATCAACTAATAAGATTATAAATAATGTATTCGTGTCTTTTTGGATTTTAATAAATTAATTTATGTGTATTAATAAATATGGATATAAGTTACACAGTTCAAATTTAACTATAAATTATGGTTTTTGATTTATTTAGAATAATAAATAACGTCAGAAAATTATGAAATAAATCACGGTTAAACTATAAGATCAAAAAAAATTAAAATTTATAAAATCATTAAAACTATGATTAATCTGTTCTTGATAAAATAATAGATCAGAAACCCAATTGTGATTAGGTCCCAAAACCGACTTTTTGCAAACGGACTCCGATCTTAGTGAAATCACCTCCATTAATTAGAGAATATTATTTTATGAACTTTAAAGGTAAGTAGAGTGAAATTGGAGTTCGTATGAGAAAGCTATGATTTTCGAAAGTTGCGAATTTGACAATTTACCAATTGGATTTCTTGGTATATATACAACATATTATTTTAACTTATTTTTATATTTTTCTATACATTTTGAGAAATAATTAGGGAAAGAGTTTGGTGAAAAATATGTTCATATGAATTAATTACTAATCATTGAATTTTGGTAATTATTGTATAAATAATGAAGAATGTGTGGAGTGAATAATTAATTATTTTATTATTGTTTTCTTTCCTTATCTCCCTCTACTTATTTATTTGCCGACCAATCCATGCTGACTTGGTCTCGGGGGTTAGGTTATATATATATATATATATATATATATATATATCTTTCAGCTATATTTATTTTATGTCATATTGTACATATATACATATCTACAATCTGCCTTTTTTGATTTCTTTACTTTCATGATTTGGGATGCATAAAAGTGCATTTTTATTCATGAGTATTGTTTTGTTAAAAGATGGACATTAATGAGTATTTACATGTATTTATTAAGGGTTTTATGTCAAAATGCAGACAAAATGTTGATGAATCATGGATTCATCAACCCCGTATTCTTAAACTTTGCTAGTCCCTTAGCAAACACTTATTTGAAAAATAAGGGAAAAAGAAAGAAAGTTAGAATGAATTTGTTTTCCTAAACCAATTCATGAGAACGGACAAAGGACAGAACTCGATCGGGCCTAAAACAAGCATTGTGTCGAAGCCTTAACTAGGATTAGGATTTTAGTCTCAACAGTCCTCAAGTTTCACAAATTCTTATTTAGGTCCACCTCAACAGCCAACTCAGATCCACTCATCCATGTCGTTAAATCTATCAACCTTGAATTTAATATGTATTGTGTGTGAATTGTTTTAGCTCTTCCCGCTTAAAGAAGCACAGAAACCGCCCATCCCAATAATACACTCCCATTGGTTCCTCGTCCAGCTACTCTTTCCTCGAGGAGGGGGTATTCCCTTCTAAATTCAGGTCGTGTTGTGTCTACAATTGAATATAGAGATAAAGTAGAAGAATGAGAAAAGAACTAGAGTGTGACCGGTGTAGATGCATCTCCTTGTGAAGCCCAGCCAGTGTAGCTAAGTCTTCACTAAGATGTACAGGCTTTTTTTGGTGGAAGCTTAGACCATTCGGGTCATAATTGTATTTGGTGGCTACTTCTTTGAGTTGGCTTTATAATGTTGCTTGCATTGCATCAATCTTTTTGTGCCTTGATGGATATAGCATCTTTTTATTCCGTCCATTTTTTGAGTTTTGAAAAAATTGTGCCAGCAGATCCTTCCCTCATCTGAAGCATTATTTCAACCCCAATCTCTCATGTCTTTAGACGCCCGTGCCACTAGACAAGGATGAAAATGCACCACTAAAATGGAATTCCCTTCGCAACCTCATGCAAATCGAGCTAAGTGCAAAGTGCATGTGTCCAAAATCGGTTCACTGATGAAGAGTTGAACGGATGACACCAAGTATTCTACTTAGGCACATTTAAGTTGACTTCCCAAACATAGTCTCATGGAACCCAAAGATTTAAGTCAAAGACTTGTAGAGACTAAATTCCAATTCCTAACTAGGCTCATTACAATGAAAGTTAAAGGCCATAATCAAGCTCCGTCGTTTAGACTATTTCTAATCTTTAGTTTTAGATATCAAACTTATTCTGAAAAATGCTAATGCATATGCAAATATGTTTTTGTGAAGTATATTTTCGGAATTTTACCATTTTCATGGATTTTAATGATTTTATAATTTTTATGAATTTTAGGATTTTATATTTTTTATGGATTTTTCAATTTTTATAAACAAATCTTTGTACAAGAATTTTACAAGATAAATTACCCATATTTTATTTGGATTAAATAATTAATGTATTTTACAAATTTTATATACAAAGAATTTGACAAGGATTAAATGAATTTTACACAAATTTTAATAGATATGATTTTAGATAAGTATTATACATATTTTAAATACAATTTTAAATTAAGAATTTAAATAAGGATTTTAAACATATTTTACTTATTTACAAGGATCTTATAACTAATAAATAAATAAATTGATGGATTTAAATTAATGCTCACCCACTTTTATGGATATATAGAAAATACATAAAAGTACGAGTTATGGATGCAAGTATATATACAAAATAGAAAAAAGAGGACATAACTCGTGCTAAGTAAAAGTGGGTGAAAAGGAATAAAAGAATAGAAGTCAGTCGACCCCCTATACTTATGATCAGGTCATCATAAGTATAGTTGAAGACAAAAATGAGGTGACTAATGAAAAGAAATATACAAACGAAGGAACAAAAGGAGAAAGAAGAACGAAATCAACGAAATCACTCGGTCCCCCCTATACTTAGGATAAGGCATCCTAAATATAGAAAGGATGTGTCCAAAAGTTTGGGACCAGTGATTAGTGTAAAAGAAAGGAAAATAAAAGGAAATTAAAAAGAACAAAATCGAAATGCAAAAATGGACGGGCAATCGATCCCCCCTATACTTAGGATCCGGTATCCTAAGAATATAAGACGAGCAAAAAATGGGGACGATTGTGGACTACAAAGAATATACAGGTGGTGTACTCCAGAAAAATCGAAAGCCTCACAGGTCTCTGTACAAGATGAAATGAAGTGGAAGAGTAGTCATGCATCCTATACAAAGTAGATCATCTTGAAGGATATTGTTAGATCCTCAAGCGCATCACGGAAGCGTGAGCATCATATCGAATAAGACGAGGAGCGACTAGTTTCACTAGTTGCTCGATGCAGCAGAATTTAAAAAAATTTCATACGACGAAACCACATGATCCAAGAACACTTCTCGGATCATTTCGTCTAAACCACAAACAAGTAATAGGATTACCTCTTGAAGCGTGGTTGCGATCGAGTCTCTAAACGAAGAGACCTCCTGTCTCAAGTCCGATCCGACGGAGGAGACGCTTGCGAGCGTAGGGATGAACCGCGTGCTTCTCGCAATCCATGTTGTTGATCCAAGCGGTGGATCTCCTGATCTCTACACACGAGATCCGACGTCTTCTTCACGAGCGAGGCGCACCGAAGGAGACGGAGATCCACGAGCAGACGATCGGACAGCATAACGATGACGGTGCGGTGATGGAGAACCTCTTTAGGGCATCCATGGTGGACGGCCATGAGAGGGAGAGAGAGAGTAGGCGTGTAGAGAGAAAGAGAGAGAGAGATGTGCTTCACAAGCATTGGGTAAAGAAGAGCAATGGGGTGCCTCTCCTTTTATAGAGTTTTGGGATCCATGGATCTCAATCCATGGGACAACACAAATCCAATGGTTCTCTTTGATTGTGTTTCTTTCAATGGCTAAGATTTATGTTGGTAAAAACCAACAACAATTAATTTAATAAAAATCAAATATATGTAGAATATAATTTGATTTATATCAAATCAATCTCAATTAGAGAAATAGGAAAGGAGGCTAGCCTCCTTCCATGAATGGAGTGGACGGCCACCACATTCCATGTAGGAAATATGGTCATCCACCCTCCTTACATGGAATATGGCTTCTTCTCCTTTTATTCCATGAGATATATTATCCCATTAATTTCTCCAATATTTGCAACAACTTTTATTGCAAATTATTTTACAAAAATAAATCTAATTTATTTTGTAAACATTGCAATCTTATCATTAGAAATTTGTGAATCATATTCACAACCCAAAATAAAATGTAAATTACATTTTCAATTTAATGTCCAATGTGAATCCAATTCACATTAACATTTAATTAACAAATGTAAATTACAAATATCTCTTTCTTACATATTATAAATCACATTTATGACTAATATGGATATTTCTATCCACTTTATTCATATCCATGATAATTAAATCATATTTAATCATCTTGGATCTCATTTCTCTTGTTCTCAAATAATATGAATCACATTAATATTACTTACATATTTGATAATTAAATCACATTTAATTATCTCAGATAACTCTCTTTATAATATGAAACAAATTCATATTACTCATGATAATTAAATCACATTTAATTATCCATTTTCTCAATACTTGGATGCATATATCAACAATAGAATTATCCATGAACTCCTTCAAGGATAATGTGCTTTCTCCGCAGATACTTGGATATAAGGACAGGGCGATTGTATTGTTCCACGTATAGTGACTTGGATATTGAGATCACATCTCAAATCCAGATCTCGGGCCTCCCATAGATGCTTGATTAAATCAAGACCGTAAATCTAATCTTCTCATTGAATCTGAATCACATTCAGGTCAATGTCTAATATTTGGATCAAGATCATATTACTTCTCTACTGATAGGAGTCACTAAAATCCAGACCCGTTTCATAACTCCTTAGGAATGGAAGCATCATGGTTATACAATCGTTTATGATCACATCATCCTCAAGTATTCCCAATACATGTACATCCTGTTCACTGGAAGACTCAGAATAAACCCGAAGTATTAGATCAACTTTACATTGTCTACTTCATGGTTTTATCAGTAAGTTTCTCATTCGATCATTGGGAGTCAGTATCGATCATATACTTTCCAAAAGCATATATCATACCTAGGTCTTGATCATATACTTTCCAAAAGTATATATCAAACCTACAAATTCAGTCAAGCTTCCAAAGCGAGACGACCATGCACATGGAATTTGATTCTTCCCAATATGTCATGAGTGAGCTCATGTCTTCCGGTTCAGTAACTGAACATGTATGATCCCTTTGAGAGATCGTATTACTCATATGCCCTTATATGCACACCAGCGCGCCGGTGTATAGACCTTGATTAGGTCATCAACCTATTGGTCTGCCAAATGTACATACTCAGACATATAGTAACACATCTGTCTTCGGTCAGAGGATGCGTGACTATATCATGACAGCATACGATATAGGACTTTGGTTATCTCAATCTCGTTAAGTCAACTCTTTGACCTAACTAATCTGACACTTCCGAATCTCTATTCCTATGCAGAGGACCTGCATCAAGAGGTCGGTCAGATATCAGCCTAACTGAGAAAGGATTGCCATCTCCTACTCAGGTTGGAGATCATCTCTTAATAATCATTTGACGGTGCTTGATGAGTCCTCAATCTAACTCATTAGATATTCATCTAAGCACCAGCCTTTATGACTCAATAATTGAAACAACAGCTGTATGATCATTAAGATGGCCATGGTACATAACCCTAATTGTACTAAGGGACCTATTATGCACATTATATACTCTTTATTTCAGATTAAGGAGTGAATTGCTCGCCGTGGGCTCGCATGTCCAACAATCTCCCACTAGCCCAAAGAGTCATCGATGGGCTAATCATTTAAACCCACACTCATGTGACAATCATAGGCTATTTAAAAAATAGCTAGGTAAGCTTATCAGTCACTCTGTTCTCAAGAGACTACGCCAAGTCCTTTTACGGCAGTTGCATATCTCCTAGTAACAGTGCTCGCATCCAATGCGAATGTTGCATCTTATGCAACCAATACTCAATTTTGTTGGTTATAGTATCCTTGACACCACATCTTATTAATTATTATAACCAGTATTCCCATAATCCTTATTAAAATACCTTTATTCCTGGAGATCTCTATCTCCTAAGGTATCTACAGTTAAGACCCTTATAGATCACTATCTACAAGGTCTTAAACTTTTGAAGATAAGACTTTGAGATCACTATCTCTAAGTTTCATCATCTTTGAAGAT
Organism: Ottelia alismoides; assembly: GCA_037367405.1. Classification (NCBI taxonomy): domain Eukaryota; kingdom Viridiplantae; phylum Streptophyta; class Magnoliopsida; order Alismatales; family Hydrocharitaceae; genus Ottelia; species Ottelia alismoides. The sequence continues at coordinate 476,695 of JAZKJV010003573.1, read as the reverse complement.
ATTATTATTACTGCAATCAAGTGTTTTATCTCCATAGTAGGATTAGTAACAGTTTACTACTCCCACTACATGGTAGACATATGGCTTTTGTACATATCTAGCATACACTTCAGCTTTCTCGTAACTGATGCACAAGTGCAAGCAGTTCTAGCATTCACTTCCTCAACTCTTTGAGGTGCTATCCCTTTAGACAGGTCACTACCACATCTTAAGGGAAGGAAGCTTTTCTTGGAATTTTCCAGAAAAATGGAATAAGTCCAAGGTGTACTACTAATGCGACAGTCCCAATACCCTCTTCTCTTTGCTTCTGAATGACTTCAGAATTAAGATCTAAGAGGTATCCTTGAGATTGTATCTCAAGGTATGGAACAACCAAATTACAAAACACTTATTATTATCCTTATATCAGTCCATATGATTAGAATAATATCTACATTTAGCACGATGAACACAATGGCACTCCCACTAAGCTTCACATGGTTCATCAAGATTTTATTTGAAATCATAACATTTATAATTTCATTAAATCTTATGTTCCAGCTACAGGAAGCTTATTTGAGTCCAAATATGGAGTTCTTTAGCTTGCACACCTTGCTTTCCTCAACCATGAACCCCTGGGGCTACTTCATATGAATATCCTCAGAGAGGTATTTATAGAGGAATGCAATCTTGACTCTCATCATGAAGATGTCATAGTCAAGTTGTGTAGCTATAGTTAGCAATATTATGATGGGTTAAAGCAAGGTCACTGGAGAGCAAATCTCATCGCAAGCGATGTCTTCTCTTCAGTGTGTAGCTCATGGCTATGAACCGTGCTTTGAAGGTCTCTACCTTCTCATCAGGTTCCCTCTTTCTCTTGAAGATCCATTTACACCATAATGGATCTTATCCATATAGTTGGATCCTCGAGGGTCTATACACAACATTTGTATATGAAGTCTACCTTAGACTTTATTGCCAACATCCATCTTTCCATGATATGATCTTCAGAAGCATCATCACATGAAGTCAGATCATTATCAGACTCAACTGACACATGGAATACATCCTCAAACTTATTTGAAGAAGTATTAGTGTTTCATCTTCAATTATTCTTTTAGTTTCCGATTTCAGGAGCCTCATTATCTTCTAAAGATTAAATGAGTTCCTTTACTTCATTTTCATCTTGATTCCGAAGAGAGTCATCCTATAAGAATCATATTCTCAAAGATGAGATCTTTTAAGAATCTCAAGGTCATAAAGTAGGTATCCAATACCATCCTTTATTTTCCTAATGAAGTAGCACTCTCCAGTGCCAGATTCCAGCTTAATCACATGGAACCTTATTAAGAATATATATAATGTAGTCTCTACCACATTTATATATATACCATGAAACTAAGAGATAATTATGCTAAGATTAATCATTGATCAAATCATGTCACACATGATCAATTGTATCTCCCTACAACTCCATTGAGTTAAGGTTCATTAGGAGGATTGAGATAGGAATGTATTCACATCTCCATAAGATATTCCTTGAATTCATCTAATAGGTACAAGCTACCTTGGTTAGATCAAATTCATTTCATCTTCCTTCAAACTTTGGTTCTAAATCAAAATTGTGAAATCTTTGAACATTTCAAAGTTTTCTAAGTGAAGAGAAGAAATTTCATATCATACATAATCATCAATAGATATCACATATCCATGATGTTTACTATGATATAGATGATTCACATACATCAATATGTATGAGATCCTGAATACCTTGACATCTTACATCTTTCCCAAAAGAAAGATGCATTGGACATATTTTACTTTGAATACAATATTCATAAGTATGCAAGTTTTGAAATTTTAGACATTCTAAAGTTTCATCTCTTACTTGTCCATTGATCTTATTAATAGACATATGTCCAAAACATGATGTCAGATCATTGTCAAATGATCTTTATCCTCCTATTGATCTTTAAAGGTTTAATTTTCAGTATTAGAAATCTTAATGAACCATTCATTATTTTCTAATTTACTGGAGCCCACTAGATGTTAGATTACTATCTGAAATATCTCCATCATAACTCTTTATGATAGGTATATTCCAGATTTCATGTTTATTTCCATCATTTAGAAATAAACTATGAGTGTATTCTAATATCTAGGTCACAGAGACATTCTCTAAGACTAAGGGCTCTCCCACTGAAAATATGAAGTCTATTGATCCAATGGAAATTGTTGCAATAATTGCATCACTTCCAACATGGATGACCATTAAACCTTAAGATCAAATTTCTAATATTCTAATACAGATGCAACCAATTGCAAGTGTCATTAGAAGATTGAGACACAATTATTAGACTTTATCTTATCAAATAAGCAAGTCAATATCAATGATTATATGTAGATTAATCTGATGCACTATTTGATTCCTTCTCTAAGGATTCTAGATAGATTTGATAGTCATACTATCAACACATCAACTTATTGCAGTATTGGCATTCATTCAACTCTTTGGATGTCATATGGAAGTTACAGAAGTACAGTCAACTCTTTGACTATAATTCTTACTTGGGTCCAACCCATGCTTCCACTGCGCTCCCTTTATCTATACGCAACCATTGCTCAAGACAAAGGATCTCTTATGTAAAATTCAAAAGAATTTCAATATAAGAGTATTTCAACATTTATACATGCTTCATTCAATTCATACAATATGAATATTATGAAGCTTCATGAATGACAAAAGTATAGATAGTAGAATGATGACATTCATCGTATATACATCCATTTAGGTTCAGGTAGGTACTCAAACAATTTGAATACATCATCTCCTATAGAGCCACCGTTCTGCATGATGCAGAGAACCACATCATTCATGATTAAATGTCGAGAGCACATATGTATTCCAGAACATATTCTTAGATATTATAAGGATTATATGATAATTACGATCATTATCGACATGTTACTTCAAAAGTACATTCGATGAGATCAAGACTTATAGAGACATACAAACCCTAGGGTTTTAGTCCTATTGTCTTATTTAATCATCATTCCTCATTATTATGAGGAAACTTGCACATTGCAACCACATACATTATGTGTCCAATTGCAAGTACAATATTTGGATCATAGGTCCAATCCATGATATTCTACTGGTTATTATTGAGTATAACATTGAGTGGGATTCAAGAAGGATTATCTGAAATAATAAATTTGCATAAACATATTTAAATATATAATTTAGTTTGATTTAGGAATTTTATATCAAAGTTGTCTTGCTATGTCAACAATGAAAGTTCATTCCCTTAATCACTTTCAATGTAAGAGTTATACTTACCATTATATCTCAAGCAAGATCTGGGATCTCCTTCCTTATCTTTGTTACTAACCAATAATATGAGAACCTGTAACTTGGATAAAAAGAAGCGGGAGCACATTCCGCCTTGCAAGTCCAACTTGCATCTCCCAATTCGGTCTTTAACACCCGGGCCCACCACCCCTAAGGTGATGTTGACATGTCATTAATTGAACCAACCGTCAACAGGAATACAACTCGCTATGCACAATCCAATATCGCCCCAATAATATGAGGACCTGATATTGGGGTCACTACGCATACGTCCTTACTCTTTCGAGAAGCGACAAGCCCGATCCAAATGGATCATATGCAGGAGATGTCACTTCGGACAGGCGTCTCCTACATACAATATCTGACGACGGAACCCTTCGCCTTGACGGGAGACCATGGATGTCACTTATGTGATCCTTCATATCATATTCAAATTATAATTAATTATCATGAATCATATTCACATAATTAATTCTTCCAAGGGAAATAATAACTCTATTCATAATAGAGTGTTCTTAATTGGATATAATTAACTTAATCATATTAAATTAATTTTCAATCCAATTCAATCAACAAAGTTGATTTTACTTGAATATATAATATTATCTTAAAATACGAATTAATTAAAATTTTAATAATTAGAAAAAAATATCATGATCTCTCAGGCATCATTCGTTCCCTACCCGTTGTCATGGCCAGTACCGGCGGGAGTGGGACGGACCGCATACGTTGCAACCCGCTACCCCAGCGATCGCCGACTAGACACCATATCCGCCTCGGGAAAAAATAATGCCGAGTCAATCACTTTGTACTTGAGATGATCATTGGTTCTTCAACCGAAATTATACCATATAGTAATAATCAAAACATTTTTGATTATAAGGAAATTTGCTAGACAAATTCCCAATCCTATTCAAGCAATGAGTTTGTTGATTAAGTTTCCAATTTTGATCTAGATCAAATCTAATCAATTTATTGGTTGAGGCCAAGTCAGTTAAAGAAATAATCATCATCCAATATTTCTCAAATATTTTCCATAATTATTTCATGAAATAACAATTAATTTCATTAATTGACAATCACATGGTTCTTGATTAGGAAAGTAATTTCAGCAGTGACCCCTACTAACTAAAATTAGCATATCTCAATTAATTTAAATCCAAATTAAATAAAGTAAGTTTCCATACTTTGCTAACTTGATTTAAAACATAACCTATGTAATTTGCATGCATTTCGAGGTGTCTCTAAACAGTAATTAACTCCTTAATTATGTTAAGATTCGCAGTTCCCGTAACAGTGAATACATGTTCATTAAAACGACCATATCTTGAGCAAACAGAATCCAAATTACGTAAACTCAGATCCTATGGTTTCCTTATTTAATGGGGAATAAAATCCAAGTTTTATTTTCGTGTTTAAATAATTTAAACAGGGCCGAAAATAATTACTTAACAGAGATGCGAAAATGAAATGCGATAAAACTTTCGCAACCCTAACTAACTCAAGTCGCCTTCGGTTTTATGGATCGTATCCAAAACCTTCAACCTAAGGCTCTGATACCACTTGAAGGATATGGTTAGATCCTCAAGTGCATCACGGAAGCGTGAGCATCGTATCGAATACGACGAGGAGCGACTAGTCGCACTAGTTGCTCGATGCAGCGGAATTTAAAAAAATTTCGTACGACGAAAACACATGATCCAAGAACACTTCTCGGATAATTTCGTCTAAACTAAAAACAAGTAATAGGATTACCTCTTGAAGCGTGGTTGCAATCGAGTCTCTAAACGAAGAGACCTCCTGTCTCAAGTCCGATCCGACGGAGGAGACGCTTGCGAGCGCGGGGATGAACCGTGTGCTTCTCGCAATCTTTGTTAATGATCCAAGTGGTGGATCTCCTGATCTCGACACACAAGATCTGACGTCTTCTTCACGAGCGAGGCGCACCGAAGGAGACGGAGATCCACGAGAAGATGATCGGGCAGCATAATGACGACGCTGTGGCGATGGAGAATCTCTTTAGGGCATCCATGGTGGACGGCCATGAGAGGGAGAGAGAGAGAGAGAGAGTAGGCGTGTAGAGAGAAAGAGAGAGAGAGAGATGTGCTTCACAAGCATTGTGTAAAGAAGAACAATGGGGTGCCACTCCATTTATAGGGTTTTGGGATCCATGGATCTCAATCCATGGGACAACACAAATCCAATGGTTCTCTTTGATTGTGTTTCTTTCAATGGATAAGATTTACGTTGGTAAAAACCAACAACAATTAGTTTAATAAAAATCAAATATATGTAGAATATCATTTGATTTATATCAAATTAATCTCAATTAGAGAAATAGGAAAGGAGGCAAGCCTCCTTCCATGAATGGAGTGGACGGCCACCACATTCCATGTAGGAAATGTGGCCATCCACCCTCCTTACAAGGAAGGTGGCTTCTTCTCCTTCTATTTCATGAGATATATTATCCCATTAATTTTTCCAATATTTGCAACAACTTTTGTTGCAAATTATTTCACAAAAATAAATCTAATTTATTTTGTGAACATTGCAATCTTGCCATTAGAAATTTGTGAATCATATTCACATCCCAAAATGTAAATTACATTTTCAATTTAATGTCCAATGTGAATCCAATTCACATTAACATTTAATTAACAAATATAAATTACAAATATCTCTCTCTTATAAACTATAAATCACATTTATGACTAATATGGAGATTTCTATCCATTTTATTCATATCCATGATAATTAAATCATATTTAATCATCTTGGATCTCATTTCTCTTGTTCTCAAATAATATGAATCACATTCATATTACTTACATCTTTGATAATTAAATCACATTTAATTATCTCAGATAACTCTCTTTATAATATGAATCAAATTCATATTACTCATGATAATTAAATCATATTTAATTATCCATTTTCTCAATACTTGGATACATATATCAACAATAGAATTATCCATGAACTCCTTCAAGGATAATGTGCTTTCTCCGCAGATACTTGGAGATAAGGACAGGGCGATTGTATTGTTCCACGTATAGTGACTTGGATATTGAGATCACATCTCAAATCCAGATCCCGGGCTTCTCATAGATGCTTGATTAAATCAAGACCTTAAATCTAATCTTCTCATTGAATCTGAATCACATTCAGGTCAATGTCCTATATTTGGATCAACATCAGATTACTTCTCTACTGAGAGGAGTCACTAAAATCCAGACCCGTTTCATCACTCCCTAGAAATGGAAGTGTCATGGTTATACAATCATTTATGATCACATCATCCTCAGGTATTCCCAATACCTGTACATCCTGCATACTGGAAGACTCAGAATAAACCCGAAGTATTAGATCAACTTTACACTGTCTACTTCAGGGTTTTATCAGTAAGTTTCTCATTCGATCATTGGGAGTCGGTATCGATCATATACTTTCCAAAAGCATATATCATACCTAGGTCTTGATCATATACTTTCCAAAAGTATATATCAAACCTACAAATTCAGTCAAGCTTCCAAAGCGAGACGACCATGCACATGGAATTTGATTCTTCCCAATATGTCATGAGTGAGCTCATGTCTTCCGGTTCAGTAACTGAACATGTATGATCCCTTTGAGAGATCATATTACTCATATGCCCTTATATGCACACCAGCGCGCCGGTGTATAGACCTTGATTAGGTCATCAACCTATTGGTCTGCCAAATGTACATACTCAGACATATAGTAACACATCTGTCTTCGGTCACAGGATGCGTGACTATATCATGACAGCATACGATATAGGACTTTGGTTATCTCAATCTCGTGAAGTCAACTCTTTGACCTAACTAATCTGACACTTCTGAATCTCTATTCCTATGCAGAGGACCTGCATCAAGAGGTCGGTCAGATATCAGCCTAGCTGAGAAAGGATTGCCATCTCCTACTCAGGCTGGAGATCATCTCTTAATAATCATTTGGCGGTGCTTGATGAGTCCTCAATCTAACTCATTAGGTATTCATCTAAGCACCAGCCTTTATGATTCAATAATTGAATCAACAGCTGTATGATCATTAAGATGGCCATGGTACATAACCCTAATTGTACTAAGGGACCTATTATGCAATTTATATACTCTTTATGTCAGATTAAGGAGTGAATTGCAATGACATTTATTGCATAATGGCTCACCGTGGGCTTGCATGTCCAACACATCTCAACCTAGGTCATACTGAATCATCTGATGTCCATGTGCATATCGATCCCTTCTTGAACAAGTAGAGATTCCTCTGTAAGTGAACTCTTTATGTGGCATAGCTCTCTACTGAAATGCATATCTGGAGTCGGGCTACAGAAGGTGTCTATATGTGTAACCATCACACCATCTGACTCTCTACGCTGAATAGACCGTATGATCTGGGAAATATAAACAACTGACTCTCGTGCTGAAATATGTATTCTCAATCTGTGGTACTGAGATGTCTACTACAATTGATTGCTCATCTGGATATGATGTGAACTCCGTATTTATATGTGAACAGTCATCTGAAGAACTAGGTACCATGTCATCTACCTCATCCTTGTGGTTATCAAAATAAATGCTCTCACAATCAAGAGATTGTGTCTCATCTATGTGCTGAAAATCCTCTACAAGATTGGTATCCTCTGAAGTAAATGATAATATTGATCTGGGACTGCTAAATCCTCTCGCCATCTTAATGTGTATCTCTCCACTATCTTGCGGAATGATACTCTCCCAGCATCATAATCAAAGAGTGCTCTTGTTGTCTGCAAGAAGGGTCTCCCGAGAATGATTGGAGCAAGGTGTAACTACATAGGACACGTCATATTTAGGATAGTAAAGTCTGCGGGAAACTGCAAGCCCTGAACGGTTATGATAATGTTCTTTAACACACCTCAAGGTCTCTTTACAGATCGATCTGCAAACTGAAGTATTGCTCGAGATTTGTGAAGAGGACCTAGCTTGATCTTATCATGCAAAGAAGATGGAAATTAATCGAGGAACCATTATCTAAGAGAGTATAATGGAATGCAGCATCTGCAATCTGACATGTGACATAGTGAGCTCCAAAATCTGTCTTCTTCTTAGGTACCTTATTCTGAATAGCACATGAAGTCTCCTTAGTCAATACATCTTTCTCAACTCATGATCTCTTTTTCCTACATGTAGTGTATTTGTTCCTTAACTGATTCTTGAGCGTAGGAAAATGATCCAAGGCATCGTGAAGTGGAATCTTCAGAAAAATAAGATCTTTTAATATACGATCTGGAGTGACAACATTCTTTTTGGGTTTTTTCTTTCCTTTTCCATACAAAGCATCGGGAAAAGGAGCAATCTCTGGAACAACAAAATCAACATTTTTTTTCAAATCAGGATCAACATGTACATCGAGAGTCTCAGAAGTATGTACAAAACTCTAGAATGGGAGAAGAAACATCTGTATTAGGAGTGTCTGCATGGTTAGGCATTGTATCGTCGTCTGATTCGCCTATGTCCATGTAAACTATCTCGGCATCGCTCCCCTCTCCCTCGTCATCAGATAGGACATTACAATGATCCTCATCATCATGGTGGTCCTCCTCCTCAACATCAGGATGTCTATCATGGATCGGTTCTTGCTCCTCATCATGTGCCCTCTCCTCTCTCGATCAAGTGCTCGTGGTGATCTACCACTCCTGGATGAATGAAGTTAGATAAAAATTCACGAAAAGAGATCGTACATGTAGTGTTGTCTACCTGATCTGGGTGCCTCATCTTGTTGTTCGGGTTCATCTGAGGTTGGGCTAGGAAAGTGATCTTGGTTGAAGTTAACTTATCCAGACGATGGTTAACCCACTCCATCTCTGTCTTGTGTACGGTCTGGAGCATGCTCAACATGTCCATGATTTCGTTTAGTGTCAAGGACTGTGAATATATCTCAGACATAGGGTGGTGACCCTGACTGTCTACTCTCTCCATCCTAGGAGTGTGTTGTTGTGGTGCGTACGGTTGAGGAGATCTCTATGGTGTATACGAAGATTGTTGTTGCTACTAGTAATGATGTGGTTGTGAATGTGAAGCAGGGTACTGAAAAGAATGTGGTCTCTGATATACGTGCTAGTGAGACTATTGTTGTATGTACTGTTAGAGGTGCTGGAAATATGGACGTCCATGCTACGAATGATTGTAGTATTGTTGTTGCTTCTGGTATATGCTCTAAGGAGTGAAGTGTGGTGAAGGCTGAATCAGAGCGTACCATATCGCGTTGATCTCAAGAGTGGCCTGATAATCAACATCTATATCTCTAGGGCTGGAGATCTGGCTCGAATCGACATTGGATGGATCCTCATGCCAATCAATATGCAGAGTCTCAGTAGGTTGAACCAGCTCGCTCTAAACAAACTGAATCTGACGGATGGAAGGAGCGAGTAAAGATCTCCGAACAGGCTGAGAAGTAGAAGAAGGACAGGACTGCTTGTAGTGAAGCTGCAAATCCATCACCTTCTTTGTCAGATCGCTCAACAGCTGGGGAAGTGATGAGAGTTTCTCCAACTCTCGTAGTGGCTACAAATCCTGAACTTGCTTCTGAATCACGTTGACTAATGCCAGCTTCTCACTAATAAATCCCATGTCGGGTCGTGATTTAGACTCTGAAACATGCGCCACCTTTTGGTGTTCTCGCTGATGTGGTGGTTGTGGACCCTTCTGGAATTCCTGCATAGAATCGACAACTCGTGAGTTCTCTACCATTGCCCCAAAGATTGACCAGATAGACTCGGCATTCCTATTGAGATAACTACCGCCACATGCGGTGCTCACTAAGCCATGTACATCCGGCTGGAGTCCTCCAAAAATAGTTATGTACTAGCACCTTTAATGGTATGTCATGATGTGGGCATCTTTCAGTAAGATCATTGAATCAATACCATGCATCATGGAATGATTTATGTGGTAATTGTGTAAAATAGGAGATTTGACTCCTCATCATGTTGTTCGTCCTAGAGGAAAATTTACACAGGAATGTGGACTTTAGATTGTCCCACGTAGAGATCTCCCTCCCTAAATGACTCAGCCAGTAGAGTGCCTTATCTGCTAAGGAAAAGGGGAAGGACTTGAGGCGTATAGCCTCTTGCGTAACTCCTGTGTAACCACAAATCATTTTGAAATGCTATAAAAAGGTAAACAGCTCCTCTGTAGCATTCCCATAATACTTGAGAAGCAAGGAAATAAAGGACGGTCTCAGCTCGTATGACCCTTGATTCGGTGGTAAGCGAATCCAGTGGTGTAACGTCCTGGATCCTGGGTCATACTCATCTCTCGATGTTGCGGGAACCATGGCAGGCGGTGGTGGGTTTCCGGCTCATGCTCTCAGTGCATCTATCTCAGCTCTCAGCTTATCCTAGACTCTACACTGATCTCTAATCTGTAGGCTCATTTGTTGCAGTGTATCAACAATCCCCGTAGTAGTATCTGAGGCTGGATTAGGTCTATCATCTGTGTGTCTCTCCCCAGTCGATTGGTCCTCAGCTGGCCTCTCCTCAACTAGTCCCTTCCCTCTAGGCATTGTCTTTGAATCCTCTGGGAAGGAAAAAGTCTCATAAGAAGTCGGTGAGAAATGTATATGAGAAATAGATGAAAATTTACGGCATGGGTCTGCCTCAACAGAAGGGTCGGGAAGCGAGGGAGTCTGGGTCTGACTCTCCTCGTGACTAGATGGGATCAACTCAGGAAGAGGGTTATCTTGAGTCTGTGAAGACGTACGACAAATGGTGGATGGTCGAAAGCTCACGGAGTCTGAGCGCAAAATCCATCGAGTCGTCATCTTCAATGTCAAAAGGATATCGAGAGGGAGCACGAAGTCAAGTCAAAATCATGAGTGTGAAGGCATATGAGATGCGATGTAACGCACACCTCGCATACAAACACAATGCAACCCCAAAATTTACCAACACAACCCGGTGGTGACTGTAAAAGCTCAGCCGTTTATCTTTTTGCTTTAGGGTTATTTGGCAAACAGGTCTTTTCACATATTAGCGTGAGTTGATAGGTGCCAGAAACTTCCCCAGAATACTGTCACGAGTTCTTACAAGAAATCACCTATTCTCAGCCAATATGGGAGTAAGTACGGACCGTTTTCGGCTACCCATGTTACCTGAGGACCATGTTATTGCAGTGTCTTCTAAACCTCCCACTCTGTTAAGGAATCTTAGATCAGTTCCAGCTACTCAAGAGTCCCCACAGAAGATTAAGTGATTAAATGTATGAACTAAGTAGTACTTCAAAAGAAATCCAGATCCTGGCTCTACCTTAAGGGTCGTCTCTCACTCACAGATCTGGAGAGTACCTGCAATTCATGCGTTGGGGATCGCTCTCCCAGAACAAATGAATCCTTTACGTTTAATTTTAGGTCAAATAATGTTAGCAGTCTTGATTTTAGTTTTCGGTTATCTCTTTTTTTTGTATTTTCAGAGAACGCTTGGAATTTTTTGTATTTTTATCCTAAATAAGCATGCATCTAGGTTGTGAGTCGTAAAACTAGATACGAAGGACAAGTAGAGAAAAAAATCAAAAAAACTAAGAAATCACCTAGCCTCGAAAAATCCACGAAAAAATCGTCGAGAAAAATGCGATGCGAGAAAAGTTGTGATTGGTGCTCTGCTCCCACAACTACACATCACTTGGTGAAACAGACCTTGAGAAAGAGAGGGAGGAAGGTACAAGTTGGGATGCCCTTACGGGGCCCCTTCTATGAAAATAGAAAAATGTATCCCCCTCACAAAAATACAAAAAATAATACGAATACAAAGATAATAAAATCTGCTAACAAATTCTAATCCTCTACAACTGACTCGTAGAGAAAGAGTCGGTCTCTGCAGTCTCAATTGATTCGGCTTCCGAAGAAGTCAGTTGATCCTGTAGGCCCTGCAAATCGAAAATCGTAAAAAATCAAAGAAAATCGATGAAAACCATAAAAGCTGTAAAAGCCGTAAAAGTTGTAAAACTAATTGAAAGAAAATCTAAGAAAATCAGAAAAACTGTAAAAATCAAGAAGAAAGAAAAATCGCAAAATAAAGTCAAAATGCGAAGTATAGCTAACGCCTCCCTGGCAATTGCGCCATTTTGATAACCGAATCTAAATATGTGGTTGTAGGGAGTGACTCAGAAAAAGTGAAGAAATGGACTATTATCGAGTACGAGTCAGAAAATCAGAGACTCTTAATCGTCCTCAGCAACGGCGTCATTTTGATACTCGGATCTAACTTGTGGTTTAAGAAAAGTATCGATGTAGAGAACCGTGAAGACAGATTCGATTAATCAAACAAAATTTGATAAAATAGGAGAGAGAGAGAGAGAGAGGTGAATACATGGAACCTTACACTATTTTATTTATCCAGGTAAGTGTGCCTAGGTCGAACTCAAGGAGACAGAATATCAATACCACGGCTTTTGAGAAGAAGAGGAATATCGTAATTTTTATTTCTTCTCAAAAAAGAACGAGAAGTTGGGAAAACCTTTTTAATTGATTTTTAATTTTGAAATTTTTATTTTATTTTTATCTTTTCCAAATTTTATTTAATTTTCAAAGTGACATTTTTCAAGACAAATTTATCTACGATATAGTAGGTGAAAAATAGAGCAGATATGTGGTACTATATAGTAGATAAAAGTCATTCGAGCTATGGCTCAAAAAGTACTCAAATAAAGTCAAGAAGGATCGAAGATCGAAGAACAAAGTCTTGATTACAATCCTTAAAAATTGATTCGAATCACAATATAGAAAAAAAATACCACGATGATAGAATAATGTCCAAGGTCCACAAAATAGTCCAAAAATATTCAAAAATCAATGTAAGAAAATACAAGTAAAAAGATAGAGGTTGTCTCTCAATTAGGTCCCTGGTCTCTCAAATAGGTCCCTAGCCAGGGATCTATTTGTAAGAAAAAACTCTTGAATTTGTAAATAGGTCCCTACGCAAGGACGTATTTGCAAAATGGCAAACTTCTGGAGGCAGAAATGTATTCTGAAAATAGTAGGGGCAAATAATGCAATTTCTCCACTATTTGGGCTTGACGACTTAGATTAGATTGTGCAGGCGCGATCTGAACCGTTGATTGATAGACATGTGTCACAAGGTTGTAGATCGTATTCTTCAAATTGTTCTTCTCCAAAATGGAAGCTCAGTGGCGGCGATGTCTTCTTCCTCAATCTCTGGTCGATCTCCAACTTTGTTAGGCTCTGGCAGTCCTCCAACAGGGCCAGGAGGAGGTCTGCTACCTCCTTCGAGCTCGCCTGCAGTGGGGGGATTTGAGGGAGGCAGTGGCGATGTCTAGAAAGATGGTCGGATAGGGTTTGAAGGCATGGATGATGCTCTGCAACTGATTTAACCAATCGATGAGAGTGTGATGAACTCCATATAGTTAATCTGATGAAGACGAATACTCCAAAAGCTCGTTCAATCCTGCAATCAAAGATTTGTTGCTCGATCCGTTTAAGAATCAGCTTAAGAAGTTAGGGTACTTTGCAAGACCATGTAGTTTCCAGGAATTGAATTGGGAGCGAAAATTAGATTGATTTGTAAGAGAATGAAACTTGATCTTTAGTTGTGATTTGAGATGATGATTAGAAAGATCTAACCAGGATTAACTAGACTAATTAGGCACGAATTTTGAAGAAATTAAAAGAAATGGATGAAGGAATGCACCTGTGAAATGAGGTTGTATGAACCTCTGTCGTAGCTTGGCGGGCGGTGTTCACCGGAGCTCTACGCACGCTGTGGCATAATGCAAGGCGGTGCTCCAGCCATGGAACTATCCTCCGGACCTTCCTCCTCCACGCGGGTCGACGACAAGGCTCTATCACTGTCGGTGGTGGCCTAGGCACAACGAAGAAGATGGAGGTCGGCTACTAAATCTGGTAGTTAGGAAGAGTTGGTTTGAAAGTGGTGAAGTTCATGGAGTTTTATAGGAGAATCGGTGAGTAGTTACGTATAGATCAATGGATGGGGTGTATTATGGATGTTAGGAGATTAAAATGGAGGGTTTATATCGGGTTTTGGATGAACGAGGAACGTGGGAAAATTTGGAGAAGTTAGGGAGTTGGAACAGAAGCTGCAATAGCTTCTTGGTAAAAGATGCACCATGTGCTGACACGTGTCAGCACCTGATTGGCATGATGGTGAAAATATATTATAAAGTATATATTATATAATAAATAATGTTATTTAAAATAGGTATAGAATGAAAAATGTAAAAAATTAATTTATCTAAATTATGAGATAATTAATTTTTATAAATAATAACGAATTTATGAAATATAAATATTATATTAATAAATGAGGATGGGGAGCTTGCACCAAGGTGCATGTAACTTTACATGCACCGGCACTTATATCTTCCACATTTTTTTACTTTTTTTAAAAATACCACCATGTATATTCACCCATATATCCCTCCAATATTTCATTCGAATTTCGTCAGAAACAGAGACTCCTAAGACCTCCATCCAGAACAGATCGATTACAGCAATTCTAAGACCGTTAAAATTACATGTTCTGGATGGAGGTCATAGGAGTCTCTGTTTCTGACGAAATTCGAATGACATCTTGGAGGGATATATGGATGAATATATATGATGGTTTTTTGAAAAAAGTAAAAATGTGGAAGATACAAGCGCCGGTGCATGTAAAGTTACATGCACCTTGGTGCAAGCTCCCATCCTCTTAATAAATAAATATATAGAATACTTAATAAATAGGTATTTGATTTTTACTTTAATAAAATAATAATTAATATATCATTTTTATAATTTATTAATTAATAAGATTATAAATAATGTATTCATGACTTTTGTGGATTTTAATAAATCAATTTAAATAGATTAATAAATATGGATATGTTATACAATTCAAATTTACCTATAAATTATGGTTTTTTATTTATTTAAAATAATAAA
Source organism: Ottelia alismoides (assembly GCA_037367405.1). Taxonomy (NCBI): domain Eukaryota; kingdom Viridiplantae; phylum Streptophyta; class Magnoliopsida; order Alismatales; family Hydrocharitaceae; genus Ottelia; species Ottelia alismoides. The sequence continues at coordinate 461,412 of JAZKJV010003573.1, read as the reverse complement.
TGATGTCAAAAAATTATGAAATAAATCATGGTTAAACTCTAGATCAAGAAAATAATTAAAAATTATAAAATCATTAAAACTATGATTAATGTGTTCTAGAGAAAATAAATAACCCATAAACCCAATTGTGATTAGGTCCCAAAATCGACTTTTTGCAACCAGACTCTGATTTTAGTGAAATCACCTTCATTAATCAGACAATATTATTTTATGAATTTTAAAGGTGAGTAGAGTGAAACTAGAGTTCGTATGAGAAAGTTATGGTGTTCGGAAGTTGAGAATTTGACAATTTACCAATTGGATTTCTTGGTATATATACAAGATGTTATTTTTAACTTATTTTTATATTTTTCTGTACATTTTTAGAAATAATTGGGAAAAGAGTTTGGTGAAAAATATGTTCATATGAATTAATTACTAATCATTGAAAGTTTTGGCAATTATTGTATAAATAATGAAGAATGTGTGGAGTGAATAATTAATTGATTTTTTACTATTTTCTTTCCTTAGCTCCCCCTACTTATTTGTTTGTCGACCAATCCATGCTGACTTGGTCTTGGGGGTTAGGTTATAAATATATTTTTTAGCTATATTTATTTTATAAGTCATATTGTACATATATACATATCTACAATATATCTTTTTTGTTTTCTTTATTATCATGATTTCGGATTAATAAAAGTGCACTTTTATTCATGAGTATGGTTTTGTTAAAAGATGGAAATTAATGAGTATTCACATGTATTTGTTAAGGTTTTTAAGATAAAATGCAGACAGAATGTTAATGAATCATGGATTCATCAGTGTCCCGAGCACATTGTGCAATATTTTTCTGTGAAGTCAATTTTGTATTTTTCTTTGTATTTTATATATAATGTTCATGTAGAGGGTTTTATTATTTGAGGCTTAAAAATAAATAAATAAAATTGGTCCCAAAAAGCAACCATGGGCAATTTAAATTAGGGTTTTGTGTGTGATTTTTTGTGTCTTCCTGTACAGTTCTTTTGTCCTATCTCCCCCTACTTTTTTCCTTGTTGACCAAGTCATCATGAAGACCGAGTCTTGGGGTTTAGAGTCCCTTAGTTTCTTTGACACTTCATTCCTTTTCTTTTCTTTCCTTTATTCTATTATTTTGGAATTAAATGCAATATCTATACATTATTTGACACAGAATAGAGTTTTTATTTTGGCAAATTAATGATATATACATGCATTTAGATAGGAATTTAAGGCCAAAATGAAAGAATAAAGGTGATGAAGTGAGGGTTAATCAGGGAGGGAGGGCTCCATCATAGCTAAGCCTCACTCGGGGTTTGCTATTGCTTGAAGGTCATGTGTCCAACCCACAGACTAAGGGCTCTCACCATAGGGCATAGATGCCCCTCCGTCACCTCCTACATAGGCCAACCAGGCATGCAACTCCGCCGCCACCTAAAATACTGCTATAAAACCCTCTTTATGGGTTTCAATCTTATCGGCATGAGGCATAATACCCCTCATTGTATCACATGGTATTTCGCATAGCCCACACATTCTAATTTCTCACCATAGGATAGATTCTTGTGAAACCTAGTTCTCGTGCAGGACCATTCCAGATCTTTTTGTAGCCCAATTCTCGAACAGCTCTTTCAAGACAAATCGCCACAACCTTATTGTTGTGCATCTCAGTTTTGTGCAGCTCTTCCAGATGGTAATTTAATTGATTTCTTGCTAGATTACATCCACATTATCGAATAGTGAAGGGGAAGTTTCTCATGTCAAATACCTTAATGTCATTACGACCTTTTTTGTCTGACTTCGGGAGCTACAGATCTCTGCTGGTCATATCATCTCTATGCATCCTATAAAGAACTTTACATTGTCTCCTCTGGAAGGGAAGGTCCACACATATTTTTTGGTGGACGAGGTCGTGACTTTGGTCGTGGTTGTGGATGTGACATAGGTTGTGGTTGTGACATAGGATGTGGCATTGACTCAGGTCATGGTCGTGGTCGTGACTCTAGTTATCAATAGTACCTTCACTGCCGGCATTGGAATCATTCATCAGAGCGGTGTTGGGAAATATTTGGCTATACTCCTGATTATCCTCTAGCCAGTATTGCATCTACATCTAACTATGATCAGAACTCTAGTGTACAAACAGTCCAACTCACTGCTACTAACTACTCATGACTGATGCGGTTGCTTCAGAACTCCGGTGCCACTCCAAGCTCTAGTTTCATTGTTCTCATGACTTTCCTTTGAGTGTACTATCTATTCATAAGCTTTATGGTGAACTAAATTTCCATGCATTTTATGAGCTCTTTTCTACTTCCAGGACATCTAATTGATGTGGATTTTTGGTGGGGGCATGAGAAGAATGACATCTACTATCTTTAGATACTACTTTTGATGGTGTTGTGTCGATCTCCACTTATCCATTCCTACGGCATTTGCTTCTTGGGCACCAACCTGTCAAAGCCCTCTCCATGATGTTTCCTAAACTCTCCTCTTTGAAGCTGTTTGAGTGTGAGGCCTATCAGTTCAGCAAATATCATAGGACTTTCATTTCTCCTAGGACCGAGACACGTCTGACTTTACCTTTTTCTTTGGTTCATTGTGAAGTCTGGGACCTTGTCCAGACCGCACTTTGGGTGCTTATAAATATTTTGTGGTCTTCCTACACAATTATAGAAAGTCTTCTTAGGTATGTCTAATAAATAAATGATCGTAGATTAATAAAATTGTCAAGTCTTTCTTTTAGTTATGAAAAAATTTATTTGCTTGTGTGCAAACTATATGGATTGATGATGCTCTTGAGTTTACCCAACAAGATTTGGTCTTATTCTTTGAGTCTCATGGGACTTCATCAGACTTCTTGTCCATATACCTCCTAGTTCTTGACATTGCACCATTATTATTCACTCACATGAAGGCCCATAAGACCTACTAGGGGATGCCATTATTGTGTTTATTCATCTTGTAAACAGTGTCCCATTATCTATTGTGAAGGATGTAGTTTCTTCATGCCCTTTAGGTTCGGCACTTGGAATTTATTTCCTTCATTAGTTATGTACAACTTGATATCAAAAGAGGTATGGTCTAGGCATCTCCTTTATTATTCTAATTTCAAGATTTTTAGTTGTCATAGATATAAATATGTTATATGAGAGAAACTTGAATCTAGATATTTAAATGCATATATCATGGGTGCGTCTCAACTATGCAGGGTTATATACTATGGTTTCTTGATTCGAGATCATGAACTTTATGATTATGAATAATGTCATATTTAATATGTTTGTATTTTATCTCCTAAGAATAGTTTCATTATTCTTTCTTCTAGTGCAGATGCAGATGTGAGTACCGACAAGCAGGTGAAGCTTGAGATTTATTTAGTCCAACTACATCATGGTTATTTATCTAACTCGGTAGAAGAGATGGAAAGAATAACATGTGATGATGAGGAATGCACTGCAAATAAATGAAGATGGAAGCTGAAAAAGCCACCTTCTAAATGTGTTGATTTAACATTTATGTATGCATTATTTATTATAGATAGTAAACATGTGATGTACATGAGATGGACAATTTTTTTGGAAGCCATCTCATTATTAATACTCCGTGTATCCCAATCACACTGTGCATTATTTGTATGTGCAATTAATTTTGTATTTTATATGTATTATTATATACATGTTTCATGTTGAGGGTTTTGTTATTTAAGATGTGTAGAATGTAAAATAAAATAGGGTAAAAAAGGCTATTTACTAATGAATTAAATTAGGGTGTATGCATGTTATCTCGACAATTATTGAGACATATCTCCTCCTACTTTATTCATGGTCGACCAAGTAAATATTTACTTAGTCTCAGAGTTTAGGGTCATTTAGTATTTTCAATACTTCATTTATTTTTCTTTTCTTTCCTTTATTCGTTTATTTTCGAATTAAATATATGTATTTATGCGATAATTATAGGTTAAATAATGAATGCTATTTTGTAAAAATTAATACTATTTACATGCATTTAACTATAAATTTAAGGCTAAAATGAAAGAATAAATATGATGAAATGGAGATTCATCGCTCACCAAGAGCTCAAGGTGCTTGGTGATTTGGTCTAGTTTGTTCAGGTTCTTCGTTCTCTATTCAATTACAGCTAACTTCTCAAGGTCATGTGATCATTTCTCAATAATGTTCACTTTGGACAGGTGGCTCCCAATGATGCTCAGGTTGATCTCTCATCCATGTCCTCATCATGAGATGTCACCATATTGACGAGCTTGTGGTGGATCTGGGACTACTACGGGTACGCATAGGATGAAGATAGAGCAGCCTCTCCTTCAGTTATTTCTTTGAATATCTATAGTGCCAAACAATGTCTTCACTCTTATTGAAATGAGATCTGCCACACATGTGGCATCAATCAGCCTCTAGCCTTCTTATGTGAGGCCTCCAAAGAAGTCTTGGACCAAGCTAGTTCTAAGGATGTCATGGTGGGGTCACTTCTCCTGCAAATCTTTGAACCTCTCCCAGGCTTCGTGAATGGACTCGTGCAATCCTTGGAAGAAATTTGAGATACGAGAGCGCATCTAGTTCAGATGACCGAGATGGTAGTACTTGTGGAGTAATTCTAACTTGATCTCCTCGCAGGTCATCAATACCTTCTCTAAATGATTAATCCAATATAAAGCCTTGCCCTGAAGGCTAAAGGGAAAGGAAGTCATCTTCACTACACTTAACGAGATGTTACGATAGTCAGTAATGCCACAGATACGGCCGAAGTGCTATAGATGGATATAGGGTTCCTCATTGGTGTTCCCGTGGAATGAGGGAAGAAGAGACAAGAGTTGCGGCTTGTGCTCAAAGTGTCTGTGGATCGGTGGAATCTGGATCCACTCAGTCACTTGGCCAGTGCCAGGATTATAAGTCTCTTTCAGTATAGGCTTGGGAGCCTTTCTTCTTTCCTCATCTTCCCCTCCACGAGGTCCATCTGCATGTTCCTGTTATCCTCCTCATGTGTTCTCTCAGTCTCTCCTCAGATCCCATAGCGTCTCTTAGAAGGCGGCTTGAGTTTTGGCATGTGCAATCAGTTGTGTCTGGATTTCCTGTATAGAGGTGAGCATCTGAGCATTGACTTACTTATACTCTACTTGGTGTGCCTTCTCTTTCTGTAGAGTCATCTCTAAATCAGACTTAGAAGCAATCTAATCCTGATCAGGTTGCATATCTACATGATGAAATTAATTCTGATTAGTCTTGAATTGTGCACTAGATGCAGAGAGGTGTTTGAGATTAGGGTTAATTCTGAACATTATTGAATCAGGCAATGTGTATGGAGACAAGCGATCTCCATCCACAAAGGAGGAATGTCATGAAAAAAGTGATCTCGGTTTATTTGAGATAAAGAAGACATGGAGTCTTGAGAGTGGTTCGCAAAGTCCAAGCTGGTCTCTCTAGAATCGTCCTAATTTATTAGAGATGTTGAAGTCGTGGAATCAATGTGGTCGTCTGCGGAGTCCATACTAAGCCATACAAAACCCACATCTTGAATAACAAAAGGAACGAGATAGTGATTCACAAGGAAATAGAAGAAGAAAAAAAAAGGCTCAAAAGTGATCGGGGATGAAAAGAAAGACAGAAAAGAAGTCGGGATGAAGGGCGTAGAGGCATAATACTTTTGATCTTGACCAAGTTAAAACTAATAAACCAATCCTCAAAATAAGGGTAGTTCACTAACACAACACGTGAAGTTGCCAGAGTTCGGTTGTTATCTTGGTAGTTTTTATTGTTATTAATGAGGCAATCTTGTAACAAGTCCTTATCGGCTAACCCTATAGGACAGTGAGTCCTACTAGACAAGTGTCATGCACTTCCCACTTCCTTTGTAACATGTAGCATGTACTTTTTTTAAGGGTCCTTGTTATTGGGTCTGGATCCACTAACTGCCAATGAAGTAGGGAAAGGAAGCCAATAAGTGAATTAAATACTTCCCCCTAGCAGGATACTTAGATGTGGTACGTTGAGATAGGGATCTGATGTTGTAGTTCCCTTTTGCTCAGTACTTCAGACTACATCTGCAAGCATGCTCAACCCTACTCACCCATATTGAATCCAGACAATAAACAATGCAGTACCCAGGCTGGGATTTTAGCTCTAAATCCTAGGGTCGTGCCTCACTCTATCTGGAATATACCTGAAAACAATGTGAGCTTTATGAACCCAATCCAATGAAGTCCATTAACCGATTTTAATTTTGGTCAAAGGTTTTCTTAGTAGACCTTTTTTTATTTTTTGGAGTTTTTTTATTATCAATTTTCTAAGTCCAAGAAAATAGGGGGAGAAGTTGGAAAAGCTGATGCATGAGAAACTATGAATGTGAATGCAAAGTCAGAAATGTATACCTTGCTCCTGCACTCTACAGACAAAGTGATCTGTGTATAAATTTGAACTAATCTATATGCAATTTTGAAATCACCCTAGGTACAAGAATTTATATTAACGTGAAGCACATGTTGATTTAACTAAGTCCAAGCATAGTGAACTATAGGACATGGAGTATAATTAGGATGTGGATCTAGTTATTGGACAAGCAATCCTAAGTATCTACAGGCTCAATCAGCGAAGACGTGAAATAGAAAAAAAGGTGAAAATACAAATCATGAGAAATAACAAAAAATAAATTGGAATATAGGGAGGACAAAAGGGTAGAATGCGAGAAAAATATGAGAAACCCAATTGGACCCTCTAGGTGAACAAACATCTGATGAAATTGGTCTAGGGAGTAAAAGTGTCCAGTGTCTTGTCCGATATTATTACAAATAATAACAAATATCTCTCTTACCAAAATAAAAATAAAAACTATGCTAATTCTCATTTTTTTGCTTCTGCTCCTCTCGGTCTCCTGCAGCTTTGATGCTCTCTCCTATCACCCTATAAAGAATGATCCAATCTCCACGTCACTTGGGTGCACCGGCTCTCCTAAGAAAGTCATCCTCGCTCCGTAGGGTCTCATAGTAATGTCAACAAAAGAGATGGATTAGCACATATAAGCAGTTATTGAATAAAAAATAAAGAAGAAAATGAAATAAAATAGATAGCTATGTACAGTCCACATATTTCTCCCCGACGACAATGCCACTTGACAATTCAACGGTCAATCTACTAAGGCCAACAAAGGTAGCCTAGCAATCATTGTGGCAACAATCGCTAAATCGATCAACGGTTAACCCACAATGTGATGAATAAATCAATAAATGTGATGCGAGTTAAAAATTATTATAACTCTACAATGTAAGTATATAGGTGTAAGAACATGTAGATTCGAACACATGAAGCAAACGGTATAGATTGGATAACTATTATTAATAAATTCTAATTAATAATAATTATTTTAGTTCTTTCTTGATTTTTCATTTTTTTTATGTGTGTTTTAAATTATATTTAATTTTTATAGAATTTTAAATTTTTTATTTTTTATAATTTAAAATTTTTAATTTAATATCTTTTAATTTCATAATTTTTAAATTCCTTCTCATTTTTAAAATAAAATATATAATTATATATAATAATGATGATGTTATATATTACATAAGTAATATATAAGATACTAATTATATACAGGGTATTATATTTTTAAATATATCAAAATACAATCAAAATACACGATATAAAATACTATTGTAATTTTTATAATTTTCTCAATTTTTTGTAATTTTTAAAGATTTTTTGCTAATATTTAGGTAATTTTTAAGTAATAAATATATCAAAAAAGTGGATAGATTAATTATCTGAGATTATTTTAGGTTTAATAAATATAAATAAGTCTTAAAATTAACCTAAATTTATTTTTAATATATAATATACATAATATAGCAAAATCAAGAATGAAAGATATATTTTTAGGTTTTTTGATAATTTCTATTAAGTTTTATAAGGTTTTTAGGATTTTGTGATTTTTAGGTTTATATTTTGAATTTTTTTAGGGATTTTTGGATATGTGGTAATATATCAAATAGTAATATATTTTTGAGGATTTTTGCTAAAGTTTTTCTAATTTTATGGTTTTTATATTTAGACAGAACAAATATGCCTATTTTATATTTTTAATAATAAGGAAAATTATCGAAAAAGTCAAATGAAATTGTGTAAGGATAACCATGATATCAGGCATATGGTAATTTTCCTACAATTTAAGAGCAATAAAAACATTTAATATGATAAATATTCACTAAATAAAAAGTCTACATATAGAGAGACCTAACTATAATTTAAATAAATATTAATGCATTAAACAATAGGTCCTAGGAACTTAAGGGCACATATCTAAAATTTTCAAAGCTACATATGAGGCAGAAGGACCTTTTTGTAATTTTACTAGAATCTGAGGTCCAACATGCAATTTACACTAAAATAATTACACTTAATTTTGTATTTACAGAACTAAAAGGAAATACAAAAAGGCAAGCGGGTTTTAATGAAATTATTCCAAAAGTCATGTTAATCGACATTCTACGTACGCTCACTTAAGTGTTTTGATGGTTGAGATGCATAGGTACCTCTTCGCAGATGGAGGACCGATATTAGATCTCGACCATGATCTCATGGCTGTGAGGTGCTCAATTCAATGGTAGATTCTTCTCCAAGAGGTGCATTCTTGATCGGACGGTATTGAGGGGCTTTGGAAGAACAGCTCAAGAACATTGTATTGGGGCCCTTCAATCTCCACCCCAAGTCAGCTTTGAGACTCGGTTGAGCTGCTGACATGCTCGTTCTCTTCCTGATAGTGGTCTATAGCTGCAGGTGCCCTCATATAGGTCCAGAACTCATCGATGGAGGCCTGGAGGTCGGGGAAGAAGCAAGACACCTGGAGGTCTTGTGCAGAATTAAATCAACCCCAACTAGGGTTCTTTAGAGTGCAAACCTGCACAAGAAGAAAGGGAAGACAATGGCGATGGGCCGTGTCCCTTTATTAGGCGGGAATGGTCGAGGATGGGGAAGAGCTGAGGTCTCCTATGAAGGCAGGGGAGATGGAGACCTAAATCCTTGATCTGTGCAAGATCAGAGGGAATGGAAGTGGTATGGAGATGGAGAAATGAAAGGACAAAGTGATGTGGTGGTCGAATACTGGTTGAACAAGCGAAACACTGGCCAGAGCTCTAGAGCTCCGATGTACTGTAATCTAGTGATCTAAGGTAAAACATGAGATAAATGCATAAAATAAAATGCAAAAATAAATGCCGGAATGGAAATCTACACTAAAAAGCGATTAAAACAACTCATACATGGTCGGATTGACCTGGGAGCAGAGGTCGTCAGAGGTGTCTCCAGCGAGGGTGGATCGCTCTGTATTAATTGATCAGAGACAAGTTCCTAATAACTGGTCTAGAAGGGCATGTGGTGTCTGACAAATCGAATCCGGCAATCGTTGTGTTGGCCACTCTCGCAGTACTCGGAATGTCACCAATCAATTAAGACAACAATCAACCCACAATCTATGATAAATAAATGAAAAATGTATGGGTTGAAAATTATTGTACCATGCAAATAAATATGTATAGCAAGCAAGTGCAAGGGTCGAACCATAGAGAGCTATGGGGATAGGTATTTATTGTCAATTAATAAAAGAAATTAAACAATAAATATTTTTGTATTTTTTTAGCTTTTAATTTTTGTGTGGCTTTTTAGTTATATTTAATTTTCATGGATTTTTAATTTATAATTTTTTTAATATTTTTAAATTTTACATTTTTATTTTTTTTATATTTTTCTTATTTTAATTTCTTTTTCTTTATACGAAGTAATAAGAATGTATATATATCTACATATAATAAGTATGATATAAATACTAAATATGAAATATGTATATAATAAATATGTAAATTTAGGAAATATAGGCCTTTTATTTTTTTAATGGATTTTAAATATTTAGAGGAATTTAAAATTAATAATAATAATTTTAAGTAATATATAGTAATAAAGTGTATATATATGTTATATAGGGTTTTATATTTTTTAAAATATCTGCATAAACTCAAAATTATAAAATAAAATGTTTTTTGTTGTTTTCTAATTTTTCTTTATTTTGTGATTTTTGTGATATTTTTTGCCAATTTTTATTTCTTTTTTGTTGATTTAATATAGCAAAATAGGGGATAAATAAATAAGTTGAGAGTTTTAGGGTTTTAAAAATAGAAAATAAGTTCAAAAACTCCCAAAACTCATATATTAGAAACTATAACATATATAATTATATAACATAAAACTATTTTTTAATTTTATAGAATTTTTAAATTTTTCTAGGGTTAGGAGGGTTTTTCAATTTTTAAGGTTTTCTTTTCACATTTTTTGTGATTTTTGGTCTCGACTTATATTATATAGTAATATATGATATTAAATTTTTTGACATTTTTAAATGAGGTTTTGTATTTTTTATATTTTTAAGCTATATAGGGAATAAATAGCTCCTAATGATTTTTAATAAATAGGAAATGCAATAAAATGACAAATAAAAATCATGGTGTGAATGTGCATCATTAAAGTATATCCAACCAATTTTCCAAGATTAAACACACACAAGAGCTTTTTACATAAAAATAAAAAGACACAAATTAGTTTACGAGCTTGGTAGGGGTATTTTTGCAATAAAAGTAATCCTCGAGAGTTCATATACAAATAATCCCAACGTTTAACACAATTTTACAATTTTTAAGTACTAAATAGAAATAAAATAAGCCGGCAGGGCAGGACTGGGCCGCAACGTGTGGTGAATTATCACTGGACCTAATTGTAATATACAATAACGTATGGGAGTCCATGCAATATTTACACAAAATATTGAACATGCTTAAATATTTAAAGGGTTTTTAAAAAATATAAAAAGGTACAAGGGGGCTAGGTAATTTACCCACTTAAATGTGCTTCATCGGGTAATGGAGCGCATGCCACGTGGCTTGATGAACGACATTGGGAGGACTTCACTTCGTTGCGATCGGAGGGATGAGATTAGAACTGAAGCTCGACAAGGACCTGACGGCTGGGAATGGCACTAGAAGAACGGGGGAGAAGGTCTTCTCCCCGGTCCTTCGATCTGGAATAGCTTCATCCTCTGACTTTCTCCGCCACAACTACGAAGCTCAATAGCTTCCTGGTGGGCCTCCGCATCTACTTGAGGGTTCAAGATCGTACGAGCTCCGTCGAAGGGGGTATGGAGCTCTTCTAAACCTGAAGATTTATCTTGAGCTTCGGATGGTCTCCAGATGCTCTACTGAGGCATAGTACCCTGCATAAAAAGTTAAGGAGGATGATAGGGTCAAAATCGACCCTCTCTTGAAGCTGGATATGCAAGGGGGCAATGAAGCGATGGAGCTCAGGTGAGAGGTGGAGGAGCAAGCTTGACTACTCAGATTTGCAAAATCCAAGGTGGAAACATGGGGCGAAGAAGGTGAAGAGGTTCGAAGATAAGGTGGAATCGGGTCGGAACAGTGGATGAATACTATGAATTTGGGGCACGTGCCTTGGGATCTAGTAATTTTAAATCCTAAATTATTGTAAACTACAAGCTAATTGCTCAAACAAAAAGCTAAGTTAAACTAAGGGAAGAAAATGCATGAAACGAACCATACCTAGCAGCCTGAACAGGTTCTGAAACCTAGAGCAGATGAAACTCATTGAAGCTTCTCCAGTGAAGCTTGGACCATCGTGTTCCACCTCTTTCTACGTCAAATGGGCTCGGAGGCTTGTGATGTCTCCGCAAGTGTCGAAGAGATGATATCCCAATGGGGTCAAGAGGTAGAATTGGGATCAAAAAGATAAATGGGGTCAGACCTCCATATTTATAGACATGGAGGAGGGCTGACTTCGAAGGGAATTGGCATGTGATCGGGAGAGGGTATGTGAAAGGTATGGGGTCAATGAGGTGGAAGGAAGAGCGAGGAGCAGCAGGGCGAGGTACTCGAGGGGAGAAGGAGCATGGAGGAGGCATAGAAAATCGGTGAAGTCAAAGTCTTCACGTGACTCTGACCAAGAAGGAGGCGAGGGAAGGATTGTTGATCGGGCGGTCAACAGTTGATGAATTATAGTTGGTCCAAGTGGACCAACAAGAAAATAGAAGGGAATAAATACATTATTTATTCATTCTAAAATGAAATTTGATTTTATTAGATTAAAGTCAAAACTTGAAAAATATTTACTTTATGTAGTATTTTATTCTAATTTTATTTATTTTTATAAGTTAATTTATTATAAGTTAATATTTACAAGTATAACATAGGTATATATACACATATTTAGCTTAGTTTATTTTTATTTTATATTTTATTCTATTATTCATATATTTTGTATATTTATAACTTATTTAGATACATATTTAGATATTTATATTATATTTTCCTAAGTTTATTTATGTACTTAAATAATTAAGTATATATAATATATAGGTATATTATAGGTGGGAGCACTTCAATTGAGGTGGCACCTTTTCTTGATTATGGAAAGGTGGCATCTTAGACTGTCGGATGATGAACATACGAGTGAGATTGAAACCACTAGGTGGTTTCCGTGCCAACTAACATTCATAATATTTGGGTGGATTAAATTAGTACTAATTTAGTAAAATACACATCATTGAATATCCTATATTTAGCTGGATATTGAGGAGTGTATGTTGAACTTTCCAGAAAATATAATAGAATAAATGCTCATGTTTTGAAATAAATATTATCAATTTGCAAACACTTGAGATATTTTACAATTTCGTGTTATAAATTACAAAAGCATAATCACTGATGTTCACTAAAAAATCCCATATTCAACGAAAATTTCTATTTTTTTTGTGTAGCTGTGTTTCCTAAAATATAGGTTGTTTTGAGCATATGTTAACTAATTGACTTACACGTGCATAACATTCCTAAAAATGATGTGATTTTTGTTACAATTGTATTTCTAATATATTAGACGAGGTAAATTGCAAACACATTCAATATGTTACACGTCATATGCATATTAATTTTAGGGGGTATTAAACATGTGGTGTATTTGTTTAGTTTTCAAATTACAAAAAATACACATTATAATACATGATAAATTCATTTTCAACCAACATTAATGTTTGTAAAGCACCTCATTTGTTTGTATATTCCGTGATTTTTTTGTAAAATTGCATTTGAAATTGGTAAAATGAAATGCCAATATCTAATTTTATTTTCAGTCAAACATTTTGTGGGAGTAATGTTTGTAAACTTTGATATTTTCTTTGTAAATTCCATGGCCTCTTTTGTAAACTAAATGTGATTTTTGTAAGATGCAACACTTGTTAATAAAATGTGTGGTTGTCAAACATTTGTGATTTTCTATTTTTTTAGTTAAACATTACGTGGCAGCAATGTTTGTAAATAGCATTACTTATTGTAATTTTTGTAGTCTCTTTTGTAAAATGCATATGATTTTTGTAAAATAAAATGCTTTTTTATTAATGTAAACGTTATTTTATCTTTGCAATCAATGAGTTTTCCAGTATCATGTGTCCCTTGAAATTCATCATATGTTGTAAAGTTTATGTGATTTTTGTAAAATACATGCTCTCATTATAAAATTTATATGTTGACATACAAAATAAAAAATCAGTTAGTAATTTAAAAATAAACATAGAAGAAACAAGATCTCTGATTGAAGACGATCGGAGATCAGATCGAGCTGGAATCAAACAAAAGAAAAACTAAATTCAAAATAAAAAACAAAAGCAGTCTAAACTAATCTGGAATTTGATTAACAGTTGAACTAAAAAACACGAAAAATTACTAAGAACTCCAACATATAACTAACCTGAAACGTAAAAAAGTGGACCAAATCAAATCAAACTAACCTGGAACCTTTTTTAATGGATGAATACAAAAAAATTAAAAAAAAATACTAAGAACATGCATCATCCATGTGCAAAAAATACCAACCTGGAACTTTTTTTAATGGAGTCGTTGACCGTATCGTCGATGCTTTTGATGAAGCCGAAGGAGAATAGCTCGAAAATCACAAAGAACATAGAATAATAGAGATGCATGAGATTAACAAAAGTGGTTGGATATTTTATTAAATAAAATATTTAAATTCTATAAAATCATGATTTTTGGGAGATGATTCATGTGACATATGAAGAACGATGACAAAGATGGATGTGACATGTAAAGAACTGATGAGGAAGGTGCCCAGCCCATCGTAACAAAGATGCCAATGGATTGAAAATCAAGAAATGTACAAATGTTGCCTCGTTGAGGTTACTAAGTTAATGGTGACATTTAATTAGCAACGTAGAAGGTGGGATAAAAAAGGAATACAATGTTGTTCTTCTAAAAATAGACGATGTTTCAATGGCGGTATTGGGATGGATGAGTGGTTTTGTCGATGACCGTAGATCATGATTAAACGGTTGAAAAAACATGCCACACCGTAAATGCGGAAAGCTACCACCTTAATTCAAGTTTTCCCTATTATAGGTATATAATACATATATATTAAATAGCTTTATTTATTTTTATACATTTTTAGTGGTTTTATTCTAATTTTATTGTGTACATGTATTTAGAATACTATTTACAACTATATTAAAAAAAATAAGAAAGTGAAAAATATAAAGAATAAATATGTTGAATATTATATACAGGTATATTGCACAATGAGGGCCCAAAAGTCATCTTTTGCATCTTAACTCCAAATTGAATGAAATCCCTTCGTTAAATAGATAATTTATTTTATGAATAATAAAGGTAAGTTTCGTGAATTTTGAGTTTGTATGGAGAAGATACAAGTCTGTAAAGTTTTCTTTGTGGTTATTTATTCTATATGTCTCGAGCATACTATGTATTATTTTTTAATGAAATAAATTTTGCATTTTTCTTTGTATTTTTATATACAATATTCATGTAGAGGATTTTATTATTTGAGTTATAAAAATAGGAAAATAAAACAAGTCCCAAAATGCAATAATTAGGCCATAAAATTAGGGTTTCTAAGTTGTGTTTTCTGTACAATTGGTTGTTCTATCTCCCTCTACTGTATTCCTTGTCGACTAAGTCATCATGATGACTGGGTCTCCGGGCCTAGGGTCCCTCGGTGTCTTTGACACTTCATTCTTTTTCTTTTCTTCCTTTATTCTTTTATTTTGGGATTAAATACAGTATTTTATATAGTATTTAAGTACTTATTTTTAGTGTTATTTTATACAAATTAATACTATATACATGCATTTAGCTAGGTCTTTAGGACCAAAATGAAAAAATAAAGGTGATGAGATAGAGATTCATCACTCTTTATACGCCTTTTCCATGCCGCGAAAAGGTGACATCAGCCTCATGTCACAAGGGTGTAGCTCGAGCCTAAGTTCTTGGGGTTATGGTGCAAAGATAAGATCAAATGGTAAAAAATTGTGGAGGAAGTGGTTATAAACACATATGAGGGGGATTACATGTGAGGGAGATTGTGTGCAAAGGAGAGGGAGTTGGTGGATTCTATAATCGTAGAGAGATGGAGAGACGCATGGGGAAGAGAAATGGTGAATAGCTCGAGGGTTGAAGAAGCGTGTATATGGTGTGGAAAATGGGAGAAGAAGGGGGTCGTCGTGCTCTGACATGGTCAGAGTAGAGGCAAGGACAGTTGACAGGGGTCAACTTTCCTTGAGTCTTGATTGGTCCACATGGACCAACTCGGGACAAAAATTAAACGAAATTACATATTAAATAAATATATAATAGTAAATGATTTTATTAAATAAACTCAAAACATGAAAATGCTTCTTATTTTTCAAACTATTTTATCGTTATTTTTTTATTTTTACAATCTTTTTTTGTTGGATGTTAACATTTACATGTGTATTCATAGGTATTTATAGTTAATGTATTTTATTTTTATTTTTGGTTTTAAATTTTTATTATCATATGTACATATTTTATATATTTATAATGTAATTAAAGACATATTTACACCTTTTTGTTTTATTTTCTGATTTTATTTACATACATAAATAATTATATGCATATACATTATAGGTATAGTATACTTATATATTTTAATGTATTGTTTATTTTAATGTCTTTTTAATGGTTTTATCTTATATTTATGTTTTAATATATTTCATATAATATATATAATTATTTAAAAATATAAAAGAAGTAAAATGTAAAGAATGAGATATATGAATGTTATATACAAATATGTAATACAATGGGACCTCAAAAAGCTGATTTTGCTTCATAACTCCATTTTTAATGAAATCACTTTCATTAGATAGATAAATTGATTTTAAATTATATGGAGGTGAGCTTTGTGAATTTTGAGTTTCGATGGAGAAGATATTGATCTGTGAAGTTTAGTTTACATCTTTTTTATCTGTGTGTACTAGTTGCACTGTGTATTGGCAATTATTTTGTAATTTTCAATATATTTGTGTGTACAAGTTTCGTGTTGAAAACTTTATTATTTGAAGTGTGTAAAATGAAGAATAAAATGCTACAATAAATATCTATTTACAGTGTATAGAATTAGGGTTTCTATATAAAGTATATGGCCCTTATCTCCTCCTACTTTATTCCTTATCAGTCTAGTCAATATCGACTTGGTCTCGGGGTTTAGGATCATTCAGTATCTTTGATACTTCATTTATTTTTATTTTATTTTCTTTATTATTTTATTTTATATTTAAATATAGGTAATTAAGTATCATTTACATATGAATAAAGGATGTTAATTTGTACAAGTTATTGATATTTTTATATGTTTTGATAGGGATTTAAAAACAAATTGGAAGAATAAAGGTAGATTAATGGTTTTTCATAATTCGGTTGTTCCTTTGAATAGTTGAAGCGGTAGCTGATTATAGATCTGAAAAGACCACGTTCTGCTCCGTAGTGAAAAGTCACAATGGATATGATCACCGAGCAGAAAGCCACATAGAGCACATCTGAAAGAAAAGAGCCAGAACTAGCTGCAGGAGATGATGAAATTATTGAAAATATCAGAGATCCAGAATTGTATTTGGATGACATCTTGACACTGGAAATACTATTTCTAGAGGAGAACATGGACAACACAGTAAATGTTTGTTCCTTTACCGAATGGGAGATCGATAATGCGTTGATCGAATTGTTTGAAGAAAATTCATGCCAAACCGAACAAGAAGAAATTATTGCAGATATGTTCGATACATTATTGTCTAAGCCAAGAATGATAGAGGTGAACGGCACGGTATTATCCCTAGATCATTGATGAATCCACATTTCATCATCTTTATTCTATCATTTTGGCCTCAAAAACCCTGGTAAATGCATGTAAATACCCTTAATTCCAGCATCTTAGCATTTCTACATGTGCATGTAAATAGTGTACAAAATACTGTATTTAAAGCCAAAATTATAGAATAAATAAAAGAAAAGAAAAAGAATAAAATATTGTAAATATTTTATGACCCAAAATGCTTAGACCTAGGCATCATGATGAATAGGTCGACCAGGAATAAAGTAGGGGGAGATAAGGGCCAAAATACAATAAAAATTCCTTTTAATTCATTCATTCTTAATTCATTTTGGGACCTAATTTTGGTTCCACTTTTTATACCTCAAATAAAGAAACTTTGTACAAGAAAGTTGTAGATAATTAAATAAATCAAAATACAAAATCTATTTTATGCAAAAATACTGTACAGATAAAAAGATGTGGTTTGAACAAAATTCCAAAATACCAACTTTCCAGACCTGTATCTTGCAAATAAAAACTCGAAATGCATCAAACTCACCTTTAATTGTATACAATTTAAAATAAGCTATTTAATGAAGGTGGTTTCGCATTTGGCAGAGCTATGGCTTGAAAGTTGAGTTTTGGACCCCTATTGTATACTTGTACAGAATAAAATATTCATTATATTATTTATTCATTATTTTTACAATTTTATATTTTTATAATTTTGTAAATATTGTTTATAATAATTATGTACATAAAAATTAGAATAAAAACTCAAAGAAGACACAAAATAAAGTACTTGTATAAATAGCATATCTAGGTATAATACCTATACCTATACCTATAAAATTACTATTTATATTTTATTAAGTGCATAAAATACATCAGAAAAATAAAATAAAAATATGTTTAAGTGTATAAAGATATTTTTATAAATTTATAAAATAATAAACAAAAATAAATAAAATAAATACACAAAATAAAAATAAAATAATAAAATATATAGATATATATACCTATATAGGGCATAAAAGGTAACTTGTAATTATATACCCAATAAAAATAAATAAAAATCACCAAAAAAATTATTTATAAAATAAGAAACATTTTTTATTTTATAACCTAAAATTAATAAATTCATTTACTACTTTATTTTGATTTTACAAATAAATACCGCTTGGAATTTCCTGGTTGGTCCACGTGGACCAACCAGGACCGGTCAAGTGTTGACCTCGGTCAACTGCCTGATCGAGGTCTGCCACCTTCTGACAGCCCGATTTGAGCCTGATTTTGCCCAATTTTCGAGCCTAATCATTGCGTCGTATTCCCTCGATGCCCTCTTGGAAATTTTTCCCTGATCATCACTAACCCACGCCACACCTTCAGATCACGCAAAATCTCCATCATGTGCGCATGGCCCTCGCTTGAAGAAGGTGCCACCATCTTGTATATAGTCGACCCACCATCTTCAAGCTCAGATTTGAACCCCCTTAGCACCCGCTTCGCTCCCATTTTGGTGCCCTTGAGTGAGAGGAAGGTGACAGCTTCCACCTCCGCACGTCAGATCGGTCGAGCAAGCATCAGGGCGGCTCCACCACCTCCGCCTTTCGTCGGCGTCGAGGTTTCCCCCACCTCTGGTTCCGACCATCGAGGTATACTTCTTTTTCCTCTTTTTCATTTCGCATTTTATTAATGTAGTCATAGGAACATTTCCCCCCAATCATCGTCGAGATCCCTCAATCGAATCGCCTTCCACGATCGTCTTGCCGGAGCGCACCTCCAGCCGAGCTTCCCTATTGCCAGACTGTCGTCCATCAAGCCTTTTCGCACCTCTGCGGGGCCCAGGCATTTTGCCATGATCTCCTTCACCCCTTTTTGCAGGTCAAGCGCATTGGACAGAGCCTGGAGCTCATTTTGGAGCATCATTGGAGGCACCTGGACCCAGTTCCCTCCGCCACCTTCTTGGCGGCGCTTCGACGCCTCGTCGATGACGCTGAGCCCTCCAGCACATTCCCAGACCTCCCAGGAGCACGCCCGACCCTTCCTGAAGCTTCCAGAGTCTCGGAGGAGGAAGATCGAGGTCGGAGAAGTTCGCCTCGCCGACGACTCTTCCCCGTTCTTCCGGACCCCTTCTCCGCCATCCGATCAGGGTCTCGCTCCAGATCACACCACGGTCGTAAGATCTTGGCCAGCCTTAGCCATCGATCGTCAACGCCAGATCTGATCTCAGCCGCTCACCTTCGAACCGGCATCGTGCATTCTTGAGCTGCCACGTGGATAAGTGGTGACATCCCCGTCGTTCGATCTTTTAGGCATGGGTATTTTGTACCTACACCCCCACCATTTTCGCATTTTATTTTTAGTCCATGAACTTTTATTTGTTGTTTAAATATTTTTGTAATATTTGCATCTAGACCCTCGTAGTTTTCATATTTGCACTTAAGTCCAGTCCACGTCACCTCACGTGACCCGTGCATGTGGGGTGGTGGGCATTTTGCAAGGACCCCCCTAGGGGTTTGTCTATTTCGATTTGGTCCATGAACTTTTTAATTAAGTTGTAATATCTTGGTAAAATTGCATCAGAGCCCCTGGAACTTTGTGAAATTGCACAAATACCCCTCTCAGGTCACGTGCCAGTGCGCGTGAGTTTGGATATTTTGCAGCGAACCCCCTCCGAGTTTGGATATTTATTTTTAATCCAGAAAATTGTATTTAACGTTATATATTTATTTTGGAAAAATTGCAAGTAGGCCCTTGGACTTCTGTGTATTTACGTTTATGCCCTTGCTAATATAATATTTTTTCTTGAATGTTTGCATTTGATTCATGTATCACTTTAACTCGAAAAATTACCAAAAAATACCATAGGCTCTTATTGCATTGTAGTTTAATGTCATATTTTTAGTTTGCATTTTTATTGCATTTTCATATTTATTAAAAATCAAAAACATGCATTTTCAGCACTGTTTGCATTAGAAAATACATAAAAATTATAAAAATTCTTTGAAAAATTCCAAAAAAAATATATTTTATGTGTTTTAATTTATTTTATTTTCTGACCAAAAATCCCTAAAAATTACAAAAGAAAACCCTAAAAATAGTAAAATTCTCAAAATCTTCATAAAAATCTAAAAAATTCATAAAACCTCCAAAAATTGTGTTTCCTGTCTCTGAAATTTCCTTATCCTATTATCTATCTATAAAAAATTAATTTGGGAATTTTTCACTCCTGTTTGCTATTTTATTTCTATATTTTTGTCTCATATATATATATATATTGTATTCACTTTTTACTAGTAGTTTTGCCCTTAAAAATACCAAAACAATTAGTAAAAATCTGGAAAAATCGCAAAAACATTAGAAAAATATAAAATTCACAAAAACACTTTATTTCCTATATTTGGAGTATTTTTCCCTTTTTTTATCTCTCTCTTATCTCTCTTGTATTATATATTCTGTAAAGTTTTATATTCATTTAAAGAAAAAGAAAAACATATAAAATATAAAATATAAAAAGAAAAATATAAAATTAGAAAATTAAAAATCAAGATACAAAAATATAAAATTAGAAATAAAATCAAAAAATATAAAATCAAAAACCCACAAAAATTTGCACATTCATAGGCAATTGCTCCCGTTCACATTGATCTTTGTGCACTCCTGCTTTGTTCTATCTTGTTTGCTCCATGAGTTCGACACTCTACACACTTGCACTATACACACTTATTGTAGAGTTATAATAAATTTTAACTCCACCTTGCTTCTCATTGTTTGATTTAATTATCGTGGGTTAATTGTTGATTTAACCGGGATTTACCGAGGGTCGCCGCAACGACTTCGTCTCCGCCTTGTGTGAGACATTAGACCCTTGTGATTCATGGTTAATCAAATGGCACCATTGCTGGGGAGCAATAGTGTATAGAGCATTCTTTTATGATTGATTGTGGATATTTGCCTATCTTTTTACCTATTTGTTTGATTATATTGCTTGACTGGTCTAATCACCCTTTTTGGTGGATTTTGTGCGAGGTATCGCCGAACGAGGGAAGTGCTCCATCCTAGGCGCTTGGGCACCCACGTGAAGGCTTGCTTAGCACCATAAAAAACTTGGAGGCTTGAGGAGACCATCATCTTTTGTAGAATTTTTGTAGTTTAAAAATTTGTAATTTGAAGTGAGAGAGAGACTTAATTTGTAATAACTTGGACTCTCTAGGATACTCGGGCCTAATTTCCAAGTGTTTGTTCACTTGGGGGCTCACCGCGGTTTTGTGTTTTTCGCGGCTTTCTCGTCTATATTTTATTTTGTTTCCCGAGAATTTAACCCCTAGACATAGGAATTTTTGTTGACTGTGATGAATTAAGAATCTAAGGCCCAATCCCTAATATCTTGTCTGCACCTATAGACCGTAATTGGACTTGGCTAAAAATCAACTGAAAAGGCTATTGACTTGGACTAGAGACCACGTGCCAAGAGGAGTCGTATACAGCGCTGGCAGGATCCACTGTGGTGGACACCGATCGGCTCCCTAGACTGGACTCCGGACTCTCTTCCTAGTCGTAGCTACTTGTTCTTCACGTTAATAGAAGTTACTCATCTTAGGGTGATTTCCTCGTGCATGCATCTAGGTAGTTTTATTTATTGTCTTTAATTTATGTGTGGATCACTTTGCATGTAGAGTGCTGGCGAAAAGGTACGCATCTCTATCCCCGCATACATCATAGATTTTGACCGCACATCGGCTTTTCCACTTTCCTTCCCCAAGTTTTGTTGGACTTTAAATAACAAGGAAATTGGAAAATTCGTTAGATGATGTTTGTTCAGAAAAATACATAAAAAGTGAAAATCATAAAATTGGGACTGCTAATGCAAACTTGATCTTAAAACTCATCCCACCAAAAACTTTATCTTGGGAGAGTAACCCCCTCCTTGTTTGATTTATCTGCTACGAGAGAGTGACCTGACACTAGGATAGAGCCACGCCTAAAATTCTAGTTGACTACTGATCATGGTTAGTCGTTCTCCAGTGAGGATCTCTCCGGCAACCGGTAAAGCGGACCGCAACGTCCTTAGCAGATTGAATTTGCGGGAACAACCGGAATACGGTCCGCAGTTCATACTGGTTGGGAAAGATCTAATGTGGATCGGGACATTCGGCTAGGAAAGTAGGGTACCTAACAGCTCGCTCTGACGCTCTGATAGATTGACTGATCACCTAATAAATTTGACAAGATAACTGACCGAACCTTTACGGTCATCAGCTCAAGCGTTGCGTAGGTGAACAGGGGGTTTGTATTTCACATCTTGTTTGCATTCCAGATTTCATCCACCTTTCTCTAAATCAAGATGATGGGAAGGAGATCCCTTAGGCCACGTCTGGTGGCACCGCTGTCGAGCACTCCTCCTTTTTCATCTAGGTCGGCTTCGAGGAGTCCAGACCCACTCTCCGAGCACGAGTTCACGTCCACCCTGTTCCCCCTCGACCACCCTTCTTCTTCTATTAGTCCAGTGGTGTCAGAATTTGGTACAGAACAGAGTTCAGAACATTTGACGGTACCTGAGATGGATTCTTTTGACTTTGCAGAAACATCAGAAATGGAAGGCAGAGAGGAGAACCCAGATGAGCCAAGACCACCTCCATACGTATATGATCAGGCGACCATCAATAATTCGTTGTTAGCCTCCCTAGAAACAATGCAGAGACATATCAGAGACCAGGGAGTGGTCATGGGTGAAATCATGAGGGAGATGTGTGACGGAAGAGAAGACCTACCAGACGAAGAACCTAACCAGGAGAGGCCGGCTCTGAGGACCATGAGGCAATTGCACAACCCTGGTGCAACCCTCACACACCGATGGATCTGACTTCCTCCCATCTATGGTGACTTCGAGCTTCGCCCACACACCATTCAGCTACTGCCCAAGTTTCACGGGCTTACTACTGAAGAACCTCACCTCCATCTGCAAGAGTTCGAAATGATATGCAGTACGATCCATGACAGGTTCGTGACTGAGGATACCATTAAAATGATTGCCTTCCCGTTCTCCTTGGTTGATAGAGCCGTCTATTGGCTGAAACATTTGGGGAGGTACATCGACACTTGGGAGCAACTCCGGACCGAGTACTTGAACAAGTACTACCCACTCGGCTGGACAAATGCAGCCAGAGCCATGATCAGTAACTTCACAATGATCCCCAATGAACAATTCCATGAAGCATGGGATCGCTTTAGAGAGCTCATTGACCGATGTCCTCACCATGAAATATCACAGCCCAATCTGGTGCAAAGTTTCTTTTGCGGGCTGACATCGGAGCTGCAGGGGCTAGTAAATGCCTCATGTGGGGGATCTTATTTCTCCAAAGATGCAGATGCGGTCTAGGCCATCTATGAGCAGATGGCAGAAAATTCTACAGTGATGTCCCAGGGCCGCATCTACACAAACTCCAAGGTCTTGCCACAAGCTACTTCTTACCACCGCATTGCCAGGATCGATGCTGGGAACCATACTTCGTCAGCAGCAGCAGCACAAGATGAATTGGTCGTAGCTGACATGGGCATTATCAGTGAAAAACTGGACCGCATCGAGATTTTGGAGAAGAAGCAAGGCCAAGGTCTGACATTGATAGACCAGTTGGCAAAGGCCATGAGTGACCTGAAGACTCACATCTTGAGTATTTAGGAAGCATAATCATCTTCACATCCGCCTCCCAGGTCACTGGCTGACTCCAGAGGTAGCCGTTCTACCCCACCACCTCCAGCATACCGCCAAGTTCACCATGTCCAGGAGGTGCCGGTACAACAGTTGTCACACTATTCACAGCAACCACCATCTCAGGACACTCAGATGGTAGTCTATCAGTCGGATCAGCCTTTGGCAGTACTACCACCTCCACCCTTCGAACAGGAGCCGTTGATGGAAGTCAGCGGGATATGGTACGACCGGTACCCCCAGCAGCCTGGAATTCATCGTGATCACCCAGGATTTCGTTGCACCACCGGAGGTTCCTCCTCCCAATAGAAGCCTCCAGCTCAGGGCAATCATAGTAGCCAACACCATCAGCCCCAATATTCCCAACAACAGCAACAGCAATATCAGCAGAATCCTCGTCATGCCTATCAAGGACAACAGTGGAGGCAGCGGCAGCAGCCTTACCAGTCGCAGTACTCCCAATCTCACCAGCAACCTCAGTTCCAGCAAGGGAACACTCCCAGTTCTTCCACTCCTCTCTTGGAGAACCCAGCACTTGATGATCTCGCATGTTTGCTCTCCTAACAGCAAGCATCTTTCCGACGAGAAATGGATGAGTTCCGGCAAGAAATGAGGGACATAATCAAAGGGAAAGCCGCCATACCTGCAAAGAGCGAGCTGAATCCGAATAACTTGAAGAGAAAGTCTGAGCAGGTACAGTTTACAGAGGATACCACTCCTAGTGATTACTTGAATGACATGCATTCTATGTTTGATACTCAGTTCGTGTCACTTAGGAGCGGTAGGGAACCAGCCGACAGTGGCTCATCTGAGGGACAACACCATGGAGATTCCAGAGCCCCAGATGAGAAGTGAAGCGATGCCGATGCCGCTAACAACGATGATGACAGTGGTGCTGATGCCACCAAGAATGACCTTCCAGATGACGGTAGTGAGGCCGTCGTAGAACCAGAGGCATAGTGGTGCTGAAGCCACCATTTTTGATGCTGAACTAGAGCGCGGTGATGAGGCCGCGAAAGAGAATCTTTTGGGTGGTACTGATGCCACCATTTTGATTCCATCTGTATTCCAACCTTTTGTACTACCATTTTCTGTATCTCTGGACACTGAGAAAAAGACCAAAAATGAATAAAGGAAAGGTTTCTCCATCAAATCTGAGTCCATGTGTGTTGAATGATGATGTTTGCATGGATTCCAATCCTTCACAAGGCTTGAAACCTTCTCCTAACCCTCTGTCTGAGGAGGGCCCCTCCATCCCCTTCCCTCAAGCGCTCCGCTTGGCGAAGGGGAATAAAATAGAAAATCCAAAAAAGAAGGAACAGATAGAGTTCAGCCAGCAGATAATAGATAGATTTCAGATACAGATGACTATATAAGAGGCACTAGAGCACATTTCCCTCTTCCAAAAGAACCTGAGAGAAAAAACCATTGTACGCAGGAGGAGGCGGAACAACAGAGGAGATATCCATGTGCTCACCCGTGCCACATGTTGTGCCATTCAGAACCAGTTGCCAGCAAAACGACCAGATGCAGGAGCTCCATATGTCAGATGCCAGATTAATAAGCAGCCATTTGATCGTACTCTATTAGACAGCGGCTCTTCTATCAACCTCCTTCCGGTAGCCTTACTCGACCAATTCGAGTTCGGCCCGCTCCTTCGGAGTCGGACAGTCCTTCAGTTTGCTGATAGGTCTATCAAGAGGCCGAAGGGGTTGTTGAGAGACGTGGTCGTCACCATTCAGGGCCTGAATTTCCCCGTGGACTTTGTTGTATTGGACATGGAGATCCCTGAGTCGGTGACCGATGCCCCCATCATACTAGGATGCCCATTCTTGGCCACAGCCAAGGCGGTGACCGGACATGATGGTGGGAAGGTGTACTTTCGCGTAGAAGGCGAGAGTATACAAATAGAGATGATTGACGAGACCTGGGCGCGAGATTCAGCCTGCTCAGAGCCAGGTAGTGACACAGTATATTTGACAGATGCAGAGTTAGATGTCCACCAAGAGTGTGATTTTGTGATGGCCAATGACGAAGCAGTTTGGGAAGATCCAGAAGCACGAGCCCTCGTCTTGTCTATAGACTCAGAGTACCCACCTTTTGAAGCAGACGAGAGTTCGGAGAGTACACCCTTGGCAGATGACACTATAGAGGCTGACAGTTGTGTGATGATTGGAGACACTAATGATTGTTCGGATTCAGATCCCTCGGAGGCAGACTTTGATTGGAAGGACTTTGATACATATTTGCCATGTCTGTTTCCCGATGAGCCGACAGAGAGGACGCAGAGCGAGCCTCCACAGATGATAGACACACCAACAGGGTTCCCTTCGTCAGAATCACAGGTACAGCAAGAGTTCTCACATGCAGACCTGGTTGCTTTCACGCATACATATCAGAAGCCAGATTTGTCAGCTCCCACCAAGCCAGAATTGAAGCCTTTACCGCAGCCGCTCTAGTATAGATTCCTTGCAGGAGAACCAGATATGCACCCAGTCATTATCTCAGCAGATTTAATTGGAGAACAAGAATCTCGTTTGATGGAGGTTCTTGAACGCAACTGCAAGGCAATAGGATGGAGTGTGGCTGATCTCAAGGGGATAAGTCTGGCCATGTACTCCCACCGTATCTACCTTGAAGAAGACGCTAAGCCATCGCGTGAGTTCCAACGACGGCTGAACCCGAATCTTTGAGATGTAGTAATGAAGGAGATATCTAAATAGTGGAGCGTCGATTTTATCTACCCCATCTCCGACTCTAAATGGGTTAGTCCTTTACATGTGGTACCTAAGAAGACGGGTGTCACTACAGTTGTGAATGAGTCTGGAGAGGAGATCGCCACCCGGATACCCACTTCTTGGAAGGTCTGTGTGGACTACAGACGATTGAATGAGGCCACCAAGAAGGATCATTTCCCGCTACCATTTATTGATCAGATTATCGAGAGGTTAGCTGGGAAGAGTCATTATTGTTTCCTTGACGGGTATTCCGGATACAATCAAGTGGCCATAGCGCCCGAAGACCAGGATAAAATGACATTCACCTGTCCATTTGGGACGTATGCTTTCATACGAATGCCCTTTGGTCTATGTAACGCTCCGGCGACATTCCAGAGGTGCATGTTGTCCATCTTTTCGGACATGATAGGTGATTGCTTGGAGATCTTCATGGATGATTTCTCGGTCTATGGCGACGGGTTTGATGCTTGTCTTGACTTCCTAGACCGAGTACTTCAGCGCTGCATAGAAGTAAACCTTGTACTATCTTGGGAGAAGAGTCCCTTTATGGTGATTCAGGGGCGGTCCTTGGTCACATCATCTCCAACAGGGGCATGGAGGTTGATCCGGCCAAGGTGGATATCATTCGAAAACTCAATCCACCGTCCAATTTGAGATAGTTGTGGTCTTATCTGGGGCATGTCGGTTTCTACCGACGGTTCATTCAGGACTTCAGTCGAATTGCCCGACCGCTTACAGATTTGTTGACTAAAGACACCGAGTTCCTTGTAGATGATAAGTGTCTTAAGTCCTTAGAGACTCTCAAGAATTTAGTTGTCGAGGCTCCTATCTTTCAGCCACCCGATTGGTCTCTTCCCTTTGAGATCATGACGGATGCTTCTGATTATGCCATAGGGGTTGTGCTTGGACAGAGGAGGGATGGATTACCCTATGCCATACACTACGCTAGTCGGACGTTGGATGCAGCTCAGAGGAACTACACAGTGACTGAGAAAGAGATGCTAGCGGTAGTCTTTGCTTTGGATAAGTATAGATCTTACATTCTTGGATCTAGAGTGACAATATTTACATATCACACTGACATTCGGTACTTGATGTCGAAGAAGGATGCCAAAGCCAGGTTGACCAAATGGATCCTTCCCCTCTAGGAATTTGATATTGAGATTAAGGATAAACCTGGAGCTAAGAATGTTATGGCAGATCACCTCTCCCGCTTAGAGAACCTTGAGTAATCTGAGCCCATAGCATCTATTACTGAGACTTTTCCAGATGAGGTGATCCTTGCTATCACCTCTCTTCCATGGTATGCCGACGTTGTGAATTACCTTGTTGCCAAATCTATTCCACAAGATTGGCCCAGACAGCAGCTTGAGACCTTCCTTGCGAAGGCAAAGTCGTACCATTGGAAGGACCCCGTCCTTTATCATGAAGGAGGGGACAGTATCTGGAGATGGTGCATTCCTCAAGATGAGCAACATAGCGTCCTCACTTACTGCCACAAGCTTGAGGCAGGAGGACATCATTCTGGGAGACGGACAGCACAGAAGGTGCTCCAATCCGGCCTTTAGTGGCCTACCCTTTTCAAGGATTCTGATGAGTTCGTGAGAAGGTGTACTGACTGTCGGAAGATGGGCACTTGTGGATAGAGAGACATGATGCCCATGCAGCCCATTCACTTTTGTGAGGTTTTTGACGCATGGGGGATTGATTTCATGGGCCCATTTCCTAAGAGTCAGGGGTTTGAGTACATTCTGCTCGTTGTGGATTATGTGAGTCATTGGGTTGAGGCCATCCCTGCCCGAGCCGTAGATGCTAAAACCATATGTCGTTTCTTGAGGAAAAATATTATTTCACGGTTCGGGGTACCTAGAGTCTTGATTTCAGATGGGGGGTCTCACTTTATTAACGACGAGGTAAAGGCCCTTGCAGACGAGTTCAGTATTGACCATCGTGTTGCTACACCATATCACCCTCAGACTAATGGTCTTGTTGAAGTATCAGATAGGGAGATTAAGACAATTTTATAGAAGGTAGTCTGCCCAGACCGAAAGGATTGGTCACAGCTCTTGAACTCGATCTTGTGGGCCTATCAGACTTCCTTCAAGACATCGTTAGGGACATCTCCCTTTCATCTCGTCTATGGCAAGCCATGCCATTTACCAGTGGAGATAAAACATAAGTCACTTTGGGCAGTTACAGAACTATTATTGGATCCCAAGAGTGTAGGAGAACAGAGGAAAGCAGAGTTGGAAGCCCTGGAGGAACTAAGAGATACAGCCTTCTCAAGTAGCCTATAGTATAAGGAGAAAGTGAAAGTATGGCACAATTCCTGAATCAGCCATAAACAATTTGAGCTAGATTAGTAAGTATGGTTATTTGATGCCAGGTTGAAATTATTCCCAGGGAAACTACAAAGCAAATGGAAAGGACCATATGTGGTCCGAAAGGTGCATGATAATGGTAGCATTAATATATTCGAACCTTCATCATCTTCCACTTTTAGAGTAAATGGTCAGCGTTGAAACCATATCTAGATCATGATCCGCCGACCGTTGATGTGGCCCCGATTCATCTGGTATGAGATGTGTTCTTTGACTCACACCTTCTGCATCTCATACATGATTATCACTTCTATCGTCCTCTATACATATCTATTTGTCTATATCATTTATTCATTCTTCCGTTATGTATGTCACCTCGTCTTCATCCTATGATTTAGTTGTGCTTAGGACACATCTTGTCCTAAGTATAGGGGGTGCACACACTGAGTTGTTCTCTTTTCTTCTTTTCCTTTTCTATCCTCTCCATTGTCTCCTCTTCTTGTCTATACTTAGGGATATCTGACCCTAAGTATAGGGGGAGACAATCAGAGTACGATTTGTTCATTCCCACCCTTGACCCTCCTTGCATTGTGTACAGTCTGCTATACTTAGGATTATTTGATCCTAAGTATAGGGAGGACGGCCAACTTCTTATTTACGGCCAACTTCTTATTTATTTCATTCATTTATTTATTTATTTGTTCTTTATGCTTGCCTATACTTAGTACGAGTTATGTCTTCTCTTTTCTCTCCGATCTATGAGGACATATCTCAAGCTAATTATAGGGGGGTCGTATATACTCCGTATATACTTTAGCCATAACTCGTACTTTCGTATTTTTACTAATAAAAATGGCTAATTATACGTGTTAAAATTCACTAAAACTTTTATAAAAGATTTTGATTATTCCTCAAATTCTTTTTATATTTACTGATTTATAAATCAGGTGGAAATATTCTCTGTAAAAATGTTTGAAAAATATTTTGAAAATCTTTGTGAAACATCTTTTGAAAACTATTTGGAAAATGTTTTGTACAGGTTTTCAACCTTTGTAAAAATATTTTGGTTTGCAAAAATTTATTTTTGCGTAAAATAAAAATGTTTGAAAAATGATTTGCAAATAGTTTGAAAAATAGTTGTAAAAATATTTTGAAAAATCTATATATGTTGTTTGAAAAACCTTTGCAAAATGATTTTCAAATGTGTGTACATGTTTGAAAAATATTTGTAAAAACTATTTTGGACTATAGTTTTCAAAATTATTTGTAAAAACCTTTGTGTAATAAGTTTGAGGAATATATGCATCACACTAAAATTCACTGTATATACCTATAAAATTGATCACTTACCCTTTAAATTCTTAAAATCCACTTCTTGTAAATAAGAAGCATTACCGTGTACATATTTTTAACCCAGCTTTTAGTCAAAATCTTTTTGTTTTCAAAAATCCCAAAAACATTTGCAAAATTAAAATACCAAAAACATTTGAAAAATCTTTGTGAAAAATCCAAAAAAATGCATATGCATCATCTTTTCAAAATCCATAAAAAGTTCAAAATCTTGAAAATTGCATCATAAAAATATTTTCTGCTTCCTGCATCACATTTGCATAGCATTAGCATTTTTCGGATTGAGTTTGATAGTTGAACAAGTCTAAATAAAATCCGAAGATTGGAGCTTGGTTGGACCTTAAAATCTACCTAATAACAGGAACCTTATAGGAACTGGGTTTGAGGTACTTCAGGTCTAGTTGACTTAATTCTTTGAGAATCATGAGACTTGGTTCGGTGGATTCTTAACTGCCTAAGCAGAGTATTTCAGAACACATGTACGACTCTTGTTGATAATGACCTAACTTGGACACCTGCACCTTTCACATGGCTCAACTCAGTTGGAGTGTTGAGGGGATTGGATTTGCCGGTATGAGACGCACACAAGTGGAAACACTTATCCTCCTCTAGGGAGGGAAGTGCACCCCAACCCGTCCAGTGATGAGGAAGTCTAAAGACAGGAGAGTGTGGGTTGCAATAAAGCTTCAAAAGAGGGATAGTCTACTGGCTCAAGAGGAAAAACTCCCTATGTAAATGATGTTGTAAATAGTATCGAAAAATGGGCAGGCATGTACAAAAATAAAATGTCTGCAAAGTATGTACATATGTTGTAAAGTCAATAAGCAAGCTTGAGTTCCAAAGTCATATCATGTGAGCATGCAGCTGGATGACTTGACTACACTGGTCTTGCATCCTAGGATAGGTAGCTACACTATCTACCGTCCATTCTTCTCTTCACCCCCTCCTCTTGAGTTGGTTGCCACTTGAACTTAGAAGGGAATACCCCGCTCCTCGAGGAAGGAGTTGTCAGATTGGGGAATCATTGGGTTGTCATACTGGAGAAGTCAGTCTCTTTGCCATTCTAGTTGGGGAGAGCCACCATCACTTACACTGTACGAGTCAGATTCATAATCATAAGGGTTTGCGTATGAGTTGAGATATTTCTGACCTGGCTATTGAGGAGACTTGAGTTGAGTTTTGGGATTCTCAGGGACTGTTGAATTTCAAATATGGTTCTCATTAAGGTTCCGCCCGCACTAAAATTCCAAAGGTCTATCTTAAGCTCCAAACTTTGATTTTGTGAAGACAAGTTTGATAATTAAACTAAATCCACTTTCTTCTTTTTCTTTTCTTTATTTTTCTTTCTACACTTATTGCATAAGTGTTTGCTAGGGACTAGCAAAGGCAAAGTATAGGGGGATGATGAATCCACATTTCATCATCTTTATTCTATCATTTTGGCCTCAAAAACCCTGTTAAATGCGTGTAAATACCCTTAATTCCAACATCTTAACATTTCTACATGTGCATGTAAATAGTGTATAAAATAATGTATTCAAAGACAAAATTATAGAATAAATAAAAGAAAAGAAAAAGAATAAAATATTGTGAATATTTTATGACCCAAAATGCCGAGACCTAGGCATCTTGATGAATAGGTCGACCAGGAATAAAGCAGGGGGAGATAAGGGCCAAAATACAATAAAAATTCCTTTTAATTCATTCATTCTTTATTCATTTTGGGATCTAATTTTGGTTCCACTTTTTATACCTCAAATAAAGAAACTTTGTACATGAAAGTTGTAGACAAATAAATAAATAAAAATACAAAATTTATTTTATGCAAAAATACTGTACAAATAAAAAGATGTGATCTGAACAAAATTCCAAAATACCAACTTTCCAGACCTGTATCTTGCAAATAAAAACTCGAAATGCATCAAACTCACCTTTAATTGTAAATAATTTAAAATAAGCTATTTAATGAAGGTGGTTTCGCATTTGGCGAAGCTATGGTTTGAAAGTTGAGTTTTGGACCCCTATTGTATACTTGTACAAAATAAAATATTCATTATATTATTTATTCAATATTTTTACAATTTTATAATTTTATAATTTTTTAAATATTGTTTATAATAATTATATATATAAAAATTAGAATAAAAACTCAAATAAGACACAAAATAAAATACTTGTATAAATAGCATATCTAGGTATAATACCTATACCTATACCTATAAAATTACTATTTGTATTTTATTAAGTGTACAAAATACATCAGAAAAATAAAATAAAAATGTTTTTAAGTGTATAAAGATATTTTATAAATTTATAAAATAATAAACAAAAATAAATAAAATAAATACACAAAATAAAAATAAAATAATAAAATATATAGATATATATACCTATATATGGCATAAAAGGTAACTTGTAATTATATACCCCATAAAAATAAATAAAAATCACCAAAAAATTCTTTATAAAATAAGAAACATTTTTTTATTTTATAACCTAAAATAAATAAATTCATTTACTATTTTATTTTGATTTTACAAATAAATACCGCTTGGAATTTCCTAGTTGGTCCACGTGGACCAACCAGGACCGGTCAAGTGTTGACCTCGGTCAACTGCCTGGCCGAGGTCTGCCACCTTCTGACAGCCCGATTCGAGCCCGATTTCGCCCAATTTCCGAGCCTAATTTTTGCGTCGTCTTCCCTCGATCCCTTCTTGGAAATTTTTCCCTGATCATCACTAACCCGCGCCACACCTTCAGATCATGCAAAATGTCCATCATGTGTGCGTGGCCCTCGCTTGAAGAAGATGCCACCATCCTGTATATAGTCTACCCACCATCTTCAAGCATGGATTTGAACCCCCTTAGCACCCGCTTCACTCCCGTTTTGGTGCTCTTGAGTGAGAGGAAGGTGAGAGCTTCCACCTTCGCGTGTCAGATCGGTCGAGCAAGCATCAGGGCGGCTCCACCACCTCCGCCTTTCACCAGCGTCGAGGTTTCCCCCACCTCTGTTCCGGCCATTGAGGTATACTTCCTTTTCCCCTTTTTCGTTTCGCATTTTATTTCCCGTAGTCGTGGGAACATTTCCCCTCAATCATCGTCGAGATCCCTCCATCGAATCACCTTCCACGATCGTCTTGCCAAAGCGCACCTCCGACTGAGCTTCCCTATCGCCATACCGTCATCCATCAAGCCTTTTCGCACCTCCGCGGGGCCCAGGCATTTTGCCCTAGTCCCCTTCACCCCTTTTTGCAAGTCAAGTGCATCGGACAGAGCCTGGAGCTCATTTTGGAGCATCGCTGGAGGCACCTGGACCCAGTTCCCTCCGACGCCTTCTTGGCAGCGCTTCAACTCCTCGCCGACGACGCTGAGCCCGCCAGCACATTCCCAGACCTCCCAGGAGCACGCCCGACCCTTCCTGAAGCTTCCAGAGTCCCGGAGGAGGAAGATCGAGGTCGGAGAAGTTCGCCTCGCCAGTGACTCTTCCCCGTTCTTCCGGACCCCTTCTTCGCCATCCGATCAGGGTCTTGCTCCAGATCACACCACGGCCGTCAGATCTTGGCCAGCCTCAGCCATCAATCGCCTTCGCCAGATCTGATCTCAACCGCTCATCTTCGAACCGGCATCGCGCATTCCTGAGCTGCCACGTGGATAAGTGGCGACGTCCCCGTCGTTCGATCTTTTAGACGTGGGTATTTTGCGCCTACACCCCCACCATTTTCGCATTTTTATTTTTAGTCCATGAACTTTTATTTATAGTTTAAATTTTTTGTAATATTTGCATGCAGACCCCTGTAGTTTTCATATTTGCACTTAGGTCCAGTCCACGTCACCTCACATGACCCGTGCACGTGGGGTGGTGGGCATTTTGCAAGGACCCCCTGGGGGTTTGTCTATTTCGATTTGGTCCATGAACTTTTTAATTAGGTCTTAATATTTTAGTAAAATTGCATCGGAGCCCTTCGAACTTTGTGAAATTACACAAATACCCCTGCTAGGTCATGTGCCCAGTGCGCATGAGTTTGGACATTTTGCAGCGAACCCCCTCCGGGTTTGGGTATTTATTTTTAATCCAGAAAATTGTATTTAACGTTATATTTTTTTGGGAAAATTGCAAGTAGGCCCTTGGACTTTTGTGTATTTACGTTTATGCCCTTGCTAGTATTATATTTTTGCTTGAATGTTTGCATTTGATTCATGCATCACTTTAACTCAAAAAATTACCAAAAAATACCATAGGCTCCTGTTGCATTGTAGCTTAACGTCATATTTTTAGTTTGCATTTTTATTGCATTTTCATATTTATAAAAAATCAAAAACATGCATTTTCAACACTGTTTGCTTTAGAAAATACATAAAAATTATAAAAGGTCTTTGAAAAATTCCAAAAAAATTATATTTCGTGTGTTTTAACATATTTTATTTTCTGACCAAAAATCCTGAAAAAACAAAAAAACCCTAAAAATAGCAAAATTCTCAAAATTTTCATAAAAATCCAAAAAAATTCATAAAACCTCCAAAAATTGTGTTTCCTATCTCTGAAATTTCCTTATCCTATTATATATCTATAAAAATTTAATTTGAAAATTTTTTACTCATGTTTGCTTTTTTTATTTCTATATTTTTTTCTCATATATATTGTATTCACTGTTTACTAGTAGTTTTACCCTTAAAATACCAAAAAAAAGTAAAAATCTGGAAAAATCATAAAAATATTAGAAAAATAAAAAATTCACAAAAACACTTTATTTCCTATATTTGGAGTATTTT
Organism: Ottelia alismoides; assembly: GCA_037367405.1. Lineage (NCBI taxonomy): Eukaryota > Viridiplantae > Streptophyta > Magnoliopsida > Alismatales > Hydrocharitaceae > Ottelia > Ottelia alismoides. The sequence goes on along the minus strand of JAZKJV010003573.1, from coordinate 426,323 downwards.
TCCCTATTTTTATCTCTCTCTTATCTCTCTTGTATTATATATTCTATATAGTTTTATATTCATTTAAAGAAAAAGAAAAACATAAAAAATATAAAATATAAATAGAAAAATATAAAATTAGAAAATTAAAAATCAAGATACAAAAATATAAAATTAAAAATTAAATAAAATAATATAATATCAAAAACCCACAAAATTTGCACATTCATAGGCAATTGCTCCCTTTCACATTGATCTTTGTGCACTCCTGCTTTGTTCTATCTTGTTTGCTCCCTGAGTTCGACACTCTACACACTTGCACTATACACACTTATTGTAGAGTTATAATAAATTTTAACTCCACCTTACTTCTCATTGTTTGATTTAATTATCGTAGGTTAATTGTTGATTTAACCGGGATTTACCGAGGGTCGCCGCAGCGACTTCATCTCCGCCTTGTGTGAGACATTTAGACCCCTGTGATTCATGGTTAATCAATCATACATCGGCAACCATCACAGTTTGAGAAGTGACCGAGAAGCTGACTCATAATTTACCAGAATTAAAGTCGCTTCCAGTAGATCTACGGTATGTTTTACTCACATGTGATCCTAATATGTATCCCATCATCATCAGTGGCAGATTGACCAAGGATCAAGAATATTGCTTACTAGAGATTCTAGAGAAAAACCGCAAGGCTCTTGGTTGGAATGTGTCTTTGAGGTATAAATCCGACATAGTGTTCACACCACATGTACTTAGAGGATGATTGTAAACTATCTCATGAATTTTAGTAAAGATTAAACCCTAACTTTTGAGGCATGGTCATGAAAGAGATGACAAAGTGGGTTGAGGTTGGCTTCATCTATCCCATCTCCGACTCGAAAGGGGTTAGCCCATTGCTCTAGTTCCGAAGAAATATAGGACTACAATGGTTACAAATGACCAAGGAGAGGAGATCTCTAATGGAGTATCTACTTCATGGCACGTCTATGTTGATTACAGGTTCTTGAATTCAGTGACCAAGAAGGATCACTTTCATTTACCTTTTATTGATTAAATGCTTGAATGTTTAGGAGGGAAAGAGTTATTTTGCTTCTTGGATGCGTACTTCAGGTACAACCAAGTGCCAATCGCTCATGAGGATCAAGAGAAGATGAATTTCACCTGTCTGTTTGGTACATATGCTTTCAAGCAGATGTCCTTTCAATTATGTAATGCTCCCACTACATTCCAAAGGTGTACGTTGGTCGTTTTTGCCAACATGGTGGGTAGTTTCTCGAGGGTTTTATGGATGATTTCTTGATCTACGGTGATAGTTTTAATGCATGTCTTGTGCGTTTAGACCGAGTACTTAAGAGATGTTGTGAAGTCAATTTTGTTCTATCATGGGAAAAGAGTCACTTCATGGTAACTTAAGGAATTGTGATGGGCCATGTCATCTATAAACAAGGTATGGAGGTCAACCCAACAAAGGTTGATGTTATTGCAAAACTTTCACCTTGTACATTCAAGAATGTGAGGTCATTTCTGGGGCATATTGGTTTTTACAGAAGACTGATCAAGGACTTAAGAAAGATTGTCAAACCTCTTACAGAATTGCTAGGCAAGGAGACTGATTTAATTATTGACGAGAAAGTTCTATAGACCTTTACTCAGTTTAAAAAGCTCGTCACTCAAGCACCTATCCTACAGCCACCCGATTGGTCTCTCCCATTCAAGATCATGATGGATGCATTAGATTTCGCCATTGGGATTGTGTTAGGATAAAGACGTGAAGGATTGCATTGTGACATTCACTATGCCATCAGAATACTAGATGATGCACAGAAGAACTATACAGTTATAAATAAAGAGTTGCTGGTAGGTGTATTCACCCTTGAGAAATCCAGATCCCATCTTCTTAGTTCGAAAGTAAATTTTATACAGACCACTTTACTATCCGAAATATACAGTAGAATAAGGATGCCAATTCACGTCTACCCAGATGGGTCCTTCTCCTCCAAGAATTTGACTTGGAAATTAAAAATAAACATGAAGTTAAGAATGTGGTAGTAGATCATGTGTTTAGAATTGAATGTTCAGAGACTCCACTGAGCCCTGTGCTGATCAATGAAACCTTTCTTGATGAATCAATTCTCAATGTTGCTTCTCTCCCTTGGTATGTTGATATTATGAACTATCTCATTTCTGAGAAAGTGCCACAAGATTGGACAAGAGTAAAGAAGGACAATTTTTTGTTCGATATTTATTTCTACTAGTGGGAAGATCCATACATTTTTATGGAAGGTGCAGATTGCATTTGGCGTCAGTGCATTCCTTGTGAGGAGTACATCAGTGTCCTCTAGCACTGTCATAAGCTCAAATATGGAGGACACCATTCTGGAAGCAGAACGGTAGCGAAAGTATTGCATTGTGGCCTCTGATGGCCTACACTATTCAAGGATGTCGCGGCATATGTTAAAGACTGCATCGACTATCAGAAAAAGGGATGGACCCTCAGTTCTAAAGATCCAATGCCTCTCAAATTTATTTAGATATCAAATGTTTTTAGCGCTTGGGGCATTGACTTTATGGGCTCATCTTCTAACAGTCATGGATTTAAATACATCCTTCACGTTGTGGATTACGTGAGTCGCTGGGTGGAATATATCCCTGCCTAATATGTTGATAGTCGTACCATTTTCTCTTTCTCAAGGACAACAATATTTCATGGTTCTGGATTCCTAAGATTCTCATTTCATATGGGGTATACATTTCATTAATAAAGAAGTCAAGAAACTTGTGAAGGAGTACGGCATTGATCATCATATCGCATCTCCTTACCACCCACAATCCAATGGCTTGGCCAAGTTATACAATAGGGAGATCAAGACAATCTTTTGGAAACTTGTTAGGTCAAATAGGAAGAAATGATCTCAGTTGCTTGTCTCTCTTCTATGGGCTTACTGAACCACCTATAAGTCTCCTTTGGTTATGTATCCCTATCGCCTTGTATATGAAAACCATGCCATCTGTCGGTTGAATTAATTCACAAATCTTTATAGGCAGTGAATATCTATAACTTAGACTCACAAACTGGTGGTCAGAACCGGAAGATCGATATGAACAGACTCTTGGAATTCAGAGACTATGCATATGATAACAGCCTTATGTACAAGGAGAAAGTCAGACGTTGGCACGACAAGAATATCATAAGAAAGACTTTCGAGCATGGCCAGAAGGTGTGATTATTTGATGCGAAGTTGAAGATATTTCTGGGAAAAATTAAGAGTAAATAAATAGGGACATTCATAGTGAGAACTGTGTGTGGCAGTGGAAGCATACTGATATCCAAGTTGCCATCTAAGAACAACTATTTGTGGTAAACGGACAATTGCTGAAGACGTATTTAGAGCATGATACATTCATGCATGTTATCGATTCAATCAATGTAGTGTTCGAATATGATATCCACACAGTATCAGAAGATTTAGACAAGCTTCCAAAAATATATTTTTTTAACTCTTTTCATTCTTTCATTCTTTTGTTCATTCATTCATCCCATTCATTTGTGGTATACTTAGGATGACCAGATCCTACATATAGGGGGGAGAGTACACTGATTTATTCTTCATTATTATCTCGCTTGTAACTTGTTGATATTCTTTTCTATATTTAAGGATACTTCACCCTAAGTATAGAAGGAGACAAGTCGATTCACTGATTCATTGTAAATTTTAATCCCCAATCATCCATGCTTTGCGTACAGACTGTTATGCATAAAATTAGTTGAACCAAAGTAGGGGGGGACAATCGATTTCTTAGTCGTTGTAGTATAGATTTTTCTATACTTAGCACAAGTTGTGTCTTTCTTTTTGCTCTTTGATCACTATGAGGACATAGTTCGAGCTAAGTATGGGGGGTCGTATATATGTTATATCTACGTTAGCCATAACTCATACTTTCTGTATGGCTAATATACACTACATTAGGTAAGGGTATACGAATAAATCAATTGTAAAGAATAACTTCTGTAAATATGTATAAAATTTTTAAAAAATATTTGTAAAAATGGTTTGAAATTGTTTTAGAAATGATTTTGAAGAAATGGATGTTAAATGTTTTTGAAAAATCTTTTAAAAAATCTTTGTAAAATATTTTCAAATCATTGAAAACATATCTCTTCTGTAAATGTTAGTAAAAAGTTTGTAAAAATTGATTATAGAATTGTCTTTAAAAATTTTTTATAAATTTATTTGCAACATAAATTTTCAAAATGTTTGACAAATGTTTGTAAAATTGTTTTTCAAATTAGTTTGAAAACCTTATAGATATATCATTGCAATAATTCTACAAATAAGAAACTTTTGTATAAAACATGTACATACCTGTATTAAATTATTTATAAACTTATATAAAAACATGTATATAACTTGTATAAAATATTTTATATAATCCTTATAATTTTTTGTGAATATGTTTAATTCACTAATCCCTTTCAAGGATTCCCATAAAAAATTATGAAATTTCCAAAAATACTTAAAAATTTCGTGACTTTCAAAACTCCTTAAAATTTTGAAAAATATTTTCAAAACCACATAAAAATTTGCAAAAAATGTTCGCAAATTCCAAAAAAATTCATATAGATATCATTGTTTCACAAAAATAGTTTCTACATTATATAAGCAATGATGTCACAATTGAGAAAGTCTAAGTAAAATCTGAAGATTGGATCATGGTTTAGACCTTAATCCACTTAGTTTCACATGAACCTTATAGGAACTGGAATCAAGAATTTTCATGTCAATGGGACTTAATTAATTGAGTCCACAAGACTATGTTCACATGTCATCTTGATTAGCCAACAACTCGAAGCACAAGCATGACTCTTACTGATAATGACCTAACTTTGACAAGCACTTTGCACTTAACTCAACTATGATGAGGTGGTGATGGCAGGATTATTTAGCTTGAGAAGCACACATGTGGAAACATGTCACCCCAATAGTTGGCCAGTGCCCCCCAACCCAGTCTAGTAGCATGACGTCTAAAGACAGGACGTTCTGGGTTGCAATAAAGCTTCAAAAGTGAGATAGTCTACTTGTTCAAAAGGAAAAAAATCCTTATGTAAATGATGACATAATTTGTATTAAAAATATATGAAATAATGACTTCAAAAGAATGAATGGGCAAAAACTTAATGAAAAACCAATCTCGTCGGAGTATGTATCAAATAAGCAAGGCAATATGCTTCAAAGTCAAAGACATCAAGGTTGCCAATAGCAAGAAATCATGCTACACTAGTTAAGCTCCACAAGATATGTGACTACACTGATCATAGCCCATTCTTACTCTCTACCTACTCTTCTTGAGCTGGTTGTACTTGAACTTAGAAGGAAATACCCCGATCCTCGAGGAAAGAGTAGCTAGATTGGGAAATTAGGTTATCCTGCTAAGGGAGACTACTTCTTGCCATTTATGATAAGAAGGGCAACATTCACATACACTATAAAAGTAAGACTCATAGTCATAAGGGTTTGCGTATGAAAAGACATATCTTGATATGGTTATCGAGGCTACAAGAACAGAGGATTGTAGAACTTGAGGGTTGTTAAGTTTTAGATCGTATTCTCAATAAGGTTCTGAAAAAACTAACAATCCAAAGGTATTAACTGAGCTCCAAAACTTGATTTTGTGAATAATAGTTTTAAAAATCATTATCATTCTAAGTTCTTTATTTTTCCTTTTCTTCATTTTCTTTTGTGCATCACTTACTCTTCTAGTAAGTGTTTGCTAGAGACTAGCAAAGGTAAGTATACGGGGGTGATGAATAGCCATACCTCAACCTTGTGTATACATTGTGTATAAAAAATTGTATTTAAATATAGAAAAAAGAATAAAGAAAAGAAAAGGAAAATAAATTAAGTATTAAAGATACTGAATTACCTTAAACACCGAGACCAAGTCAATATTGACTTGGTCGACCAGGAGTAAAGTAGGGGATAAGGGCCAAATATTGTACATTAAAACCTAAGTTTTATTCTATAAATAGACATTTTTATATTATTTTATTCTTCACGTTACACGCTTCAAACTATTATGTTTTTAAAATGGAACTTGTACATATTAATATAAATAAATGTCAATAAAAATCATGCACAATGCAACTGGGACACCGGATGAAAAAGTTGTGAATCGAACTTCACAAATCAATATCTTCTCCATACAAACTCAAATTGAACCAAACTCATCCCAATTTATTCTAAATTAAATTATCTATCTAATTAAGTTAGTTTCATTAAAAATGGAGTTATGATATAAAAGCCAGCTTCCTGTATACTATTGTATTGTGTATTTGTATATAACATTCATATATTTTATTCTTTACATTTTTATGCTTCTTATATTTTTAAATAATTCTATATATTACTTAAAATATATTAAAACATAAATATAAAATAAAAATATTAAAATATACTTCAAATAAATAATATATTATAATATATATGTATATTATACCTATAAAATATATACATATATTTATTTATAAATATAAATAAAATCATAAAAAACAAAAATATGTGTATATATATACTTAATAATACTATAAATATATAAAATATGTAAATATGATATAAGTATTAATAATACAAAATAAATGTTAAATACAAATAGTACGGGTATATATACATATGAATATACATGTAAATATTAACACCTCACAAATAATATTGTAAAAGTAAATAAAAAATCATGATAAAAATATTAAAAAGTAAGAAAGAATTTTCATGTTTTGAGTTTTAATTAATAAAATCATTTACTATTTATTATTTGTAATAAAGCTTTTTATTTTTATTTTGTCACATATGGTCCTACGTGGACCAATAAGAGCTCTTCAAATGTTGGCACGTGGTTCAACAGTCCTTGCCACGCCTCTGACCTTAATAGAGCATGTGACCCACCTTCTTCTCCAATTTACCATGCCTTCTCCTCAACTCTTCAGACCTCAAGCACCTCACCTTCATGCACTCTCCATCACCCTCTTCCACGCCCAAACCACAGCCTCCACCAACCATCGTTCACCTTCATGTAATATCAATCACGAGATTTCCCATCTCCATCTGTATAAAATTCCACTCAAGTGATAGCGAGAGTTCCCTAGTCTTGTCGGCAAGGATAAGTTGGTGAAGAGATCAATCATCGGAGACCACCTCCGATGAGGTTTTCATCTACTTCAGGTAACACTGTTGAGCTATTAATTTAGGTTAGTTAGTTTGCAATTTTCGTTCTTAGTGTAGTTTAATCAGTAGTCTAGCATAACTTTGCTTCCCTTAGCGTAATTTAGCCAAATCAAAGTTCGTCAGAGCTAGTTCTCTAGTCATCGTTCTTCGCTTGTATCTGACTCTGTTTTGATCCCCAAGACACTCCATCATCTTCCCACTTGCTTCTCATAATTTCCACCCACTCAGATCATGTCGATCATTCGCGGATCGAGCAATCAAGTCTCATTCCACCACCTTCGTTGAAGGCTCAATACCACTTCACCCCCTTGTGCTACTAGCTTCAATATCGAGTCAAGGAGATACCCCTCGAACCCCTGAATCTTTTTGTGCAGGAGTGCAACCCATTTGAGCCACCTGGAAGGAGTATCGACGCCCACTTGAACTTCCAGGTCGTCGGTCCTCATTGAGCTCTAGACCTATTTTAAGAGATGTTCGGACGCATCTAAGACATCCTGCAGCCACGAGAAGGTCCTAGGCAGCTGTTGAGCAGGTCGACGCGGTCGGAGCACCCAGAGCAAGGAGGTATTGCGGATCAAAGCTCGTTGGGGAAGAACTTCTTCCTCGTTCGTCCAGGCCACTTCCTCACTATCGGATCAAGAACAGTGGCCCACATCTAATATGGGTCATCCATTCAAGTCGAAGCGACGTGCTCCCTCGATAGTTCATCTAAAGTGGCACCACGCGGCAGCCTCTCCATTGCTCGATCAAACTCATGCACCCCGCGCACACAATCCTTGGGTAATTACATGATATACCCCCATTATTTTTTGTGTTTCATATTAGTCATTTTAGTACTAAATATAGTGTAATACTTTTAGTAAAAAAATACACGTTGGACCCTAAACTTTTGTAATATTTCTTTTAGGTCCTTCCACCTCATGTGTAGCAACACGTGAGGCGCTTTAAAAATTGAATCATATCCATGCAGTTTCTAGACCTATTAAAAAATGAATGTTTAGTTTGTATTAATTACAAACAAGTCCCTGTAACTGTGGTATTTTTATTTCTTATTTTCTGTGCATATTATATATTGTTATTGCTCTAAAAATTATAGGAGAATCATGTTAAGTGTCTAACATTATGTTTAATCTTGCTTGAATTTTTATTTAGGCATTTACTTCATTTTCCTATTTTCTAAAAATACAAAAAGATGCTTTTATTCCTTCTCTAAAGATAAAACCCTATAAATTTTATAAAATCGTGTCCAAAAATTCCAAAAAAATACATTAGCTATACTATAATATATTTTTCCACATACCAAAAAATCACTAAAAATACAAACTATAAAATCTAAAAGTCACAAAACCCTAAAAATATTATAAAAATAAAAAAATAACTTAAAAGCCAAAAAATAACTTTTTATTTCTAATTTTTTCTATAATATATTTGTTATATATTAAAATAATTTAAGGTTAATTTTAGATTTATTTATATTTATTAAATGTAAAATGATATCAAATATTTATTGTATTCATTATTTTGTACATTTATTAACTTTAAAAATCCAAAAAAAACATCAAAAAATGTCTAAAAATTACCAAAAATAAAGAAAAATAGAAAAAAAACAAAAGAACATTATTTTCTAAAATTTAAACCTATTTTGACTTATATATAATGACATAAAGATGTATTAACTATATAAATAATATATTACTTATAAGGAAAAAATGGGGCTGCCCCTTGCGGGCAGCCAACATGGTTGCCCCGTCCCATTTTTTCCGCAATTTTTTGTATTTTTTGGAAAAATATCATCATATATATTCATCCCTATATCCCTCCTACATTTCATTTGAATTCATCAGAAACAGAGACCCGTACGCCTCCATCCAGACAGTAATTTTTTTAACAGTCGCAGAATTTTTTAAATCGGCCTTATCTAGATGGAGGTCGTACGAGTCTCTGTTTCTGACGAAATTTGAATGACATATAAGAGGGATATATAGATGAATATACATGGTGAAATTTTCAAAAAAAATAAAAAAATGCAGAAAAATGGGGTCGGGGCAGCCATGTTGGCTGCCCGCAAGGGGCAGCCCCATCAAACCCTACTTATAATATCTATAATATCTATATATTATATAAAATTATATATCTTATGTTAAAAGCAAAAGGCAATTAAAATTTTTAAAATTAAAAATAAATTAAAAATTAAAAATTAAAAGCATGAAATAATTAAAAAATCCATAAGTAAATTAAATATAATTAAAAACCCACATAAAAATAAGAAAAGCAAGAAAATAATGAAAATAATTATAAATAATTAGAAATAATTATTAATAATTAACTGCCTACTGTTTTGCTCTATGTGGTTCAACAACTCTACCTACTTACACCTATACACACATTTTGTAGAGATATAATAAATTTTAACTCGCATTCGCATTGCATTGATTTATTTATACATTGTGGGTAATTGTTGATTCTTTGGTATTGACCACCATAGCGATTGCCATTCCAACCTTGTTAAGAACGACAGGTCGATCTTGAGTCATGGTGGGGGGAGGGGGGAATGTCTAGCCATGCTACTTTTGTAATTTGGCACAAAAAGATGTGCTTATTGTGGAACATTGATTCTAAATGAAAAGTACATATCAAAATTTAAGAGATAAGAAATAGAACAATAAATTATTGCAGGTTGATTTTAACGTGGAAATCCTTCTAAATAAGAACGAGCATGTCTCGTTATATGATTCCACAATTATCTTGTAGGATAAACATTCCACTATATAACGCTAACTTCAACAAGGATAGCACAACCACTTGGACAAAGCTTCCTTTCTTAGACAATTCCCAAGAAAGGTTTCCTTTCCCTAAGGGAAAAAATACAACCATATATCTATGTAAAACAAGCTCGAAAGAAGTAACTTCCTTGTATATAAACATTAATGCACAAGCATACATGGTTTTATGATTAGTTAATAAGGTATGGAGTACTCGGTATCTTGGTGAAAATGTTAGAGAATTTGACCTTGAGAAGTACACAAAAGGATCGATAAATTTAGCTCAAAAATTTTTTTAGATGTAAAGTAACAAATTACTTAATATGGAGGCTAATCATAAATTGGGTAAAGAGGGTGGTGAACATCTTGATGATGCAAGAAAGGAAGGTACTAAAGATTGATTGGAAATTTGATCTATCCTACCTTCACCATACCAAATATTATCGATGTTGGGAATGTGATGAGCTAATTCGTGCATGCTTCTACTACCTCTCATGCTAATGTAGCCAATAAAATTATATGCTAAATAAAAGGAACACTTTAAAAGATCACATTTTTATGAAAAATCTTGATGTGATAATTGAAGGATATACGGATGTTGATTGGGTTGTTTCCATAAGCAATAGAACTTTCACGTCCAGTTTTGCTATGTATAAGTTATAGAAATCTGTTTATTCATAGAAGCAAGAAATAGAATATTATTTCAAGATCTAATGTTGAAACTGAATGTCATGTCCTTGCAAATGACGTCATTGAAATCTTGTAGCTAAAAATCTCGTTACATGACTTAGGCATCAAAGGTAATATGCTAATGAAGATGTTTTGTCATGACAATGTTGCTATAAATCGGGCCAATAATCCGCAAATGCATGGGACAGAGCATGTGAAAATTGATGCACATAATATTTGTGAAAAAATTGATGCCGGACAGTCGAGTCTTCTGTATATTAAATTTGTCGATCATGTCAAGTATCTCTTCAAAAAAGGATTATCTATTGTACAATTTGATATGAATATAGGCAAGATAAGTGTGACTAACATGTATACCCAGCTTGAGGGAGAGTGTTGAGTTTATATTATTGGGCAAATGGATCTTTAGATGATGAACCTTTTTATTATCTCTCTATAATTGTACTCGTCTCCCTTGGTTGAACTATTCAAGTGAAGGTGGTAGTGATCTCTTGTGAGGGGTATATAGTTCTCCATGGAAATCCCTTCTTATTCTTCTTTGATTTCAACAATATATATAGGAGAAAATTCCAATAAGGTGGGCCTTTCCTGGGTTAATGGAAAGTCACATCAATTTAAGTATCTTTCCTATTTATTTTACAATTTTTAACTCCATAAATTTAATAATAATTATTAATATAATATGTGTGTGTGTGTATGTCTTTGTTTCTGACAAAATTTGAATGACATATTAGAGGGATATAGTTATGAAAATCCATGGAAGCATTTAAAAAATATATAAAAAGGTGGAAAATAAAAATAGAGTAGGTAAGTTACCTACTCCATGGAGTAGGATCTCTTTCCTATACACATACACACACAATCATTTTGTATGAATTAAAGTTTTTCTCCTTCTAGAAATTGTTACTAATAGTAAGAATATGATATAACACTTGTAAACAAATAATTGTTAAGCTCGAATGATAGGAAATAATGGTAAAAAATGAGTGGGCTCATCTCATATCAAATGGGCATAGGGCTCATTGGATAATTTCCATATGTATATATATATAGAGAGAGAGAGAGAGGAGTGATCCTGTGAGAGCCAAAATCTGTGACAGCATAAGAGCATGCATTTTGGATCATTAGATCCTGTCTTCTCTCTCCTTGTTGAATCTAGTGATCCAAAATGCATGCTCTCATAGGTTTTGGCTCTCACAGGATCACTCATATATATATATGGGTAAAATGGGGTTGCCCCGATGGGGGGAGCTAACTTGGCTCCCCCCACACCATATAGTCCCTTTTTTATTTTTATTTTTTGAAATTTCTTCCGTGGATTTCATCAATATATCCCTATATTATATCATTCAAATTTCACGCGAAACAGAGACTCCAACGGCCTCCATCCAGAAGGGTCGTTTTTAGCAATTCTGTTACCGTTAAAAAAAGATTGTCTGGATGAAGGCCGTACGAATCTCTGTTTCGTATGAAATTTTAATAGCATAATATTATAGGGATATAGTGATGAATATTCACAGAAGAAATTTTAAAAAAATAAAAAAAATGGGTGAAATATCGTGGGGGAGCTAAGTTAGCTCCCCGAGGGGGCAGCCCCATTTAACCCTATATATATAGAGAGAGAGAGAGAGGTAAATGGGGCTACCCCTCGCGGGAGCTAACTTGGCTCCCCCGCGCTATTTCATCCGCTTTTTTATTATTTTGGAAATTTCTTCCGTAAATATTCATCACTATATCCCTATTATGCTATTAAAATTTCGTGCGAAACAGAAACTCCTACGGCCTCCATCCAGACAGTCATTTTTAACGGTAACAGAATTGCTAAAAACGACCCTTCTAGATGGAGGTCGTAGGAGTCTCTGTTTCGCGTGAAATTTGAATGACATAATATAGGGATATATTGATGGAAATCGAGCGAAAAATTTCGAAAAAAAAAATAAAAAAAGGAGGCGAAATGATGTCGGGGAAGCCAAGTTAGCTCCCCCCATGGGGGCAGCCCCATTTTACCCATATGTGTATGTGTGTATGTGTGTGTGTGTGAGGAAAATGGGGCTGCCCCCTAGGGGGAGCTAACTTAGCTCCCCCCGCCCTATTTTCTTCAATTTTTTATTTTTTTTTGAATTTTTTTCCATAAATATTCATCACTGTATCCCTATATTATGTCATAAAAATTTCGTGTGAAACAGAGACTCCTACGGCCTCCATCTATACAGTCATTTTTTTAACGGTCTCAGGATTTTTTAAATCGACCCCGTCTGGATGGAGGTCATAGGAGTCTCTGTTTTGCATGAAATTTGAATGACGTAATATAGGGATATAATAATGAATTTACATAATTTTTATTTTCAAAAAAAATAAAAAAAATAAGCGAAAAATAGGGGGGAGTGATGAACATCAAATTCGCCTCTTTAATAATCTAAAATAATGTCACAGTATAGGAGGCGAATTTGGTTCAGCAAAAACCACAGTCTTTGAATGCTGTGGAATATTTTTACTTGGTAAGTTTACCAAGGTCGAACACAGGGACACGGCTGCCTAATGTGTGTATTGAATTTCGAATTATGAAGGCACAATGTGAATTAATTTCATTTTCAGGTCCATAAGAAGAATTATGCAATTTACAAAGCGATGCTAAGATGGATGCATTTTTTAGTTGGATTTTATGCAATGACAGTGATGCAAGAATAAATGTGCAAGGTTAGAGGTATGCAGAACAAGATATCACACATATACCCTAAAAATATGACTGTATTAATAGAAATAGAAATCAGAGTCAATTTAATCCATCATTGAAAACGGTCAGCCAATCATAGCAAGCATGAGTAGAACAGGGTCCCAATTACCACATAAAAAATCACTTTAATTAAAACAGGGCACATGAGACAATTAAGCATGCTAAGATGTAGAGAACAAAACAAAGATCAAAACGATACTAAAATAGTGCAATTTGGACCTACGATGCGCAAGTTATGCTAAAAACAATGCAGGGGCATAAATGTAATAAAATCCTAGAAAATAAAGGATAAATATTGCATTTAAGTCCCTGGAGGGACCTAAATGCAATTATGAAAAACTGCTTGGGCCCATATCTAATTTCACCATTTGCAAGCAGGGACTTTTTGTAATTTCATAAAAGTATGAGGGCCTCCCTGTAAAATACTCAGGAACGCACGTGAGGCACGTGCATGGGGACCAAAATGCAATTCATTAAAGTAGTCGCGTTTGTCCTGCAAATTACCCAGCACCTCACGTGCGCTGCACGTGAGGGGCCAGGCTCGGGAGGAGGCTCGGGCTCGGGACACGTGTCATCATGTGGAGGCTCGGATTTTAGGCTCGGGTCACCCGAGCCTGTTGGTTTGGTTTGAGCCTTGGGCCTCCACGTGGCGTCATTACGGCCGTCCGATCGAAACAATCGGATGGCATCTGCTCATCTACCTTCGCCGCATCCGACCGGAGGAGGCGGGGCTCCGGCGACCCGCCCTTAGCTCCGCCGAGCTCCCGTTGCTTGTCTGATGATCATGGGAGCTTGCTGAAGCTCCGGCGGAAGTCCTGGATGCACGGCGAAGCTCCGTGGCTGATCGGAAGGGGCGCTCGATGAAGCTTCGCCGGAAGGGAGGAGCTCGAAGGTGCTCCGATGCGAAATTCGGCGATTCAATGATCCTGTAGTGGTTAGTATAGCCGAAGCAAGTGCAAGTGGTTGTACGAGTGAGGTAAAGTGAATGGGGGCCAGGAAGGTGACGGGAGCGGTGGCCCCGGGCTCCATCTCCGGCGAAGAGGAGAAGGAGATGGAGTGGAGCGGGGAAGGTTCTGGAGAAGAGGGAGGTGTTGTTGGCATGGACGATCGATGGAAGGCGAAGCTCAGGAGCTAGTCAGATGGAGGTGGAGATGATAATCGGCAGAGGGAAAAATTCGAGAAAATAAACTAAAAAGCACCTCATCGGAACGAGGTATGGTGGAGGCTGTGATCTGGGCTCGAGGTCCTCATCGGACCTCAGGGGGTCTTCGCACGATGGGGGCGATCATCCCCGGTGCTCGGCGGTGCCCGGAGGTCAACCGCTACACGGCGGAGGAGCCGCGGGTCGACACTGGGAGAGCTCCATCTTCGTCTCGATGTTCTGCCCCTCCGCTGTCACCGGAGGGGCAGAGGAGGCTAAGAGCAAACCCAAAAATGGTGGACATCAGCTCTGGTGGCGGGGGAGAGGGTTAAATAGGCGGAGGATAGTCGGAGGTTACATGGTGGTGGGACGTTTTGGAGCGGAGGATTAAAGGCGTAGGAGTGATGGTGGCGTTAAGTAATGGTTGCGCGAAGAAGGCGGAGGGAAGGGCGATGTGTGGCGGCCGTTAGGAGCGGGAGGGATGGCTGGAGGTGTCTTCCAAAAATGGAAGGGGCGGTACGGCAGCAAGTCGTAACGCCAGGGGGGAGAAACGGCTGGAGGAGGACGATGAGCCACAACCGTTGGATCGTGAGATCCAACGGCTGGGCGTGGGGCGCACGCGGAGGGACACGATCAGATCTGAGGATCTGATCGTACGGCTGATACTGGAGCGCGAGGGAACGGTCGAGATTGAATGATGGGGGATCTAACGGCGAGGGTTAAAGGGATGTCATGGAGGATGGAGGTCCGTTGGATTCAAGTGGGATTGGGCGGCTATGGAGACGGGGTGACGTGGCGCGAGGAAGGTTGTAGGATAGGGCATGGATCCAACGGCCGAGGATTAGGCGCTTTTGGGCGGTTGAGATCAGATCCGAACATCAGATCTGACGGCTGTGAGCGAGGCGAGGATGGACGGTGGAGATGGGGTGGAGCAGAGTGGATCCGACGGTCCAAGAGGTGCGCCGGGTGGCAAGAGGGGAGACGGGCCACGTGGGCGGCCCAGAGGGCGCCACGTGGCCCAATGAGAAAATTCATAGAAAATTACAAAGAAAAATGGAAAAGGGATAGTTAGAGGCCGAATTAGGAAAAGGTCAAAACATAAAAGTTGCTCATCTCGACGAGATCTACAACTTTCATGTTGGTCAAAAAGCCAAAAGAGATCATTTGTACAAAACATATTTTTGGGGGTATTTTTAGGGCGATAAAAACACCAATTTTGTGGTTTTGAGATGTTTTTGTATTTTTTATCTTTTTAAATGGTTAGTGAACTATGGACAATTACTCTATCTAATTTTTAAGGGTTTTTGAGGATAAAATAATTACAAGAAAAATAAGAGGAATTAAAAACAATGATTCAATGGTAAAATATATACAATATAATACAGGATAAAAATAGGGAATTACAGGTGATTTTTATTGGTTTGATTAAACAGGGGTTTAATTTACGGCTTTTAGCATGATGAATACGAGATTCATCATACCCCTATACTTAAACCATGCTCGTCCTCGAGCAACTAAAGAATGAAGGAGTCGGATTAATTCCTGACAGTGCGCGTGAAATTTTCAAGGCTCGATCTTTCGAAGACTCTTGACTTAAGAGATCCTAAAATTCCGGGTTTATCCAAGCCTTAGTCAGAAGGAATCCAACTTCTCTAATTATCAGACTCTCTTTTTGTACATATAATATAAGGATATGACATTTAGTGTACTGCATTTCATTAGAGTCGAGTCGATGCATCACTCAAAGTTCCAGTCCCAAAGACTCTCCTCTAGACCTAATCCTCAATACTAGGGAATAAGTCTATTCTTGCTTCAGTCAACCATCTCATTAGTTTGTCAGACTTGAAATGTTGATGGACGGCCAGATGATGGAGGTAATGGGATTGTGTCTATTTTTTTCACCCTCACATTGGAACAAGGGGCCTCTCGAGCGCCTTTTTCCTCAACACATGTAAATTTTAATATTTGATCAATGTGTCCGTCAAAAAGAGTTGGAGTCGTCTGCACTTATTTTTCTGGGAGTACACCGGGGTGTGTCTTTTTTTAGTATCTAAGATATCTTCGACACCCAGACTTGTATCGCTTACGATGCAGGGCCCTTTTTGTGGTGTCAGCCCGACTCCTTGGTCCTAATTAGCGCTTGGTCCAAGTGGACACTTTGAAAATGTTTGAGAGCGCTCACCATTGCTCATTTGTATTTTGGCTTTGGTATTCAGAGCTTTTTCTTTGACATTTCATTTCTTTTGCTGTCTAGCTCCATTGCTTTTACCAAAAGTTGGCGCATACTGATCAACAAATTCCATTAAGTTTCATCACACCCTGGCACATAGGTAAATATCAAAGAAATAGCATATGAATCTTGTTCACATACTGGCTAGGGTTTTGCTGATACTCAGGTTTTCTGAAGCCTTCATTAACTTTATCCCATCCTCGAATATCATTAGATCGGGTCTAAACTCAAATCTCTGGTCCTAGTTCCTCAAGTGATACCTCAACTCAGCTCATCAATCATGCAGTTGTGGAAGTGACTGTGCTGATCATATTTTTCTTGAAGGTAGAGATGAAGAGTGCAATATAGCACTCAAATCTTTCAAACAAGGGGAGTGTGGATATTTAAGTCATAAAAACCCTAATGGCTAAGGCATGTTAACTCAGACTCTCAAGATCACAGAAATCTAGTGTCCTCAAAATCCTCAAGCCTTGAGTGAGGGTGAATGTGTCAGGAATACACCAATTCCTTAGGTTAGTGAATTTTTGTGTGATTTTTGGCTTTTGCAAATTTTTATGGGTTTTAATTTTTTTTTGATTACTCAGAGAGATAATGACTGGCCCAGGCTCAAATAGAAGTATCCACTCTCAGCCAGTATGGGTGTAAGTACGGGTCGAGACCCGTGTTACTTGAGGACGGGGCCAATTACGATGTCCTCTAAACCACCCACTCTGCTAAGGGAGATCGAGGTTCCCTCACTGAAAATGTCTACTAAACCTAGTAGTCAGAGTCAAATTCCAAGAAAGATTTTTAATTTTTCAATTCTTTTTAATACAGGAATATTTACAAAAATTAATCCCTCAATTTTTAATAAACAATTTTTACAAGATTTTTTTACTCAGTTCACAAGCTTACCACAGCCAAGCACGAAAATAAAATGTTTAAAAGAGATTTAAAATGCGAGCTAAGGCTAAAGTAAATATACAGTAATATATGGTATACCCCCTATACTTAAATTTTGTTATGTCCTCATAGCACAAGTGCCACGAAGCCAAGGCTCGGTTCAAATATAGGGTGATATAGCGGAACTGAGGAGGAGGGTCCCCCTATACATAGGCCAAAATTGACCTAAGTACAAGAAGACTGAACGAGGGAGGGATGGGCAGGCAGGCCCCCCTATACTTAGGCTACAAATAGCCTAAGTAAGTCTGCGTTAGGGGGGTTCTATGATACAAAGGTGAGGGGGAGGGGGTTCGTGAAAATATACACACATACACACAGAGAGAGAGAGAGAAAGAGAATGAAATATACAGGGGGAAGGTGGAAGTGAGTATGTGCAAGTGTAGGTGTGTGTGGGGGGGGGGGGGTAGATCATCAAGTCATCTACTCTTTTTTTTTCTTTTTTTGTACAACATGCAATACTGGAAATAAATATGCATATGCAAAAAAAATTTTTTACAACATGCAATGCAGGCTGTCTGATCTAGATCCTAAAATTCTTCCCGAATTCTTTTGCGGCCTCTTCAGCGGAAGCTCCCGACTTCACGCCTCCATGAGGATAAAGTGTCCTCGATCATCATGGGCCCTGCCACAAAAGATAAAAGTTAGTCATACCGAGAAATTAAATCAGCAGATATGATGCAAAAAATTATGCATGAAATGAGGACCTAAAAATGAAATTAATCATTAAAAAAATCAAGATTCAATAATTAAACAAAGTTGTGTCCCCTGCAACGGCGCCATTTGATGAACGTCAAATTCGCCTCTTTAATAATCTGAAATAATGTCGCAGTATAGGAGGTGAATTTGGTTCAGCAAAAACCACAGTCTTTGAATGTTGTGGAATATTTTTACTTAGTAAGTTTACCAAGGTCGAACACAGGGACACGGCTGCCTAATGTGTGTATTGAATTTCAAATCATGAAGGCACAATGTGAATTAATTTCAATTTCACGTCCATAAGAAGAATTATGCAATTTACAAAGCGATGCTAAGATGGATGCATTTTTTAGTTGGTTTTTATGCAATGACAGTGATGCAAGAATAAATGTGCAAGGTTAGAGGTATGCAGAACAAGATATCACACATATACCCTAAAAATATGACTGTATTAATAAAATAGAAATCAGAGTCAATTTAATCCATCATTGAAAACGGTCAGCCAATCATAGAAAGCATGAGTAGAACAGGGTCCCAATTACCACATAAAAAAATCACTTTAATTAAAACAGAGCAAATGAGATAATTAAACATGCTAAGATGTAAAGAACAAAACAAGGATCAAAACGACACTAAAATCATGCAATTTGGACCTATGATGCTCGAGTTATGCTAAAAACAATGCAGGGGCATAAATGTAATAAAAATGCTAGAAATAATAGATAAATATTGCATTTAGGTCCCTGGAGGGACCTAAATGCAATTATGAAAAACCGCCTGGGCCCATATATAATTTCACCATTTGCGAGCAGGGACCTTTTTATAATTTCAAAAAAGCATGAGGGCCTCCCTGTAAAATACCTAGGCACGCACGTGAGGCACGTGCCTAGGGACCAAAATGCAATTCTTTAAAGTAGTCGGGTCTGTCCTGCAAATTACCCAGCACCTCACGTGCGCTGCACGTGAGGGGCCAGGCTCGGGAGGAGGCTCGGGCTCGGGACATGCGTCATCAAGTGGAGGCTCGGATTTTAGGCTCGGGTCACCCGAGCCTGTTGGTTTGGTTCGAGGGTTGGGCCTCCACGTGGCATCATCACGACCGTCCGATCGAAACAATCGGACGGCATCTGCTCATCTACCTCCGCCGTGGGCCGACCGGAGGAGGCAGAGCTCCGGCGACCCGCCCTTAGCTCCGCCGAGCTCCCGTTGCTTGTCTGATGATCATGGGAGCTTGCTGGAGCTCCGGCGGAAGTCCTGGATACACGGCAAAGCTCCGTGGCTGATCGGAAGGGGCACTTGATGAAGCTTCGTCGGAAGGGAGGAGCTCGAAGGTGCTCCGATGCGAATTTCGGCGATTCAATGATCCTGCAGTGGTTAGTATAGCTGAAGCAAGTGCAAGTGGTTGTGCGAGTGAGGTGAAGTGAATGGGGGCCAGGAAGGTGACGGGAGCAGTGGCCCCGGGCTCCATCTCCGGCGAAGTGGAGAAGGAGATGGAGTGGAGCGGGGATGGTTCTGGAAAAGAGGGAGGTGGTGTTGGCGTGGACGATCGATGGAAGGCGAAGCTCAGGAGTTGGTTAGATAGAGGTGTAGATGATAATCGACGGAGGGAAAAATTCGAGAAAATAAACTAAAAAGCACCTCGCTGGAGCGAGGTATGGTGGAGGCTGTGATCTTGGCTCAAGGTTCTCATCGGACATCGGGGGGTCTTCGCACGACGGGGGCGATCATCCCCAGTGCTCAGCGGTGCCCGGAGGTCAACCCTACACGGCGGAGGAGCCGCGGGTCGACACCGGGAGAGCTCCATCTTCGTCTCGATGTTCTACCCCTCCGCTGTCACCGGAGGGGTGGAGGAGGCTAAGAGCAAACCCAAAAATGGTGGACATCAGCTCTGGTGGCGGGGGAGAGGGTTAAATAGGCGGAGGATAGTCGGAGGTTACATGGTGGTGGGACGTTTTGGAGCGGAGGATTAAAGGCGTAGGAGTGATGGTGGTGTTAAGTGATGGTTGCGCGAAGAAGGCGGAGGGAAGGGCGACGTGGGCGGCCGTTAGGAGCGGGAGGGATGGCCGGAGGTGTCTTCCAAAAATGGAAGGGGGCGGTGCGGCAGCAAGTCGTAACGCCAGGGGGGAGAAACGGCTGGAGTATGACGATGAGCCACAACCGTTGGATCGTGAGATCTAACGGTTGGGCGTGGGGCGCGCGCGGAGGGATGCGATCAGATCTGAGGATCTGATCGTACGGCTGATATTGGAGCGCGAGGGAACGGTCGCGATTGAATGATGGGGGGATCTAACGGCGAGGGTTAAAGGGATGTCATGGAGGATGGAGGTCCGTTGGATTCAAGTGGGATCAGGCGGCTATGGAGACGGGGTGATGTGGCGCGAGGAAGGCTGTAGGATAGGGCATGGATCCAACGGCCGAGGATTAGGTGCTTTTGGGCGGTTGAGATCAGATCTGAACGTCAGATCTGACGGCTGTGAGCGAGGCGAGGATGGACGGTGGAGATGGGGTGGAGCGGAGTGGATTCGACGGTCCAGGAGGTGTGCCGGGTGGCAAGAGGGGAGACGGTCCACGTGGGCGGCCCAGAGGGCGCCACGTGGCCCAATGAGAAAATTCAGAGAAAAAAATACAAAGAAAAATAGAATGGGATAGTTAGAGACCGAATTAGGAAAAAGTCAAAACATGAAAGTTTCTCGTCTCGACGAGATCTACAACTTTCATGTTGGTCAAAAAGCCAAAAGAGGTCATTTGTACAAAAACATATTTTTGGGGGTATTTTTAGGGGGATAAAAACACCAATTTTGTGGTTTTGAGATGTTTTTTGTATTTTTTATCTTTTTTAAGGGTTAGTGAACTATGGACAATTACTATATCTAATTTTTAGTGGTTTTTGAGGATAAAATAATTACAAGAAAAATAAGAGGAATTAAAAACAATAATTCAATGGTAAAATATATACAATATAATACAGGATAAAAATAGGGAATTACAGGTGATTTTTATTGATTTGATTAAGCAGGGGTTTTAATTTACGGCTTTTAGCATGATGAATACGAGATTCATCAGGGAGCTAAGTTATCTCCCCCTAGGGGGCATACACATTTTACCCTATATATATATGAGAAAAGGGAGTATGCATCGGCGGGTGCAGCCAACTGGCTACACCCGGCCATTTTTTTCATTGGTTTTTTATTTATTTTTTGAAAAAAACTTATGGGTATTTACTTAGTTTATTGTGTGGAATATGTGTTTCAAATTTCATGCAAAACAAACTCTCCTAGCATGCCCATCTAGATATGGTCAATTTCAATAATTCTGAAATCGTTAAAATGTCATAGCCTTGATGGAGATGATAGAAATGTCGAATTTAGTTGAAATTGGTATGATATCATGGTGATATATAGTGATTTAAATCCCCCTAGGTTTCATTTCAAAAACACAAAAAAACAAAGAAAAAATGGCCGGGTGCAGCTAGTTAGCTACACTCGCCGGTGCAGCCTCCCAGCCCTCTCTCTCTCTCTCTCTCTCTCTCTCTCTCTCTCTATATATATATATATATATATATATATAGGGTTTAATGTGGTTTCCCCTAAGGGGAGCTAACTTGGCTCCCCTGCCCTATTTTCTCCAATTTTTTTGAAAATTTCTTTCGTGAATATTCATCACTATATCCCTATATTATGCTATTAAAATTTCATGCGAAACAGAGACTCCTACGGCCTCCCTCCAGACAATCATTTTTTAACGGTAACAGAATTGCTAAAAACGACCCCGTCCTGGATGGAGGTCGTAGGAGTCTCTGTTTCGCACGAAATTTTAACAGCAAATATAGGGATATATTGATGAAAATCCATGGAAGAAATTTTCAAAAAAAATAAAAAATAGGGAAAATGGGGCGTGGGAGCCAAGTTAGCTCCCCCCTCAAGGGGGCAGCCCCATTTTACCTATATATATATATATATATATGAGATAAAAAAATTGGAGAAAATGAAAATGGAGTAGGTAAGTTACCTACTCCATGGAGTAGGATCCCTTTCCTCTATATGAGAAAAAGGATCCTACTCCATGAAATATGTAACTTACCTACTCCACTTTCAATTTTTCAAATCTTTTTATTTTTTTAAAATGCTTCCATGGATTTTCATAACTATATCCCTGTAATATGTCATTCAAATTTCATAGGAAACAGAGACATCTATGGCCTCCATCCAGACAGTCATTTTTTAACGGTCACAGATTTGCTGTATTTTACCTGTTCTGGATGGAGGCCGTAGGAGTCTATTTCTGACGAAATTTGAATGGCATATTAGAGAGAGATAGTTATGAAAATCTATGGAAGTATTTTTCAAAAAAATAAAAAAAAAGTGGAGAAAATAAAAATGGAGTAGGTAAGTTACCTACTCCATGGAGTAGGATGCCTTTCCTCTATGTATGAGAAAAAGGATCCTACTCCATGGAGTAGGTACCACTTTCATTTTTTTCAAATTTTTTTTATTTTTTTTGAAAAATGTTTTCATGGATTTTCATAACTCTATCCATGCAATATATCATTCAAATTTCGTCAGAAACAGAGACTTCTACATCATCCATCCAGACAGTCATTTTTTAACGGTCACAGATTTGCTGTATTTTACCTGTTCTAGATGGAGGCCGTAGGAGTCTCTGTTTCTGATGAAATTTGAATGACATATTAGAGATATATAGTTATGAAAATCTATAGAAGCATTTTTAAAAAAAATAAAAAAGTAGAGAAAATAAAAATGGTGTAGGTAAGTTACCGACTCCATGGAGTAGGATCCCTTTCCTCTATATGAGAAAAAGGATCCTACTCCATGGAGTAGGTAACTTACCCACTCCACTTTCATTTTTTTTCAAATTTTTTTATTTTTTTTTGAAAAATGCTTAAATGAATTTTCATAACTATATCTATGTAATATGTCATTCAAATTTCATCAGAAACAGAGACTTCTACCGCCTCCATCCAGACAGTCATTTTTTAACGGTCACAGATTTGTTGTATTTTACCTGCTTTGGATGGAGGTCATAGTAGTCTTTGTTTCTAACGAAATTTGAATGATATATTAGAGAGATAGTTATGAAAATCTATGAAAACATTTTTAAAAAAATAAAAAAAGTGGAGAAAATGAAAATGGAGTAGGTAAGTTACCTACTCCAATGAGTAGGATCCCTTTCCTCTCATATATATATATATATATGGGAGCTGGGAGCCTACACCCGGCCTTTTTTCTCATTATGTATGGAATTTATTGAAGGAAACCTTAGGGGGATTTTCTTAATATATTGAGAGGAATATGTGTTTCAAGTTTCATGCAAAACAAATATTCCTAACACGTTCATCTAAAACGGGTCAATTTCAGCAATTTTAAGACCATTAAAATTTGGTAGTCTTGATGGAGATGATAGAAGTCTTGAATTAAGTTGATTTTAGAATGACACCATGGTGATATATAGTGATCTAATTCCCCAAAAGTTTCATTTCAAAAAAATCAAAAAATATTGATAAAAAATCCGGGTGTAGGTAATTACCTACACCCCGGGTGTAGGATCCTCTCTCTCTCTCTCTCTCTCTCTCTATATATATATATATATATATATATATATATCTGTGTGTGTGGGGGGGGTAAAATGGGGCTGCCCCCATGGGGGAACTAACTTTGCTCCCCCGTAATTTCGCCCGTGTTTTTTTTGAAAAATTCTTCCGTGGATTTTCATCAATATATCCCTATACTATGTCATTCAAATTTCGTGTGAAACAGAGACTCCTATGGCCTCCATCCAGGAGGTCGTTTTTAGCAATTCTGTTACCATTAAAAACTAACTGTCTGGATGGAGGCCGTAGAAGTCTTTGTTTCGCATGAAATTTGAATAGCATAATATAGGGATGTAGTGATTAATATTTACGGAAGAAATTTTCAAAAAAAAAAATAAAAATACAGGCGAAATTGTGCAGGGGAGCCAAGTTAGCTCCCCACAAGGGACAGCCCCATTTAACCCCTATATATATATATATAGGAGAAACTTCAAATGAGGCGGTGTCTCACCACTATTATGGTGAGCCACCGCTTTAGAGCGTTGGATTTGAATCTACGATCTATATCAAAACCATTTTTTCCCACCGAAACCACCATCAAAACAGCCTTCGTCTCATCATATTTGGAAATTCTATTTGTTGACACAAGCTATTCCCATTAAATTCGGAAATTTATGAACGATATCTTTGTGGAATTTATTTTCTTTCCATTTTTTATCCATCCGAAATTTGTGTGGATGTTTTACTCATTATTCTGGCATTTACATTACTCACACTCAATTGAACACCATGCACCATTTCTAGCAATTCGATATGATTTTTACGTAAAAGAATATGTTTATTTCAACCCACCAATAGAATTTTAAATAAGCCATCCATTTTTGTATTATTAGATTGTTTATTAAATTTTTATTTGTAAAATACTTATTAGCTTTGTATAATATGTAATTTTATTGTAGTTTAAAGCCTATTTTTTATATTGAACAACGACATTCTAAACCACGGTCTCATATTTTGAGTGATTCCAATGTTTTGAATATCTAAATTTTCTATATTATTGTGTGTAATGATACATTTTAAATCAATTCCCAGTTCAACAATTTAAAATAATAAAAAATGGCATCAATTGTAAAGCTAATTCAATGGGAATTTGTAAAATCTATCGTATAAATTTAAAGTTAGCCTATTTAGAATGTAAAATATATTCAAATAATTCAAACAACTATCGACGTATATCATTTTCTTTGTTGGTTATAAACATAAATAAGGTAACTTATATACTTTGTAAAACTTAAGAGGTTTATTTAAAATCTCAACAATGTTATGCAAAATAGATAAAAGTTTTTCATTACAGATTGAGAAAAATGTAATTTGAAGCTCCTTTTTTTATGGTAAAATCCCAAATAGGCGTTAAAGTTTCCATAATAGAATAAATCGTAGCCCTATTTTTTAGGAAACATGCGTTATCACTCATCCCTATTAACTCGCATGATCCAATCCTACATTTTAGGAAGTGAAATAACTCAAAACCACCCCCAAAATTTTGGTGGTTTTAATCCCATCCACACCCTTACAATCCAACACACGTTATTGATGGCTCACCACTATTTGGGTGAGACCCCACCTCATTTGAAGGGGTCCCTATATATATATATATATATATATATATATATATATATATATATATATATATATATATATATATATATATATGAGTGATCCTATGAGAGTAAAAAATTGTGAGAGCATGAGAGGAATGATTCTGGACCATATGGATGAATATACATGGTGGTGTTTTTCAAAAAAGTAAAAAAATGTGGTGGAAGATATAAGCACCAGTGCATGTAAAGTTATATGCACCTTGGTGCAAGCTCCCCATCCTCTCTCTCTCTCTCTCTCTATATATATATATATATTTATATTTAATTGAAATAAAGATTCGATAATGGACTACTAAAAAAAGGTGATTGCTTACACAATTAGTTGCCAAATGTACATTTTACTTAGCTTATTTTAAAAAGTAAGAGATACTTTTTTTAAATTTTTGTGAAACAACTCGATGAAGCACATGATAATACAACTATTAAAGAAGTTTCGAACATGATAATTTGAAATTTTTTTCAGGTGGGGATCCTTCATTTCAAATGTGCATATCTTGTCTAAATGAATACGATGGCGTTATTATTGAGTTGCTTCATTATGGATTGGATTAAGTTATGTAAATACAAATGAGTTCTATGGATTTATAAAGTTGTTATTTTATTTACGTTAAAATTGTGAAAATAAGAATAATATGGATTCAAATTATTATTAATGTTGTTTAAAATATTAATATAATCAAATCGATTATGGTTCCTTTGCCACTTAGATTAATTAGAACAGCGTATATATTTTAAAAAACGAAATTGATATTCCTAAAAAGTTGAATGAGTTCATTTTTATAATATTACAATTAATATTTAATCCATAAAAATGGGATTAATGGTGTTTGAAAATTATGAAGTTCAATATTACACGTTCGGCTCGCTAAAAGTTTGATTCAGATTCGGTTTGTAAATAAACGAATCGAACCTGAACAGAAGTTTAGGCTCGATTAAATAAACGAACTGAACCTAAGAATCATAGGTTCGCTTAGGTTTGATTCGTTAAAAGCTTGATAAACACATGCACTTATACATAGTTCAAATCTTTATCCGCATAAGTAGACCTTATTTTGAGATAAGTTAATTTTGTCCCATGATAAGTGAACTTTGTTTGAAGATAGTGAATATTTACGAGATAAGTAGGGTTATCTCGATATAAGCTATCTCAAAATAAATATTCAGATCATGGGTACAACATCCATCATCTATGTGTCTAATACTTTTCTCATCTTTATCCTCAAATCAAAAGAACAAGCATAAACCTTACTTATCGCGTATCCCCACATTAGTCCTTGTCTTCATATGAACGGATCTAAAAATATATTATAATTATACTTTTTGAAGTGATGAATCCGTATTAATATATTTTTTTCAAAAAATGAAGAAGAGTTGGATAAAGACAAAAAACTAAATGAATGTTTATTCTAGTTATAGACACACACACACACATATATTCTTTTTTTTTCACTTCCTCTTATTAGAAAATTCTCAAGTTCGATATTCGTTTATGTTCGATTTGATTAAAAAGAGGTTCGATTTGAATTCGGTTCGAAAATAAATGAACCAAACATGAATACAAGTTTAGACTTGATTAAATAAACGAACCGAACCTAAAAAATATAGGTTCGCTTGTTCGTCATGTTTACACCCCTAAATGGGGTGAACTTACGTAAAAAAGAAACTAGTAAATTCGTTGCAATCTTGATTGTTTAATATTAATTTAAACCCCAAAAATGATGTTATTCCTAGTACAAGAAAAGACCTTAACGCACGCTCACATGTGCATATACATGCACAGATTGGTTTGGTTTTAGGCAGTCCAAACCACGGATAGCTTGTTTGAGTGGAAGACATTAGGCCTACACACATGAAACACGTATTGGATTGTGCTGGTCAAATCATGTGTCACCCATAGTGATAGTTTAGCTTATTTGAGTGGATTGGGCGGACATTAGGCCCACTAACATAACCAATATCCATTGAAGAAAATATGATTTGATCTCCACTAACATATCCAATATCCATTGAAGAAATATGATTTGATCTGAACCTATGACCCAACTCATTTGACGTTCTTCAACCATTTAATTGGCTTATCTGGGTTAACCCAAATAATGTGGGTCACGGTTCGATTGATTTAAATATGATAGCTATGCTTTATCTTTGCTGTGATTTAACATGAATGTTCTTTTTTTATTTTTCTTTTTTTTTGTTGTTCTTCCTTTTTGACAGCAGACTTACTTTTTACCATGCAAAGACATCTCGATCAAATGTCCTGTTGTACTGACACCATTTTGGATCTTCACCTGCGAGTGATACTGCCTTGACAAGAGAACAAGATTGCAGATATCGATAGCAGGTACTCAGTCAATGAGATCGCTGATTAAGAATTAATCGCAGTCAGGTGACTAATCAGATTTAGTCAAGTTGTAGTCAACTTTGAATATTTTTAAATTATATTAAATATAAAAATCATTTTGCATACATCTATTAGTTTATATTTATATATTTGTACATTTTCTATACTATTATAATGAACTAAAGAAGTAATTACATGTAAATAAAATATTAAGGATATTAAAATAAGTTTGCTTTTCTAAAAATAAAAAATAAAAAAATAAGATATCTACAAAAAAATCAGCCGACTAATCAGGTTGAGTAGTCAGCTAATCGACTATTAACCAATTAGTCAATACTCAATCGACCACCCCACAAACTCGACTAATCAGATAAACTAGTCATGTTAGTCAACCGACTTTTATAACACCAGCAGAGATCCGTGAGATATGTTCAATACAAAATTGTATGAAAATTGGTTGGCACTTTAGGGTTGACGTTCTGCATCTCTGGAGTCCAAATAATGAAAGCAAGAGTGCTGTTGAGTTGCGGGAAAGCCCAAGAGGGAGAAGGCAATGAATTATGAGGTAAACTCATTGTTCCATAATTACATTAAAATCCCATCAAAACATGGCATATAAACATGCCTCGATTGTAAGATCCATTGGATCAAAACCGAGTCCTGATTGTGGTGGTTACCTTTATGACAGTGTTGGTGCTGAAAGGGCAAATAATGATTGATGCAGCACATTAGCCCAAATAATTAAAATGTTTAAAGTGAATAAGCTTGTGGAGATACATTAAATGGTATCAAATTAATGCAAGGAGAATAATGTCAAGATAGTTATTGATGTGAGACATAAGATGGGTTCTGAAATCATTAATATGAAAACTGGTGGACTATAAAATTGTTAAGATGTGAAAAAATGGGGAGACCGACAAAGGGACTACAACATTAGATAAATCCTATTTTAACCCATGGCTTAATCTGTCAATTGAGATGTTTATTTCCATGTTAACCTGCAACGCAAACTGTTCACATTCTTCCTTTAATTGTACATAGCTCGGACTTTACTGGGGCAGAAATCTCAAACTGATGCAAATATAAAATAACAGCTAAACAATTTATGTTTTTTGGTCGGCGGATTCACATGATAAATAATAAACATCAGCGAAAAAGGCCGACTGCTCCAGACAGCTATCCAAATAATACGAGCGACAAAGTATTCATGGAGGCTGGTACAGGGCAAACTGAAAGCTCATGTTCCTCCATACCAAGCAGGTCAAAGCAACTTGACAGCACTGGACCTGTCTCTCCAGATCACAGCGTCTTCTGGCAGCCAATGAGATTTAGAAAGAACAGCATGACCAAATTAGCATAGATGCATGTTGGGGACCCCCAAAGAGATTGATGGCCCTTCATGTGTGCCAGTTTGATTTGCAATTTTCACAAAGTTCGATTGTGAGACCTGTTTTCAGAAACAAAAAACCCCTTGGACTCGGAGGTCCACAAGCAAACATAAAGCTTAGACGCGCCAGCAGCATGTCACAACACCAGAGGCTGATAATGGCAATCTGGTCCCACACATTCCCGGAGAAGCATGGGATCTTTGCCCTGAAGGACAAATGGGAATTAATAGCTTTTTGGAATTGTACCTTATAGAGGGAAGTGAAGAAAAACATGATTGTTGTTAAACAAAGCACAGCAAGATGAATGTTTATAATGAAGGATATAAACTATTGTAGTTGCTGATGTCAGCAAGAAACCATAAGGATGTCTCCTTTCCGCTCATTCTGTTAGCAAATTATGAACATATGCATCATGGTTTACCACGATTCCACCAGGTATCTGGTCAGGGGACCATGCGTGATCTGCAGGAGTATACACATAGGATGAGCTTTTTGCATAACTGCATCGTATCCTTTCTTCTTGATCCTCCAACGCTTCGACTTTGAAGCTACTGCTTCTTCACTACACAATGAACCATATACTACTTTTTGTAGAGGGCCGTCAACATGCCAAGGAGTAATATAAAAGTTCCACTAGGAGTGCCTATCAAAAGTTTTGACGAGAGAAAACAACATGAGAACTGAGTATCCGATATGATATTAAACTTTAATGCGTGACAAAAATAGATTATGAGACTGATCACGCCCACTTCTGATGGATTACAAATTCAATTTTTCTTTTAAAGATTATACAGCAGAGGAAAACAATAAGAACCTGAACATCAGAAGTGGACTCCAACCGCAATGGCTATGCTCACAAAAATGGCATGCAGGGTTCAACAGAGAATTTCTCAGATGTTTCATGTCGCACTCAGCATTGGTAATGACTTTTCATTATTTATTAAATTGATTTTTCCCATTTTTTCTGGCCTTTTATTAATTCAAGCATAATCGAGGATTCCTTCTATTAACATCATGTTGCCCGTAGATCACAGTCCCATGAATGCATAGCAACTGCAAGGTATATCCCCTTCCCGAGAATTCATATTTTTCTTTGTCACTGTGTTCTTCTACAAAGCATGATACCTAAAGCAAAGGTAGAATTACTTGATTTGAGCTCCTGGTCGATAAGCTCAGCAAGTAATTCACAGTGTATATACAGAATTGTTTGGTACATCGGAATCTGGGATCTAACTGTGAAAATGTTGGTTCAACAATGAATTTATAAAACTGTTTGTTTAAAAATAACCTTCTGCCAAGCTTACATACATCAACCAACATAAACAGATCTGTAATTGAACAGGATCTCCCTCATCCGATCAGGATGCAAGTCCGACATGTCTCAAGAAAAAACATGAGTACATGCTGCATACATGACCCCAAGACAGACCAACATAAGAATGAGTGCATCTCTATAATGCGTGAGCCCAAGGTCTACTCCGCGATATGCATGCAACTCACATGATGTGGAATCTACTGGTATCATTGACAGCATATCACAATAGAGGGAATATGTAATGCATATTGGCTTTCGTGATATTCAATGCCTGATATATGAACCCTTTCCAGTTAGTAATTGGTGGAGGATGAAAAAGCCCCCTCTATGTGTTGCATCTGTGCATTGAACTAAATACCGAAACTAAAAGCCCGGAAGCGGGGCGAGATGCAAGAAAATGGCAACTTCTTGATTGATGATAGGTCACATTGGTTGTAAGATGTAACCTCCTTCAGCAGTGAATACGACAATAGTTAGCCTAAGGAAAAACAATTCTAGGATCCTCCTGAAGTCAGATATAAAAACATTCATCAAGACTGGAAACAGTAATGAATAACACAATAACAAGGTCCACGTGATTGTGATGTCATGGGGCATCATTCTACTCTATGGAGTAGCTCAATAAATAGATCATATATTACTCTTCATGTAAAGTACTGCAAGGCCATACATAAACCCTACTCACCCTAAAATTATCTTAATTAAGGATATGGGACTAGAAAGATACCAAGTACTGCTGATTAGATATTGGAGAAATCTAATTACTTTTTTTGAAAGAGAGTATCCAATTACGTGTCTAATATATAGTTATAACTCTACATTATGATGCATGTGAATGCATATCCACAAAAGGTTATAGAATTAAGTCAACTAGCATTCAACAATTGGCAAGTGCTTCTAAAACATCCGACATGATGCACATACCCATGCATCGTGAAGACGTATAAATAGGACCTGTTTCAGATGGAAGAAATTTTGCATCTAAATTCATGAAACAGAGCCAAAGTGCACCCAAATAACAAACAAGGTTTATGTGGTTCTTGCAAACATGACAAAGTACAGTTCCTCGCAAAAATTAGTATTCACCACTACAATAAATGCCAACTTTCACTCATATACATTAACCGACATTTTACCTATTTAATTTCGAGATTGATATTTGTTTTTGCTTTGACTCCACATATTTGGTTATGTAATGAAAGAAGGTAAAAACTAAGTGTTGGGAATCAATTTATGAGATCAACATTTGAAGCAATGGGTTCACAACTTCTTCAGAACTACAGTCATAACTTAGGACACTATAGGCGAAAGAAAATGGGCGGGCCCGTTGAGCTTACAGAACCATAATCCTGTAGAAAAACAGTTGTACTCCATAAATGTATTATTAAATTCGTATGCTATAGCCATGTACAAAGGGATTGCAATTAGGGGTCGATGGTTCAGTTATGACTATACGTGTAAAAGACGGCTGTGAGATAAAATTTCAACTCTATACAACCTCGTGAGAAAAGGTTGGAACCAAGCTAACAATTGCTTTCTTCATATCGCTGTTTCTAGAATTTGTACAACAGTTTCTAATATTTCTAAAAGTTTTCACATAAAACAATCCAACAATAAATCTAAATGTTGGAAAGGCATTCCCTATCTCACCGTTTTACAAGTATGCCTTACAGCATATATTTGGAAGGGAATCTGTAATTTACTTCATTGAGAATAAATCTAAAAATCTCCAATCCTCTTTGATAGCTCTGAAGTGTTGGAATGAGACTATACGAAGGGATCTAAGTTTTTTGGATCTAAGCCCAAGAATGACAAAAGATAGATCTGAATGGAGGCAAAGAATCCATGTAGCCGACCCTACTTGATGTGGGAAAAGGCTTTGTTGTTGTACCGCTTGTTTTGAGTATTTTTATGCAAAGGCCTGGATTTCTTGATTTCCTTTGTTTTTCTTATGTGCTCAAAATCAAAAGGAGAGGACAGAAATGCAATGCAAGATGGAAATTCATGATGAATGTCTAGTTAGAAAAGCTCATCTTACTTCCCAACTCTCTCCATGCGGGATACTAGACAGAAATCTAAATTATACTATATGAAATGCAACGAAAAAATCGTCCTAAGACATGGATTGTTATTAGCGTGAAACACCATTTAATTTAATCTAAGTCCAAGCATATCAATCTATAGACACATTAAATTATAAGTGCTTTGGACCTAAATTAATCGATCAAGCAAATCCTAGATCTATGGGCTCATACACATGACGTAAAATGAAAATAAGGCAGAAAATTCAAATCACGGAAAAAATGAAAATAAGGGGAAAATATTGAGAATGAAATGTAGAAGCGATGAAAACAAGGAAAAACCGTATAAGTCCCCCAGGTGAAAATCACCTGATGAAATGGACTTGTGAAGAGTTAAAGTCTAGTTATTACAAATTGATAATTGTTGAAGTATTAGTTACCTTCTTTATTATTTTCATATTATCTATTTCTTTTATTTCTTTTTGTAATTTGCCTAACATTAATGCAAGCCATTTTCTTTTCCTTCTACACAAGAAAGAAATATCGGGATATATCGGCGATATATCGCCCATATATCGATATCGACATGGGACCGATATGGGTACCGATATGGCGATATATCCCAATTTCCATGCATTTTCTTCACAAAGGCTCGTCGATATGGGCGATATTTCGGCGATATATCATCGATATATCGTCAAAATATCGTATCGATACGATATCGAAACGATATCGATATCGATACGGCCTTCCATGCTTCTACATGGTATCAAAGAGACGGTCCTCGACCGGAGTTCCTGTATCCCACCAAAGCCTAACCCTACCCCCTGGCCGCTGCCGCCCACACCCCCCCCCTTCCAGCAGCCACCCAGGCCGCCGCCCCAGTCCCCTCGTCCTCCTAGGCCACCAATCATCCTAGGTCGCAGCCTCGATTGCCCAGACCCCTCTAGTCGCCGCCCAGCCCCCCCTCCCTCCCCCCCTCCTCCCCCCGACCCTCCCAGACCGTCGGCAGTTCGATTTGTGATTTGAATGGGTCTGATTTTGATCGGAAAACGTGATTTCAAGTCTATAAATTGTGTTTTCCGACCCTAACGAGCAGCGAAGATTGATGGGGATGGTAGTATGCGTCTACACATACAACCAATCCTCCGTATAACCGTGTAAACTCGTTCATATCGGTCAACTTCCCAGTAGAGTTCCGTTGTTTGGTCATTTTACCATCATGTCAGAGAACAAGGGCGATATTTTTTCATCTGAAGCCTTCAAGGGCCTGACTCTCATCGCTAAGATGGATGGAACCAACTATGAGTTGTGGTCCATGTAGTTTCTCACCCTCATGCAGTGCAACAACAAGGAGCACATCCTGACAGATCCAGAGCCAACGGATAAGACTGGGGTAAATGCTTCTTGGAAACAAGATGACACGTATGCACGCGTTTGATTATGCGGGACCCTCACCACGGAGATAGGCAATGATATTCTGAATTAGCCCACCACCAAGGCAATGTGGACACTTTGGATTCCATCTATGCTCAAGCAAAGAATGAGGCCTATTAGAAAATAAGAATGCATAAGCGTATCAGAGAAATAAAGGATAAAACATTATAGAACAGCGGGATAATGTGGAACCCTACTCCCTAAGGAGCAGGATGAAACCACGGGAAGACGCCTCAAAGGGCTGTTTTATGCAATGCACTTTCTCACTGGATACAGAGCGTGAGGGGCTTCTTATATATAACTCACTGAGTCTTCACATCTCACAACTAGTAGATGTGGGACTAAACAACTTGATGTAGTAAATAGATCCTGGAGGGATCCATTTACTCATCTCCCACATAAGTGACGCATACACAACATACTTCAACATTCCCCCTCAAGCTAGAGCATGCAATGCATAGCTTGGATAAACAGAAAGAAATCTCAAACTCACGCTACAAGACACTACGGACAATATGAACTCAACGTGCACAATTGTCAGCTGTTGTCGAGGACGTTGCTTCTCAAGCTGTGCAGGTGAGGAGGAACAAACAGGCTAGAATGTGAGTCAGACTGAGTGTGCTCTGAACTGCGCTTGTCAGAGCCACTGAAACTGGAAATGAGTCTCGATCTAGAGAACTATGGCCCGTCACATGTAGAAGACCGGATCATGTGGACAACTGCTCCGTCTCTGAAGGACCAAACTGGAAAAGCCATGGAGACATCCTCGTCAGAGTCCACGATCACTGGAAAATGGAGTCTGAAATGTCTCCTCGTCAGAGAACTGGGTCTCTCCCATACTGGCTTAGAGAATGGGATCTCTACTGTGGAGTCCCTATGAAACCACATGAAAACCCTACACCACATGGTATAGGGAATGGGATCTTCACTCTGGAGTCCCTATGGATCACATGAAAACTTTGAGTCGACCAGAAAAGATGGTTACCTCACAATTGAACGCACACATGTGCATATCGAACTGTAAACTCGGAAAACGTCTAAACATCGAGTCTGAACAATCTGGCTAGTCTGAAGAATCTGACATCTGAATCTGGAACAGACGTATGACTCTACACGATACTCCCCCTTTCTTCCTACTGGTCGGAAAACAATGACGTCGATCAAGTTGGGAGAAGACATGAAAATGGGGAAAACAGATGCATAAGCCGATCTCATCATTTTTTCGACTTTTTTTATTATTTTTTAAATAAGCGTTTGTTTTTTTTTGGCTTTTCCTTTTTTTGCTCGCGTACAGTTTTTTTGTACGCGCCTTTTCTCTAAAAAAAATTTTGAAAGTTGGTCCAAATAGGACCCAAACAGAAACTGTGCTGCTTCCCTTTTTTTAATTGCAGCAGAAACATTTTTCAAAAAATAACCGACAGCCCACTTGGGCTTAGAAAACGCAGTAAGCCCCCCCCCCTTTCTCAAACAACTTGGCATTGCTACTATTTAGTGTTCCCTTCGTGGGAGCCCAAAAGGAGGTCATGTGCCGCCCCCTTTCTACGAAAGTGGAGAAAACAAAGGAGGTCCATCTGTGCTGAAAACGAAGAAGTAGTATCAAGGGTATGCTACCTGGAGATCCTCGAAGCATCTGGAATACACGGGGCTTCTCGTGTCGCCTGGAGAAGAGCATCGGCTCTTGGAGATGTGAGGTGCGATGGAAGGTGCGCCACTAGACGATGAGGATGTGCGATGGACTTGCACTGCCTAAAAGGAGGCATCACCGTCTCCTGAGGGACTCGCGTTGCTGTTGAGGGTTTCGAGGTGGAGTACGCTCCCGTCGATCTGGAGGAGCATCATCGTCGATATGGAGGAGCACCGCTTTTGGATGAAGGTAGTGCTGATGAAGACTTGTTGGATGTCGCCACCTGAAGGCGCGAAGGAGGTTAACACGAAGATGGGAGCACCTCCTGCGGCCTGCGCTGGAGGTTGCAGCCTGGAGGTGCGCTACCTGGAGAGGATGAATCGGATGGGAGGAGGGGCGGCGAGCCCCCTCTTCTTTCTACGCCAGGACGCTTGGGACTGAGAACAACAGCGCCCCTTTTTTCATACCGCATGGATGTTGCGATTGCTCGAATCCTGTAGATGTTGCGCCATGGAGGAGCGCCACCTGTGCGGAGGTGGCTTCACCTAGAGTTCACGCGAGAGCGGCACCGTTGGAGATATGCATCGATGTTTGGAGGATGCCGAGACCCGCTTGGATGGGATGTGATTGGACGTTCGCTTGAAGAGGAGTGAATCGTCATGCAAATCAACCTGCTCCTGGATAACTAGGATTTCGCAAACCCTAACATATTCTCGAGATGATCGGACCAGATCACCATCGACGGTTGTGTAAGAATTAGAGTTTCGAAAAAAACCATAAAACTTGATCTTGAACAATCACGGGTATGATCTTCAAAAAAATCTTCAAGAACAATAAAGAATTGGCTCTTGAATCTCAAATATAAAAAAATCCTCGAGAGTCGACCCACTCTGATACTATATTAGAAAATAAGAATGCGGAAGCGTATCAGAGAAATAAAGGATAAAACATTATAGAACATCGAGTTTTAACGTGGAACCCTACTCCCTAAGGAGCGGGATGAAACCACGGGAGAACGCCTCAAAGGCTAATTTATGCATTACACTTTCTCACTAGATACAGAGGGTGAGGGGCTTCTTATATAGCCCCCACTGAATCTACACATCTCACAATTCGTAGATGTCGGACTAAACAACTGGATGTGATAAACGAATCCTAGACCCATCTCCCACATAAGTGACGCATGCACAACATACTCCAAAAAGCTAAGATTCTTCAGCTACAGTTTGATATCTACAAGGACAAGCAAAATAGTCATCCTCTGCACGTGTAGTACTCTTCACTTCATGGCATGTTCGAGAAGCTTCATAGCTATATGTCTATTATGGCATCTCTAAAGCAGTAGAAGGCATATAGGAACTCCATGATGGTTGGAGTTTTCATGGCCAGCCTCAGGGTTGTAAAAGTACCCTGACTGGCCCGACTAGTAGGTTCGACTAGTCTAATCAGTAGGGTGGCCGACCGAGTAACGACTAGTTCCGACTAGATACACTAGTCGACCAATTTTTTGCTTGGAGATACCATATTCTTATATGTT
Source organism: Ottelia alismoides (assembly GCA_037367405.1). Lineage (NCBI taxonomy): Eukaryota > Viridiplantae > Streptophyta > Magnoliopsida > Alismatales > Hydrocharitaceae > Ottelia > Ottelia alismoides. Next base: position 389,057 of record JAZKJV010003573.1, on the reverse strand, counting down.
TTGCTTTTTTTATAAGCAAACTTATTATAATATGCTCAGTGTTTTATTTAAATTCAATTACTTCTTTTATTTTATTATGATAGTAAAAAAATGTACAAAATCTATATAAATATATGTATAAAAATGAGTTATATGTTTAAAATAATCATAAAATTCAAAACCGATTAAAGTCCGACTAAATCCGATTACTCATCCGACTGCCGATTAATCCTTAGTCAGTGACCCAACCGACCGAGTACTGACTACCGACTTTTGCAACCTTGGCCAGCCTTGATACAGAGTATGATGCAGCATGTACACAACTTCTCAGTGGAGCTACCATACCTCCTATGAAAGAGGCCTATAGTCGTCTCAGTCGGATTATCATGCCTTCTATGGCCACTCCTCTGCCCTCTTCAGCTATGGCAGCTTCTCGTGGCCGACGAGGGACGACCTAGTTCAGTGGACGACCCCTCGTGAGAGGCAGTGGACGTCAGCGTGGCCCTTGCACCTTCTGTCATCGATCGGGACATGCAGAGGATACATGCTACAAGAAGAATGGATATCCCGCTTCTGATCGCGTGGCAGAACAGATTGAGCCTTCAGATATAATCCCAGGTCGATCCTCGTCTAGATGATATTGTCTCTCGTATTCGAGAGATCATGACTACTGTTGCAGGAACCACCACTGTAGATACTGCAACCAGAGCCTCTTCGAGCTCCTCAGGTATCTCTTATGCTTTCACTGGTAGTACCGGTGCATATATGACAGAGTAGATTATGGACACTGGTGCTTCTCACCATCTGTATGGAGACAGATCGGCTGAGATCCTATAGGACCATACCACCTGGTAGATGGGTTTTCATTACCAATGGCGACCACTTACCCATTACAGGACAGGAGGAGGTGCATTTGACTTTGTCCATACATCTTCAGAATGTTTTATATGCTCCTGACTTTCAGATGAATTTACTTTCCATTAGTCAGATTACTAAGGATTTGCATTGTCATGACATCTTTGACTCATCGTCTCTTGTGTTTCAGGACATACTCATGAGCAAGGTGATTGGATGTGGCCGTAAGCAACGAGGGCTCTACAGACTGGTCCAACTTCCTCATGGTGGCATTTCTACTATACATACAGTACCAGTCTCACCATATCTGTGGTACATTTGGTTTGGCCACCTTCATCTACAGAATTTGTGTCATGTTCTCCCTCAGATTTCCACGAGATCCTCATTCCAGTGAGTGTGAGGCATACCAGCTTGGAAAGCATCACTGTTCCTCCTTTCCATCCCATTAGACTCGAAGCAGTTCTCAATTATTTGAGCTCCTTCATTTAGATATATGGGGTACGAGTCGTGTTCCTGATCACCAGAGACACCATTTTTATCTTGTTGTTGTCGATGATTCTTCTAGACTTTTCTAGGTCTTTTTATTGAAGAATATGTCTGCATTTGTGACCAATCTTTTATTAATGAGATAAAGAATATTTTTCTGTCATGTCAAATATATTTGTTCTGATAACGCTTTAGATTTCTACACTTTACAGCTTTATGGCTTTCTTAGATCTCTTGGCATTGTTCACCAGACCTCATGTGCTTATACATCCCTGTTGGGAGAAACGTTTTTCATACCATAGAAGAGACCCTAGGGCTCTCTTATATAGGAGAAAAGCCATGGGTTAATTACATAAGAGAGACATACCAAAAATAGAAAACTAACATAATTATCTCAACAACTACCATAATTATCTCAACAATCTCAACACTCCCCCTCAAGCTGGAGCATAAATATCTATCATGCTCAGCTTGGTACAACACTTATGGAAAGGACCTCTAGTAAGTGCCTTGGTGAAGATATCAGCTGTCTGATCTCCAGTAGAAACATGAGTGGTGGATATGAGACCTTTCTGAATCATGTCTCTAGTGTAATGGCAATCCACCTCTATATGTTTAATTCGTTCATGGAAAGCAGGATTATCGGCAATAAACAGAGCTGCTTGATTATCACATAACTGCATAGGAAGAGGAACCTCAACAGCAAGGTCCGTCAATACGGATCTAACCCACATCATCTCTGCACTTCCCTGTGCCATGGCCCTGTATTCAGATTCTGCACTGGATCTTGCAACCACTGTCTGCTTCTTGCTTTTCCATGAAACAAGGGAGTTGCCTACAAAAACAACAAAGCCAGAAGTAGACTTCATGTCTTTGGGGCACCCTGCATAATCTGCATCTGGACATGCAGTCACCTCAAGGGATGTATCCCTGCTGAAGATAAGACCAGTACCAGGTGAGTTCTTCAGATACCTCAAAATCATCTGAACCGCATCCATATGCACCTTCCTGGGTTGCTCCGTGAACTGGCTAACTTTGCACACTGCAAAGCAAATATCTGGTCTGGTGATGGTGGCATATAAGAGCTTCCCAACAAGCTCTCTATATCTACTGCTGTCAACCTCTTCAGTGTCATCATCATACAATCTCACATTTGGATCCATAGGAGTAGTAGCAGGTTTGCATTCTGTCATACCTGTCTCAGAAAGCAGATCCATCACAAACTTTCTCTGGGTCATCACAAGACCACGCTGATTCCTTGCAAACTCCAGTCCAAGAAAGTATCGAAGAGTGCCACGATCCTTGGTCACAAACTGCGTACCAAGGAATTCCTTGGCAGTCTGAATGCCCTGCTCATCATCCCCTGTGACAATGATATCATCTACATAGACAAGAATAGCAATGGTACCTCTCTGTGTCTTCTGGACAAAAAGTGAATGATCTGCAGTAGATCGTACAAACCCCTGTTGCTTTATTAGCTCTGATAGCTTCTGGTGCCAAGCTCTAGGGCTTTGCTTAAGGCCATAAATCGTCTTATGGAGCCTGCATACCTTCTGAGACTCCCCCTCAGTAGCAAACCCTGGTGGTTGATGCATATAAACTTCCTCCTGTAGATCCCCATATAGGAATGCATTCTTCACATCAAGCTGATAAAGAGGCCAATCCTTGGAAGCTGCAACTGACAGAAGGATACGAAGCGTAGAGTGTCGGGCTACTGGGGAAAAGGTATCCTGGTAGTCCACCCCATAGGTTTGGGTGAACCCACGTGCCACAAGTCTCGCCTTGTAGCGATCCACACTGCCATCTGCTTTGTGCTTGACTGTAAATACCCACTTGCAGCCGACTACGGAGGCACCCAAAGGAGCAGGCACAAGACTCCATGTACCCCGCGACTGCAAAGCTGCCATCTCCTCTTCCATGGCCATATGCCACCTATTGTCCTGTAACGCCTCCTGATATGTTCGTGGGACAGTAACTGCAGATAGTCCCACAACAAAGCGCCCGTACTCTTCTGAAAGATGATCCAAACTAACATGTGCAGCAAGAGGGTAAGTAGCACATTGACGACGAGGCTTCCTCAAAGCAATGGGAACCTCCAGGTCATCATCCACACTGTTCTGTATAATTGTCTCAGCATGTGATCCATCCAAAAGACCATCAGATGAAATAATATGTTCATGACATACCTGAGGCGTGTTGGATGATGTAGAGGGCATATGAGCAGCGGGGTGAGTAGAAGACCTACGAGTGTAAACACGTGGCAAGAATTGAGGTGGAGGTGGAGGTGGAGGTGGAGATGGAGATGGAGGTGGAGAGATTTGTGGTGGAGTAGGCAGAGTTGGAGGAGAAGGAGATGGTGGAGGAACAACCACATCTTCTTCAGAACTACCATTGGACAATCTGTCACATGTAGGAGAAAAATACATAATAGACTCAAAAAATGTGACATCAGCACTCACATAATATCTCCGTCCTACAGGATCAAAACAACGATACCCTTTTTGGGTACGAGAATATCCAACAAAAACACATTTGATCGCTCTGGGTGAGAGCTTGTCACGACCAGGAGCAAAATTGTGGACAAAGGCGAAGCAACCAAAAACTCTGAGAGTGAGAGAAAATAGGTCCTTCTCGGGAAACGCAATCAAGAACGGAACCTTTTCTCCTAGCATGGTGGAAGGTATCATGTTTACAAGTAACAGGCTGTAAGAACAGCATCACCCCAGAAATAATGGGGAGCTCGACTCTGAATCAAAAGCGTCCGTGTGACGTATAGAAGGTGACGGTGTTTGCGTTCAGCTACACCATTCTGCTGTGACGTATGAACACAAGATGTCTGATGAGTAATACCAATAGATCTGAGAAATGCAGATAATTGTAAGGTAGAGAATTCCAAGGCATTATCCGTACGAATAATTTTAACATTAGCGGAGAAAATGTTTTTGACCTCAATAAGGAAAGACTTGATTAGAGCACCAGCTTCAGACTTATGTTTTAACAAAAACACCCAAGATAGTCTAGAGTAATCATCAACGGCAACCAAATAAAAACGATGTCCCTGATGATCAGGAACACGACTAGGACCCCAAATATCAAAATGAAATAACTCAAACAACTGACTACTGTCACGACTCTGACAAGACGAAAATGAAGAGCGATGGTGCTTTCCAAGCTGACAAGCTTCACAATCCAAGGTAGTACGAGTAGATAATTGAGGTAGAACATGACACATCTTCTGAAGAGGAAGATGTCCAAAGCGTAGATGCCACATGAACGGTGAAACAGATCCAGAAGGAATAGTAGCGATCCCAGCATGAGATGGTATAGTAAGCTTGTACAATCCTCGCTGCTCACGTCCACCACATCCAATCACCCTTCCCATCAGTATGTCCTGAAACACAAGGGAAGATGGATCAAATATGGCACGACAATGTAAATCTTTTGTAATTTGACTAATAGACAAAAAATTCATCTGAAAGGCTGGAGCATGTAAAACATTCTGCAAATGAAAAGAAGGAGCTAGAACAATCTCCCCCTGACCAACAATAGGTAGTCGAACTCCATTAGCAATCACCACGAATCGACCAGAGGCAATCGGGCTGTAGGAAGTAAACTGTGCTCGATCTCCACACATATGATGAGATGCTCCCGAATCCACAATCCAATCAGTCAAAGCATAGTTGCTACAACTCGTAAGAGCATAAGTAGTACTTGAGGAGCTAGACGAGGCTTTGGCAGTAGCCGCAGCATCAGAGGAAGTCGCAGCCAGAATGAAAGCGGACATCATCTCGCGAAGTTTAGAAACAATATCATCCAGGCGAGCATCCTGGGATGGAGCCAAGGTAGGTTCTGTCTGCTCAGCAACCCTTGCAGAGGCTGGATATCCATGCTTCTGAAAGCATGTCTCCTCAGAGTGACCAGGACGATGGCAATAAGAACACGGACCACGCTGACGGCCACCACCATGACCACGAAGACCACGTCCTCGAAACTGGGAAGATCCTCCCCTTCCCCGTGAGACGGCCATAGCGGAAGGATTCGGAGCGACAGTAGTGGGAGTAGTGGTAATCCGACTGAGTCGCTTGTATACTTCTTCCATAGGGGGTATCGTCTCTCCAGTTAGAAGTTGTGTACGTGTTGCATCATATTCGGAATCAAGAGAGGATAGGAACACCCCTGTCATAGTGGCGTTCCGATACTGTTGTTGCTGCTCGGTGCTGGCAGTGATAGGCATGAAGCTGTGTAGACGTTCAAACATGCCGCGAAGATGAGAAAAATGCACATGAAGCGGGCGACCATTCTGTTTGGTCGAGAAAATGTCAAACTGTAACTGAAGAATCTTGCTCTCATTCTTCGCTTGCCCATATGTGGCTGCTAATATATCCCACATAGCCTTTGTTGTGGGTTGGTTGACAATATCGTTAGCAATCTCCATGGTGAGCGTCCCGGAGAGCCAAATACGAGCATAAGCATCATCTTGCTTCCACGAAACATTGGCCCCAGTTTTGTCCGCCGTTCGGATTCGGTGATAATGTGTTCTTTGTTGTGACACTGTATAAGAGTGCGAAACTGCATGGACCATAGTTCATAATTGGTCCCATCCATCTTGACTATTGGTGCAGGTCCTTTGAATGCATCAGAAGAAGAGAACATGTCACTTTTAATGTCAGACATTGTATCAATGAAATGAACCTCGGACAACTGAGGAGTAGATCAACCGAATAATGTCTACACAAGCATGAAGAGGAGTGGTTGTATAGGTGGACTTATACAACCATTCCTATGCAGTTTATTAAGGTCTAGTGGCGTTTAGATGTGATATGGAAGACCAAAAACACCACCAACAACCAAAATCAGACCAATAGATTGCAAAACAGGGGCTGGAATACCAGTTTCAGATCACGGGAAGTCAACTGGAGCGCACTCGGCACTTGCTGGACACCCCAGCCGAGCACTGGAGGGCGGGGGGAGGGGGGTTAGGGTTTTGAGTGGGATACGGGAACCCCGGTCTAGGACCGTTGCTCCGATACCATGTTGGGAGAAACGTTTTTCATACCATATAAGAGACCCTAGGGCTCTCTTATATAGGAGAAAAGCCCTGGGTTAATTACATAAGAGAGACATACCAAAAATAGAAAACTAACATAATTATCTCAACAACTACCATAATTATCTCAACAATCCCAGCAGAACAGTGTTGTCGAGCATAACTACTGCCACTTACTTGATGTGACCCGAACCTTGTTGATACAGAGTCGTGCTCTGCATGCTTACTGGCAAGGATGCAAAAAACAGTCTAAACGATCGTTTAAACGGTCGTTTAAACGTATGTGATGCCCGACCGCATCGTTTAACCAAAAGTGGTCCATAAACAATCAGGCTGCATAAACGGCCTTAAACGACCGTTTAAACGGCCTTAAGCGGTCTTACACGGCCTTTTAAACGGTCTGAAATCTTCCTTTAAGAACATGGATCTACTTTTTTTAAAGGATCATCATTATCCATGACTTTTTGGATCCATGCTATGAATTGTAATTGTTTATCTTGTCTATTTTGACATTTGGATGAAACATTTTCTTAAATTTGACAATATTTGATCTATATTGTGAATCTGTGGTTATATTTTTCTTATTTATTTATACTTTTTTATTAATTATATGTATTTAATAATTTTTTACTAATTAAAAATGCAAAACCACATAACTCGTTTAATTTCTGTTTAAACTCCCGCATGTCGTTTAATCAGTAATCAGTGACCCTACCGACTGAATACTGCATACCGCTTTTTGCAACCTTGCTTACTGGAGCGATGTTGTCCTCACTGCATGCTATATGGTGAACCGCATGCCTCCGTCTGTGTTGGGAGAGAAGATACCTTTCTCGATTGTGTTTCCCGAGAAGGATCTTTTCTCCCTTACACCTCGTGTGCTCAGCTCGGTTGCATTTGTTCATAATGTCTCTCCAGGTCGTAACAAGCTCTGTCCCAGGGCTGTCAAATGTGTTTTTGACCCCTACTCTCATACCCAGAAGTACCACTACTTTGATACGCTCCGACGAAAATACTTCGTCGGTGCTGACGTTACTTTCTTTTGAGTTTGTCATGTATTTTTCTCCTACAGATGACAGACTAGCTCCATTTGACTCTGACGATGAGATCTACATGCCTCCACCACTTATGGTCGTACCACCACCTCCCTCTACTCATGCTCTACCACCACCTCCTCAACCACCGCCTATACCTACTCGTGCCTTTATACATGTTCATGTGGCTCCACCTCCTACTGTGACTCAGTTTTTGCCACGTGGATTTACTCACAGGTCGCGCTCGGTTCCCCTTGCTCACAGGTCTTGCCCATCATCCAGCACGCCTTAGGTATGTAATGAGCACATAATGATAGCACTACTGAGTTGTCTATGCAGCAAGATTCCATACAGGATGAGCAGGTGCCCTGTCAAGAGGGGAACTTACAAGCTCGGGACTTGGCAGATGATCTTAATGTGACGATTGCTCTACGTAAGAAGAAACGTAGGTGTTCTACTTATCCTCTTGCAACCCATGTTTCCTTGAGCAGACTGTCAGGGGATTTGAAGAGGTTTACCTTGGCACTATCAACAAGGAGATACCACAAATATATCAAGAGGCTATGCAGGATAGACAGTGAAGGTTAGCCATGGAGCAGGAGATGGTTGTGTTACAGTCACGTGGTACGTGGAGTCTTGTTTCTGCTCCAGTTGATGCATTCGATGTGGGATGCAAATGGGTGTTCACTGTGAAACACCGTGCAGATGACTGTGGATCGCTATAAGGCGAGACTTGTGGCACGTGGGTTGACCCAGACATATGGGGTGGAATATCATGATACTTTCTCTCCAGTTGACAGACATTCTACTATATGTATTCTACTTTCCATTGTTGTTACATGAGATTGACCCCTTTACCAGCTTAATAACTGAAGAATGCCTTTCTCTATGGTGATCTATAGGAGGAGGTCTACATGCAGCAGTCACCTGGGTTTGCTGATGGGGGTGTCAGAAGGTTTGCAGGCTACACAAGCCTATCTATGGCCTTAAGCAGAGTCCAAGAGCATGGTTCCAAAATCTCTCGGACTTGATAGAGTAGTAGGGGTTTGTGTGATCGATTGTCATTCACTCTTTGTGCGCAGGACCCAGAGAAGTAATATTGCCATTCTTGTTTACGTTGATTACATTATTTTTACAGGGGATGAAGAGTAGGGTATTTATGATGACAAGAACTTCCTAAGTCATCAGTTTGTGACCAAGGAACTTGGTAATTTGCGTTAATTCCTTGGATTAGAGTTTGTCACGAACCAACGAGGTCTTGTGATGACCCAGAGGAAGTACGTTATAGGCCTTCTTTCAAAGACAAGCAAGGCAGATTGCATACCTGCCACTACTCCTATTGACATGAGCATGAAGCTCTATGATGATGACACTGAGGAGGTCGACAAGAGGAGGTACATGGAGTCTATTGGCAAGCTACTATATGTGACAATTACTAGGCCTGACATATCCTTTACCGCGAGCAAAGTGAGTTAGTTTATGGAGCAGCCCAGACAGGCACATATGGATGTAGTCCATATGATTTTGAGGTATCTGAAGACTTCACCAGGTGCGGGACTTCTTTTCAGTAGAGGTACATCTCTTTCAGTTATAACGTGTGCAGATGCAGATTATGATGGATGTCCAAAGGATAGGAAGTCTACTTCAGGTTTCGTTGTGTTCATAGGGAATTCCCTGATTTCTTGGAAGAGTAAGAAGCGGACCATGGTTGACGGATCGAGTGCTGAGTCAGAATACAGGGCCAAGATGCAGGCTAACATAGAGATGATGTGGGTCTGATATGTTCTTACTGACCTGACTGTAGAGGTGTCTCTTCCCATGCACCTCCAATGTGACAATTAGGCTGCTCTTTTCATTGACAACAACCCAGCTTTTAATGAGAGGACCAAGCATATAGAGGTGGATTGCCACTACACTCGTGACATGATACACAAGGGTCTTATTGCCACTATGCATGTCAACTCTGGAGACCTGACAGCAAATGTTTTTACTAAGGTCCTAGCCATAGAGCCTTATCAGAGATATTCCAAGCAGAGCTTGATCGATATCTACGCTCCAGCTTGAGGGGGAGTGTTGAGATATTAGTTATCGTCATTATTGTTTTCATATTATCTATTTCTTTTATATTCTTCTTGTAATTTGCCCAACAAGTTCCTCTCCTATATAAGAGAACCCTAGGGTCTCTCATTAATGCAAATCATTTTCTTTTCCTTCTACAATAATGAATGTCTCTCTCTTACAAAAATTATTCTACAACTATTCTAAACTACTCTGCTTGGCTTCTTGTCTCCTATGTTGCTCTCAAGGTTCAGGAAAGCGGTATGCGTATGCGTTCAGACTAGTCACTGAATAGCGATTAAGCAGTATGTGAGGGCATATGCGGGGTATATGCGATTCTACGTGGTTTCCTAATTTTTTATTTAAAAATAAATATATACAAAAATGACTACAGCTGAACTAAATTTATGTATAATTGTGGTCCAACAGAAGATCTAAGAAAAATGACTTTCATATAGAGCTCAAAACAGTCTTTATCAATCAAATACCAGTACTTCAATAGAAAAGTTAGCACAATTAATTTTTTTTATGGAATCGTGATGGGTAATCTCCCAAGCTGGGAGACACCGCCTCAATATATTCATTAGAAGCAGTTAAGATACATTAACGAGAAGCCCAGAAATTGTAAAGGGCTCTACAATGTGACAACACATTTTCCGAGTAGAATCTCTGGTTGTTGAAAATAAGGTCATTCTGTCCTAACCAGATTGCCCAGAGAGTCGCTAAGGTAAGGGAAACATTATCCGGGGAGCTGCACCCCACTGTATGAACCGATCTCCAAAAGGTCGCCGCGTCATCAATCTTGAGCCATGTCAAACCCAACTCCCTCCAAATCCCAGCTGAGAAAGTACATTTGAAAAAGATATATTTTGCATCTTCCTGCTGGCCCTGGCATCTATCAAAAGTCGTGTCCTGCACCCCAAAGAGACGCGCCCACCTTACTTTGTCGCACAAGCGGTCTCTTCTCAAGCACCATAGAAAAATCTTGAGTCTACACGAAATCTTGGCCGCCCATACCACCTTTAAGTCTTGTGCAACCTCCAGGTCATGCTCCTCCGTTGGATGCCTCAGCCCATCGTACGCCTTCTTCATAGAGAACTCCCCCCCCCTCCCACACATAATAGTCAGCATATTCAGCATGGACCTTCGATGCAAGAACATCCGGTACCGGCACCGGCACCTCCGCCTACATCCTAAGAAAGTCATCCAACCTCTGTTCGGAGAGCTCACTGATGAACTCCAGAGCCCACGTGTCGGACCCCATCACATGGCAGAACAAACAATCCCTCGAAGCTACAAGAGCGAACAACCTCGGAAACCTAACGCTGAGCTGCCCCTCCCCAGTCTAGTCTCGCCCCAGAAGCAGAACATGTGGTCGTCCCCCACCTTCAGCCGAAGTTTGTGCGTAAGGACCAGAAGAATTTCCCGAACACCAGACCAAAGCGGTGATTCCCACTGCACCCTTCTCGCCACTAGCTCACCCCGCACTCCGTAGACCTTATGGATCAACTTGATCACGAGGGTAGAAGGTCCTCAGATTTGAGATAACCACTTCGCTAGGAGAGCCTTGTTCATACATTCTACATCTCGGACGCCAAGGCCACCCTCCCTTCTTCCCTTCGTCACCTCCTTCCAACCGACCAGGTGCATCCCCGACTTCTGTTGCTTGCCATCTGACCAGAAGAACCTTTTCATATGAGATTCAATCTTTCTTCGGACCCCAACAGGCATTAGGCGCGTGGAGTAGAAAAACAACAATATCGACGAAAGCACATGTTTTAGCAGAATTAGTTTGCCTCCTTCAGATAAAGTGATTGCCTTCCATCCCGCCAATCTCTGCTCCATCCTATGAAGCACGTTGTCCCAATCCACCTTCTTCAGCTTCCCGTCCACTAACGGCAGGCCAAGATAAGGAATGGGCAGGATCCCCAGGAGGTACCCAATGACAGTTGCGACCCTCTCACGCTCCTCGTCCATCATCCCGAAGGTGATAGCAACGGACTTGTAATTGTTAACCACCAGCCCTGAGAGAGCGCCAGAAATTCCCACCAATTGCACCGCATTCCTCGTTTGCTCCTCCGATCCGCCCAGCAAAAGCAGCGTGTCATCCGCGTATTGTAGTATAGGAATGGAGATTTCCTCCATGCGAAAGCCTTCACACCAACCGATGTCAACCGCCTGGTTAAATAGAACCGCCAAAGCATCAGCAACCAAAACGAAAAGCATCGAGGCCAGAGGACATCCCTGGTGGACCCCGCGCTGCGGCTGAAAGAACCCCCCCCCTCCGGGCTGACATTGACAAGAACCGAGTAGGAGGTCATAACACATCTTTTCATCCAGTCGATCCACATTTCCGAGAAGCCCCTCCGCCTCAACGACGTCCACAAAAAGTTCCAATCGACGCAGTCATATGCCTTCGAAAAGTCAACCTTCCATAGGGTACACTTCATCTTCGTCTGCTTCAATTGAAGACAGATTTCCGTTGCCATCACCAAACCATCCGCCATTTGCCGTCCTTGTATGAAAGCCGACTGTCCCTGCAAGACCACCGAATCTAGCACAAGTTTAAGTCTATTCACCAGAGATTTTGCCACAATAAGGTAGATTGCGTTAGAAAGCGCGATCGGTCTAGAATCGTCGACCCTTTCTGGGGTGTCCTTTGGAAGCAAAAATAGTAATGCTATATTGACTCTTTCAAATCCTTTGTAACCCTCCATAAATTCATTCATGACGTCCAAAACCTCCCCCTTCAACATATCCCAGAATTCCTTGTAGAAGAAGAACGGGAATCCATCCGACCCCGGCGCCCCATCCGCATTTAGCCCCCAGACCGCATTCTTCACCTCCGCTTCTGAGAAAGGTGCCTGCAACCCCTCCACTTGTGAGTCCGACAAACGCTTGACCCCTCTTCCCAACCACCTCCAACCGCTTCCCCTCTGCCTCCGTGAAGCCTCCACAAAGTGAATCCGGATTGCGCTGCCAAGGCAGGCCTGCCCCGACACCCGCTCTCCCCACACAAGTAGCTCGTGTATAAAGTTCCTCCGTCACCTCCCGGACGCCATGGAATGAAAGAACCGTGTGTTGGCATCACCTTCTCTCAGCCATTTTTGCCTAGACTTCTACCCCCATTCTACCTCCTCTTTTTTATCCTCCAACAGAAGCTCTTCAAGTAAATTCAGCCTTTCTCCCAGCTCCACCGGTTCAAGACCTCTATCGTCATCAAGCTTATCGAGGCGAGTCACACCAGCCTGGGCCTCCATTCATCTAAGCTTTCGCCTGTGCTTAACCTCCCAGTCGAACCGCGTAAGATGTGCCCTTAGAAGCGCCAGTTTTTCTGAGAAGCAGGCGACTGTTGAACCCTCCGGAGACCAATCTCTCCAACAAGACACGACATCATCCTGAAAACCGTCTTCAAGCAACCAGCAACGCTCAAAGCGGAAAGTAAATATGCTCCTAGATTCCTCCTCGAAAGACCACATGATCGGCGTGTGGTCAGAATGCGCCTGTGGCATAGCCCACGCCTGTGATAACGGGAAGGCCTCCACCCCCTCTACTGACAATAAAAATCTGTCCAGCCGCGAATGAGACCTCGCATTGCGCCAAGTATACGAGCAACCAGCGGTGCCAAGTTAGCACAATTAATAGTTGACAACAATCACCAAAATATGTAAGTATTTGAAAGAACATCAAAATTTAACACAAATAACATTAGTAATGTACTAACTAAAATGGCATAAGAAAATAGAAATGTTCAAGCGACAATATTCTAACCAATTAACTCCAATATATGGAGGTGACTTATAACTATAAATGTCTACTAAATTCATCATACGATGATATGATGTGCTTCTTAATAATAAATTATGTGGACTGACTTTGTTGCAACTTGTATACTAATGTATGTGAATATATATTTGTATAAACGCCTCTATTGTTGAATTATAATGTCATTTAACTTCGTCGTTATATTTATTACTAATTCTCCATCAAAAGTATCAAAATCTACATATACATATATATTGCATTCAAAATAACTATTAGTTGACTAAATTAATTTGCTAAATTATTGGAACATTATTCCTTTTCTTCCTTCGTGTTTACTCCAATCTCACAGTACGGCTACTTCGACGATGGATTTAAATGGTCATGGAATACTTGGTTGGCATACATGCAAAAACAAAGAATAATGGTAAAATGAGGGTGCAATGTTATCCAAATTATGACACGTGATCAAATTCTGATATGTGGCACAAACCACACAATAAAAAACGTGGCATAAATAAAAAATGTGACACAAATCATAATATAACAGACATTTCATACACATTTGACACATTTCAAAACAATAACATGAAATAAGTGGCTTAAATCACATAAAAAATCACATATAAAAAATCACATTTAATCCAAAGCGAGCGCACAGAGGGCATATGCGGCCGCATAGCCCGCATATACGGCTTGCATAAGTGCCATGGGCGCATAACTGACTGATTAATGAAAGTAGCGCATTGAAGGTATCGCATATGCATATGCGACCGCATAGGTCGCTTTCGTGAACACTAACTGCTCTCTCTTGACGACTAGGCTGAATAGTTGGCCTCGCCTCACGTGGGTGCATTGGATATCCTAAGAAATCCTCCCTCGATAAGCAGACCCTCGTAACAAATTCAAACGAGAAGATGGTAAGAATAATTTATATAGAAATAGAATTAGGGAGATAAAAGTTGATCGTGAAATAATCAACAAGAAAACCTAAGTACAAAAAACTCTAATCAAGCATTGCACCCCAACAACGTCATTTGTTTAGTGTGAAAACTGGCCCGCTAACCTAACAAGCTAGGACAACAGTCGATGTGGCGAACGATCCACAATAAACAACAATCAACCCACAACTAGATATAAATTCAATGTGCAATATGTGAGTCAAAAATTACTATATTAACTTTACAAAATATGTGTATAGTGCAAGTAGTGTAGAGTGGCGAACCACAAAGAGCAAAATAGGGTAGATGGAGAATAAATAGAGACCAATTATCACTAATAAATCTCTATTTAAATTCTCATTGACTTGGCCATTTTTTGGATTTATTATTTTTAACTTAATGTGAGTTTTTAATATTTATATTTTTATTATTTTTTTATTTTAAGTTTGTAAATTATTATTTTTAAATTTTGAAAATAAAATATATAATAATATAGTAATACATATATTATATTGATAATATAAGGAAAGAGATGCTTTTGGATTTTTCAAATAAGTTAAAAAAAATAAAATATTTTTGGTTTTACATTATTTTCTCTGTTTTTGGTTATTTTTGGGAATCTTTATAATCTTTACGTATTTTTAAATATAGGAATAAGCCGGAACATTGAATATGATAAATCAATAACCTTGTTTAGGGTTTAATAAATATATTTCAGTGGTAAAATAATTCTAAACTAATTTTAATATATAATATATATAATTAAAAATCAGAAACATAAAAGGATATTTTTGGATTTTTCTAGAATTTTTGTAAATTTTTATAATTTTTTTTAGAGATTTACATTTTTTAGGAGTTTTGTTTTATATTTTTCAAAAATATTCGGACACAAGATGAAGTATAAAAATATAAGACCTGTATTTTTTTAGAATTTTTGAAAATATTTCTTAGTCTTCATAGATTTTTCAATAGCAAATAGGAGAAAATGACAAGTTTTTGAATTTTTATAAATATGAATATAATTTTAATTACCTTGCAAAAAAATATAACTCGGCCATGGCCGATCCCAAGCCCGGGTAAATGCGGAGGGTTGCGTTAGGTAGCCGACAGCCAGCGTAAAACAGTCGGAGACAACTTCCTAAATAATATTTTAAAAAAAATATTATTTACAATGTTGCCTCATGACAGTCGTATCTTTTCAACATGAATTTAAGCAAACATACATATTAAGTTGGGGCATTCCCTACTTGCGACGCGTTGCATCGCCCGAATGCAATGAAAAATTGGCAAGGGCCGCTACATCGCAGCCTGGATGTAGTTCAAAATTTGTAAGGGTTCTCGCATGAGGAACGCATGCGGGTAATTAAGCTAGTTCCGCTGCATCACCGCCCGGATGCAGTCAAAAATTTATAAGGGTTCTCGCATAATGGATGCATTCGAGTAAAGAAGTTAGTCCAAAAGAGATTACAACGGAAGTTGCGGATTGGTAGTTGGAATATTGGCACTTTGACTGGAAAATCAATGGAGA
Source organism: Ottelia alismoides (assembly GCA_037367405.1). NCBI lineage: Eukaryota > Viridiplantae > Streptophyta > Magnoliopsida > Alismatales > Hydrocharitaceae > Ottelia > Ottelia alismoides. The sequence continues at coordinate 373,367 of JAZKJV010003573.1, read as the reverse complement.
TAGCGGATACGATGGAAAGAAGGAATATTCATATACTATGTCTTCAAGAGACTAAATGGGTTGGAGAGAAAGCAAGGGAGATCGAGAAGACAGGCTTTAAACTTTGGTATTCAGGTAAAGAAAAGGGTAGAAACGGTGTTGGAGTGGTTGTTCATAAGGATTAGAAGGATTGTGTGGTTGAGGTGCAAAGATTCGGGGATCGGATTATTTTGCTAAAATTGGTGTTTGAAGAAGAAATTCTGAATATAATCTCAGTTTATGCACCGCAAATTGGTTTAGATGAAAGGAATAAACAAGCTTTTTGGGAGGATCTAGATAAGATTTTACAAGGAATCCCACAAAGAGAGATGATTTGCATAGGCAGAGATTTTAATGGACATGTGGGAAAAGATGCTTCAGGGTATGCTAGTGTTCATGGAGGACACGGTTTTGGGGATAGAAATGAAGAGGGAAAAGTCATCCTGGATTTTGTAACGGCATATGATCTTTTTATAGCAAACACTCGATTCAAGAAGAGGGAGGAGCATTTAATTACTTATAAGAGTGGGCCAACGAGAACACAGATAGATTACTTTACGTTGAGGAGAAGAGATCGGTTGTGTTGTAAAGACTGCAAAGTAATCCCAGGAGAGAGTTTGACAACCCAACATCGCTTGTTAGTCTTAGATGTACAATTAAAGGGCTTGTAAAGAAAAGGAGGGTTCTTAAGATCACTAGAACTAGATGGTGGAATCTTCCACTGAAGCAATCGAGCTTCAGGGAGAAGGTTTTAGAAGATTTATCTTGGGATTGTAGTGGAAGTGCAAAAGAGATGTGGGAAGCAGTAGCATCTTGTATCCGAAAGGTAGCCAAAGAGATGCTAGGTGAGTCAAAGGGAGGAGCCCCATGTCAGAAGGAGGCTTGGTGGTGGAGTGAAGGGGTGCAAGAGAAGCTAAAAATTAAAAGAGCATGCTTTAAATCTATGTCTAAGGATAAAACAGAGGAAACTGTCACAAACTACAAAATAGCAAAGAAGGAAGCAAAGAAGGCTGTAAGCGAGGCTAAGTCGAAAGCTTATGAAGTTTTGTATAAAAATCTCGACTCTAAGGAGGGCCAGAAGGATATATTCAGGTTGGCCAAAGCAAGAGAAAGAAAGACCAAAGACCTTTCTCAAGTGAGATGCATTAAGGACGAGGAAGGTCACATGCTTGTTACTCAAAAGGATATAGAGACTAGATGGGAGCAGTACTTCCATAAACTTTTCATTGGGGAAGGAAATAGAGAGATCACTTTGGGTGATCTAGCTAGTAGTGAAAGTTACTTGAATCGTGCAAGCTATAGACGGATACAAAGAAAGGAAGTAGAGGAGGCTTTGAAGGTTATGAGACCTGGGAAAGGTGTAGGACCGGATGACATCCCTGTAGAAGTATGGAAAGTTTTAGGTGAGCGTGGTTTGACTTGGCTTACGAATCTATTCAATGTTATTTGGCGAAGCAAGAAAATGCCTGAAGATTGGAGGAGGAGTATCGTGGTGCCTCTTTATAAGAATAAAGGAGACATTCAAAATTGTTCAAATTATAGAGGTATCAAGTTGATGAGTCACACTGAAAATTTGGGAGCGTGTCATCGAGAGAAGGTTGAGGCAAGTTTCTAACGTCAAAGAAAACCAATTCGGATTCATGCCAAGTCGCTCAACTATTGAAGCCATCCATTTGCTGAGGAGAACAATGGAGATTTATAGAGCTAAAAGCAAGGTTGCAAAAGTCGGTAGTTGATACTCGATCGGATGGGTCACTGACTAAGGATTAATCGGCAGTCGGGCGAATAATCAGATTTAGTCGGACTTTAATCGGCTTTGAATTTTATGATTATTTTAAATATAAGAATCATTTTTAACATATATTTACATAGATTTTGTATATTTTTGTACTATCATAATAAAATAAAAGAGGAAATTGAATTTAAATAAAACATTAAGCATATTATAGTAAGTTTGCTTACAAAAAAGGCAAAAAACTAAAAAAATATTGTATCTCCAAGCAAAAATTGGTCGATTAATGTACCTAGTCAGAATTAGTCGGTACTCGGTCGGCCACCCCACTGAGTAGACTAGTCGGACCTACTAGTCAGGCCAGTCGGGAAACTTTTACAACACTGGCTAAAAGGAAGAACCTCCATATGATCTTTATTGATTTGAAGAAGGCTTATGATTCTGTCCCACGAGAGATATTGTGGAGAGTTTTGGAGAAGAGACAAGTGCATGTCCTATACATTAACCTCATTAAGGACATGTATGATAGGGCTTTATCTTGTGTAAGGACCCCGTCTGGGAAGACTAGCTATTTTGACATCAACATTGGTTTACATCAAGGTTCAGCTTTAGAGTCCATTTCTTTTTACTTTGATTATGGACGAGTTGACAAGTCACATTCAGGATGAGTTACCTTGGTGTATGTTATCTTTTTTGACGCTCTTGGTGTATGTTATTTGCTAATGATATTGTGTTGATTGACGAGACTAGAGTTGGAGTAAATGAGAAGCTTGAGGTCTGGAGACATGAGTTGGAGAGTAAAGGATTTCGTATAAGTAGGGCTAAAACAGAATACATGGAGTGCACCTTTGATGGAAGCAATGGTGAAGGAATTGAGGTGAAGAATGATGATGATAACATTCGGAAGAGAGATTCTTTTAAACATCTGGGATCTATTTTGCAACATGATGGGGAAATTGATGGAGATGTTACTAATAGAATAAATGCAGGTTGGCTAAAGGGGAGAGGAGCCTCTGCTGTTCTCTGTGATAAGAAAATTCTTTTAAAAATTAAAGGAAAGTTTTACAAAGCAGCCGTGAGACCTGCTATGCTCTATGGATCTGAATGTTGGCCTGTGAACCATAGACATTTACAGAGAATGGATGTAGTAGAAATGAAAATGCTAAGGTGGATGTATGGACACACACGTAAAGATCGGATTCGGAATGATGCAATCAGAAAGAAAGTTGGTGTTGCTCCGATCGAGAATAAGATGCGAGAAAACCGCTTAAGATGGTTTGGTCATTTGCAAAGAAGACCAGCTGATGCACCAGTTAGGAGATGCGAGTGTTGGGATGTTAAGCCGGCTAAGAGAGGGCGGGGACGGCCCAAGAAGTGTTGGAAAGAGACCATACGAAGGGATCTTTGTTTTATGGATATAAGCTCAGGATTGACCCAAGATAGATCTGAATGGAGGCGAAGAATCCATGTAGCCGACCCTACTTAATTGTGGGAAAAGGCTTTGTTGTTGTTGTTGTATCTTGCAAAAAATATATGTGATAGTTATGAGTTCCAGGCACTTAAGTAAATTTTCCTGTAATTTTTGAAAGCAAATGCTATTTAAAATGATTAAAATACAAGAAATAAAATTAATACACTAGCAAGGACTTATGTGTAGTTTTTAGAATTTTTCTGAATATTTAATAAGACATTCAACAAATCTAGGGATATACGTACAATATTCTCTTAAAAATACAAAAATGTCATGGTGGCAGGGGTATAAATGCAAATAAATAAGTTCCAAGTCCAAGCATGCAATTTACCCTAAACTATTACATTGTCTTTGCAAATTTAAGATCAAATCGAAATATCAAAACCGGAAGCGGTCTTATGTAAAAAAAACCATGCGCCTCACGTGGAGAGCCATGCGAGGTAACCTGGCACTTGATCTCAATGCAAATAAAATAAATACGAGGTCATAAGTGCAAATATTACAAAATTTTTACAGCTACAAGGGAAAGTTTATTAATTAATATTAAACACAAAAAGACGTGAGGTGAAATGTGCAATATTCCTTGGCACACGGATCCCACAGTGTAGGTCACACCACGCGATGCCACTTAATCTTGAACAGACGGGATTAAAACGTGAAGCTTCAACGACGGACGGCTGAGGCACGATCTGGATCAGATCTTACAGTTAAGGGGCTTCATCATCAAACGGCCATGATCAAAATTGGGGTGAGGCCTTCATCGGACAGTTGCTACTCTTCAGGAAGAACAAGAAGAATGTCATACAAGCATTCCTTCCTCCGACGATAGTTATCGGCTCCGACCACCCAGAAGCTGCTGAAGGTCTCATAATGCTCCTAGGGACTTCCTTCGTTGTATGAAGGTGCTAAAGAGGTCCAAGCCTCATCGATGGAGGCATGGGGTCGATGAAGATCAGGCAACTAGAGCTTCATTGTCTAAATCGGATTCACCCCAGATGATTTCCTTTGGACTCAATACCTGCACAGTTAGCTTCAAGGCACACATGCGAAGTTTCCAAGTCCTTTGGATGGTGGAAAACATGGAGGATGAGATGGGATGAAGATCTTCAGCGCCTGGTGGAGGATGGAGACCCGATCGACCTGATCTGAGCAAGATCAAGAGGGATGGGGTAATCTGGAGATGGAGAAGATGATGGAGATCGATATGGGTGCATAGTGGAGTTGGAAACAGGAGCTTTACGGCTGAAATAGTGGCCGGAGCCTAGAGCTCCAGTGAGTGCTTTTCGGGGGATTTCAGGCTTAATCCAAACAGAATTAAATGAAATAAAATGTGGATCTATGCTACTAACTACTCTAAGAATCAAAAGGACAAGAGATATATGGCTCACCTGATCGGAATGACCTGGGAGCATGGATGAAATTTCACGAAATTTCATCGAAATTTCAGTTTCGAGAGGTCATGGGTATGGAAACTCCTATATATGTCGATTTCCCGGATTTCGATCGAAATTTCGATGATATTTCAACATATCGATCCATTTCGATTGAAATTCATGGGTTTCAGTACAAAATCCTGGATTTCGACCGATATCGACGAAATCTCACCGATATCTATTTATATCAACGATATTATATATGTAAGCTTGATTTTACTACTTATTTAACAGGGGGTACATACGACGATTATTCAACTTGGGGAGCTTCCTCTCCTTTGGGTTTAAGCAATGGAGACGAAACAAAATAACTTCTATATATCTTATATTGCTTGTTCGTTTCATTCATTTGTCATTTATCTTCGTAAATAGATGCATCTTCATTGTAAGTCTGTAATTAATTTTGTAATTCATTAGAACTTTGTCCACGACAGTTATTTCTATGAACAAAACACTATATAATTAATCATTATCTACATTTTAGAATAAAAAATGCTCGTCTATTTTTATGAACAAAAGACATCTTCTAAGTGTTGTTAACTTAGTTATTTTGATTTCCATTTCCAGTATCTATCAGTCAGCTCAACAATATGTCTGATATGACCGATATGGAATGATATAAGGCGTACGTATGAGAGATATATGTGATGTAAGTGTGCATTAGTAAGCTATTGTTGTTTTAAGATCTTGGGTTGGATGATATCAATTTCAAGTATGTATCAGCCAAGAATCAACATTAACATTGGTTTGGCCAATATGACCGATATTTGCGATATAAGGAGTATATATGAGCAATATGTGTGATATAAGTGTGTATTTGTAAGTTATTTATTGTTGTAATAACATGGGAGACCTTAATTTGCGGAAAAATGGTCGAAAAAAGTTTTTTTGAGCCATTTTTACATTTTCACCGAAACGGTCGAAATTTCCCGACATTTCACCGAAATTTCAGTTTTAGAGGGGGCCAAATCGAGATTTCGAACCTTGCCTAGGAATAAGACCACCAAGAAAGGCTCTCCCACGATGGTTTGAATTAATTCCTCCTCGCCTCAAATCGATAGAGGAACACATATCACAAAGGCTCACGTCCAGGAGGAGATTTTACGTGTTATGGAGGGCTAAGGTGGACTGATTTTGACTTGAAGGAGGAAATATTACATAGCTTTGACTGGAAAGGCTCCCTTTGTCTAGGGTTTGCGAGAGGATCGATGATTGACCAAGGAGGATTATTAATTAGCATGAAAGCTGATCATGTGGTGAAGAGATTTCATGATGATGTCGAGGGCAAAAGAGGTTAAGAGCTATGCTAAAAATGGCGAAGAAGGTGAAAGAGCAACGCATGAACCAATCCAAAGAGGGGGAGTCTACATAGGCAACTAAAAGACAAAATAATGTAGAAAATTGAAATAAATCAAAAATAAAATAGAAAATAATTTTATTAAATAAATCTTGAAATATGATAGTTGTTTCTTATTTATGTACTATTTTTGGATGATTTTCATTTAGTTTTATCGATATATTTATTATGTGTTAATTTTTACATGTATAAATATAGAGGTGTGTATGTGTTGTGTATTTTATTTTATTTTGCATTTTATATACATGTTAATATATTGATATTTATATTTACAACGATATTCATTATGTATTTACATATTTTTATTTTATTTTTTATTTTATCTATATATGTAATTAATTATATATATCATACGTATAATATACATGTGTATTATACTCAAGATTTAAAAAAGCGCGAGGCGGTTCGAGGCGTTTTTCCCAAAATGTGAGGCGAGGCGTAAGCCTCATTTTTTGGAAAGAAAAAATAAAACTAAAGCAAAATATATTGGAATAAATAACAACTACACAAAGTATTGCAATATATTGTCCAAAAGTTCAGTACAAACTACAAACTACAACTATGATTGTTCAGAGTTCAAATACGATTGCGAAATTAGAAAAGAAAACATAAAGTAGGAAATAAAGTTCAACATAAGCATAAATCTAATGCAGCATATTGTCTATCACATTTATGTGATACATCAAAAATCACTAATCATCGACATTGATTCAATGAATCAATATCAGTTGTCTCGCTCCTCAGTATTGTTGTCATCACCCTCGTCGTCACTGTTGCTACTACACATTGGATCCTCATCATAATCATCCATATAATTCAAATGCACATCATCTTCGACCTCATCATCGCTTCCATCCTCAGAATTGGAGAACTCCTTCTCCTCAACATTAATTGGAGTTTTTCCTTTACCTAATCAAGAAAGTAATATGCATAGTCATTTATATGAAAGTTAATCGCAAAAAAGCATCAAACATTCTTTTAATTTGTAATATTGTATTGCACCTTTGTTATATTTTCCCCTTATTCGCCGAGCGACTTGAGCTCCTTCACCTCCTTTACCTCCTTCCTCCTCAAGAGGATCATCCTCAAGGGGGTATGTTTGCATCAAGATCCTGATAGGCCTCAACATCTTGAGCTTCTTAAATCCATTCATCATCGGAGTCAATGTCTTCCAAACATAAAGGATCTTTTATTGTTTTTCTTCCTTAATTCTCTATGTTTCAATTTGAGATTGAACATGATGTAAACCAAATCATCGAGCTTCGCTTGTGATAAATGATTTCTTCTCTTTGTATGGACTTATATAGACATACATAAGGTTTAAGGGTTTAACATGAAACAAAAATATTATCATAAAAATATATAATGCTTTAACCACTTACTTGATTGAACGAGCTCCAATTACGTTCATACCCAGAAGCACACAAGTCAAACTCAATACCCTAATAGCAAATGCCGCCAATTCGAATGTTTAATCTCCAAACAACATCCACCAATCCGCTGATAATGGTCAACACATTTTAGTAATGATGTTAAAGAATATGCAAAACTCTTTAAATTTATTTACAATACTCACCGGAACTTCTTGTTTTCCTTAGAATTAACAGCATTTGCCCATCCAAAAAATCCTCTAACATGCATAAAAGAATCAAGTTGTGAATCTGCTTTCACCATCACATCTTGATCAATGATCAATCTTTCCATGCATGAAAACAATCCTATTTTGACCTCTAAGTGATTAGAGAATGTCGGTTCATAATAAAAGTGGTGATTGAGGAAATAAGCAGCAGCATGTAAAGGCACGTGTAGTTGACAATCCCAACGACTATCCACAATATCCCAAATAATCTTATATTTGGTCTCGTCACTCTTCCTTGGCCATGTCCATGGCTTCATAAATAAATCCTATCGGTGGATATTTTTTCAAGAATCCACCAACCTCAAAACCGGTGACCAAAGGTTTTGTGGTGTTGAGAACATATGCAACACCATGCACAAAGACTTGCTCTTCACAACTATGTTCACCACATTTTGACCTAAGGGTCGATTCACATAAGAACTGTTCTTCCATGGTCTTGAAGTAAAGAAGGATTCAAGTGAATCCTTGGCTCTAATCAAGCATTTGTAATGTAAGAACTGCAATGGCAAATCGAGTAACGGCAGGTTTCACCAAATCACAACCTACAAATTTTCTCACCATCGCTAAAACCCAAACATGAGCATATACAAAATTAATTATGTTCTTTCCTTTATTGAACACCGGTGCACGAAGAGGCAATTTGAGGATATCCTCCAACATCAAATCTATGCAATGCGTTGCACAATGTGTTCAATAAAGATTCTTCCTTTTTTCCATCAACATTTGCCCAACTGCTTTAAAAGCTGATGCAATATCTGTTATCACTTGGACAACATTCTTTTCTCTAATCTCCTCAACAACTTCATCCAACACTTTAAAAACCATCCCGACATCTTTAACTTGATCGGATGCATCAATTGACTTCAAGAAGTAAGTGCCTTTGGGATTATTCACCAAAAAATTAATCAATACGCATCCTTAAGTGTCAGTCCGACCATCAGACATGATGCTACAACCGGTGGCAATCCAAGAAGCATTTGCCTCATCAACAAGAGTGGTTATGACCTACTTCTCTTCTTTCAAAATCCAAGTTCGTAGTCCATGCATGGTTGGTGGTTTGAAAGCCCTTCCATACCCACATACATCGGGCATCATCGTCAGATACGGAATATAGGCTATGTTGAATGACAATGAATTCTCAAAAAAGAATCTCCCAATGCTCCTGCAAATCCTCCTTCTCTCATCTTTTTTCCAACTTGCATTTAACGTGAGTTGTTGTGCGGAAGGATCCGAAGTACTTGCACCCCTACCTCCTTGTGCAATAAAAAAATACATCGGCCCTCAAGCTTGCTTGACACTGCTAGAATCTGTCGGTACTTTTTGTGACGGTTGATTTTCATCACCTCCCGATGGCCCTTGCATCCCAACTCGATAAACTTCTTCCATTTCTTCAAATCTCCTTTTCTTCTCATAACCTTTGCTTTCCAAGAATATCTTCATCTCTTGTTGAACTTCAATGGGAATGCTTGGACAAGCTCTCACATTCCTGCGTGTCTTTGCAAGATGGTCTTTTAGTCTCTTCACCCCACTGGTGATCTTCATCAAACAAAAATTACATTCAACATATACATAGCCTTTCCATTTGTGATGCTCGTCCATTTCAAGTTCTCGACAGTATCTCCATCTGGGTCTGATCGCCCCCCACTTTGGCATTTCCTTCACATATCTACAAGTTATACAATAACATACGTATATACTTACAGTACGTGATAAACACACATGTAATCTTTCATCGTAAATCAGAATTTAACCCGAAAAATTGAAAAATCCATAAAGAAGAACACAACAAAAAACCCTCGAACAATATAATGAAAGCCCCCAATATAATGAACCCTCCAATAGAAAAAATAATAAAGAAGAACACAAGGAAAACATCAAAAAAATTAAAAAAACAAAAAATACCAAGTTGAAGGCGATGCCGGCGCAGAGCTTCTCGACGATGCTTGCAGAAGGTTCAGCGGCGACGCGGCGATCCCAACTGGGTGGGGATGGCCCTTGGCCTCCTCGCGAACCTAGAGGCTCTAGAGAACAGAGGCGAGGCAAGGGGTTTCATTTCTGTCGAACAGAATGACCCCCCCCTCTCGTCTCTCCTGTTTTAGAAACATGAGAGGTCACGTGCTTTGCACGTAATTGAAGAAATTATAAAAAAACAATTTGTTGAGGCTTACGCCTCAGCCTCGCCTCAAGCACCTCAGACGAGGCTGAGGCGTACGCTCCTTGATCCAGACTTGAGACATGCGCCTGGGGGCATATTCGGCCCGCCTCGCCTCGAGGCGTACGCCTTTGCACCTCGAGGCACCGCTTTTTAAAACCATGATTATACTTCATTATATATTTTGAATTTATTTTAATTGTTTTTATCATGTTTATATTTTTAATATATTTTATATAATATATAAAATTATTTTTAAAAATTATAAAGACAGTAAAAATGTAAAGAATTAAATAGTACAATATAATATACAGATGCACCAGTGTTGTAAAAGTCGCCCGACTGGCCTGACTAGTAGGTTCGACTAGTCTATTCAGTGGGGTGGCCGACCGAGTACCGACTAATTCTGACTAAGCATACTAGTTGACCATGTTTTGCTTAGTTTTTTTATGTTTTGCTTTTTTTAAAAGCAAACTTATTATGATATGCTTAATGTTTTATTTAAATTCAATTTATTTTTTATTTCATTAGGATAGTATAAAAATGTACAAAAATCTATGTAAATATATGTATAAAAATGAGTTATATATTTAAAATAATCAAAAAAAATCAAAGCCGATTAAAGTCCGACTAAATTTGATTAGTCGTCCGACTACACGATTAATCGTTAGTTAACCCGACCGACCGAGTACCGACTTTTGCAACCTTGATATGCACTAGTACAATGGTACCCTAGAAAACATACTTTTGTATCTTAACTTCATTTAGAATGAAATCACCTTCATTAGATAGAGATCACTTGCGAAGTCAGCAGCAAGATTGAGTCAGGGTACAGTAGACATTCCCTATACGAATTTAATTTGAAATATAATGAAAGTGAGTTTGATGAATTTTCAGTTCATATAAAGGAGATATTGCTAAATGAAGTTTGTTTATGACTTTTTCATTTGTTTGTACCATGTGCAGTGTGAATGATTTTTATTGATTGTTATTTTCTTATTTTCTATATATTATAATATACAAGTTCATGTTGAAAATATTTGAATTTGAGGTGTGTATGAGTGTGTATAAAATAGTGTAAAAATGGACCATGTACAGTGTACTGAACACCTAAGTTTTCTAGGGTTCTACGTATACATGTCTGTATTATTTCTCCCTTATCTCCCCCTACTTTATTCCTTTTTCGGCCTAGTCAATATTGACTTGATTTCAGGGTTTAAGATCAGTATTTACACAATACTTCCTTTATTTTTCTTTTCTTTATTCTTTTATTTTGGATTTAAATATAGGTATTTATGTATTATTTACAGACAACAATTAGTGTCTTGATTTTGTACAAGGTGCATTACATGTATTTAACTGAGAATTTAAAGATAAAATAAAAGAATAAAGGTGAATGAATTGGTATTCATCGCTAACATAATTTTATTGAGATAGCACAAATTCAATGCATTACTATCAAAATCAGCCATAAGGTAAGGATGCAGTATACCTTGCTTCAATGTATGTTGGAAGTAGTGCTTCAGCGGACTTTCCACTCCATTCATCATCATCACTATCCACAGTCTCCTTTGGCAATTTAGTCTGGAAACTCATTCTTCTAGGAACGTAGACATTGAAGTAGTAACTTACTATGTCCTGCCTAGTTTTGGAAGGAAAGGACCTCAATGCATCATCCCAAAAAGTTTTGTTCTCTGAGATAGGGTTTACTGTCACGAGAGTGTTAAACTCCCTTTGCTGATCGCAACTCCATAGATTAGAAAACTTCGTCACCCATATTCTCAAAACCCATATCAACAAAAGCATGTCCCAGATCAGATTTCAGCTCGATCCTTGTCATTCTCGCATGATATCTGGTGCAAGTTGTGGAACTTGGAGAGCAACAGGAACAGAAATCAGTCTTCCGCTTCCAATGGATACTTTGCCTCTTTCAATGCTTTTACCTTCTATGGGCCACAATCTTGTCCCTAACCATCTTGATTCACACTTTTGGTCATTGTCTGCCATATTTTTCCAGTTTGATGGGCCAACCCACTCAGGATGTCAGCCTGAAAGAAGGGTCCAATAGGAATTCGTTTTCTGAGGACATCGCTTCCACCCAGTTTAAGTAAACCGAGTGTTCTCCCTGACCTCCGCCTGGGCATGTTTAACATCTCAGTAGTTTCATTCAATCCATTAGCATATTCACAATCATCGCTAATATATGAATCTGAGTGTGTAGAAGAATGAGAATTGGTAAATTCTGCTGATTCACCACTTAAAAATGGGTTGCCTTTCCGTTTTTTCTGAAACATGCATGCAGAAAGTCATGTTTGCAGATAAAGAAACCAAATCAACATGGCATGGAAAATACAAAATAGAAGATAATTCAGGGAATGATAATTGAAAATAATTTTGACACTGTGATAGAGCAATTAATTGACTTTCAGGTGGGAGTTTTTTTTGGAGAAAAAAGGAAACACACGAGTGGTGCCTCCCTGGTGCCTATATTAAGTATTAACAAAAAGAGACGTGCAAATACAAATCCAAGAAAATATTGGCATAATCAATAGCATCTTCAACATAAAACCAAACCTCACGGAAAACAGCACCATTCCAAGCCAGCCAAAATGCCCGCACAAAAGTGAGGCTCAATCTGCACCCCCCCCCCAATCTAAATCAAGTGATGTCAAGGGAGTCCAAAAACTTTCCAATCCGGAGTAATCAATCTACTCACTAGATACCTTCATCCAAACCCTCCTCGCACATTCGAAAGTAAAGAAAATATGTTCAATATATCAGCGAGGTTATATCACAGAAAGGGCACACCATATTCGTATATTGGGAGAATTCAGCCCTAGTGTAGGGGTGTGCATGGAGACTGGATTGGATGGATAACTGGCCTGATCCACATGTATTAAACCGATTCATATCTAAGGCCTGATCCACATGTATTAAACCGATTCATATCTAAAACTTTATGGGTTGGGTACCCATCATATTTTGACCCGTGAGATTCGGGCTCCAACCCAATCATAGTTCGATGCCCATGGGTTGCCCCCGAAACTCGATACATGCAACCATGCCCTAACCTGGTAATATATAGGTGTACACACTCCTAATCCCCCCACCCCCCACCCCTGTTCCTTCGACTTCGAGCAACACCCCCTCCCAGCCTCGCCCTGCCCATGTTGATGCATCTCTTCTCCCTTGAAGAACACTCCTTTGTTGTCCTCTTCTAGCCAACTTCTCAGATCTTATGTGCCATAATCATATATCTTTGGCTAATCAGAAAAAGGTGTTTTGTGTTTGTTTGAGCTGAGATTTTTATGGGTGTAAATTTGATAGTGAAACAGGGAAGATGGGATAAATTTATTTGCAAGTTATTGGAGAATGTGGAAACAGCAGTTATGTTGTTCAGTTTTTGTTGTTTCTGATATAAAATGTTAGAAATTTCAAGCACCTGAACATTCTTCCTACCTATAAATATAACCCACTTTTTTTCTTAAAGACAATCAGCTATATGCGTTCTCGTGCGAAGTGATTTGTATGTAATGGATGATTTGGCAGTTTTCAGGTGAGTTGGAGGTGCTTGCAGGACTTATCATTTCCTTTTGACCTTTTGAGATTGACATTAACGAAACCAATTTTGATTTAAGACATGTTCGCTGCAACTGGATTCCTAGTATGGTTAGAATTTGACATCATTTAATCATGGTAACTGTGACCCGCTCCATTGAAAGGAGAAACGATAATTGGTTTCACGGGTACTCGTGGATACCCGTGATCCATTCAAATAATGTGGCTACCTGTTAAAATTGGATACCCATCGGAATAGGCCGGGTCAACCTGTACCCTATAATGATGGGCTGGGAGAGGTCACACAATCAACGGCTCGGGTACCTGCCATGCACACCCCTATATGGGTATCTGTCATCGGCGACCAACATTTAGACAACCAAAGAACCACTCTCACCCTCAAAGGTGCTTTAGAGCTCCAAATTAGCATGCAGTCCCTCTGTAAACCACTTGGATCGAACGCGGATGGGAGTAAATAGCAACATATATTAATGTCTTCTTGTCCAAAAAGTCTTCATCATCCCAACACTAAATATCCCAGCTATGGGAGGGCCCCTCTATGAGATCAGGTTCATCTATCAACTTCACAAAATCTTGGAGCCTCTGTTGAGAGAAATCCGACCAAAATGTCATCAATCTATACCATCATTACAGTCATGTCACGATCGGCCATCAAGGCAAAGATCCTCGAAAAGCGAACACTCAAGATGTTGTCATCAGAGCAATCATCAATCCAAAAACCGAAACAGTTACCATCACCCAAAGATAGGATGCATCCTAGCAAACAGCTGATGTAAAACCAAACAGGTATCCCTCCATAAAGATGTGGGAGACCAGAGAAGTCATCACACGAAACAAGGGGAGGGAAGCTGTGAGGAGATTTGTAAGTACCTCTAATCAAGCTGCAAAGCAAATCCTCCTATTCCATCAAAGAAAAGAGGCCAACTTTGCCAGGGGCACCTTATTCATCTCTGCAAGCCCCAAAACCTATGAACCACCCTCGTTCATGGGAGTCATGACCAAATCCCATTCAACCCATGGCATGCCAGACGTCCCTTTGTCTGAGATGACCCAAAAGAACCTTATTATCACCACCTCAAGCCCATGGCATGCACCAATAGACAGAATTTGAGTCAAAATAAACAAATATGGAGTTATCGAGAGCATGGCCTTCTGAAGCACCAATCACCTATCACAAGAGACAAGTTGCCTTCTAGGCTTCCAACCAGCCAACTTATGCTTTAACTTCACCAAGCCGTCCGGTCTGCCTGCCTGATATAATCATTTGAAGGGGGAGATCCAAATAAGAAAGAGGCAAGCTCCCTTGCAAGTTTGCAAGCAGAAGTCTCCTCTAACTCCCAATAATAGAGGCCAAAAGTAACGAAGGCCAAATTCCTATGATTGATATATGAGAAAAAGAAAAATGTGCCCAAGGGCACGCACAGTTGTGTGTTCCCATGACTATAATTGCATATTTTTCCAACTAAAATAAGAATCAAATCCGCTGATCTTATTAGTAACGTAAAATAAAGATTGTATTAAAATTTTGGATCATTTGGAGTTTTGTAACGCATTCACCAAGTTATGCAAGATTCTTTTCACAGGAACCGCTGATTGTTTATTAATGCATAATAGTGTTCAAACAAGGATTTGACATTTGTAACTTAGAGGACACACAAAGTGTATATGCCCATGGGCACATACTCCTTGCCCTCTTAATATAGCTCACCAAGACTACCAAATATCGTAGACATCCCTTTTGCACCTATCCCCCCAATGAATAAGATAGTATCATCAACATAGTGCAAGATCGGGATGGATGCCATTGAGGAGGTAACGAAAAGTGATATCCCTATGTATCACCTCATCCATCATGATAGTAAATGCATCTGCCATGATGACAAAGAGCAAAGGAGCAACGAGACAACCAAGTAAGCAAAGGGCTCCCACTCTAATGACCAGGGTTCCAACCCCACCCATGCCCCTTTAACTAGTGAAGAAAAAAACAAGACAATCATGTATGACACCACGTTACGACTAGAAAAAACCATCTAGGTTCGTTCACCAAACCGAGTTGGAAGCAATGGTGACGCATCACTTCAACGAAACAATCCAAGTATCATGAAAAAACCTCCTCTATTGCATGCCTCTCCCTGGTTAACTTTATGATCGGTCTTAATATGATAGTTGGGAGAAATGAAGGGGAAGTCCACGCAGCAAATCGACGCCATGTAAGTGGCGTACTGCCTACGAATAATAGGTAGATCCACCCCAGGAAGATTCCATATTTTTTGTCATGTAATAGGTGACCATGTGGCACGGTTCAAGGGGCACGTCAAGTGAGTAAGTCACCTTAGCCCCCGTTGCTTCTTATCCCCTATCTAATTTTTAGACTAATTCCCTTTCATACTACAAAAAAAGATATTGATGTTGAATCCGAGGTTGTAGCCAATGCAAGCTCCCGAGAAGGGGTGCTTTTGTATCAAAAAAGAGTACTAACTAAGAGTTGATCTTGGTCAGCAAATTGATGTGTCTTGTAAGGCACAGCACCCTTTTCCAAAGATGAGGTCTTCATGAACTATGACTTTTCCTACTAGATATACACTCTTTGGACGCTCTTCCGCAACTTGACCTCACCTTACCAACTTTGACGTTCGAGCCGAAGGTTCAAACTTCCTCCTCGATGGCTTATTGTCAGCTAAGCAATTTTCTCATTCAAACAAAGCTACGGGTGAGAAATAATGAACGCTCTCTCTCTCTCTCTAGTCTGAATAACCACCTTCCTTTCCGTATTGGCAAGCCTCTTTTCCGATTCCAACTCTGGTCGAACGAGAGGGGCAAGAGAGTTCAACTCGTGAACTCAAGATAAAGTGAGCTATAGTTAATTCGGCAAGTGAGTAGATGATTTCAGAAGAGCACCTACTCCTAGATGGCTATTTCCGCTACGCAACCATTTGAACACTCAGGCTAGGACAGAGATGATAGGGCAGGACATGTCTGAAGTCAACTTTACAAAGCATGTCTATGATTCTACCAGATGTTCCCGATCAGTCACTATCTACGAAGCCCTCATAAAAGTGTGCACCATCTATCTATTCAGAATAAAAACGTTTAAATTGCAAATATAATATCATCTATAACTAGACAAAGCATGTTGGCAGCACATTCGGCACAATCAAGTATGTAACATTGGAAAGAGCAATGGGTCTAAAGTCCTCCACCCAGTTTACCATTCTTAGGCAACAAGAAGGTAAGTGCTTTGTTCACTATATCAATTCTAATGTAACCCAAGGTTGCAAAAATCAATAGCCATACTCGATCAGTCAGCACACTGACTTAGGATTAGTTGTCATTCAGGAAACTAACCGGATTAAGTAGGGCTTTAATCGGTTTTGAATTTTTTAAATATTTTAAATATATGAATTATTTTTTTAGTCAAAATCATTTTTATACACATATTCTTACATATTTACGTAGATTTGTACGCCTTTATACTATCATAATGAAATAAAAAAGTAATTGAATTTAAATAAATATTAAGAATATTAGAATAAGTTTGCTTTTTAAAAAATAAAAAATGTGGTACCTCAAAGCAAAAATCAATCGGCTAGTCAGCCTACTCGATCAATCGACTATTGACTGATTAGAACATATTCAATCGATCAACCCCACTGACTCGATTGGTTGGACCGACTAGTCGAGCTAGTCCGTCGACTTTTACAACACTGATGTATTCTAGTCAAACTCCTCAATCAACTCCATGGCAACATAATGCACAACCTACCAAAACTATAGAAGGCCATATCGATATTGATACCGTATTAGTCCGTCCAAAAAAGGATATATCGGGATATATTGACGATATCGGTGGAAATGTCAGAAATGCCTCAAAAATGGCATATTTTGCAGTTTTTTTCAGAAATTACATCATCCAAGATATTAAAACAACAAATAACCTACAAATATACATTTATATCACACATATCAGTCATTTATACCCCATATATCACACATACCAGTCATTTCGAACATATCGATGTTAATGTTGATTCTTGACTTATAGATATTAGAAATGGATTTCATTCAAGTTTTTAGAACACGAAATAACTTCCAAATATACACTAGGATAACACATGTAGTTCATTTACGATCCTTATATCGTACATATCGGTCATATCGAATATATCGGGGGTACTGTTAATTGTTTACCTATAGATATTGGAAATAGAGTTCGTCCAAGTTCTTAAAACACTAAATAACTTACAAATATATAACAATGTAATATATGATGATATTATGAAGATAAGAACATGGAAAAAAGGATATGCCAATGCCATAAACCTTTCTACTAAATTTCTACTCAATCAAAAGGAAATCACTGGCTATAAGCCTATAACTATCACTAAAATATTTCATCAAAAAGGGATTGGCTATAGTTGTCATTAAAAATATCCAAGTTATTGATATGAACCATACGATTTGAATCCTAACCGTATGTTATGTTGAACCCAGACGAAGAACGGTCTAATGTCCCCCTGTGCTACCATACCCTACCAGTACGGGGGTCTCGTTGGGTATTTGAATTCGCATACAGTTTCTTATATGTTTTAGGGTGTAATAGTAAGAGTTCACTGAAACCATGACCGCACCATACCCTATCAGACTAGGAGTAGCAAAATAAGTAGTGAAATCAAGCTTACAAGGGTATTATTCATTAATATATAGATATCGACGATATATCGGCGATATCGGTCGATATTTAGGAATTTTTGTACTGGATCTGGTCATTTTTTATAGATATGGGTCACTATGGCGATATACCCTCGACATATCAGTCAAATATCGTCAATATCCCTGTAAAAGGATATGCACCCTGATATTGATACCCTCTACCCCTCGATATCGATATATCGGCGATATATCGGCGATATATCGCCGATATATCGCGATATGTCTTTTTATGCCCAAAACTCCTACAAAAAGAAGATCGAAAATCCATATGGAGTAAGCAAGCCATCTAAGTTCAGGTCCAAAACCACCATTCTAACCTCAATCATCTCAAATACTTGAGTCAATTCTTTTGTGTACGCCTAGCAACATTCGGAAATATTGTATTAGATCCTTCCTTTCCTGCTCCTCCTACTCCTGCCCCTAGTAGTACCAGTCCCAATCCATTTCCAAGCCCTACTCCTTCCTTTCCTATTCAACATTCAGAAATATTTGTATTTGAAGAATTCTGAGGTCCCGGATTGAGGTGATGTGGTTCCATGGTGCGGCAAAGGTTCTTCCGTCTGAAGGGGCTTGGATAGAGGTGCGATCAAGGAGGTCTCGTCGTCCCAAGGCGTTGACGCGGAAACGGCCACTACAAGCGTTTGCCAACCCCTTCGGGCGTGGATGTTTTCGTTGCAGCTCCATGGCTGACTGGGTCCGGCAATGCAGGGAGCCAATCAGGTGTTTTCGGTGTCGAAGATTCGCCCACCGGAGTAACTCGTGCTCGTTGATGCAGAAAACCCTACGGGAGGCGGACTCGGGTGGATTAGGGCTCGGTCTGTGTTGCCTGGTGGGTGAGGGAGGTGGTTCATATGTGCTCTTCCAGGAAGCCTCGGATGTTGGACTGATATTAGCAGCACAGTTCAAGGGAGACGTGGTGCAGATGAAGTCATGGCACATGCTGGTAAGAGGTCTCTCAGCAGTGGAGGCCAAGGAATTGTTGCGATGGATGAAAGAAGGCTGGACGATGCTACGGTGGCGAAAGCCATGGTCACCGATGGTCTAACTCAACCGAAGCCTCTGGATTGCATTTGCATGAAGGGAATCCTGATAGTCACGCTGGGACGGAAGGAGCTCAGTACGTTGCTTGGGGGTTTTGTGCACATCGTGGAGGTGGAATCCTCGCGTTGTCTGCCGGGGGAGCAGTCTGACCTAATCCTTCGGGTGAGGGATTTCGGCACAGAGAGGCTGGGCTGGCAGAAGATACGGTTCGTGGGAAAGGTGTACCCCATAGAGTTGGCGAGGGTGGAAGGCGAGCCTAAGAGGCACCTCCAAGAGTCTCTCCAGGCGGACGAGGAGGAAGGAGCTCCGACCGTGGTCGAGCAACGTCCTGGAAAGGATCCGTCGAAACCTTCGGTGGTGACTCCTCGAATCCTGTAGGGAATCACTTTCGACGCATTTAATGCGGATCGGTCCATGCGATGCCATCATCCGGGGTCGGTTCATCTCCCGAAGCAACCGCTGATTATAAATGGAGAAATTTTCCGTCTTTCTTACGTGGCTTCGGGCCCATCTGGGCAATCTCGTCTGGATGCTCCGACAATCTTATCGATCCCTTACTCGGGTCTTTTGCAGTCCAGATTGGGGAGACCCGACCCAGGGCTCAATTCGGTGATCCATCCCGAGTTTTTGCTCATTTCTTCTAGCCCGAAGAAGACTTTTCTGATCGAGGGACTGCGTCTAGTTGGAGACCAGATATACTCCTGCTCGAAGTCGCAAGTGAATGCTCATGTGGTTCTCGCCAAGGCTGATAAGTGTGCTCAGGGAAGCAAGGAGACAGCTCAGGGGGGGCACCGTGATGGTGGGGTTTAACGCCCAGCAGGCAGAAGCTGCGGAACCAGTCGGTTACGGGGGGTTAGGCGAAGGAGGGGCGCCGGAAAGAGAGAAGGGTAGGGATGAGAACAGACATGAGGGTACACAGGAGAATCCCGAGGAAGCTCCGCAACTACTAGAGGCCAGAAAGGCTGATCTCCAGAAGATACGATTATCTGGGAAGGGGGGATTGCTCGTGGAGGATGAGGGGCCTAGGTTTGGTGTGTGCTATGCCAGAAAGGAACTCACCAAAGCGACGAGGAAAGAAAAGCAGGCAAAGGTGCTTGCCTGGGAGGAGGAGCATGAGGCAAACTTGCAGGAGACATCTACAGTGGCAACGACACCTCCGATCCTTCGGAATAGGTTCGAGTTCTTTGATAGGGCGGTGGCCGAAAGTTTGGGCTTGATCCCGCCTAGGAAGACCGTGCAAGTTGCCTTATGAAGATTCTCTCTTGGAATGTTAGGGGTTTGGGGCGCCTTGATAAGCGCATGGAGTAAAAAACCTAGCTCTGGAAGCCAAAGCAGATGTATTCCTTCTTCAGGAAACTAAATTGTCGGTAGAAACGGAAGCGGCTAGAAGAGGATTGGATGGAGGAGGTCGTTTTGAACTCGCAGAGATGGAGGCGCAGGGCGCGTCGGGTGGGCTATTGACTGGATGGAAGAAGGATACCTTCGACCTCCTGGAGGTATCCAAGTCTTCGTTCTGCCTGACCGTTTGGATAAGAGGCGGTCGGAAGGAACTGACATACACGTCGAACATTTACGGGCCGACGGGCAACGACCGGGGATCTTTGCCATTGGACCTGGAACACTTGGGTCTCGAGTTTGCGAAGGGATTGTGGTGCATTGGGGGAGATCTGAATGTCACCTTACTCTCGGATAACCGCCCTCAACGGGAAGGTGGAGGGGACCCTGGGGTCTAAGGAGTTGCGACGGGTGGCCCATCGATTAGGGCTCTTGATTATTGATGTCGTTGGTTGTGCTTTTCACTTGGCGTAATGCGAGGGCACGATCAAGACTGGACAGATTTATGATGTCTCCCAACGCTTCGGAGAGATTTCCCCTTTCCTGCTTGGGCCCTCCCGCGCACGCACTTAGACCACACGCCAATTGTATGGTCCTCGGGGGAGAGGCGGAAAAGGGCAGATTCTTCTTCCGTTTTGAGTGCAGTTGGCTGATGGAAGATGGATTCAAGGAGACCATCATGGAGAAGTGGCGAGGTTGGGCCCCGAAGGGCTTGGCAGTCTCGAGACTAGCGGCCAAGCTTTCGCTCTTGAGATCCTTTCTTACTTCATATGGGAAGGAAGTGATGGCGAGGCGGGAGGGCTAGGGAGGAGGGAAACCCAAGCAGGAGTTACTAGATTGGACGGCATGGACGATGAGAGGGGTCTAGACCAGGAGGAGTTCCCGGAGAGGCAAGGTCTATTGGAAGAGTTGCGCATAGAGGACAGCAAAGAAGAGGTGGAGTGGCGACAAAGATCCAGGCAGGGGTGGCTGAAAGAAGGTAATGCCAACACGAGATTCTTCCATTCTATGGCATCGGGGCGACAGAGAAAAAATCGCCTGCACGAGATCGAGGTGGGAGGGGTGAGAGTCACGGGGGAAGCGGCGATTAGGAGTGCTTTGCGGGAATACTTCGTCGAGGCATCAAGAAGGAAAAGTGGGAGCGGTTGGGGCTGGTTGGGGAGAGGAGTGGAAACCTTGTCGGGCGCACATGCGAAGAGTCTCTTGATTCCCTTCTCAGAGGAGGAGACGAGGAAGGCGATCTGGGGTCTGAACGCGGATGGGGCTCCAGGCCCGGATGGCCTCCCCGTGCTCTTCTACTAGGAATTATGGGATCTATTAAAGGAGGTAATGGAACTGCTAATGAATTCAGGGGAGGGGAATAAAGGATTAGAGAAGGTGACCGGGCGATGCTATTCCTTTTGCCTAAGAAAGACACCCCTGTGAGGGTAGAGGACTTCAGACCTATAGCATTATCCAATGCTATCTACCTTATTGTGGCTAAAATCATGGCAAATCGGCTCAAAGTTGTTCTTGACTCAGTGGTGTTGCAGGGGCAGTCTGCGTTTATACCTGGGAGATAGATGGCAAACGACTTGGTGATGGCCTCGGAGATATGTCTTGACTGGAAGAGAACAAAGATGAGAGGGGCTCTGTGGAAGATTTGACTATGCTAAGGCTTACGACTATGTAGACTAGAGATTCTTGTGAGTGTCTTTGAGGAGGCGTGGCTTCCCGGAACTTTGGGTCGACTGCATGAAGCGATGTGTCTCTACCTCCTCCCATTCCATCCTGGTAAACGGCAAACCTGAGGGGGGATTCTTTCAGCCGCGGCGTGGGGTGCGACAGGGATGCCCGTTGACCCCCATGCTCTTTGTTCTTGTGGCTGACGCCTTGGGCATGCTCTTTAGACAGGCTATAGAGGCGGGATGGTGTGAGGGGTTCCGCAAAGATGACATCTACATCCCTCTGCTGCAGTATGCAGATGACACAATCCTCTTGCTTGGAGGAACCGAGGAACAGAATGCCAACGTCGTGCAGCTGGTTCAAATTTTTGGCAGTATCTCCGATCCCTGAGATAAATAGGGTGAAAGTCAGCAGTGATCACCTTCGAGATGAGTGAAGCCGGAGCGTGCCAGAGTGGCAGGGTTGACAGACTGCCCACTAGGCGACCTCTCAGTAACATACTTGGGGCTACCGTTGGTTGCAGGGAAACTGAAAAAAGCAGACTGGGATGACATGGTTCGAAGAATAGAGCAGAGGTTGGCAGGATGGAAGGCGGTCACCTGTCTAGAGGAGGAAAGTTGATTTTGTTGAAACACGTTCTCTTGGCCATAACTATTTTCTTCTACCACTAGACTGCTGCAGGTGGGGGTGCGGAAGAAGATGAGACATTGATGAGACGATTCTTTTGGTCGGACGGGAAACAGCAGGGGCATGGAATGCACCTCGTCAGTTGGGAGGAGGTTACAAAGGGCCGTAAGGAAGGAGGCCTTGGAGTACGAGACGTCGAGTGCATGAACACGGCGCTAATTGCAAAATGGGTAACTCGCATATGAGGGTCGTCGGCCTTGCTGGTAGTGAAATTGGTAAGGAAGATATATGGGGTTAAAGCTGACCTGGTAGCGGGAAGAACTCATTTCGAATCTCCGCTATGGGCTCGAATACGTGCGGTCTTGCCGAAGTTAGTACCCAACCTGCGACCGGAAGTGGGAAAACGGCCATCTTTTCAGATTTTGGCATGATGATTGGACTGGAAGGGAACTTTGCAGGACAGATTTCCAAGGCTCTACGCTTTGACAGCATCGAAGGAGAGTACTTTGGCGCAGGTGGTGGAATCGGGGTCGTGGATGCCGACTTTCCTAGCGGATCTCTCTGATCAACGTATGGAGGAGTACCTTAAGTTGCAGGATGACCCCCCCCCCCCGAGAGTTCTCGATGGTTAGAGACCATTTTGTTTGGGGTGGCACAAAGTTCTCGGTGAAGAAAACATATATGGCTTTGAGGCAGACAGCAGACGAGCAAGATGCAGAGCTATGCCAAGACATGAGGGTGGTTTGGGCGTCGAAGATCCCGTGTAGAACCAAAATCTTCCTGTAGTGCTTGAGAAGAGGCCACGTGTACGATAAAGCAAGGAGGGGAAGGCTGTTAGGCGTGGCAGATACACAATGCGACAGGTGCGAGGGGATGGAGGAAGACTCTGATCACCTATTCTTAAGGTGCATGGCTTCCGAACAGGTATGGAGGGCGGTGGGGATACCCTGGGTAGCAAGCGACGATGTTGCGGCGTTCTGGAGATCCATTCGGACGATTGGTAACAACTCAACAGACGAATGCGCCAAACTTTTTACCGTCCTATGGGCAATCTGGTTAAGCTGAAATGATCTGATCTTTAACAACTGGAGGTTTTCCGTTCATAATGTAACATCTCATTGTAATGCTCTTTACAACCTCTGGCTTCTTTGGTAATGTGCTATAAACCTTTCTTAATGGAATTTGTTTTGCGGTGACTCCCTTTGTGGGGGCTCACCCTAATTACCATAAAAAAACATTCAGAGATGTGTTACTACTATGTTCCCACCACCTCTTGATTTAAAAAAAAAAAGACCACCACTTGGTTTTCCTGGACCCCGACGTACTTCTTTGCCTCCCACTGGTAGCAGAGTGGAAGAGTTTAGTTTTCTCATCACCCTTCCTCGGCAAGTTATGTCTCGCTCTCTACCTCTACTTGACTTCACACTTCTCGTCCTCCTCCTCACTATTTTATGTTGTGTCAGGCATTCCTCTAGCTCCTCTTAATTGAGATCTCTAGTATTCTCGACTTTGTCCAATCTAAAATTGGAACCTATAAATCCAATGTCTTTTAATCGAGATGAGTCCGTAAAATCTTGTTGTATTAGATCAACTTCTTAAGATTCGTCAGCTTCAGGACCATTCACAGTGTGGTTGATCCACTATAATGAAAATATGCCCAGCATTCATACACTGGATCCCTAAATCCCTCCTCCAATGGCTAGGACCGCTCAAACCTGAAGGATTATAGACGTGATTCCTCTCCTGACTCCTATGACATGGGACTATGATCAAAGCGGGGTCTTGAAAGTGGCTTCATTGATGCCAAATGGAAAAAGTTCAACAGCTTTACAAATACCAAGAAACAAATCATGTAACGGGAGATCAAGTTTCTCCACATGTATCTGTAGTCGGATGCATAAAAAACCATCAGCTGAAAGACCAAGGATGGAGAGACAGCTACAAACCATCAGATAAAAGTGACCTCTTTCAGATAACATCCTACCCATATCGATGGTGCCTTAACTCTCATTACTGAAAACATCATATTGTGGTTAACCCACGGCCTTGTATCTAGTGCCGCTGCAACGACGACAACGCTCTACCAACGATGGCTTCCAATGGGTCGCAACCTGAGTCTGGCAAAACCCACCAACCCATTTCATCCTCGGCAACTCCATCCTCCATAGATTGGGCATCCCCTCATACAAGTTCCTCCCCATCAGCCCAGTCCCCCTTCTCTGCTAACACCCTCTCTCCAAGCATGTTGTCAGCCACCCACCACCATGCTTGTGCGCTTGTACGTACCCATGCATGGATCCTGTCCTTTACTTTCTATGCCGCACTCCCTCATCCTTTTTCTCATGTTTAGCAAGAGATGTGTTTTAAGTATTATTTCAAGGGTTCCCCGTCGCCGCCACCCCTCTCCCATGATGCCTTTGCCCCTCCCCCTCTCCCTCGACCCTCTCCCCCTCTCTCTCAATGTTGCCTGCCACCTCCCCTCTCATAGCTCCACCCTCCATAACCTTTCGCCCACACCCCACTCCGCCACCAACCCTTAAACCCCTTCCCGTGATGTCGCCAGCCACCTTCTCCGTAATTCCTACTGTAGGCCTCACCCTCCGACCGCCAGCTCCGCCTCCGAGACTCCTGAAGCCATCCTTGTTGCAGCATCTCGCTTCACATGTTGTCCACTGTCGATGTCGAGCAGGACTGTAGCCATGTTCCCTACCACCAATTTCAGGTCCAACCTCAGTGCTCTAATGTTGTAGCATGAAGAGAGATCTTCTTACTTCAAAAGAGGGGTCAATGCTTGGGGTTGGGCTTTCGTCTCGCATAAGAAAAGGGGCCGAAGATGTTTCAGATACAGGGAGGACATCGGGCGGGTACTTGCATTGTTGCATCCCTGTTGCTTTGGTTGCGGTGTTGGGAACCATCGCATTGTGGTATGTCCAAGGGCTCGAAAGCAGATCGAACAAAAGCATCTGTCACAATGGTCCACCGGTGCCCTCTCTTGTTATGCAACGTGTAGTTCGTATGTGGCAATTGCCAAAGGTGTTTCCAAGGGTTGTGATAGCCAGAAGTTTGAAGGGAGTGCACTAGAATAGAACTTGCAGAGGGATCATTATTTGATTGGAGTGGGTGTTGAAGCATTGGATCTGGGAAGTATTAGCATGTGTCTTCTGCGGAAACGGTCCTTCTTTGCTGGAGATGTGGTTCTCTTGGGGGAGAAGGTGTGTTGCACCCAGGGATTGTCTATGGTCGAGACCGATCTTCTTCTCTCTGCGGCACCGAAAGGGGGATCCTTTAGAGGCATCCTCGATTCGTAGATGGGGAGGCCTCCGCAGTTGCAAGGTTTGTCATCTGTGTTTTAGGTGTTCCTCTCGAGATCGAAGGAGGTCCTCGGTCCGGCCCTGCATAAGCTTAGCGTTGTCACTTCAATATTGTTGAGTGGCCTTGTTTCGGGTACCGACCCTTCATTTACGATCGTCTCTCTGTAAAGGGTGTTGTCTCTTCCTTCAAAGTATGTATACTATCTTGTTGTCGGGGAAAGCACGCTTCAAGCTCCTCATTGAGGTGGTTCAGCCGCCGCCTCCTCCATTTTTGCAAGTGTATGGTAGTTCCTCCCCAGAGATGCCACTGAAGAAACCAACGGATCGGGAGAAGTCGATCGCTCCGGTGACGATGAATCTTGAATTCGGTAGTTACGAGCCACATCTCGAAAGGAGTGGATCTCCCAGACTCTCCCCTCAAGATTCTCCAAGAAAGAAAGGCGATGATATAGCATCGTAAATCACTTGCAGGGACGACGTAGCCCTTGGGAAGGTGTTGCTCCAGGACTCTATGGTGCATTGGGGCATCGTTGCGAGTGAGATTTGCTCCAGTTTTGTTTCGCCCACCTTTTCTAGGAAGGACGACACTCAACTTGAAGAACCTATGGTATCCTTGTCCGATAAGGTTGCAGTTTCCAGAACTATTGATCGGGTGGTCTCAAGGACTGATAAGGTGGCTGCGCAAATGGTATTAAAAACGCACCTCGAGGCAGTCGAGGAGTATCCTCAAGGCGAGGCGGCCCTTTTTAGCCTCGAGGCATGAGCCTCAGTCCTGTCTAGTGAGGCGTGCGCCTCAGGTGGTTGAGGGTGTGCGCCTCGAGGTGATCAAGGCGTTTTCCGAGGCATTTTGCTTTTTTGAAGTTTTTTTTATGATTTTAATGGTTTACATGATGGTTTGCGAAGCTTATAAATATATACATGTTTGGGATAATGATTATACAAGTTAAATGCCTAAATCTAATGTTTCTTTCATGCCCATAACTTAATATTTACTATTAATTATGTCTAACTATTTCAGCAAACTGCTTCATATTTACTATTAATTATGTCTAACTATTAGTTATGTCAAAATCTGATATTTCTTTTGTACCTAAAATAGAAGGATCCATATACCCGAATACAAATAGAAACGCTCTTAAAATTTTTCGCCAGGGGCTGCCCCCACACCCTCGCAAGGGGGCGCACGTGCTCCCCCCTAGACCCCCCCCCCAGGCTCGCTGACCGGGCAGCGAGACCCCCGTCTTGTTGGGGTATGGTACGGCAGGAGGGGTGCATACACAATTCTTCAACAATGGTCAGATGGTTAGGATTCACGGCATATCAACAATTCCACATATATTTAATCGTACCTTTATTACAATAATATATCAAAGATTTGTTTGAACTAGATAGGATTCACGGTTTCCATCGCGATTATATATTATATGTTAAATATATAACATAAATTTCTTCAACGTATATTGTACTTTTAATTACAATAATATTTCAAATAGATATGTATAGTTTAATTCTTTTACAACATTTATTGACGACAAATTCCTTTTTTGATTGGATGAAAATGTGTAGAAAAGGATATGATGTTGTTCTATCTTATATTTTAGGGTTCTTATTTCTATTATTTCATCATATCTTATAGTGTTAAGTATTATATGTTGGGCAAAGAATATATAAATATATATAATTATAGTTTTATGCATAGTTTTCTCTATAAACTGAGGTTTACGCCTCGACAGCCTCGAGGCTACGTCTCGCCTCTATTCCGAGGAAAACGTCTCGTTCCGCCTTTAGTTTTTTCAAGCCTTAGCTACGCAGCAGTATTCTTTGATCAAACTCGAGGAGTCCGATTCCGACCGCAACTCCTTTGAACAGGCGAGAGATTGGGTAAGCTGAACCTCCTTCGCCACTTACCTCCTCCGCCCTCTGTTAGGTAGCTTGAGGAAACACAAGCGGGAGCTCTCCTCCTTGTTACTGAGTCTCCAGGCCCGGATGTTACTGGCCACTTGCCATTGGATACGGCTCATGTGCTTGTTCCTATGGTCTCGCAGTTGCACAAGGGGGGCTTCGTTGCACCGCCTTTGGTGGACCGGGCGCTTGACATGTCTTTTATGGGAGGCTAATACCTCGAAGACCAAGTACCTCTTGCATCTGGCAGTTTGGACGAGATGGTGTCTGTCATAGATACGACCTCCGCTGAGCAGGTTAGTGCAATAGTGGTTTCGACTGATTCAGAAGATACGGACAAGAGCTTGATTGTTGGGAACGCTCCAGGCAAAAGACAAAAACGGTATAGAAATAGAAAGTTGGTGCCGACAAGCACAAAGAAATCAAGAGAAGTGGGATGGTCATCAAGTTGCACAAGAGGAAGTCTTGACTGAGAAATATCTTTATCGATTGAAGATAGCACAAATGATGGGGTTGGTTCCAGCCTTAGGGAAGAAAGCTCTCAAGTGAGGACTCGTCTAGTGCATCAAGGTATGGGCGGTTGAGTTGTTGTAAGAGGGTCGACTTGTGTGGTGTGATCAGGGGGTTGTTGATTTGTGATTGATTTTTTTGGGTGCTTGATCAAGGTGTTTGATTCTATGGTCTTAGTGGTAGGGAGGACCTGGGTTGAGTGTTTGAAGGGATTTTTGGGTTGCGGTTGTAGAAGGGGTTAATCTTCGTTCCTGAACTCTGGATAAGTCTTGTTTTGTAAGTTCCTTAACCTTTTTAATAGAACTTTTGGGATGGACACCTTCGCGTGTTTCCCCCTCTTTTGAATCAAAAAAAAGTACTATAACATCCGGATCCCAATAAACCGAACTTGACACGATTAAGAGTTTGCAAGATCGTTTAGTATTCAATTAATATTGAATAAACTTAGATCGATCTGTAAATCGCAGATCGAAGCTCGTTCGATTACAATAGATCAAAAGTCGATCGTATCGTAATGTGTGCCATCAACAAAAGTCGTGACGTGAAATCCGAACCGCAAAACAAATCCAGATCACTGTAAGATCCGATTCGACAAAATAAGACCAACGAAATCGACCATTCGTCGATCGGAAGTCGTTTGATAATTTAAAATCACAAAATTTAATCGCAAATCAAGACTGTATCTCAGAAATTTCGGGAATTCATCTTCGATCTGAAGTATATGAATATTATACTCACTTTGATCGCCATTCATAATCGGTCAAAACAAGCCATCGTACATCAGAATCCGTGACTCGAAGTGCGAATGCGGCGACTTTGGTATTCCAAATGAGAAGAGAGATAAAATTTTAAAAAAAATAAATTTTATAATTTCAGAACAACAGCAGCAGTTGTTGTCATGTTGTCCCCCACTTGGCCCTTCCATATCTCTCCACTTGGCTCCAAAACTTCTACACTTGACAAAAATTAAAGCTTCTTATTATAAACCCATACATTTCCCCTATTTTTCTCTCCATTTCTCTCCAACTTTCCACCGAAGAGCCCAACCCTATCCTCTCTTCTTTTTGTTCAGCCACTCCAGCAGAGCTGGAACTGCTGTTGGAGATGTTGTCCAAGTAGCAGTTGGAGCCTCCATTAATGTAGCTTTCTTCCATGGCTGCAGTGGCAGCTGCCAGACAGACATCCTCTCCTGTTGGAACCGATGTCCAGCAGTTCTGGAGTCATCTCCAACTCAAATTCCAAGCATCTACTGCTGCTGGAGAGTGCCACCTTGTTGCTCCCTTGCTTCTTCAATTGAAGATGTTGCAATAGGATTTCCTGGAAAGCTACAGTTGCTTCTGCATGTTGATTTATCTTCATTTTAGAGACAAAAAAAAGGTACAATCTTTTCTCCTCTCTTGCTGCCTTCCATGCATGATTCAAACCCATCATTTTGCTTCTAAAATTAGATTTAAAAACGAGAACTTTTATATGGAATTTATCTTAATTTTAGACCCATTAAATAGACTCCGGATTTACTAAGTTTGAAGGATGAAACTTAGGTAACTAGCATATAAATGGGATCTAAGATCAAACCTATAAGTATTCCAATTTGCATGCATAAAAGATGATAAATTGATGATGATTTGCATGCATTTTTGTATAAAAATCAGACCATCACATGCTGCAGTTTGCTTGCTTAATGATGATAGTTTGGGGGTGATTTGCATACATAAGTCTAAATTTCAGACCATCAAATATGGCACAATTTTATGCTCCTGAATTCTTAAGTATTTGAGGGTAAAAATTAAGTGATTAGCATGTAATCTAAGTTTAGACCACAAATTAGCCACTTATTTATGATAAAAAAATTTAAAGATTTTAGGTGATTAGCATGAGAGTTAAGTCAAAAATCAAACCACTGATTATACACAAATCTCATATTCAAATTGTTAAGAATTGAGGATACATTGCATGTTTTAAGATCTACTTTCAGATCATGATACACTACAGTTTTTAATGCTTGAAAGATAAGTTTATGATGATTTACATGTATTTTGACCCAATTTCATAACACTGTTATGATCTAATTTCATGTTAAAAATGCTAAGAAATTGAGGGTGAATAGAAGGTGATTGGAGCTTAATTTTAGAACATGGATAGTTATAGATTTTATACATAGAATATGATGATTTGGGGATGAATTAACATGCAAATTGAGTTTAAAATTCATATCAATAAGACACAAATTTCCATGTCGAAAAGTGATCCAATTTAGGGGTTCTTGCGCAAGTTTGTTACTGCTCAAAAGTCACAAGTTTGTAAAATCAACTCCAAATTTAAATCATTTTTTAAACTCCTAATTTCACATTTTAAAAAATGAAAATTTGAGAATTGTTGTAGGTGATTTGCTACTGTCCAAAAGTCAAAAATTGTGAATTTAGTCTCAATTTCAAACACATTTCTTAAGCCCATGAATTCATAACTTGAAGATGAAAATTAGGGGTTTTTTGTATGAGATTTGCGACTGTTCAAAGTCATTAAATTGTGAAAAAAGTTCTTAATCCAGACCAATCCTATAACTCATGATCTTTAAGTTTAAAGGTTGAAAAGTTGAACTTTTTAGCACGTAAGTTGAGACAAATTCTAGATATAAATGATTAACACTAAATCTTATGACTAAATAAGAAGAATTGGAAATTTTGCATAAATGTAAACTTGAATCCAGATCTAATATAATAAACAAGCTTCTAATCTTATGATTGAAAAATGAGAATATTAGGGTATTTTCATACAAGGGACTTATAAAATTTCGATTAATAATCATGCCACTAAATTAAGAGTTTAATAAGAAAAGTTGGAAATTCTGCATTGAATTGAACTTAGATCCAGATCCAATGAATAGTTGTTAATCTCATGATTTTAGAGATATAACTTGTGACCACAAGGACCGATCATATTCATGAATCAATCTTTTAAGTATACACTACTAACTATAGATCACTATTTTTTTTTAGTAAAACTATAGATCACTATTGACAAAATTATTGACAAAAGGCATAGATCTGTACAGCCAACCACAGAAAGGATTGAAAAAGGATGAGGAATCAAATCAGTGATAGTAATTCGGTGATGACTGATAATTAAGTGTGTCAGTCATGGTGACCCTTACACCTGACTGTACGAGGGTGTGATGACCCTTAGTTGGGCGGGAGATGGGAAGCCCAGTTAGGGCAGCGGTTGCTTAGTGCACGGGTCTCGGAGTCCGGTCTTTTCTCGATTTTTCACGAGCGCTCGCAGTTTTTATGCCTCGCTGGGATCCACAAGTTTCTTTTTGACCAGATTCGCCAACCATGTGTTCTTTAGGGTGCCTAGGCTGGAGTGCCCTTGGTTTTGGTTTTCTTTGCAAGCTTGTTTGCCCGTACCGGTCGGGCTGGTTTTTCTGAAGTGACTTAGTTCGGAAACTCTCTCCCTCGTCTTAAGGGCGTAGTTTTGAAGTAAGCTTAGCCCTCCCCTGGATCGCACTTCTACTTGATGGGTGAGACGGAAGGGGTCTCTTCGGAGGCTTCCTCATCGCTTGAGTTAGTTACAGTTGAGCTTGGTTACAATTGAGTTGGTTATAGTTGAGCTTGGTTACAGTCGAGTTGGTTACAGTTGAGCTTGGTTACAATTGAGTTGGTTATAGACTTATAGTTGAGTTTGGTTACAATTGAGTTGGTTACAGTTGAGCTAGTTACAGTTGAGTTTAGTTACAGTTGACTTCGTTACAGTTGAGCTCGGTTACAGTTGAGCTTGATTTCCGTTGAGCTAGTTACTGTTCCTCCAGTAGGTCCTGGCAAAGAGAAATATCATATTATGAAAATCATCATTATCAAACTAAGAGGTACTGCCACGGATGTCAAAGAAGCTAGTGGGCGCGTTGGGAACTTAGTTAGGATACATTTTACCCTACACCATGCCTACAAAGGCACCCCAACCCTAAGGCTTCATTATTGCCTTATAGGGTTGGGCATCGGGCTGGGTCGGGTCGGGTTTGAGCTGGCCCGGCCAAGGCCCATTTAAGTATATGGGCTAATGGGTCCTGCATAGGCCCATTTTTTTCAAATTCCAAGCCCAAGCCCAAACCCGACCCAAACAAAATGGATCAGGTTCGGATCGGGTCGATCCAATTTAACACCTATGTACACCAATATCATGTTTTCTGTTCTTTCATTTATCTAGTTGTTTCTTATGCATGTGTGCATGTTTAATGCTTTAAGTATGGTAACTAATTCATGATCCCGACATTAGTTGTATGTTGGAAATAGAAATGTGGTAAAAAAATGGTGACTTAAATCACCATTCAATTACCATTACATGTTTTATTGTAGACAAGGGCACTATGACCCAATACAGATTGGTTTACATGCTCTGACACTTGAGGACACAGATTCCATTTTAGCATATTAATGTAATAATCGTGCATATTAATATAATAATGTCATCAATCCACGTTAATGGAAATGATTATTAATGGGTCTAAGTATTTATTCTAAACTCGAAATAAAGATATGAAAGATAGGCCATAGTATTTGGAGCAAAAATGAATATACTGAAAATAATGTTATCGTATAGGTCAATATGAGCTCATTTTGAGGCGCACAGCCCGCCCACTAAATTTCATGTTCGAGTTTGGGTCGGGATATGCAGGTCGGGTTTTGGACTGAGTCGGGTCGACCTAGCCCAATGCCCAACCCTACTGCCTTAGAGTCATAGTGTGAGGTCTCACCCAGACCAAGACCACGGACTATCCACTGAGCTTGAGAAATTTAACGAGAAAAGAATCAAAACATGAGATACATCATCTACACTTACTAAGATCCATTCACGTGACTGATAACCATCGGAAAGAGATCTGTATCACCTCGATCATCATAAGCATTTAATAAATTAAAGAATTAATAAATCATTGCAACTTGAAATAGGATAGGGAAAATGGAAATCTTATACGGTTTTATACTGGAGACTATAATTGTTAGATGGAGCTAGTGGACATGTTGGGAACTTAGTTAAGATGCATTACACTCCACCACATGCCTACGAAGGCCCCCCAACCCGAAGGAATTCTTCACGCCTTAGAGTCATAGTATGAGGTCACACTCAGACCAAGATCACAAATTATCCACTAAACTTGAGAGATTAGAATAAAACAAAGATCAAGTCAGAGACTCATCATCCATATTACTAAGATCCATCAAACATAAATTATAATTAATAAAATGCAATAGCTTAAATATGGATCATATATTCAATATATGAAAATGTTAAATATGGGCAATTGAGGTAGGATGAGTAGATCAGGAGATTTACATACAGAACAACTTGAAAACCAATTTCCATGTAAGTAGCTCGTTAAATTTAATTGTCAAACCCTATCTACTCGGTCTCTTTTGGAGCTATTGAATTACCTGGTATTTTTAATTAATTAGATTGTACTCAACTTTTGTTGATATTCTTTTCTCCCTAATACATGGATTGCAAAATAAGTACCTGCATCGTATTAGTCCAACAGTTGGACCTGAGCTTTCGCAGTTACTCTCGACAGGTACACAAGTTATATTTTATGTTCACGGTAATATTAATACTTTTATATCTCTTCTGGTACAATTTGGGATACATTTACATAATACAGATTCTTTTGTTACATGTAAATTTATATGGAAAATGCAATATAAATTCATGACATTGTTGGTTTTGTGGTTTGTTAGTTAAATGTGAATGTCAGTCTAAACGTGAGAAATTTTCCCTCATTTTCAGTATCCTAATGCAATTCCTAGCAAACATGATACTACGAGTGATGTTTTTTTTTGAAATCCTACTACGAGTGATGTGTAAACAGGTAACCCAGATCTGGGGCATCTTAGTTACTATTTCCATCTCTTTGTTTCAGCGCACTGCCAATCTTAGCATGTAAACTAGGGTGATTTTTTTATAAATAGATAATAATAATATAGGGTGGAATATGGGCTAAATGCGAGGAAAGTGGCGAAGGGGCAAATTCATATGTTAGAATAAGTTTCCCATGTATCACATTTAGGAGAATATATCTTTCCCCAGTTTCACCCATTTCAGCATATTTGTCGGTGTTGTCCCTCATTTCATCTTCTTCTACTTGTTGCTACGGAGTGTATTCCCATGCCAAAGACATATAGCTTTGGTCTAATAGGTCCGTATTATGCTTTACAAGCACAAGATTGTCAGGATATCACTTACAGGAGTCAAACCTTGTTATACTCTTTATATTTTGCAGAATTTATTTTTTATTTTGGCTTATCTTTCGTTAATTGCATGATCTATGCTAATTTGAACTTATATGCATACTTTACAAGTCTCTCATTTATGATTTGTGCATCCTTTATTAGTAAACTTGTAATGCATACATGACATAGTATATACTTTACTTCTTAACATATATCATCACGTGACATGTACAATAATTACAACAATTGAACACTATTAAAAATCTTTTTTTGGGAAAAAAGTGGGTGCTCACCCTTGGTAGGTGTCGACCCACAAGCTCCATTTATTAATTAAAACGTGTTACATGTAACTCAACCAGAACTCAATCAAAAAACGCGCATATATATACATATTTTCCACATGACATCTTTCCTCTATAAAGATCAAAGCATTCTTAGCAAGCCAAATCACCCAAAGAATCATAAAGAGGTTTGCCTTTACCTCTCCGCTTAGGACCTATATGTCGCTCCCTCAAAGCTCAACGGAAGACAATCAAGTTCAAACACATCCAACCAACCAACATCTGGTGTCACAACGAAAAAATAAGGGACCAATGTCCTCATCCCCCTCCCGATAAAAATGACAAAGTAATCCGTCTGAGACAAAATGCATCTTAGATCCTCAAAAATACACTACTAGTCTCTCCCTGTGAGTAGCCGAATGAATTTTTAACCCTTAACAGAGCTTTAACTTTCCAAATCAATATGTCATCTTTTGCCATCTCTGCATCCCCCATAGTGAAGTGCATCGCAAACACCTGATAGACCTTCACTACGAATTCAAGCACACCCATGGGTTCTCTAAGATTTCAGCTCTACAAGCAGCTAATCAAATTCCGTGGCATGTTGTTCTGAAAATCTCATAGAGAAGAGTCAGAAGACTGATGCTTATAAACCTCCCACCGCAATGGAAAGGGACCAATATCCAGAACCAGAATCATAAATACTGCAAGAACCCTCTGTAGCCTGTAGTTCCTTGGGCCACACCACTGAGCTGCCTACAGGATAGCAGAATGAACGGCTTTTGTTTGTTTTTGTTTTTGATGAAAGATAGGATGTGAGCTCGAGGTGAGTCATAACCTGAGAATGGCTTTTGCATTTACCTCTGTAGAGACTTATTTATGTTGCGGTGTACTGTTTCATAATTTCTATTTATATATTGTACGTCACTGTAATTTACCCAAGGGTTTTCTCCCTATATAAGAGACCCAGGGGCTCTATGGAATAACACATCAGAGTATTGTTTTACTCTAACATGGTATCAGAGCCCTAACCCTAACCTAGGGTTTTCTCCACGCCCCCCCCCCCCCCCCCCCCGCCGCCGCCGGCCTCTCGAAGCCCCTCCCGCCGCCGCCCACAAGCCCTTCGAGGCCCTGCCGCCCCTCCGCCAGGCCCTAAGCCCCTCCGCCGGGCCCCCGCCCCCTCCGTCGGGCCCCCAGCCCTCTCCGCCAGTCCCAGCCGGCCCTCGCCAGCCCTCCTGCGGGGCTCCTAGCCATCCCGCCGGCTCCCTCTCTCCGCCCCCGGCCTCCAGCAGCCGCCGGGGACCCACCCGCGCCGCCCAGCCCCGCCGCCGGGACCCCCCCCAGCCGCCGTCTCTCTTTGGTAGAGGCTTCTACAGCCTCTACTCGCCACCGGGGCGCCTCTCCTTCGGTAGGTCTCGGATAGATGTTGGGTTCAAGTGCATAACGTCTACATATGCACTTGAATCCTAAAAGGTCTTGGTAGACAACATTTCTTGGTCTATCACTAGTTGTTCTTCTCCGGCATTATGTCAGAACAAAAGGTCGATATGCCCGACATAGGTGCTTTCAAAGGTTCGGCACCAATCGTCAAAATGGACGGGACAAACTACGAACTGTGGGCTATGCAGTTCCTCAGTCTCATGAAGTCGTGTGGTAATAAGCATATTCTTACCGAGGATGAACCGCCGGAGAAGACAGGAATCTATGCCTCATGGGAGGCTGATGATGCGTATGCCAAGGTTTGGCTCTCAGGAACGCTCACAACGTAGATAGCGAATGATGTCCTTCACCAGCCCACCGCCAAGGCGATGTGGGATATTTTGGCCATGACGTACTCTCAGGTACGCAACGAGACGAAGATGCTCTAGTTGCAGCATGATATCTTTACCACGAAGCAGAATGGGAGGCCTCTTCATTCCCTGTACACGTCGCTTCGTGGAATGTTCGAGAAGCTCTATAGCATCATTCCGCTCACAGCCACGCCGGAACAGCAGAAGACGTTCCGCAACGCCACTATGGTTGGCGTATTACTCGTTGCCCTTGACCCGGAGTACGAGGCAGCACGCTCTCAGATCCTAGCAGATGCCACCATCCCACCGATGGAAGAGGTATACAGGAGGCTCAGTCGTGTACCTGTTCCATCGAATACAGTGACTGCACCTCCGTCAGCAATGGCAGTTTCCAGGGGACGTGGTGGTTCGTCCTCGTTTCGTGGCAGAGGAAGTGGTGGACGTGGCCGCGGAGGTCGCATACGCTCTACGTGCTCATTCTGTCGTCGTACTGGTCATTCGGAGGATACATGCTATTCCAAGCATGGCTTCCCTCCTTCTGCACGTGTCGCTGATCATGTTCAGGGTCCACCAGCATCTACTCCAGATCACAGGTTCGAAGAGCTAGTGGCACGACTTCGTGATATCATGCCACAATCATCGTCAGAGGGTGCTGAAGTTTCTGATGTTGCGGCTTCGGCGTCAGCTAGTACATCTGCTTCAGCCAGTGCCTCAGGTAGTCCTTCAGTCTCATTTCATAGTCATGATCTCACAGGATGGATTGTCGACTCTGGAGCTACCCATCATCTATGCCATGAGAAAGATATTCTGCAGTCCTACAGAGCTGTTCAGCCTGGTCGCTCTGTACTCATTGCTGATGGCACTCATTCCCCTATCATCGGTCAAGGGGAGACGTTTTTGCTACCCTCTATGCACTTACAGAATGTTCTACATGCTCCAGAATTCTCTATGAACCTCTTATCCATTAGTCAGATTACACGTGATTTGCACTGTCGTGCTATTTTTGACCCATCGTCTGTTATTTTTCAGGACATACTAACGGGCAGGGTGATTGGTTGTGGCTCTGAGCACAATGGCCTCTATCGTCTCGTCCGAAACTCTTACGCTGGCGTCTCACTGCATTCCCAGGGCTCTGTATCTCCGTATACCTGGCATCTTCGGTTCGGTCATCTGCCGCTACAGAAAATGCGTCACCTCCTGCCTCAGATCTCTCCGAGTTCTTCTTTTCGTTGTGAAGCATGTCAGTTAGGGAAGCACCATCGGTCTAGCTTCCCCAGTCGTCAGAGTCGGAGCAGTCGCTCCCCATTTGAGTTATTTCACATAGATATTTGGGGTCCAAGTCGTGTCCCAGATCATCAGGGGCACAGGTTCTATTTAGTTGTGGTTGATGATTTTTCCAGAGTGTCCTGGACTTTTCTTCTTAAAAATAAATATGAAGCAGGAAGTGTTATTCAAAATCTTATCAATGAAGTCCAGAATGTTTTTTCGTCTACTGTTAAGTATGTGCGTACTGACAATGCATTGGAGTTCTGCACTCGTTCACTTGCTCGCTTTCTTTCTTCTAAAGGCATTGTCCACCAAACCACATGTGCTTACACGTCTCAACAAAATGGGGTTGCAGAACGAAAGCATCGACATTTTCTTGATATTGCTCGCACATTACTTATTCAAAGTTGTGCTCCATTATCCTTTTGGGGGGATGCTATACTTACAGCATGCTATCTAGTCAACCGAATGCCTACAACTGTTCTTGGGGAAAAGTCTCCAATCTCTGTTCTTTTTCCCGACAGAGATTTGTTTACACTTACACCTCGGGTCTTTGGCACTGTTGCGTTTGTCCACCGCTTATCTCCAGGACTTGATAAGCTATCTCCTAGGGCTATCAAGTGTGTTTTTGTGGGTTACTCCAGGACACAGAAAGGATACCGTTGCTATGACCATGTTCATGACAAGTACTATGTGAGTGCAGATGTTACATTTTTCGAACATGTCATGTACTTCTCCCCTGCAGGTGACAGATTGGTCTCCTCCACATCAACAGATTCCAATGTCTATGTACCTCCACCTCCAAGCCTGGGTCAATCCTCTACTCCACCAACACATCCATCACCACCACCACCACCGCCGCCGCCACCACCTCCAGTTGTACCTTTTACTAAGTTCTATACAAGGCGGCCAGGCCCTGCTCAAGCTACATGTCAACCATCCAACACGCCTCAGGTATGTTCTGATGTTAACACTAATGATGGGTTAGATAATGCACCTGTGCAGGAGCCTTTACTACAGGAGGAGGATCAACCGGTCAGCACAGTTATGGATGATTTGGACCGGCCCATTGCTCACAGGAAGCAGCGAAGACAGTGTGCTTCATATCCTCTTGCCTCTCAAGTCTCATTTCATCGTCTCACTAGGGATTTCCAGAAGTTTGCAGCTGTTGTATCGTCAGTGGAGATTCCACGGACATATCAGGATGCCATGAAGATTGACTGCTGGCGTCTAGCCATGGAAGAGGAGATGTGTGCCTTGCAATCTAGAGGGACTTAGTCTCTTGTCCCCATTCCTCCGGTGCCTCCGTGGTGAGTTGCAAGTGGGTTTTTACGGTGAAATATCATGCGGATGGACGTCTAGACAGATACAAGGCCAGACTCGTAGCACGGGGATTTACCCAGACATATGGGGTAGATTATTTGGATACTTTTTCACCAGTGGCGAGACACTCCACTCTTCGCATCCTCATATCTGTTGCTGTGGTACGTAACTGGACCATTTTCCAGCTTGATGTCAAGAATGCTTTCTTGTATGGTGAGCTACAGGAGGAAGTCTACATGCAGCAGCCACCAGGGTTTGCTGCTGAGGGGGAGACTCAGATGGTGTGCAGACTTCATAAGGCTATCTATGGCCTTAAACAGAGTCCCCGAGCATGGTTCCAGAAGCTTTCCCAGCTAATTGAACGACATGGGTTCAGGAGATCAAATGCGGACCACTCACTGTTCGTCCAGAAGACCCCTAGAGGTACAGTTGTTGTTATGATATATGTTGATGACATATTGGTTACAGGAGATGATGCTCAGGGGATTGAGATAACCAAGTCCTTGTTGGGAAGCCAGTTCATTACGAAGGATCTGGGCACAATACGATATTTTCTGGGGATAGAGTTTGCAAGAAATGCACAAGGAATGGTGATGACTCAAAGAAAATATGTCACAGACTTGCTAGTTGAAATAGGAATGACTGGATGCAGACCTTCAAGTACACCTATGGACCCGAGCATGAAGCTATATGATGATGATACCGAGGAGGTGGACAAGAGAAGGTACAGAGAGATGGTGGGTAAGCTCTTATACATTACTATAAGTCGACCGGATATTGCCTTTGCAGTAAACCGGGTGAGTCAATTTATGGAGCAGCCGAGGCAAGTTCATATGGATGCCTTGTATATGATATTGAGATATCTGAAGTCTTCCCCAGGCACAGGGTTGCTATTCAAGAAAGATAAAGATCTGTCTATTTCAGCTTGTGCAGATGCAGATTATGCAGGATGTCCAAGGGATCGTAAGTCTACTTCTGGATTTGCTATCTTCATAGGAAGCTCTTTAGTCTCTTGGAAAAGCAAGAAGCAGACTGTTGTGGCGAGATCCAGTGCAGAATCCGAGTACAGAGCCATGGCACAAGCAAGCACAGAAATGATGTGGGTTAAAGCAGTCTTAGAAGATCTGAATGTAAATGTCCCCTTGCCTATGAACCTTCAATGTGATAATCAGGCAGCATTGTTTATTGCCAACAATCCAGCCTTTCATGAGAGAACAAAGCACATCGAGGTGGATTGTCATTATACTAGGGACATGATTCAGAAGGGCTTCATTTCCACTTCTCATGTCAGTTCAGAGGACCAGACTGCTGACATATTCACCAAGCCATTGCTCAGAGGACCTTTCCAGAGATGTTCTTCCAAGCTGAGCATGATAGATATCTATGCTCCATCTTGAGGGGGAGTGTAGAGACTTATTTATGTTGCGGTGTACTGTTTCATAATTTCTATTTATATATTGTACGTCACTGTAATTTACCCAAGGGTTTTCTCCCTATATAAGAGACCCGAGGGCTCTATGGAATAACACATCAGAGTATTGTTTTACTCTAACAACCTCCTTTTAAACTACAGCTATGTAAGGACCTTATATTCAGTGACCTTCAATGTGTAATATTTTATGGAATGATTTAATTTCTACCCTCTTTTCTGTGTCATGTAAATATCTGTGATATTCAAGTACGCGTATTGCTGTAGATTGGTGTCAAACCAAGTACCGAATATGTCATCATTATGGATAATGGATCTTGATTGGGATTTGATAAAAAGGTGACCTAAGCCTGGACCTTCGGACAACTGTGCCGATCTGGACAGATCGCCACAAAAATCATCTTTTCCTTAAAAGGTAATTGTTGGGAAAAACGAAAAGATGTTTATTCCTTGAGTCCTAGGCTCTCTTATATAGGAGAGACCTATAGGCAAATTACATAGAGTACACAAAAGAACAGAAAAAATATATATAAGGTAAAGAAATATAGAATATATCTCGGCACTCCCCCTCAAGATGGAGCATAGATATCTATCATGCTCAGCTTGGATGAACACTTCTGGAAGGGGCCTCTAAGTAGAGCTTTGATGAAGATGTCCGTCGCCTGGTCCCTTGAGCTGATATGAGATGTAGAGATGAAGCCCTTCTAAATCATGTCGCGTATATAATGACAATCAACCTCAATGTGTTTTGTCCTCTCATGAAATGCAGGATTATTAGCAATGAATAGGGCAGCCTGATTGTCGCATTCCAGCGACAATGGAAGAGGAACAGCTATATGTAAATATGTTAGGAGTGCTCAAACCCACATCATTTATGTATATGCTTGTGCCATAGCTCGATACTCAGATTCAACACTAGATCTAGCAACAACAGTTTGCTTCTTACTTTTACATGAGATAAGAGAATCTCCAACAAATATAGCAAACCATGATGTAGATTTCCTGTTCTTGGGGCATCCTGCATAGTCTGCATCTGCGCACGCAGATATGGTTATAGAATCACCCCTTTGAAATAGTAATCCTGCTCCTGGAGATGATTTGAGATACCTTAGTATCATCTGTATAGCATCCATATGAACTTGACGAGGTTGTTCCATAAATTGGTTCACCCGACTGACTGCAAACGAAATATCGGTCTAGTAATGGTAACATAAAGAAGCTTTCCAACCAGCTCTATGTATCCCCTCATGTCCACCTCATCAGTATCATCATCATAGAGCTTCATGCTTGGATCCATGGGTGTAGTCGCAGGTCGACATCCAAGCATACCCGTGTCACTCAACAAGTCAGTGGCATACTTTCTCTGAGTCATCAGAGGCCCCTTTTTATTTCTGACAAACTCCAATCCCAGAAAGTATCTTAGGGCTCCTAGATCCTTGGTAACAAATTCACGATCCAGAAATTCTTTTGCCCTCTTTATTCCCTGCATATCATCTCTTGTAATGAGTATATCATCGACATACACCATAATAGCAGTCATACCTCTGGAGGTTCCCTGTGTAAAAAGAGAGTGATTTGCATTTGACCGTTTGAACCCCTGTTTCGCAAACAAGTCTGAGAGCTTCTGGAACCAGGCTCTAGGACTCTGCTTAAGGCCATAGATTGCCTTATGAAGTTTGCACACTTGTGAACACTCCTCAACAGCAAACCTCGATGGTTGTTGCATGTAGACTTCCTCCTGAAGATCACCATACAAAAAAGCATTCTTGACATCCAACTGAAACAGAGGCCAGTCTCGCATCACAGCAACAGATAAAAGGATGCATAAGGTAGAATGTCGAGCAACATGGGAGAACGTGCCAAGATAATCCACCCTGTATGTCTGTGCAAATCCACGGGCAACCAGTCGAGCTTTGTATCTATCAATGGTACCATCTGCATTCTGCTTCACCGTGAAAACCCATTTACAGCTGACTATAGATGCCCCAGCAGGGGCGGGGCCAACGCTCCATGTACCTCTCAACTGAAGAGCAGTTGTCTCTTCTTCCATAGCTAATCGTCGTCGATCGTCCTGCAAGGCCTCCAGATAATTCCATGGAATGGACACGGCAGATAATGCAACTGCAAACCTCCAGAAATCACCAGTCAAGCGATCAAAGGAGATCATGGATGCAAAAGGGTATGTAGCGCAGCTGCGCTTCTGCTTCCAAAGCGCAATAGGTAAGTCCAACTCAGTAACCTCCACACTTGTCTCCTATACAGAGTCCTGCTCAGGTAGATCACCAGACCCATCGTTAGAAAATATGTATTCAGAACATACCTCACGTGTACTAGATGACGAGCGATGACCATGAGCAGAAGTAGCCGGCGGGTATAGTGATGTGGCAAGTGTGAAATCGAGACCGTAGTAGGTGGTGGAGGTAGTAGTGGTTGTGGTGGGGTCGGTGGTGATGGCGTTGGTGGAGATAATGGTGGTGGTGGCATGTATATGTCATCATCAGAGACTGAGAAGGCCAATCGATCACCTGTAGGAGAAAAGTACATCACCGACTCAAAAAATATGACATCAGCACTAACATAGTACTTCTTGTGTAATGGATCATAACACATGTACCCTTTTTGTGTCATGGAGTACCCTACAAAGACACACTTGACATCCCTAGAAGAGAGCTTGTCAATACCTGGACACAACTGGTGGACAAATGCGACCGAGCCAAACACATGAGGAGTAAGTGAGAATAATTCCTTTTCAGGAAAAGCAAGAGAGAAAGGAATTTTCTCACTTAAAACCGACGAGGGCATGCGATTAATAAGATAGCATGTCGTAAGGATAGCATCACCCCCGAAAAAGTGTGGAGCATGTCTCTGAATGAGAAGTGTCCTTGTAACATCAAGCAAATGACGATGCTTCCTTTCTGCAACCCTGTTTTGTTGGGAAGTATAGACACACGATGTCTGATGAATAATACCTAAGTTGAAAAATAATAGGAAACAAAGAGAGTGAGTACATAATTCCAAGGCATTATCAGTTCTCACAAATTTCACAGAAGATGAAAACACACTTTGTATTTAGTGAGAAAAGTTTTGATAACATCTCCAGCTTGATTTATTCCGTAATAAAAAGACCCAAGACAGATGAGAGAAATCATCCATTGTAACAAGATAAAACATGTTTCCCTGATGATCCGAAAAACGACTGGGACCCCAAATATCTATATGAAACAACTCAAAAATGGAGCTACTGCTCCGACTCTGACGACTGGGAAATGTCAACCTATGATGTTTTCCCAACTGATAAGCCTCACATTGGAAGGACGAGTGAGGAGAAATCTGAGGCAGGACCCGACATATTTTCTGGAGCGGGAGATAACCAAAGTGCAGGTGCCACATGAAGGAAGAGACAGGTCCAGCAGAAAGAGAAGAAATGCCAGCATATGGAGACAGTGTAACATCCGGAAACCACCAAACCCGAACTCGTCCGATTTTGGATCCAATGAACCCAAAAACGTTGTTGGTCAATGCCAAACAACCTAAAACGACCAATTGATCATGAATCAAAAGTCGTTCGAACAAAATCGACCGAAAAACGGTCGCATCGTAGCGCGCGCCGTGAAAAAAGCCGCGACGTAAATTCGGAAACCGTAAAACAAACCGAGACTGTCATTAGATCCGATTCGACGAAACAAGATCAACGGAATCGACCGTTCCTCAATCGGAGGTCATTTGATATTTTTAAACCACAAAATTTAAGCTCAAACAAAAACCGTATCCGAAAATTTCGGATATTGAAAACTCGACCGGAAGTATATCAATATTATACTCATTTTGACCGTCATTTTGAGACGATCAAATCGAGACATTGCGCGTCAATATCTGATACTTGAGGCATGAGTACGGTCATCTTTAAACATGGCAAATAAAGAAGAGTTTTGGCAAAATAAATAAATAATAAATCAAAAATTTAAATCCTGCTACGGTAAGTTGTGTTCGGAGGGAAATATATATACCTATATATATATAATCTATATATATAATTCCA
Source organism: Ottelia alismoides (assembly GCA_037367405.1). Taxonomy (NCBI): domain Eukaryota; kingdom Viridiplantae; phylum Streptophyta; class Magnoliopsida; order Alismatales; family Hydrocharitaceae; genus Ottelia; species Ottelia alismoides. Next base: position 328,539 of record JAZKJV010003573.1, on the reverse strand, counting down.
GCCATGTAAACAGTGCAATCTGTTTTCTAGAAAAGCCACATGGCCTTCCTTCTCTATATACACTTGGCTACTTCTTAATTCCCCTTGGCGACATCCCAAAAGCTTCTCCTCCTTATAAATAACCCCAAACCTTCCCTCTCACATCCCAAATTCCAACGGCACCTCTCCCACAAGTTCTTTCCCAAATTCCCTCTTTCGTTCCTTATATTTCCCCCTTTCCAAAGTCCTCCTCTACGGAGGTTGCTGTCCAGCAACATGGGAAACTCCTGGAGCAGTCCAATAGCTTGGGGATCTTGCATGCAAGCATTCTCTCTAAGCTTTGGAGGAATAGGTACCATTCCTATCTCAACCTCTCTATTTTCTCCCCTCCCCATTTCTAACGTAATTCCAATTCCTCTACTACTGCTCCAGATTCCAGACCTATCTGCACAAGAGTTTCTCCCATTTTTTGAGAAAATTAAGGTACCTCCTTCCCCACTTTGCTGCCATGCATGCCTATTATCCTTGTTTCTCTGTACATTCCTTCATCATCGTTTGCTGCCATCCATGTGCAATTTCCCCATATCTTTACTGCCATGCATGATGATCCAACCATTTCTGCTGACCATATATGAGATTTGCTATACATTTTGTTGCATAATCAAGAGAGAAATCTGGGATTCTTTTAACTATACTTGAAAGTTCATGACTGGAGTGATAAATTTCTAGAACTACTTCATTAAATAAGCTAGAAATACTGATGCATGTGGCAGCAGCTTCTGCTGTTCCATCCCTATCTAAATCTCCATCGATGCAATGTTGGAGAAACCCCCAATTTCCTGGACAAATCAGGATGTACATTCAAACCTTTCCTTTGTTGCTATTCATGGAATAGCTTCCTATTATTGAACTTATAAATGATAAGGATTTCGTGCAAGCATCAATTTAGGAATTTCTCTCTGTCTGTTCAGATTGAATAGTTGAAAGTTTGATATTGGTGAAAAGAGGGATTTTGTTTACATCTATGGTGACGGTGGTAATACATGCACGCCCAGGAAGTGCAATAAAAAGAACACATCTCACAGTTGATTCTACATTTTTCTTAGGTTTACTTTGTCATGTCACTTTCTAAAATCCAAAATATCACTTTCCCCTATCCAATTGACAGATGCTTTCTCATAATAGAAATTTCTAACAAATTGTATATTAGGTAGAAATATGGAAAGAAACAACAATTATAGGTGTTAATACACATCATCAAAACCCTATAATCCAATATAAATTTCAGTATCTGGTTTCTCTTTTGTTTTTATTAAATAAGCATCTCAGATCAGTCCATATTAAAATAAGCTTCTTCAGTAAATTAGTGTTATAAATCTAAAATTTTTGTTGGAAAAAAAAAGATATGTAAAAAGGGGTAGTAAAACAAATTTTTATATACTATCAAATAAGAGCAGTTGAAGCTCTCTTGCATTACTAATAGACAGAATCTGGAAAAGAATAATTTCTTGTATATAAATCAGTAAACCCCCAAATTATGAGAAGGAATATGTCAATTTTTTTAGAAATTAATCTATTATTAAATTAAGGTTGGAATTTCATACATATGCAATGTGAGTGTTGAGTAACCACTTATATTATCACAGTTCCTGAATTCTAAATACTATTTTGATACGTTTATAAAAGGCAACTTAATTTAAGTTCCAGTATGAATAAATTATGAAACCCAATGTCAGTAGTATATGTTTATTTTATATCTTTGAAATTTTGATAGTATAATGTGGAAGTACCGGATTTTGTTGCCCACTTTTAGCAGCTTTCAAGTATTGAGATGAGACTTGGTTGTCCTAGAATTTGTGTTATGACACTATCTTCATTAAGACCCTCACGTTTTTAAGAGGAAAGTAAACGAAAATAAACTCAGATTAATGCTTGAATCACATGTTATAAAGGCAACTGTTGTATTCTGGATTTACCAACATATCTTTCAATAAAGATAACTATTAGGGTTAGAGGTAAAATACAAACTTTTGATACACCCAAATTGTGAAAGCCTCATATAATGTTATGGCACAATCCAAGTATGGAAAAGTGTTGTCTTCAAGCTAGGTTGAAGTACATAGAAACGTCGATCACTATTGAGAAGAGTTATTGACGAATATACCGAAGTGGCAATTGAAAATCAAATGCCTTGTTATTTAACATATTCATGATTAATAGATAAAGATTTGAGGTGATTAATATGAAACTTAAGTTCAAATTATTAATCACTATTAATAAGATCGCTAAGCAGATGTCTAGATTAGTAAGGTTAACCACATTGGAGATGAAGAATGGATGAAGAATCAAGTAAGAGATGTTGAATCATTGATAGTAGTTAATAGTGCCGATCATAGAGAGGACATGCTTCATGGACAAGGATATAAATTCAATGAACATGAAAAGAAAGGGACAAATATTGATTAACCATTAATGTTACATCAAGTGTGCATAAATTCTTCCTCATAAATTAATTCATTATCATGATATAATAATTACATATCTTCAAAATAACCAAAGACCTAGATTGTTCAGCCTACCATAAATTAATATCAATAAGATCATTGACCAAGAGATCTAGATTTAGAAGAATAACCACAGGAAAAGTTGAGACAGAAATGAGTAGATAAACAAGGGGTGATCATCGTGAATCATGTAAGGAAGCACGAACTAGTGATGACTTATAATTGATTATGCCGGTCGTGATGACTTTTACATCTGACTGTGCGAGGGCGCGGTGACCCTCAGCTGGGCGGGAGAATAGGAAGCCCAGTTTGGGCAGCGGCCGCCAAGCGCGCGGGTCTAGGATCCCAGTCCCATTTCGGTTTTTACGTGAGCTCACAGTGTTTTTACGCCTCGTTGGGATCCCGACTTTAGACCAGTTCCGTTGACCCTGTTTTAGGATACCCAGGCGGGGGATCCTGGTTTTTCAGTTTTACGTACGAGCTCGGTTGCCCGTTACCGGTCGGGCTGTTTTTCTAGAGCGACTTCCCGGGAAGTCCCTCTCACCCGTCTCAGTGGCGTAGTTGGGGAGTAGACCTATCCCTCTATTGGACCGCCCTTCCAATTAGAGGGCGAGACGGAAGAGCCATTTGTAGGCTTCTTCACCGCTTGAGTTTACCTTCGCCAAACAGACTTGGCGATTCTACATTCAAATCATCCATATCTACATCTATATCTACATCATTGAGAGTACATCTGAGAGAGTTACAGTGAAGGTTTGGAGGAAATCACAATGGAAGTTGAGTTGATTAGAAGTGACTTTAATATGATTCAAAAACCCTATAAGTTAGTGGACGTGTTGGGAACTTAGTTAGGATGCATTATACAACACCGCATGCCTACGGAGGCACCCCAACCCTAAGGTACTTTTAATACCTTAGAGTCACAGTGTGAGGTTTCACACGAACCAAGACCACAGACTATCCACTAACTTATAAGAAGTAAATAGAATTAAGGATCAAATTCATCATCATGATTAGTCCATTATCGAAAACCACGACATAATCTCAGTGACAAGAAATTGGCGTTTACATGTGCCATCAAGTTCCACATCATGATCTTCAATACCCAGAACTATGATCTCTAAAACGTAGAAAATCATTATATGTTTAGGGTCTATCTTCTAAACTTTAAATATATATATGGAAAAATGGGAAAAGGGGGATGAACAGGTGTACTACATACCAAACAATTGAAACCATTCTCTACGCAGGTAGTGGTAGATTTTTCATCATATATACCTTTCTACTTGCTTGCTTTTGAAAATAATTAACTGCATGTTATTTTATAAGTTTTTAGGAGATACCAGCGATTGCTGACTCCTCTTCTTCCTTGCACGCATGGCAGGCAAGAGGTCTGCTGATTAATAGCTATACATGGGTTCAGGAGATAAATTTTATACCCAACAGGTATGGTTTATTTTGTGTGCCAGTTTTTGTTCAAGTTATAATATATTATGTTTCCTTCTCTTCAGTCAGATTTTGGGATATACTGTATGTACTGTCAGACTTTGTACATCTAAAATATATGGAAGTTAATGAAATGAAATAAGATTTTGGTGACCATTGTTCTATGTGTTTGTGGTTATAAATGTGGATTTTGAATGTCAGATGAAATTATTTCATTCGCGAATATTTCCCCGTACTTTCAGTTACTTAATGCGATAAAAATGAATGTTGTAATGCAAAATGTGTGATTAACGGGTACCCGGATCCTAGGGGGTTTACAGTTTGGTATCAGAGCCGTGGTACCCCGATACGCACATTCGCAGTATGATAATTCCGATCGCATTAAGTTCTCGGATAGCGGCAGTCTTCCGACTTGTCGTAAGTCCGAAAAGGGAAATATGACATTCAGATTCAATCACCACAGTTGTCACCAATTTCATTAATTTTCATATTATATCCCAAGAAGAGAAAAACATATATCATATTATCTGCGAACCATTGTTTTTATGACTAAAAATGGTTCTCATGCAGAGCCATGTCATCCCAACCAGAACAGGAGATGACTAACCAACTAGCACACATACTGACTACTCGTATCGACCTTTCCATAGTCTATTTGATTCTAGTGTGACACATTCTTTTCTTCTTTTGAAACTACTAGTTTCTTTAGGTAGAGTCGCAGAGACTCTCTTCTCCATATCATATCCGACGGAAAGACAGCCAGTTGTTGATCATTTCCGTGATAGTTAAGCACTTGCCCATATTGATTGGTGGTCACGAGATGATCGCAGATTGTCTACCTCTACAGCTTGATGAGTTCGACTTGAGTTTGAACATGAATTGGTTATCCAATCATCATGCACTTATTGATTACTTTAGGAAGACGGTTGTCTTCAGAATCCCAGATTTACCCGAGTTTACTTTTGAGGGTACTATACATGACTCCACCATGGAGTACAATTCAGTGTTGCGAGCCCAGCAACTTGTCGATCAGGGTTGTGATTCATATCTTGCATTCGTTTAGGAGGTATCTGATCAGGAGCCGATGATACATGATATCCGAGTAGTTTCAAGAATACCCAGATGTGTTTCCTGATGAGCTACCAGGATTACCTCCTAAGAGAGAGATCGAGTTCGAGATCACATTACTACCAGATATACAACCAATCTCGATGGCTCCTTACCGTATGGCACCAGCTGAGTTGTGGGAGCTGAATGTGCAGTTGCAGGAGTTGCTTGATTTGGGATTCATGAGACCAAGCACTTCACCTTGGGGTGCTCCGGTTCTATTCGTCAAGAAGAAGGATGGATCCATGAGACTGTGTGTCGATTACATGCGACAAAACGAGAGAACGGTGAAGAACCGTTATCCTTGGCCACGTATCGATGATTTGTTTGACCAGCTTCAGGGATCTTCGGTTTTCTCGAAGATCGATCTTCGTTCCGGCTACCATCAGCTGATGATTCGCGAGTCGGATATTCCGAAGACAGCCTTCAGGACTCACTATGGACACTAAGAGTTTGTGGTGATGCCGTTTGGGCTCACCAATGCACCTGCGGCTTTCATGGATATGATGAACCGTATCTTCCGTCCATACTAGGACCAGTTTGTAGTGGTATTCATCGATAATGTGCTCATCTACTCACGGAATGAATGGGATCATGCGAATGATCTACGAATTGTTTTGGATACATTGAGGGAGCACAAGCTCTATGCCAAGTTGAGCAAATGCGAGTTCTGGCTATCCCAGGTTTCATTTTTAGGGCATGACATTTTTGGAGTAGGCATTGCAGTTGATCCTGCGAAGGTAGATGCAGTTATGCCTTGGGAGCAGCCCAAGATTGTCACGCCGATTCGGAGCTTCCTTGGGCCAGCAGGTTATTACAAACGCTTTGTTAACGGATTTTTACTGCATTGTTCGCCCTCTGACATGATTGACGCCGAAGGGAGTCCCATTCATTTGGGAAAATTCATGTGAGCAGGCCTTCAGTACACTGAAGGAGAGATTGACTACGACACCTATTCTTGCTCTTCCTTCAGACACTCAAGACTATGCAGTCTATACAAGATGCATCTGAAGAAGGTCTAGAAGCAGTGTTGATGCAAAAAGGACAGGTGATTGCTTACGCATCACGACAGTTGAGGCCGCATGAGCGGAACTACCCTACACATGACTTGGAATTGGCGGCAGTTGTCTTCGCCTTGAAGATCTGGCGCCACTACCTATATGGAGTGAACTTCGAGATTTTCACAGATCACAAGAATCTAAAGTACATCTTTGATCAGAAAGAGCTGAACAGGAGACAGTACAGATGGCTCGAGCTGCTGAAGGATTATGATTGCACGATCTCTTACCATCCTGGTAAGGGAAACGTGGTGGCTGATGCACTCAGCAGAAGAGCGCATGCAGAGGGTACGGCGAACTGGCTATACACATGGGATACATCTAACTCATGATATACTCTTGAATTTAATCCACGAAGATGAAATGTAAACATACAGCACCCTCATCTAAATTGGGGTTGCAGTTATCAGGAATCCCAATCGTGTATACATGTTATCAAATGTAATGAAGCATCGATTCCTTTTTGCCATTTACAAATTTTAATCTTAACTAATAGCTTCAGTATGGGGTATGCTTGCCGCTTTAACAGATTGGCATCCTCAGGAGAGCGCATTCATTCCTACTATCGTGCCTCCATGATACAGTCTTTGGGATAGTATTGTAGAAGGCCAGAAGACAGATCCTTGCATCCGAGATAGATACATGATAAATACATGGCTTGTTTTCTCTTTGAGGTTTTTATGGGTTCAAAACCCTTTGAGGTTTTTATGGCTATATGAAATCCAAACAAGAACACCTAATGACCTTGACTCGAGTCTCGAGGACGAGACTCCCTTTGAGGTTTTTATAATTGTAACATCCGGAAACCACCAAACCCGAACTCGTCCGATTTTGGATCCGAACCCAAAAACGTTGTTGGTCAATGCCAAACAACCTAAAACGACCAATTGATCATGAATCAAAAGTCGTTCGAACAAAATCGACCGAAAAACGGTCGCATCGTAGCGCGCGCCGTGAAAAAAGCCGCGACGTAAATTCGGAAACCGTAAAACAAACCGAGACTGTCATTAGATCCGATTCGACGAAACAAGATCAACGGAATCGACCGTTCCTCAATCGGAGGTCATTTGATATTTTTAAACCACAAAATTTAAGCTCAAACAAAAACCGTATCCGAAAATTTCGGATATTGAAAACTCGACCGGAAGTATATCAATATTATACTCATTTTGACCGTCATTTTGAGACGATCAAATCGAGACATTGCGCGTCAATATCTGATACTTGAGGCATGAGTACGGTCATCTTTAAACATGGCAAATAAAGAAGAGTTTTGGCAAAATAAATAAATAATAAATCAAAAATTTAAATCCTGCTACGGTAAGTTGTGTTCGGAGGGAAATATATATACCTATATATATATAATCTATATATATAATTCCAGCCATGTAAACAGTGCAATCTGTTTTCTAGAAAAGCCACATGGCCTTCCTTCTCTATATACACTTGGCTACTTCTTAATTCCCCTTGGCGACATCCCAAAAGCTTCTCCTCCTTATAAATAACCCCAAACCTTCCCTCTCACATCCCAAATTCCAACGGCACCTCTCCCACAAGTTCTTTCCCAAATTCCCTCTTTCGTTCCTTATATTTCCCCCTTTCCAAAGTCCTCCTCTACGGAGGTTGCTGTCCAGCAACATGGGAAACTCCTGGAGCAGTCCAATAGCTTGGGGATCTTGCATGCAAGCATTCTCTCTAAGCTTTGGAGGAATAGGTACCATTCCTATCTCAACCTCTCTATTTTCTCCCCTCCCCATTTCTAACGTAATTCCAATTCCTCTACTACTGCTCCAGATTCCAGACCTATCTGCACAAGAGTTTCTCCCATTTTTTGAGAAAATTAAGGTACCTCCTTCCCCACTTTGCTGCCATGCATGCCTATTATCCTTGTTTCTCTGTACATTCCTTCATCATCGTTTGCTGCCATCCATGTGCAATTTCCCCATATCTTTACTGCCATGCATGATGATCCAACCATTTCTGCTGACCATATATGAGATTTGCTATACATTTTGTTGCATAATCAAGAGAGAAATCTGGGATTCTTTTAACTATACTTGAAAGTTCATGACTGGAGTGATAAATTTCTATAACTACTTCATTAAATAAGCTAGAAATACTGATGCATGTGGCAGCAGCTTCTGCTGTTCCATCCCTATCTAAATCTCCATCGATGCAATGTTGGAGAAACCCCCAATTTCCTGGACAAATCAGGATGTACATTCAAACCTTTCCTTTGTTGCTATTCATGGAATAGCTTCCTATTATTGAACTTATAAATGATAAGGATTTCGTGCAAGCATCAATTTAGGAATTTCTCTCTGTCTGTTCAGATTGAATAGTTGAAAGTTTGATATTGGTGAAAAGAGGGATTTTGTTTACATTTATGGTGACGGTGGTAATACATGCACGCCCAGGAAGTGCAATAAAAAGAACACATCTCACAGTTGATTCTACATTTTTCTTAGGTTTACTTTGTCATGTCACTTTCTAAAATCCAAAATATCACTTTCCCCTATCCAATTGACAGATGCTTTCTCATAATAGAAATTTCTAACAAATTGTATATTAGGTAGAAATATGGAAAGAAACAACGATTATAGGTGTTAATACACATCATCAAAACCCTATAATCCAATATAAATTTCAGTATCTGGTTTCTCTTTTGTTTTTATTAAATAAGCATCTCAGATCAGTCCATATTAAAATAAGCTTCTTCAGTAAATTAGTGTTATAAATCTAAAATTTTTGTTGGAAAAAAAAAGATATGTAAAAAGGGGTAGTAAAACAAATTTTTATATACTATCAAATAAGAGCAGTTGAAGCTCTCTTGCATTACTAATAGACAGAATCTGGAAAAGAATAATTTCTTGTATATAAATCAGTAAACCCCCAAATTATGAGAAGGAATATGTCAATTTTTTTAGAAATTAATCTATTATTAAATTAAGGTTGGAATTTCATACATATGCAATGTGAGTGTTGAGTAACCACTTATATTATCACAGTTCCTGAATTCTAAATACTATTTTGATACGTTTATAAAAGGCAACTTAATTTAAGTTCCAGTATGAATAAATTATGAAACCCAATGTCAGTAGTATATGTTTATTTTATATCTTTGAAATTTTGATAGTATAATGTGGAAGTACCGGATTTTGTTGCCCACTTTTAGCAGCTTTCAAGTATTGAGATGAGACTTGGTTGTCCTAGAATTTGTGTTATGACACTATCTTCATTAAGACCCTCACGTTTTTAAGAGGAAAGTAAACGAAAATAAACTCAGATTAATGCTTGAGTCACATGTTATAAAGGCAACTGTTGTATTCTGGATTTACCAACATATCTTTCAATAAAGATAACTATTAGGGTTAGAGGTAAAATACAAACTTTTGATACACCCAAATTGTGAAAGCCTCATATAATGTTATGGCACAATCCAAGTATGGAAAAGTGTTGTCTTCAAGCTAGGTTGAAGTACATAGAAACGTCGATCACTATTGAGAAGAGTTATTGACGAATATACCGAAGTGGCAATTGAAAATCAAATGCCTTGTTATTTAACATATTCATGATTAATAGATAAAGATTTGAGGTGATTAATATGAAACTTAAGTTCAAATTATTAATCACTATTAATAAGATCGCTAAGCAGATGTCTAGATTAGTAAGGTTAACCACATTGGAGATGAAGAATGGATGAAGAATCAAGTAAGAGATGTTGAATCATTGATAGTAGTTAATAGTGCCGATCATAGAGAGGACATGCTTCATGGACAAGGATATAAATTCAATGAACATGAAAAGAAAGGGACAAATATTGATTAACCATTAATGTTACATCAAGTGTGCATAAATTCTTCCTCATAAATTAATTCATTATCATGATATAATAATTACATATCTTCAAAATAACCAAAGACCTAGATTGTTCAGCCTACCATAAATTAATATCAATAAGATCATTGACCAAGAGATCTAGATTTAGAAGAATAACCACAGGAAAAGTTGAGACAGAAATGAGTAGATAAACAAGGGGTGATCATCGTGAATCATGTAAGGAAGCACGAACTAGTGATGACTTATAATTGATTATGCCGGTCGTGGTGACTTTTACATCTGACTGTGCGAGGGCGCGGTGACCCTCAGCTGGGCGGGAGAATAGGAAGCCCAGTTTGGGCAGCGGCCGCCAAGCGCGCGGGTCTAGGATCCCAGTCCCATTTCGGTTTTTACGTGAGCTCACAGTGTTTTTACGCCTCGTTGGGATCCCGACTTTAGACCAGTTCCGTTGACCCTGTTTTAGGATACCCAGGCGGGGGATCCTGGTTTTTCAGTTTTACGTACGAGCTCGGTTGCCCGTTACCGGTCGGGCTGTTTTTCTAGAGCGACTTCCCGGGAAGTCCCTCTCACCCGTCTCAGTGGCGTAGTTGGGGAGTAGACCTATCCCTCTATTGGACCGCCCTTCCAATTAGAGGGCGAGACGGAAGAGCCATTTGTAGGCTTCTTCACCGCTTGAGTTTACCTTCGCCAAACAGACTTGGCGATTCTACATTCAAATCATCCATATCTACATCTATATCTACATCATTGAGAGTACATCTGAGAGAGTTACAGTGAAGGTTTGGAGGAAATCACAATGGAAGTTGAGTTGATTAGAAGTGACTTTAATATGATTCAAAAACCCTATAAGTTAGTGGACGTGTTGGGAACTTAGTTAGGATGCATTATACAACACCGCATGCCTACGGAGGCACCCCAACCCTAAGGTACTTTTAATACCTTAGAGTCACAGTGTGAGGTTTCACACGAACCAAGACCACAGACTATCCACTAACTTATAAGAAGTAAATAGAATTAAGGATCAAATTCATCATCATGATTAGTCCATTATCGAAAACCACGACATAATCTCAGTGACAAGAAATTGGCGTTTACATGTGCCATCAAGTTCCACATCATGATCTTCAATACCCAGAACTATGATCACTAAAACGTAGAAAATCATTATATGTTTAGGGTCTATCTTCTAAACTTTAAATATATATATGGAAAAATGGGAAAAGGGGGATGAACAGGTGTACTACATACCAAACAATTGAAACCATTCTCTACGCAGGTAGTGGTAGATTTTTCATCATATATACCTTTCTACTTGCTTGCTTTTGAAAATAATTAACTGCATGTTATTTTATAAGTTTTTAGGAGATACCAGCGATTGCTGACTCCTCTTCTTCCTTGCACGCATGGCAGGCAAGAGGTCTGCTGATTAATAGCTATACATGGGTTCAGGAGATAAATTTTATACCCAACAGGTATGGTTTATTTTGTGTGCCAGTTTTTGTTCAAGTTATAATATATTATGTTTCCTTCTCTTCAGTCAGATTTTGGGATATACTGTATGTACTGTCAGACTTTGTACATCTAAAATATATGGAAGTTAATGAAATGAAATAAGATTTTGGTGACCATTGTTCTATGTGTTTGTGGTTATAAATGTGGATTTTGAATGTCAGATGAAATTATTTCATTCGCGAATATTTCCCCGTACTTTCAGTTACTTAATGCGATAAAAATGAATGTTGTAATGCAAAATGTGTGATTAACGGGTACCCGGATCCTAGGGGGTTTACAGACAGGCCACACCCAATCACCTTGTCCGTAAGGATGTCCTGAAATACAAGTGAAGATGGGTCAAAAATAGCTCGATGATGTAAATCTTTTGTAATCTGACTAATAGATAATAAGTTCATAGAAAAGTCAGGTGCATGCAACACGTTCTGTAAATGTATAGAGTGTGTCAAACTAATCTCCCCCTGTCCTGTAATTAGGGAATGAGTCCCATCTACAATAACCATCGTGCGCCCTGGAGGAACATGTTTGCATGATGTAAGTTGATCCATGTCTCCACACAAGTGATGTGTGGCACCGGAATCCATTATCCATTCAACTACATCAGATCCACAATTACTAGTGAGCGCATAAGTACTACCTGAAGTACTGGAGGAGGTTGAAGCAGCCACATCAGAGTGACTCCCAGAGGTTGAGGAAGACATGGCAGGACTGGCTGGAGGTACAATGTCCCTCAAACGTGCTACAAGATCATCAAACCGTTGATCCATAGAAGAGGCAGCTGGAGGCTCAATCTGCTCAGCCACACGAGCAGAGGCAGGAAATCCATGCTTAGAGTAGCATGTATCTTCGATATGTCCAGAATGATGGCAAAAAAGTGCAGGGCTGACGAGCACGACCTCCCCTACCACGAGGTCCTCGTCCACGAAACTGAGAAGAATCTCCTCGACCTCGAGAGGCAGCCATCGCTGAAGAAGTCTGACTGACAGTGGAAGATGGAATAGTGATCCGACTGAGCCTACGGAAGGCTTCCTCCATCAGAGGAATAGTAGAGTCAGCCAAAATCTGAGAACGGGTCGCTTCATACTGAGGATCAAGGGCCGCCAGGAACACACCAACCATGGTGGCATTCTGATAAGTCTTCTGTTGCTCAGGGGCAGATGTCAGAGGCATGAAGCTATAGAGCTTCTCAAACATCCCACGCAAGGATGTATATAGCGCGTGGAGAGGTCATCCATTCTGCTTGATAGTAAAGATATCATGCTGGAGTTGTAGAATCTTTGTTTCATTCTTCGCCAATGAATAAGTGGCAGCAAGAATATCCCACATCCCCTTGGCTGTGGGTTGATGGAGTATATCATTGGCGATCTCTAATGCACATGTACCTGAAAGCCAAACCTTGGCATATGCGTCATCCGTCTCCCATGAGGCGTTAACCCCAATCTTCTCGATCGGTTCTTCCTCGGTAAGAATGTGTTTCTTACCTGTAGATTTCATCATGCTCATGAACTGCATAGCCCACAGTTCATAGTTTGACCCATCCAGCTTTACTATAGGCGCAGGACCTCTGAAGGCGCTTATGGAGGGAATCGCGAGGGCCCAAACGACAGGGGCGGCGGCGCCCTGCGTGGGCAGTGCAGGCGGCTGGCGTAGACAGCAGCAGCCTGCGTGGGCAGGGGTAGGCGGCGCAATGCGTGGAGAGGAGAGAGGGGGCCTTAGGGTTAGGGTTTCGGAGCTCCGATCTAGGACCATCGCGCTGACACCATGTTGGGAAAAAACCGAAAAGATGTTTATTCCTTGAGCTCTAGGCTCTCTTATATAGGGAGAGACCTATGGGCAAATTAGGTGGAGTAGACAGAAGAATAGAATATATATATATAAGGTACGGAAATATAGAATATATCTCGACGGTAATGAAGGAAGTTTTCCTATTCTTTTCATTTGTCAACACCTCAACAAACTTGAATCTTGGGACTGTGCACTAAATTATAATACAATAGACCAGCATTGCTAGTTGAAGATTACATTAAGATCTGAGAACTACCACAAGCACAAAAAGGTAATTCAGATTATACAGATATTAGTGGAGAGAAATGCGCACAGGTCACAAAAAACCTTTAGCTTCAAAGGTAGAAAGAAGGTGTGAACATCGGGTTCATCATTGGAAAAAAGTATGCTATTTAGCATAATAAATGGATACTTCATTGATGGACTAATGTCCCCTTGTATCATCAATACATGTCCTACTTTATACTGTTAGTAGTTTAAATCACTACCATTAAAAATAGAGATAAAGTCAAATCCGAACAAAATAAAAACAAGCTATTATAACAGATTATTTATGATGCATCGTAGTTTTGAGAAAAATTATAATAAATTGTTTCAGATACCGCATGGTCCTTCATATATATTATTCTGTGGTAACTTCAAAATAGAACTTTCCCGTAAAGAAATTGCTCGAAATATACAGAAATTCATGTAAAGAATTGGAATGACTAATTCTAGGTTTACCCCGCATTGCCCCCAACCTACTATATAAATTTGCCAGGAAATATCAGTAGAAAACTTGACGCGGTTTTGTTACAAACTATGCAATTTAGTTATTTTTTCTGAACAATTCATATCAACAAAAGTTGCCACATCATGAATGACTAGTGGTTGGATCTTTTAACCGGAAGGTGTCATGATTACAAATAAAAGTTTCAAATAAATTTGAAGTTCGGGAAATTCTGGTTCATTTGGAAAAGGCTGAAAAAAATCGCATGAATTAAATGAGCAAGAAAAGCAGAAAGTTGAAGATTCGATTAATCAGAAAATGGAAGAATTTTAACCAAGTCTCCATGTAGGAAAATGAGATCTCCTAAACCTCGTGCTATTGAAATCTTATCATGAAACCACTAAGGAAAATTCAAAAAGAAAAGTTTCCCGTGCATGTTTAACTACTTTACATATGTTAAGCGGTGGATTTATTTTAATAAATAGTTTATTATAATTATGTTTTAAAAATGTACTAAGCCTTCTCCCACTATAAGTAGGGTCGGCTACATGGATTCTTGCTCAAATCCGTATTGAAAAATTCGACTCTTTTTCACGCTGGCCGTCAACTATCTAACGCAGCCTCTGCAAGAGTGGGATTTGAACCCTGGTTTTTTGTGTGGTAGACACATTGTACTACCACTAGACTATTAAGTGGATACATTATAATTATGTTTTATTTAAAAAAATGCAAATAATATACATATATACATAACCAAGGATATATCAAATATAAAGTAATTAAACATCGTGGCCACCCCCAGATTGCATTGGAAATTTCTTGTGCATATATGTGGGGTAGGGGGAATATTTTGCACTTAAGCAATATTGATGCTCCCACCAAGGACAAACGTAATAAGCAAGTAAAAAGGACAAGTCCAATTTTAAATATATATATATATATCACTGTATACGGATATTGCATCCATTGACGGAAGCTTTTCTTTGTATATGGGATAGTTTTTGCTGAAAATTACATACGTACATATTTATGAAATGTGTTCTCAACTCCATAACAATGAATACGGATACAACACAGATATGGATTAGATACGAATAATAGCAAAATTAATTTATAAATTAGCGTAAGTATACATGTCTTGTATAACTTACATATGAAATAAATACACTAAATATATTTACTTCTAAACAATTATATGAAATATGATGAAAGAAGACATTAAATTTTAATATATATGACTATAAGTAAATTTACAATTATATATATATATATATATTAAAACGTATATACTAATAAGGATCCAGATATTTGCGTGTATCAAAGTGATATCCATATATGTATCCATTGTAAAACAAATACAAATACAGATGTATAAAACAAATAAAGTAGTGGATCAGATATGGATATATCCAAACCCGTTTACATCCCTAGAACTGAGAATCATATTCATAGAAAAGGATGTGGCTACAACCATCAAGCTGGCTAATTTGCTACAGCCTACATTGATGTGCTAATCAAAAACTATGATGTTTACATTGGCTTGCAATTTACAATTTTCGTAACTAGTATGTCTAATGTACTTCATTCCAATTGGAAGCTTCAGCATATCTAAGCAATCTATCATTTCACGGATTAAAATTGCAATAATAACAGAATTTAAAAAATTGCTTCCTGTGCGAGGGATAGAAGCCTCAACCGGACCGAAATTTTAAATACTTAATATACCATCAACTGATACAAAGTTGCAAATATCCAAATCATGTTAGAACTATACTGTTCGACTGTGGCCAAATTGGCTACCTCATCAGGTTGTAGCTCTAACTTTCTCTATCTTAAAACGGGACACATTTATACAAAAGACGTTGCATGCATTTAAAACACCCAATAGCTGAAGCTAGGCATCGAAGAGAACTCTTGGGCATCCCCCGCCAAAATCCTAAGTAACATTCCAAAAACGCCAAGCCCATGCAGTTTGCAAAACTAACCGATCAATACCTACATCTCGACAAAGTCAACCATATGAACACAAGCCTAATTAAGGTGGCCCGCCTGAGACATCACATCAGACTGCCAGAGCTACAAAACACGAGGTTTGGCATTTATTCAGATCTCGTTGACCGAAGAGAGATCTAAACTTCATAAATCCTTCATTTTCCCCTCCCATATTCCCCAGCAGCTCTCGCCATCATCACCAAAATACAGCGGAAACCAACACGCAAGCAAAGTAATAAGGAGATCACAAACCCTGTGATAATACGGTAGCTCCCACGCGCCTGCAGGTAATTTGAACAGCGCCCTCCGCGCGTCGAGAATCGAGTCCCCCCACCTCGTTCCCAACACCGCCGCCGTCGGATTCGAATCGCATGGCGAAACCGCTCGCTCCCTCAGCCACGCCAGCCCTTCCGCCCAATCCCGCGCTTTCGTCCCCGCCGTCCTCATCCTCTCGTTGAGGAGGCGGCATACAACGCCCTCCACCCGCTCCCTCGACGCCTCGCCGCCGCCACAGATGTCGAGGACGAGCTTCGTTAGGGCATCGGAGAGCTCGACGGAGACGGAGCCCGGAGAGGGACCGGGGATCACTTTGATCCCCATGCCGCCGGAGACGGCGGCGGCGGCCGACGAGGAGAGGTCGAAGGCGCGGCGGAGCACGGCCTCGATTTGGTCGGAGGGGTCGTCCGCCGTCGGATCCAGCCCGGTGCAATCGGGGCCGTTGGTTCGGTCCAGGGCGCGCCAGCTTCCCGTGCTGCGGACGAGCCCACGCGGCATAGGGGCTCCGATTTATCGATTGTACGAACAGAGGATGATACGAGGTCCAAATAAAAAGATGTGGAGGGAAAACTTTTCAGGGGAAATAGAGATGGAGGGAGGAAAAAGAAGCTACAGAGAGAGAGATTAGGAAAAGGAAGGGTGAATAGCTGAAACTAGGTCTGAACCAAGAATTGGGAATTCCTGGGAACCCTCATAAGTTATATATTATGTGTATTATACATATACACACGTGGCATATTTAGGAAAATTGGGATTTAATATTGGCTAATTAATTTTTTTCAAAAGCGTGTTTATAATTAGAAGTTTAATGTCAATTTTCTAACATTATTTTGAATTTCTCATATGTCTTGTTCTTATGGAGCCATTTGAACTTAAGTTGACCTAATTTCTTGAATGATTCCAAATTTCCTACCGATTTGTTTTAAAATTGTTTAATATTGTTGTCTCTGTAACAACTTGGTATAAACGTTGGGCCCCTTATTTGGTGCCTGATTTATTATGTTCGGGAATAGATAATTCCGGGAACTGTCGTGAGAAACATTTATTGATGAAGATATTATTGCTAAGTAAGCATTGGTGTGGTGGCATCATTATTGAACAATTCCACCAAATTATGAGGTAGCCGACGAGAATATGCAATATTCCTCAAATGTATGATTAAGAATGGTAGATATCTAAATATGGAAGAGATCCAGATATATATTAATGTGTTTGAGTCGTTTAACAGTCCATCCTTTCAAACTCTGTATCGTTTAAATTTTGAAAAATGAGAAGTTGAGAATATGTATCAACTTTTTTATTTTTGCATGTTATAAGCTATGATCTGATGTTTAGATTATCAAATGTTGCTAAAAACACAAGAAATACGGTAAAAGTAGCATGTTGATTAAAAAAGGAAAACATCGTCAACATTTTTTTTGTTAATCCATATATGTCACTATGTTTTCTCGCCATATCAAAGCAAAAAAAATCACTATAATGGCAAATGGTTTGTGTGTACTTGAACAGGAGAACCAGAGAAGTAGAGAAGTATGGTTGAGGTGTTCTCCTTGATAGTTTTTTTTAGTTGAATTGGGTTCGGCCGGGGAATGGATTCCAGTTAGGTTAGGTATTGGCTAATAGAGAGTATCTAAAAGATGGGATATGAGTTAGGCTTATGTATGAGAAGAACTAATATGGTTTAAGTTTAGGTTTAGGAAGTGTTCGAAATGGAAATGGGTTGGTGCAGAGACGTTTGGATTCGAAAGATCAAGGAAGGAGGGGATCAAGCATGAGGGTTTGCGTCGAGTGATATGAGGGTTGTCGACATCCGACTCCATGAAAAGCAAACAAATATATGCAGGTAAATGAGTGAAAATCGTTGATCTACACACATGTTTAGAAGTATTTGATCATGTAAGATTGGTGAATTAGATATATATAGGATAAACTTCAAATGAGGCGGGGTCTCACCATATATATGGTGAGCCAACGTCAATTTAGACATCTTTCCAATGTATTTTACACTTTCTTATTTTATAGATTTAATAATAAATATTAACACAACATGTATCGTGAAATAAAATTATAAAAATATTGTTATATTGGATGAAAATGTTGATTTAAATTCGAATGTTATATTTAAAAAAATATTTTTTTCAATGTGCAGTTCATACTTTTGCAAAATTGTTACAGAGTTTTTACTAAATTGACAGTGACCTTTACAATCTCAGAAAAGATCTACCTCATTTGAGAAGTCCCACTTGTTAACCCTGTAAAGGCAGTTAGTCCCAGTTGCATCACTATATTGTTGAGCCATGAGGTAGCAAGTGGTGAACAATATGGGATCACGAAGAGATTAGGCAGGTGTGGGTAAAGGGCAATGAATGCATTTTGGACTAAATTAAAGAAAATTAACCCAAAGATGTTGTGAGCTTTAAGGAGCCTTATGTAAAATGAGTGGTGGCTACTATATTTGATTGTAGAGGAAGCCCCGTTATGGTGGATTTTAAGAGAATAATTGCAGATATGATATTACAATGGGTCAATGGACTCTTTGTACTTTTGATGGTCGCTTCATGTGCTTCATAGTAATAGTCACTTATTCATGCGTGGTAGGTGTGCAGACATTGATGCTTGGTGTCTGTTTATGAATCACTAAAAAAGATATATTAACAAAGTTGTGATTGTTTGGTTAGTAGTTACCCTCTGTTGGACATGCAAGACCGGGGCGAGCCATTATGCAATAAATGTTACCGCAGATTATTCACTTATCTGAAATAAAGAATAACTAATTTGCATTGTAGGTTCCTTAGTACAATTAGGGTTATGTACCATGCCCATTTTAATGATCATAAAGTTATTGATTCAAATGTTGAATCATAAAGGATGATATCTAAAGCGTTAGATCGGGGACTCGTCAAGCACCATCAAATGATTGTTAAGAATGGATCTCCAGCCTGAGAAGAAGACGACAATTCTTCTCTAAAGGTTGATGTCTAACCGACCTCTTGATGTGTGTCTTATACATAGGAATAGAGATTCTGAGGTGTTAGATAAGTTAGTTCAAAGAGTTGATGTAACGAGATCGAGATAACCAAGACCTATGTCTTATACTATCACGATATATGCACACATCCTCTAACCGGAGACAGTTGTATTATTATATGTCTGAGTATGTACATTTGGTAGACCAGTAGGTTGATGATCTAGTCAAGGTTTATACACTGGCAAGCTGTGTGTATACAAGGGCATATGAGTAATATGATCTCTCGAAGGGATCATACAAGTTCATTATTGAGCCGAAAGACATGAGCTCACTCATGAGATGTTGGGATCAAACTTCATTCATGGTTGTCTTACTTTGGAAGCTTGATTGAAATTGTAGGTATGATATATACTTTTGAAAAGTATATGATCAATACCTAGGTATGATATATGCTTTTGGAAAGTATATGATCGATACCAAATCCCAATGATCGAGTGAGAAACTTATTGATAAAACTCTGAAGAAGACATTTAAAAGTGATCTAAAACTTCAGGTTTATTATAGATCTTCCGGTATGCAGAATGTATGGGTATTGGGAATACTCGGGGGTGATGTAATCGTAAACGATTGTATAACCACAAAGCTTCCATTCAGTGGGAGAGATGAAACATGTTTGGATTTTAGTGGCACTGCTTAGTAGAGAAGTAATCAAATCTTAGTCCAAATGTTGGGCATTGATCTCAATGTGATTCATATGCAATGAGAAGGTTAGATTTACGACATTGATTTAATCAAATATCTTTGAGATGCCCCCTTTGATCTAG
This sequence comes from Ottelia alismoides, assembly GCA_037367405.1. NCBI lineage: Eukaryota > Viridiplantae > Streptophyta > Magnoliopsida > Alismatales > Hydrocharitaceae > Ottelia > Ottelia alismoides. Next base: position 308,539 of record JAZKJV010003573.1, on the reverse strand, counting down.
ACTTGAGATATGATCTCAATCCAAGTCACTGTGTATGAAACATAAAATCGTCATGTCCTTATCTCCAAGTATCCACGGAGAAAGTGTAATATTCTTGAAAGAGTTGAAGAATAATTTCATTATTGATAATGTATCTGAGCATTTAGGAAAATTGATAATTAAATGTGATTTAGTAATTATGAATAATGTGAATGCGATTCATATTATTTGGGAACATGAGAATGGTCATCCAATATAATTAAACATGATTTAATTACCAATAATATGAATAATTTGGATATCACTATCGATATTAATCACAAATATTATAAATATGGCTTATAATATATTATAGAGAGTTAATTATAATTTAGATTCAGGAATTAATAGTTGATGTGAATTAGATTCACATTAAACAATTAATTGTGAATGCAATTTACATGTTATTTTGAATTTGTGAATGTGATTCAAAATTGTCAATGGCATGATTGATATTGTCATAAAATAGTTTGGAATTATTTGGGTGAATATTTGTGCAATAAAAGTTATTACATATGTGGAATATTTGTCGAGAATTGAGATCTCAACAAATTTGGAATGAATTTGCCTCCTTACCATACGGGAGGGCATCCATGTTGAGCTATCTATGTTGGACATGCGAGCCCACGGCGAGCCATTATGCAATAAATGTTATTGAAAATATCATTCCCTGATCTGAAATGAAGAATAACTAATTTGCATAATAGGTCCCTTAGTACAATTATGGTAATGTACCATTACCATCTTAATGAACATATAGTTGTTGATTCAATAATTAAATCATAAAGGATGGTGTTTGGATGAATATCTAAATAGTTAGACTGAGGACTCATCAATCACCATCAAATGATTATTAAGATAGGATCTCCAGCCTGAGAAGGAGATGCCAATCCTTTCTCTAAAAGCTGATATCTGACCAACCTCTTGATGCATGTCCTTTGCATAGGAATAGAGATTCGGAGAGGTCAGATTAGTTAGGTCAAAGAGTTGACTTCATGAGATCGAGATAACCAAAGACCTACACGGTATAGGCATGCATCCTCTGACCGGAGACATGTATTACTATATGTCTAAGTATTTACATTTGGCAGACCAATAGGTTGATGACCTAACCAAGGTCTATAACCGACGCGTTGGTGCGCATACAAGGGAATATGAGTAATATGATATCTCAAAGGGATCATACAAGTTCATTTACTGAACCAGAAGACATGAGCTCACTCGTGAGATATTGGGAAGAATCAAATTCCATGCACGATCACCTCGCTTTGGAAGCTTGACTGAATTTGTAAGGTTTGATATATGCTTTTGGAAAGTATATGATCAACACCTAGGTATGTTATATGCTTTTGGAAAGTATATGGTCGATATAGGATCCCAATGATCGAATGAGAGACTTAATGATAAAACCCTAAAGTAGAGAGTGTAAAATTGATCTAATACTTCGGATTTATTCTGGGTCTTCCGGTATGCAGGATGTACATGTAATAGGAATACCTAAGGGTGATGTGATCATAAACGATTATATAACCATGACACTTCCATTCGGAGGGAGTGATGAAACATGTCTAGATTTTGTGACTCCTCTCATAGAGAAGTAATCTAATCTTAGTCCAAATGTTGGACATTGATCTGAATGTGATTCATATGCAATGAAAAGATTAGATCTACGGCTTTGATTTAATCAAACATCTATAGGAGGTCCGCAAGATCTGGATTTGAGATGTTATCTCAATATCCAAGTAACTGTATGTAAAACAATACAATCGCCATGTCCTTATCTCCAAGCATCCACGAAGAAAGCGCGTTGTCCTTGAAAGAGTTCAAGGATAATTTCATTATTGATAAATGTATATGAGCATTAAGAAAATTAATGATTAAATGTGATTTAATTTCATGAATAATATGAATGTGATTCATATTATAAGGAGAGTCATCTAAGATAATTAAATGTGATATAATTGTCGAAGATGTGAATAATGTGAAAGTGGTTCATATTATTTGACTACATGAGAATGATAATCCAATATAATTAAATGTGATTTAATTATTGTGGATATGGATATTGTGGATAGCACTATCCAATTATTCATATATACTATAAACGTGTTTTATAATATATATTAGAGAGAGACTATTGTAATTTATATTTGTTGAATAATTATTGATGTGAATCGGATTCACATTGGATAATTATTTGAAAATATAGTTTACATTTTATTTTGAGATGTGAATGTGATTCATATTTTTCCAATAGCATGACTGTAATATTCACAAGATTATTAATTATTTTTGTGAAATAATTTACAACAAGTGTTGTTGTAAATCTTGGAGATATCATGAGATAATGAGATCTCGTGAGATATTGAAGAGATAGACCCATTCCATCTCAAAAGGGTAGTTGTCCCCCCTTTTTAGGGGATGTGGTCAATCTTCTCATCTTCTCCAAGACTAGTCATTTGATTGGATTTAAAATTAATGTATTGATTGATCAATATACGCCAATTTGAATTAAATTAATTATTGTTGTGTTTTTACAACAACATCATTGCCATTGAAAGAAACAGAAATCAAACTCATCCATTGATTTTGTGTTGTCCATGGATTGAGATCCATGGACTCCCAAAACCCTATATAAGAAGAGACGCCCCTTACTCTTCGAGACAGATTAACAATTTCTCTCTCTCTCGCATTCTCTATACGCCAAGTCTCTCTCTTTCTCTCTTATGGTCGTCCACCATGGAGCCTTAGAGAGAGTCATCGCTACAACATCATCGTTATCTGTCAGATTTTTTGTTCGCGGATCTCCGTCTCCTTCGGCGTGCCTCACTCGTGAAGAAGACATTGGATCTCGTGTGACGAGATCAGGAGATTCGCGTCTTGGATCATCAACATGGATTGCAAGGAGCATGCTTCTCATCAACGTGCTCGCAAGTGTCTCCTCTGTCGGATCGGACTTGAGACAGTAGGTATCTTCGTTTAGAGACTCGATCGCAAACATGCTTCAAGAGGTAACCTTAATACCTAATTGTGATTTAGATGAAATGATCCGAGAAGTGTTCTTGATCATGTGGTTTCATCACCGAAAAAAATTAAATTCCGCTGCCTCGAGCAACTAGTACGACTAGTCATTCTTGATCGCATACGATGCGATCCTCACACTTTCGTAATGCGCTTAAAGATCTTCTCGTATCTTTCAAGTGGTATCAGAGCCTTAGGTCGAAGGTTTTGGATGCGATCCATAAACTTAAGAAGACTTGGGCTCATAAGGGTTTGTGAAAATTTTATCGCATTTCATTCTCGCAGTCATGTTTTGTGAGTATTTTTGGCTTTGTTTGAAATATTTAAATGCAGAATTATCACTTATATTATATCCCCCATTAATTAAGGAAACCGTGGGATTTGATTTTGCATGATTTGGAATCCAATTGCTCAAGTTATGATCATTTCTGTCGATTCTTGGCGTAATTAAAGAGTTAGCTATCGTCTTGAAACACCTAGAAGTGCATGGTAATAACTTGAGTCCTGTTATAAATCAAATTATCAAAATCTGAAAACTTATTTTTCTTTATTTAGATTTAAATTATTGAGATTTGCTAATTTTAGTAAGTAGGGGTCACTGTTGGAAACTACATACTTGATCATGAACCTTGTGATTGCCATTCAATTGTATTAATGGAAAATTAATGGTTAATTTTCTGAAATAATTATTGATGAATATTTGTGAAATATTTAAATATAATATTATTTTCTTGAATGACATTGACCCTGACCAAAACTTGATTAGATATGATCCAGATCACAATTGGTTACATGAACCTTCCAACAAACATTGATGCTTGAATAGGATTGGACATTTGTTTAGCAAATCTCCTTATAATGTTAATAAAAAATGTTTGATTATTATTATATGGTATAACTTCGGTTGAAAGATCAGTTATCATCTCAAATACAAAGTGAACAATTGGCATTATCTTGACCTGAGACGGATATGGTGTCTAGTCGGGGAGCGTTGGGATAGCAGGTTGCTCTGTGAGCGTCTGTCCCACTCCCGTCGGAACTGACCATGATAGCGGGTAAGGGAGGGATGATGCTTGAAGCGATCATGATATATTTTTCTAATTATTAACATTTGAATAATACGTATTTGAGATAATACCATACTTGTAAGAATGTTTATTGGATATTAATTGGATCATTAATCTAATACGATTAGATTAATTTGGATTCAATTAAGATTATACACTCTATTATGAATAGAGTTATTATTTCCCTTAGAAGAATTAATCATGTGAATACGATTCATAATGATTAATTGAAATTTGAATGAGATATGGAGGATTACATAAGTGACATCCATGGTCTCCTGTTAAGATGAAGGGTTCCGTCGCCAGGGATTGTATGTAGGAGACGCCTGTCTAAAGTAGAAGCTCATGCATACAAGCACATCTGGATCGGGCTCTTTGCTTCTCGAAAGAGTAAGGTCGTATACGTAGTGACCCCACTATCGGGTCCTCATATTATTGAGGTGATATTGGATTGCGTGTATCGAGTTTTAAGCATGTTGATGGTTGGCTTAATTAACGATTGGTCAACATCACCTTAGAGGTAGTGGGCCTGGGTGTTAAAGACCGAATTGAGAATGCAAGTTGGACTTGCAAGGCGGAATGTGTCCCCACTTCTTTTTATCCGAGTTATAAGTTCTCATATTTTTGGGATGTAATAAAGATAAGAAAGGAGATCCCAAATCTTGCTTGAGATATAATGGTAAGTATATCTCTTAAATTGAAAGTGTAAGGGAATGAACATTCAGTGTTGACAAGGGATATAAAAATTCCTAAATCAATGAAAAAAATATATTTATATATTTATGCAGGTTTCTTATTTCAGATAATCCTTCATTAAACCAACTCAATACTATACTCAATAATGACCCGTAAAATATCATGGATTGGATCCATGATCAAGATATTGTACTTGCAGTTGGACACATAATGTATGTGGTTGCAATGTGCAAGTTTTCCCCATAATAATGAGGAGTGATAATTAAATAGACATTAAGACTACAACCCTAGGGTCTGCGTGTCTCTATAGTCTTAATCTCTCATTGAGTGTGCTTTTGGAAGTATCATGTCGATGATGATTGCCGTCAAATAATACTTATAAAAATCTAAGAAGATGCTCTGGCATACATATGTGCTCTCGACATTTAATCATGAATGATATGTTCACCGCATCATGCATAATGGTGGCTCTATAAGAGATGACATATTCAAAATGTTTGAGTACCCACCTAATCCAAAGTCTTTAAGAGTTACGATGTATGTAGATATAGTGTCAACATTCTACTATCTATACTCAAGTCATTCACGAAGCTTTATAATATTCATATTGTATGAATTGAATTAAGCATGTATAAATGTTAAAATACTCTTATATTGAAATCTTTTGAAATCAACATAAGAGATCCTTTATCTTAAGCAATGGTTGTTTATAGATGAAAGGAGCGCAGTGGAAGCATGGGTCGGATCCAAGTCAGAAGGAAAGTCAAAGAGTTGAATGTACTTCTATGGTTTCCATACATATGACATCCAAAATGTTGGATGAATGCTAATACTATAATAAGCTGATGTACTGATAGTGTGGCTATCTAGACTATCTAGGATCCTTAGATAAGGACTCGAATAGTGCATCGAAATAATCTACATTTAATCACTAAAATTGACTTTATTAAAAGTATAATAATTGTATCTCATTCTTCTAATAACACTTGCAATTGGTTGCATATATATTAGAAGACTATAAAATTTAATCTTAAGGTTTAATAGTTATCCACATGGATATTGGTGTACTTGTTGCAATAATCTATATTGGATGGATAGACTTCATACTTTCAGTGGGAGAGCCCATAGTCTTATAGAAAGTCTCTATGACCTATATATTAGAATACAATCGGTTTATTTTTAAATGTTGGAAATAAACATGAATTCTGGAATATACCTATCATAAAGAGGTATGATGGATATATTTCAGATAGTAATATGACATATGGAGGACTCTACTACATTAGAAAATTAATGAATGGTTCATTAACATTTCTAATACTGAAAAATAAACCTTAACAAGATCAATAGGAGGATGAAGATCATTTGACAACGATTTGACATCAAGCCTTGGACATATGTCTGTTGATGAGATCAATGGACCAGTAAGATATTGAACTTTAGAATGTCTAAAGGTTCAAAACTTACATACTTATGAATGTTGTATTTAAAAGTAAAAATGTCCAATACACCCTTCTCTGGGAATGATGTTAGATGTCAAAGTATTCAAGATCTCATATATATTGATGTATGTGGATCATCTGTATCATAATAAACATTGATGATATGTGATGTCATTCAATGATTATTTGTGATATAAGATTTGTTCCCTTCACCCTATAACCTTTGTAATGTTCAAAGATTTCACAAATTTGATTTAGAACCAAAGTTTGAAGGAAGATGAAATGAATTTGATATAACCTAGGTATCAAGAACCTATTAGATGAATTCAAGGAATACCTTGTGGAGAAAGGAATGCCATTCCTATCTCAATCCTCCTAATGTACCCTAACTCAATAGAGTTGTAGGGAGATATAATTGGATCATATGTGAAATGATTTGATCAATGATTAATATTAACATAATTACGTCTTAGTCTCCAAGGTATATATGTAGTAGGGGCTGCAATATATATCCTTAAAAGATTCCATGTAAATCTAAACCTTAAAATCCTCACAAGCTATGATTCGAAACCTAACCTAGTGGTTGACACTTTAGGATTTAGGGTTGCTTTGTCCATAACTTTGTCATGGATGCAAGTAATCTGAAATCTAACATCAGAGAGTGCCACTTCATTAGGAAAATAAAGGATGGTACTGGATACCTACTTTATGTCCTTGAGATTCTTAAAAGACCTCATCTCTAAGAATGTGATTCTTAGAGGATGACTCACTTGAGAATCAAGATGAAAATGAAGTGAAGGAACTCATTTAATCTTGTGAAGATAATGAGGCTCCTGAAATTGGAAACTAAAAGGACAAAACACTAATACCTCTTCAAATGAGTTTGAAGATGGATTCCATGTATTAGAGAAATTTGACAATGATTGAACTTCACGTGATGAAGCTTCTGAGGATCATGTCATGGAAAGATGGATGCTAGCATTAGAGTTTAAAGTATAGTTCATATACAAATGGTGTATATGGACTCTCGAGGATCCACATATATGGGTAAAACCCGTTAAGGTGTAAATGGATCTTCAAGAGAAAGAGGTAACCAGATGAGAAGGTAGGGACCTTCAAAGCACGGCTCGTAGCCATGATCTGCACACCGAAGAGAAGACATTGCTTGCAATGAGACTTGCTCTTCAATGACCTTGCTCAAACCCATCAGAATACTGCTAACTATAGCTACACAACTTGACTTTGACATCTACAAGATGTGAGTCAAGATTTCATTTCTCTATGAATACCTCTTTGAGAATATTCATATGAATTAGCCCCATGGATTCATAGTTGAGGAAAGCAAGGTATGCAAGCCGAAAAACTCCATCTGTGGACTCGAATAAGCTTCTTGTAGTTGGAACATCATATTTGATGAAATTATAAATGTTATGATTTCAAATAGAATCTTGATGAACCGTGTGAAACTTCGTGGGAGTCCCATTGTGTTCATCATGCTAAATGTAGATGATATCCTAATCATTTGGAATGACATAAGGATAATAATAAGTGTTTTATAGACTGGCTATTCCATACCTTGAGATATAACCTCAAGGATACCTCTTAGATCTTACTTCTGAAGTTGTTCATAAGCAAAGAAAATAGGATATTGGGACCGTAACATTAGTGGTACACCTTGAACATTTCCATTTTTTTTGAAAATTTCCAAGAAAGACTTCTTTTTTCCTTAATATATGGTATTGACTTATCTAAAGGGATAACACCTCAAAGAGTCGAGGGTGTGAACACAGAAGGTGTATTCCCTAGTGCGTCAGCTTTGGGAAGCTCAATGTATGTTAGATATGTATAGATGCCAGATGTCTATCATGGAATGTGAATAGTAAACTATTACTAATCCTACTATGGAGATAAAACACTTGATTGCAGTATAACAATATCTTCAAAGAAGACAAGACTTTCGAGATAGTGATATCAAAGTATTATCTTCAAGAAATTAAGACTTTATAGATAGAGATCTAAAAGGTCTTAATTGCGGATACCTTAGGAGATAGAGATCTCCATGGTTATGGGTATTCCGATAAGGATAATGGAAATGATGGTTATAATTATTATTGAGTTATAGTGTCAAGGACACTATGACTGACATGATTGAGTATTTGTTGCATAAGATGCAACATTCGCATTGGATGCACGCATTGTTACTAGGAGATATGCAAGTGCCATAAAAGGAATTGCTGTAGTCTCTTGGGAATAGAGTGACTGATCAGCTTACCTACCTATTTTTCTAAATAGCCTATGATTGTCAAATGAGTGAGGGTTTAAAGATTTGCTCATTAATGACTCTTTGGAGTAGTGGGAGATTGTTGGACATGTGAGCCCATGACGAGCCATTATGCAATAAATATTATTGCAAATATCATTCCATGATCTAAAATGAAGAATAACTAATTTGCGTAATAGGTCCTTTAGTACAATTAGGGTAATGTACCATAGCCATATTAATGATCATATAGCTGCTGATTCAATAATTGAATCGTAGAGGCTGGTTCTTGGATGAATATCTAAAGAGTTAGATTGAGGACTCATCAAGCACCACCAAATGATTATTAAGAGAGGATCTCTAGCCCGAGAAGGAGATGACAATCCTTTCTCTAAAAGTTGATATCTGACCGACCTCTTCATGTAGGTCCTCTGCATTGGAATAGAGATTCGAAGGTGTCATATTAGTTATATCAAAGAGTTGACATAACGAGATCGAGATAACCAAAGACATATGTCGTATGCTGTCACGATATAGGCACGCATCCTCTGACCGGAGACAGATGTGTTACTATATGTATGAGTATGTACATTTGGTAGATCAATAGGTTGATGACCTAACCAAGGTCTATACACCAGCACGTTGGTGTGCATACAAGGGCATATGAGTAATACGATCTCTCAAAGGGATCATACAAGTTCATTTACAAAATCGGAAGTCATGATCTCACTCATGAGATATTTGGAAGAATCAAATTCCGTGCATGATCGTCTCGCTTTGGAAGCTTGATTGAATTTGTAAGGTTTGATATATGCTTTTTGGAAATGATATGATCAACACCTAGGTATGATATATACTTTTGGAAAGTATATGATCGATACTGGCTCCCAATGATCAAATGAGAAACTTAATGATAAAATCCTGGAGTAGACAGTGTAAAATTTATCTAATACTTCAGGTTTATTATGGGCCTTCCGATGTGCAGGATGTATAGGTAGTAGGAATACATGAGGGTGATGTGATCATAAACAATTGTATAACCATGATACTTCCATTCCGAGGGAGTGATGAAACATGTCTGGATTTATTAATTATCCATTTTTCTCGATGCTCAGATACAATATCAACAATGGAATTATTCTTGAACTCTTTGAAGAATAATGTGTTTTCTCCGCGGATACTTGAAGATAAGGACAGGGCGATTGTGCATTCCATGTATAGTGATTTGGATGTTGAGATCACATCTCAAATCCAGATCTCGAGGACCTCCCAAAGACGTTTGATTAAATCAAAGCTATAAATCTAATCTTCTCATTGCATCTGAATGGTATTCAGATCAATGTCCAATATTTGGACCGAAATCATATTACTTCTCTATTATGAGGAGTCACTAAAATCGAGACATGTTTCATCACTCCATCGGAATGGAAGTGTCATGGTTATACAATCGTTTATGATCGCATCAACCTCAAGTATTCATAATACATGTGCATCTTGCATACTGGAAGACTTAAAATAAACCTGAAATTTTAGATCTTATTTAGACCGTCTCCTTCAGGGTTTTATCATCAAGTTTCTCAATTGATCATCGAGAGTTGGTATCGATCGTATACTTTCCAAAAGCATATATCATACCTAGGTATTGATCCTATACTTTCTAGAATCATATATCAAACCTACAAATTCATTCAAGCTTCCAAAGCGAGATGATCGTTCATGGAATTTGATCCCAACATCTCAAGAGTGAGCTCCCTTCCATGTATGATCCCTTTGAGAGATCGTATTACACATATGCCCTCGTATGCACACCAGCTCACCAGTATATAGACCTTGACCGGGCCATTGATGAGCAGTTGATCGATCATGGTTAAGTATCAAGTAAAATCCAAGGTCATTGTGACCCAATCAATCAATTGAGCTCAATCGAGAAAAATTAACCACTTAAAAGAAACCACATGATCATGAAATGTAAGCGGCTCGCGATTTTCATTTACCTGTTATAGCCACCAGGGTTGAACACAAGGAACACGAAATAAATACGAAGTAGTCAGATCTCTCAAAATAAATTGATTTTCGGTAGTTTTTAATTTTGCAAATTGTTTATTTTTAACAAGGAAACAAAATGAATAAAAATAAGAGAAAACAACACAACAATCTTTTTTGATTTTTCTTTAAGGCTAAAAATACTCAAAAAAATAAGATAAAAATAATTTTGTTTTTTTGAGGTTTTAAAATGTTTTTTGTGATTTTCTCAAATTTTATGATGTTCTTGTGGTTTTATAAAAATCAAATAAAGCTTAGAAAGGTAAGCAGTGCACAACCACGACTAAATTGCAAGTTAAAAATATTTAAAATGCCTTAAAGTCCTAGATATCAAGTTTATGATATGAATAAAAACCTACAAACATGAACTGAAAGTGGAATTTTTGGAGTTTTCTAGGATTTTATATGATTTTTATAAGATTTTAAGTTTTTTGTAATTATTAGGGCTTTTAGAGGGAGTTTCAAACAAAATTAGTGCAAGGAACAAAACACATAAAAAGGCATATATATGGATTTTTATAGAATTTTAAAACATTTTTTTTGAATTTTTATGATTTTTCTAAGCCAAACAGTGATGTTTTGAAGGTTTTTAGATTTTTTTTAAAATAAAATGTAAAGAAATTAATCCAATAAAATCACAATAAATATTACACACCAACATGAGTTAATGGTAATTTTTAGGTGATTTTTCGAATTAATTTACTCTTTATTAAGTCCAAAAAACAACATGTAATTGGTCACAGTTCATAGTAACCTAATTGTAATTATTTTAAGTTTCTAGACCCAATGAATAACACAGTTAAAATTCTTAGAATCGATTCTGCAATTAAACCAAGCAATTCACGTACATGTCCAATATACAATGCACAGGGGTATAAATGCAAATTCTACAAACTTAGCAATCATTAACTATCATTAGCAGAGTTCAGGACATAAAAATCAATTAACCCAAAAGATCAGGTGAACACGCATATTACTTCAACTAAACAGGATTAAAATGTAAATACTGCAAAACTCAAGGTCCAAACTGTAAATGTACTCAACTACAATATTTATTTAACATACTAAAGCTAAATACAGAATGCATGGGCTAAAGGGAAATATACCATGAGGAAAGTACTACATGATTAGGGCTTGATAATTCTTACCTTCTTCTATAAAGCGATCTGACGGTGCTGGGACGGTCGACGACGTGCGTGTCAGATCTGAGGTAGCAGGTCTGATCCAATGGTCTGAAAGTTGTCGCGGTCGGGCGGCTGAGATGATGCTAGGATCTGATCGGACCATTAAAGTATCAACGTGAACGGACGAACCAGATCAAAACTGGGCGTGAAAGTGCATCGAACGGCTCCTGAAATTGCTGGATGAACTATTCCCCGGCGAGCTTCGATCGAGAAGCCCTAGTGATCCGAGGGTATGATCGAGTCACGGTATGGTTCAACACCTTCGTGGTGGTCGTCCACGTCATATGGGCTGCTCCGAGGGGAGGGGGAACGATTAGATGAGTCTGGCAGTGACTTCCCTCCTAGAGCTGCTCTACTGGAGCAGTAGGGGTACAAGATGGGGTCTTCCACATGCGCTAACACCTGCAAAAGGAGAGGCGACTCGGGGGCGTAGCTCCGATTGGGTTTATTGCATAGGGAGATAGGACAAGCGATAGGGGGTGGTAGCTTGATCTCCGGTGAACTGGGAGGGAAGAGATCGGGCCTAATCTTGCTATGGTGAGCAATATTCAAGGTGCTCAGGTTGAATGGGAAGATGGGCGATGATTAGGCATGTCGATCGGAGCGGATAGGTGGGTGGAACTAGGCTCTGACCAGCTGGTCGGAGCAAGGTAACTGGTGGCAACGTGAAACGGAAAGGTAGGATTGAAGATGGAACTATGGTAGGTGCAAGCGGTACCTGAAGGTTCAGAGGAGCTCCTGAGCTTCAGGCGAAGGCGAGCATCGAGGTGATGGCCTCAATCGGGTTGTGGCTGGCCAAGGAGGCTAAATGCAGCGGACGTCTAGCCACGTAGCTTGAGCGGCATCGATTCAGCACCAATCCGAGCTCTGAAGGTCGCTACATGCGGTTGTCACTTAGCTGGAGGTGGCTAGGGGTCGAAAGGGTGGCGATGAACAAACTACCCTGCTGTGGAGGCTGAAGAAGATTATTTATAGATTGCCCAGGGTCTTAGAAGATCGGGGTGATACACGGAACCGTAAGCAGATTCAGCTACGCCTAGCGATTAGCGAAGATCATGGAACATCAGGCTACAATCAGGTGCAGGATTCAAGGCAGGAGGAGGTGAGGTTCGGGTGTGAAAATGGGGAGAAAAAGCTCCGATGAAAGCTTTTTTGACCCGACCCGGTCTTGAAGGGGACGTTGACTGGGGTGAACAATCCAGCTTGAACCAATTAGAATTAAGAATTTACAAAATAATAAGAGATTCAATAAAAAATAGTAAATGATTTTAAATTAAAAAGTGTAAAAAATAAAAAAATGTTTATTATTTTTCAAAGTACTTTTCTAATATTTTTAATTGTTTTTATGAAAAATGAATTAGTGTATATACAATATATAGTAGTATATACATGTATATTATATCTATGTATTATGTATAAGTATTTTATTTTATTATTTTTACACAAATACCCTTATTTTATATTTTATTTATTTACAACATAGTTTTAGGAGTATAGAATAATTTTTATTTTATTTATACAAATTATTAAGGGTATACAATAAATAGGGGATGTGATATGTACATGTGTCTTTTATACAAAGGTTCGATGATTTTATTTTTATTTTTCTGATTTCTATTTTATTTTTATAATATTATTAGAATTATATACAATGGTGTAAAGAAATAAAATAATTCTGATTTTATCATAAATAAATAAATAATATGTACAAGTATATGTGATGTATACAATACATAGTAGAACGTATATCTCTCTACTTATTTTATTTTACGATCAGGTCAAGTCTTGACCTTCTCTTGGGGTTTGGGTCACTCTTTATTTATCCTAAATACATCATTCTTTTTTTTCCTTTATTCTTTTTTTTGCTAAAAATACATGCTAAATATACAATATTAACAAGAGCATGCAACAAGCTAAATTATTATATTTACAGGTATTTACAGGGTATTTTGCCAAGAAGAAGAGCTAAAATAAAAGAATAAAGAGTGAGAATCATGGATTCATCACTCCTTTATACTTTACCTTTGCTAGTCCCTTAGCAAACACTTATTTGAAAAAGAAGTAAAAATAAAGAAGAAATGAAAAGAAAAGGAATCAAGGTTGATTATTAAACTTATCTTCATTAAATTGGAGTATGGAGTTTAGTCAGACCTTTAGATTATTAGTTTGTCGGAACCTTATTGAGAAATAGGTTTAAGACTTAACAACCTCTATGTTCCACTATTCTATGGTCAAGACTCCTCGATAAACCAGGTCAGGACAAGTCTACATACGCAAACTTTAATGACTATGCATCTTTCCTTAAACTGTGTAAGTGATATGTAGCTCCCCACCTCAGAAATGACAAAGAGACAGCCTCCATCAATAAGGTAACTCTAATTCCCCAGTTCAACAGCTCTTTCCTCGAGGAGCGGGGTATTCCCTTCTAAGTTCAAGTTCAACCAGCTCAAGAAGAGGGGAAAGAAGAGAATGGACCGTGGATTGTGTAGCCACGTATGCCTTGGAGCAAAGCTAGTGTAGCTAAGTCTCCAGCTGCAAGCTTCCATGAGATGAGAAGGTGGAATTCATAAGCTTTGCTTATATACTCCGACATGCATTTTATTTTCAATTAGGCAAGTCCCCCTTTTTGGAGTTTTTCATATTTTTTGCACATTTTTTGATGTGCATATATACAACATATTTACATGGTGCAGCATGTACATAAGGAGTTTTTCTTTCTTGAACTAGTAGACTATCCCTCTTTTAAAGCATTATTGCAACCTACAGACTCCTCACTTTAGACCTCAGCATCGTTGGACCAGGTTGAGACTGCATCCTTCCCTAAAGGAAGATGAGAGGTTCCTCCTAGAAGTACTACCCTCGTATGCTACCCCAAGCCAAGGAATTATGCCTCCTCACAACCACATCCGTGTTGAGCTACGTGTAAGGTGTGTGTCCAAGTCAAGCCATTATCTCTGAGAGTCATGCGTGCATTGTTAAGTGTTCTACTTAAGCCCATCAAGATGACATGTGAACATAGCCTAATGGACTCAAAGAATTAAGTCGCTATGGACCAGAAAAGTCTTAACCCCCAATCCTATAAGGTTCCTCTGAAGTTAGGTGGATTAAAGTCATAACCAAGCTCCATTTTCCAATTTAGTTCCAGACTAGTTTAAATTTCAACTATGATTCAGAAGAATGTACATGCAATATACAAAAACTCTTTTTATAGGAATTTTCAAAATATGCAAATTTTTATGAAAAATTTTGAAAGCAAGGAAGAAGGGAAAGTTCTGCAAAATATTTACAAACATATACACATAAATTTTTGCAAACTTTAATTTACCGAACATTTTTCAAAAATTCTGTACTCTATACATAATTTTGATACAAAAATATTTACAAATCTTTTATAATTAAAACATTTTAACAAACATTTGTACAAAAATAGTTTTTACAAAAAGCTATTTACAAACATTTTTGTACAAGAAAATTTTTTAAAAATTTTGTGATTTTTAGTTATGCGGATTTTAGCCATTTTATTTTATTAGCACACTCACACAAAGTATGAGTTATGGCTAAAGTATATATACATATATGCGACACCCCCCACTATACTTAGCTCGAACGATGTCCTCAAAGTGATTAAAGAGCGATGAAAGTAAGATATAACTCGTATGGAGTAAGTGAAAAGAAAGGCTATACTACAACGACGAATGAAAGAATATAATGAATAGAGGTCGGTGATCCCCCTACACTTAGAATCAAATAATCCTAAGTATAGAAGTCTGTACAGAAGGGGAACACCGAGGGTCAGAATTTACAGGGTTTACTTCCCCTATAATTAGGGTAAAATATCCCTAAGTATATGCATCAAAACATAGGTAAAAGGAATCAAGTGAATAATCACAAGTCTAATACTCCCTATACTTAGGGTAGAGCACACCTACATATAACATAATCATAAGATGAAGACGAGGTATTTAGACCAAAAGAGTGAATGATATGGACAACTGGATCTATACAGCCGTGGTAGAGAAGTGATAATCAGGCATGAGATGCAGATGATGTGAGTCGAAGATCACATCTCATGCAAAATGAATAGGGGCAACATCAGCGATCAACGGATCATGATCAAGATATGGTTTCAGTCGCTGACCGTTAACTCGAAAGTTGGATTCATATTGTCGGGTTAGGTTCAATCTAAGCTGGTATGGTGGCCTTGCCCTTGATAATCTCCCTCATCTCCTACCGGAACTTGTCCACGTCTCGCTGGAAGGATGCCTGTTGATCAGAAAGTAGGCAGGCGAGGTCGTCAAGGGTTAGGTTCTCATAGACAGGTCCATGAGAATCGGACGGGTTGCCTCGCTGTAAATAAGGCTGAGACCGCTGTTGATAATGAGGGGGAGGCTGAGCATATTGAAGATGGGGTTGTTGCGGCTGCCTCCACTGGTGTTCCTGGTATGAGGGATGAGGACCCTATTGGTGCTGCTGGGAGTGATGGGGATGTTGTTGCTGCTGGCTGTTATGTCTGCCTTGAGCTAGAGGTTGCTGCTGGGACGAGGTGCCTCCGATGAACCATCTGAATCCGGGATGATCGCAACGGATCCTAGGTTGTTGCTGGTACCGGTCGTACCAAATCCCATTGACTTACATCAACAGCTCATGCTCGAAGTGTAGAGGGAGAAGAACTGCCAGGGGCTGATCCGATTAGTAGACCACCATCTGAGTGTCCTGAGATGGTGGTGGCTGGGAGTAGTACTACAATGGTTGGACTGATTCTTCTTGAATGTGGTGGACCTGTCGGTACGTGGTAGATGGTTGGGTGGAGCTACTGCTGCTGGAATCGGCTCGTGACCTGAGACGGGGCTATGGAGCCGTCTGTGCCTCATGGAGACACATGATCTGAGTCTTCAGGTCGCTCGGTGTCTGTACCAACTGATTGATCTGGATAAGGCCCTGGCAATGCATATTCTCAATAATCTCGATGCGGTCCAGCTTCTCGTCGATGATCCCCATGTCAGCGGCTGAGGACTCGGCATGTGCTGCTGCTGACAAAGTAGAAGGACCGACATCAACCCGTGCAATCCTCTGATAAGATACGGTCTGTGGAAGTAGATTCCCCTGAGTGTATACCCTAGTCTGGGACATCACTATATAGTTCTCTACCATCTCCTCATAGATGGCCCAGACTTGGTCCTCATCCTTGACGAAATAGGACCCTCCACTTGAACCGTTCACTTGCCCCTACAGCTCCAGTGTCAACCCACAAAAGAAACTCTGGACTAGGTTGGGCATGGATATCTCATGATGTGGACACCAGTCGATGAGCTCTCTGAATCAATCCCAAGCCTCGTAAAACTGCTTGTTTGGGATCATCGTGAAATTGTTGTTCATGATTCGCGTTGCATTGGTCCGACGAGTGGATAGTACTTGTTCAAGTACTCATTCCGGAGCTGCTCCCAGGTAGTGATATACCTCCCCAAATGCTTCGGCCAATAGACTGCTTTATCAACTAAGGAGAACGGGAAGGCAATCATCTTGATCTTGTCCTCATTCACGAATCTGTTGTGGACAGTGCTGCAGATCATCTCAAACTCTTGCAGATGGAGGTGAGGCTCCTCGATGGCTGACCCATGGAAATTGGGCAACAACTGGATGGTCTGGGGGCGAAGCTCAAAGTCACCCAAGATCTCAGGAAGCTGAATACAACGGTGGGTGAGGGTTGCACCAGGGTTGTACAATTGTCCCATCGTTCGTAGCTGTTTGGCTGGCTCCTGCTGCTCCTTGGGTCGTCCGTCTCCTCCTCCAGCTGCTGGTATCTCTCCACCGACTGGTCTTTGCGGCTCTACTTTGCTGGCTCTCATATCTGTTAGCTCTCGTCGCACTTCTGCCATAAATGATCCATGGTCTCTAATCTGGCATTGCATGGTCTCCAAGGAGGCTAAGAGTATGTTGTTGATGGCGGCATGGTCAAGTACATACGTTGTTCCCTACGGCTACTCATCAGTGCTTCCCTCACTTCTGTCCATCACTTGGGTCTCTACAAAGGCAAAAGACCCCAACTCAAGTGTCGTCAAATGGACATATAACTATGATGGCCTCTGGTCTGGCACCTCAGGACTGGAAGAAGGGTGGTCAAGGGGGAACAGGGTAGTAGAGAACTTAGATTCAGAGAGCTGGTCTGGGCTCTCTGAAGCTGCCCTAGATTAATGGAGAGGGGTGCTCAAAAGCGGTGCTGTCTAAGGTAGCCTAAGGGATCTCCTGCCCATCATCGTAATGTAGGGATTTATGAAGATGATATCTGGATGCCAACAAGATGAAAAGACAAACCCTTTTTTCACCTACTCAACACTCGAACTAATGACCGTGAAAGATCAGTCATTAAGCTGGTCAATTTTGTTTAGGTGACAAATCAAGATATCAGAGCAATTAGGCGAGCTGTTTTGAATCCAATGCTCCTAGAAGACTGGCCTGAATCTCGCAACTAATTTTTCCCAGCCAATATGGGTGCGGACCGTTTATCGGCTACTCGATCTGCCCAATCTGCTAAGGAAGTCCCGGACTGATTACCAGCTACTCGGTGAAATCCTCACTTGAAAACAATCAGCTATGAGACTAGTAGCCTGAAAGGAGTTCGGATGTGGCTCTAGCCTAGTGTGCGGGTGACGAGTCCGATTTTCACCGTGATAAAAATGTGTTTTTAATCTTTGTCGTGAAAATATTAAATGTCGTTCGTTGTAGGCGGCGATCGGAAACAATCAAGAAATAACCACAATTTTTAATCAAATTTAATCAAGTGGTTTTTATGTTTATTTTACTTGGGCAAGTCCCAAGGTCGATCACAATGAGGCAAAGGAACAACCTAGAGTTGTGTCTATCCAATTTTTGAGTTCGGTTTTCAAAGCGGACTTTTATGGAATTTTTCAATGCAATAGAGGGTGCACTATGCAAATCCGGCCTACTTTATGGACTGAAATGTGAATTAAGTTCAAATGATGTCCGAAAAATACGAAACTTGGCCGAGATGTAAAATATGATGAAATAAATGCACTGTATTTTTTTTGGAATTTTTGGATGCAATATGAATTTTTTTATGGATTTTTAAATGTAAACAGAATGATTTTCAATATTTAATTATAATAAATATTAAACCTACTTATTTTCAAGAAATAAAATTATCTAAGATCTATCACTAGGTGACGGATCTCAAAAAAATCCTAAACCTCAAAAATGTGGGGTTTAATACCTATTAAAAATTAAATACGAAAATATGCAAGATGATTTTTATAGAGCAAACTATGCGTGCAAATGCAAAGATTTTTGGGCACGATGTTAATCACAATAAACTCTACAATATGTGATTTTTCGGGGATTTTTAGAGCAATGATTAATCAACTATGAATTTCCAAGCATGAAATGGGCAAAATATGCTAATTTCCAAAAAAAACAATTATTTATTAATTTACCATCAATCAGAAAAATACCCACCATATGTCAAAATGTAGAGAATTAGTCAATGAACATCATGCTATTTTTGGATTAATTAAATAATGTAAAGAAAATTCCAAACTAAGGCGGGAACACAGGGGCACAGATGCAAATAAATATAAATAAAATAATACAGATGCTGTGGGGGGATTTGAATGAAATTACCAATAATGCGAGGAGATTTCTGCAAAATTCCAAGAGGTCACGTGCTGCGCACGTGACCCTTGGTCGGCTGGGACTTGTGCGTAATAAGGGGAACCTCCAGGGGGACTTTGCAAAATGCCCAGGGTCACGTGCCAAACACGTGGCCTGGGGGATGCTGATGGTTGCTGACGTACCCCCGAACGCACGTGCCTCGCACGTGCACGGGGGTATCGGGTCGAGCGCCCGGCCACTGGCTTAGAGAGGCGGAGTTGGAGAAGCGGAGGACGGTGCCGCTCCTGGTGGAGCTTGGCGGTGCGGCGGATCGACCAAGACAGACGGAGGAGGACCGACTGTGCTCCTGCGGCAGATGGCGAAGGCGGTGGCTTGGGAGGAGATGGAGGCGGTGAACGAAGCGTCGTCGTGGCTGTCGATGAAGCAGTGTTGTCGTGGAGCGCAGGTGGTCGGTGAAGACGAAGCTTGATGGCGGAGAGCATGGCGCCGTTGGCGATGAAGTCAGAGAAGATGATCGATGCAGGCGGATGGCGAGGCGGAGGGGTTGGAGATGGAGGTCGGCGATGGCGTGTCGGTGGTCGTCGGCTCGACGGAGGACCGGAGCTTGGGCAGTAAGGCGAGGAAGGCGCTGCTGCAACGAGGGTCGTGGCCCTCGGATCTCGCCGGCGAGGGCTACGCGGAGCTGTCACCTCCGGTGGTGGTAATGGAGCGCAATCGGCGGATGACTTGGCATGGGCGGTGATGGATTTCTTAAATACGCGAGGGGTGCGAGGAGTGCGGGTGGTTGGTGGCGAGATTAGCGGGCGGCGACCGTTAGAGGCGCGGTGGTTACGGCGGTGTTTGGTGACGGCGAGGGTTGCGAAGGGGAGGAGCGGAAGTTACGGAGGAGGCAGTTGGGGAAGACGATGGTCCACGACCGTTCGATCGGCCGAGATCGAACGACCGAAAGAGCGACACGTGGCGTGATGAGAGGAGGATGGGGCGAGGCACGTGCGGAGCACGTGCCTGAGAGGCACGTGCGACGCACGTGCGGGCGTTTATTTTTTTTTATTTTTTTTATTTTTTTTATAAAAATGAATTAAAGAAAAGCCCAAAAAACACTGACACATGGCGGCCTCTGGGGCTGCCACGTGTCTGCTCCAGAAAAATCGAAAAAAAAGATTTGTAAAATCAAAAAGAAATAGCAAATGTCCTTGGATCGAAAAAGTTTCTTCACGAAAAATGCTCGTCTCGACGAGATCTACAACTTTCATGAGGACGTCAAAGTCTAAATCGGTCAAATGTAAAAAGTGATTTCTTGGGGTATCCCATGTACATAGAATACCTTGATTTTTGGTTTTCTATTTTTTTTATCATTTTTAAACACAATAAAAATCCGAAAAAAATATGGAAAAATCAAAGATAAATAAAAGACACCTAATTCTAATTTTTTTGGATTTTTATTAATAAATAAAATATATACATAAAATATAGGGTCAAAAGCCGCGAAAATATACAATGTACAAAAGAGGCCAAAAACCAAACTTTCATATACGAGCTCCGATTCACTTGAACTTGGTCTTGTTTTGAAGATACTTGAATGTGCATTAGTTCAAAAGTGAGTAGGATCAAATCAGACACTGTATGAAGAAGATATGAGGCTTTTAGCCCGAAAATCCTGAAACTTAGGGTTTGGGTTTTTGGTCCACTTAACAGGTTTAGTGATTTTTTTGTATTTTTTATTTATTCTTGTTAGTGATATGTGCACAGTGGAGGTGGTTTTGGGTTATGCGGTGTTAGCATGAAGGAGTTAAAAATAAGGGAAGTTAGGCTATTTACAGGTCATTTTTGGCTTGGATTTTTGGCTTCTTATTCTATGCAGAAATTAATGCTAAAATGCAATTCTTATGAAATCATGCAGAAATGCTAATTATGTGAAATAAATGCCAAAATGTAGTTGATTTTGAGGGACTTGAGCTTAATAAATGAGACTTAGAGTGGTGAATCCGAGATTCATCAGCGGGTCACTCTATCGTTGTAGATAAATCAACTAATGAGGGGTGACTCTCCCCAAAACAAGATTTTTGTAGTGTATTTTAGGGTCAAGTATGCATTAGCAGCCATTTTATTTTGTTTTCTCTTTTTAGGTGTTTTCTGAAGTAAAAAAACGCCTAATGGATTTTTTGATTTCCCTGGTTATTTTGAGTCCAATAAAATAGGGGGAGGAAGTCGAAAAAGCTGATGCGCGATCAAACACAATGATGCATGCAGAGATAGAAATGCATACCTGACTCCAACACTCTACATGCTGGGTGATCCGCGCATAAAAGTAAAGACAGAAATAAAACTACCTATATGATGCAACGAGGAAATCGGCCTTAGACGAGCAATTTCTATTAATCGTGAAGAATAGATAGCTAACTATCAGGAAGAGAGTCCGGAGTCCGCTCTCTGATGCCAATCGGTGCCCTCCGCAACGGGTCCTTCAAGCGTTGTATATGGCTCTCGGCACGTGGTCTCTACTACCAATAAGTTAACTTTTTTGGTTTTATTTTTAGCTAGGTCCAATTACGATCTATAGGAACAGATTAGCAATTAGGTGTGGGGTCTTAGTTAATTACGTCACAATCAACAAAAGTCCAAAGTCTAAGGGATAAATCCTTGAGAATCAAAAGAAAATAAAAGGCGATAAAATAAAACACGAAAAAGTCACGGTGAGGTCCCCCAAGTACACCAGTACTCGGCGAAATAGACCTCGAAGTGTCTAAGCATCAAAATAAAGGTCCAAAAGTCTAATTATTACAACAATAATATGGTTCTGCAAAAATGACTATCTATCTAATATAGCTACTCTCTCCTGCTCCTCTTCCCCTCCTTAGGTGTGGTCTCCTCTAAAAGAAAATTGAAGAGTCCTTGGGCAGTTCCTCGCACAAAATGGTGAAATAGACGAGTGTCAGAAAACAATTATATCAAATAGAAACAAAAAATGGACAAAGGTGAAAAATGACTACTAAGCCGTGCTCCCCGGCAACAGTGCCATTCTGATGAGTGGTCGCTCAATCAGGGTTAAGTATCAAGTAAAATCCAAGGCTGTTGCAACCCCAATCAATCAGTCGGACTCAATCAAGAAAAATTAACCACTCAAAAGAAATCACACAATTATGAAATGTAAGCGGCTCGCTATTTTTATTTACATGGTATAGCCATCATGGTCGAACAAAAGGAGCACAAAAATAATACGAAGTAGTCATATCTCTCAAAATAAAATAATTTTTAGTGGTTTTTACTTTTGCAAATTTTTAATTTTTAATAAGGAAACAAAATCAACAAAAATAACAAAAAAACAACACAACAATCTTTTTAGATATTTCTTTGAGGCCAAAATTTTCTCAGAAAATTAACATAAAAATACGTTTGGATTATTGAGGTTTTAAAATGTTTTTAGTGATTTTATGGGATTTTTTCTGATGTTTTTGGGTTTTATAAAAATCATATAAAGCTCAAAAAGGCAAATAGTGCACAACCATGACTAAATTGCAAGTTAAAAATATTTAAAATGCCATAAAGCCCTACATAGCAATTTTATGATAAAATATGAAAAAAAACCTAGAAACACGAATAGAAAATGGAATTTTTGATGTTTTCTAGGATTTTATAAGATTTTTATAAGATTTTAGGTGTTTTGTAATTTTTAGGTTTTTAGATGGAGTTTTCAAACAAGATTAATATAGGGAATAAAACACATAAAAAGGCATACATAGGAATTTTTATATAATTTTTTTTTAAAAATGATTTTTTTATTATTTTTCTAAGCCAAACATGGATGTTTTTGAAGGTTTTCTTATTTTTAAAAAAATAAAATGCAAAGAAAATAATCCAATAAAATCACAATAAATATTACACACCAACAGGAGTTAATGGTAATTTTTAGTGATTTTTCAAATTAATTTACTATTTATTAAGTCCAAAACACAACATGTAATTGGTCACAGTTCACAAGGACCTAATTGCAGTTATTTTAAGTTTCTAGACCCGAAGGATCACTGTTTAAAATCTTAGAATCGGTTCTGCAATTAAACCAAGCAATTCACGCACATGTCCAATATACAATGCACGGGGGCATAAATGCAAATTCTACAAACTTAGCATTCAATAACTATCATAAGTAGAGTTCAGGACATAGCAAGCAATTAACCCAAAAGATCACGTGAACACGCATGTGACTTCAACTAAATATGACTAAAATGTAAATACCGTAAAACTCAAGGTCCAAACTGTAAATGTACTCAACTACAATATTTATTTAACATACTAAAGCTAAATATAGAAACATGTAGGTGCTAAAAGGAAATATACCTTGAGGCACGTGCTACACGTATGGGGCTTTGACAGCTCTGATCTTCTTCTACAAAGCAATCTGATGGTGCTGGGGCGGTAGACGACGTGTGTGTCAGATCTACGGTGGCAGGTCTGATCCAACGGTCTGAAAGCTGTCGTGGTCAGGCGACTGAGATGATTCCAGGCTCTGATCAGACCGTTAAAGTATCAGCGTGAACAGATGGAATAAATAAAAATTGGGCGTGAAAGTGCATCGAACGGCTTCTGAAGGTGCTGGACGAACTACTCACTAGCGAGCTTCAATCGAGAAGCCCCAGTGATCTGAGGGTCTGATCAAGTCATGGTATGGTTCAACACCTTTGTGGTGGTTGTCCACGTTAGATGGACGGCTCCGATGGGAGGGATAATGATTGGATAGGCCCGGCGGTGACTTCCCTCCCAAAGCTGCTCTGCCGGAGCAGTAGGGTAAAAGATGGGGTCTTCCACGTGCGCTAACACCTGCAAAAGGAGAGGCGACTTGGGGGCGTAGCTCCGATCGGGTTTATTGCATAGGGAGATAGGAGAAGCAATAGGGGGCAGTAGGTTGATCTCGGGCGAACTGGGAGTAAAGAGATCGGGCCTAATCTTGCTCTGGTGAGCAAGATTCAGGGTGCTCAGGTTATGTGGGAAGATGGGCGATGATTAGGCGTATCGATCAGAGCGGATAGGTGGGTGGAACGAGGCTTTGACGAGCTGGTTGGAGCAAGGGAACCAGCGGCGGCGTGAAATGGAAAGGTCGGATCGAAGATGGAACTACGGTGGGTGCAAGCGGTACCTGAAGGTTCGGAGGAGCTTTTGAGTTTCAGGCGAAGGCGAGCGTCAAGGTGATGGCCTCGACCAGTTTATGGCTGGCCAAGGAGGCTAAACGCGGTGGAGGTCCGACCACGTAGCTTGAGTTGCGTTGATTCAACACCAATCCGAGCTCTGAAGGTCGCTCCAGGCAGCTGTCACTCAGCTGGAGGTGGATAGGGGTCAAAAGGGTGGCGAGGAATGAGCTACTCCGTTGTGGAGGTTGAAGAAGATTATTTATAGGCTGCCCATGGTCTAAGAAGATCGGGGTGATACGCGAAACCCTAGGCGGATCCAGCTGCGCCTAGGGATCCGCGTGGGTCATGGAACATCAGGCTACAATCGGGCACGGGATTCAAGGCAGGAGGAGGTCAGGTTCAGGCATGAAAATGTGGATAAAAAGCTCCGACGAAAGGTTTTTGAGCCAACCGGGTCTTGAAGGGGACGTTGATCGGGGATAACCATCCAACATGGACCAATCAGAATTAAGAATTTCAAAATATTAGGAAATTCAATAAAAAATAGTAAATGATTCTAAATTAAAAAGTGTAAAAAACATAAAAAATAGTATTTTAAGTATTTTTATAAGATTTTTAATTATTTTTAAGAAAAATAAATTAATGTATATACAATATATAGTAGTATATACAGGTATATTATATCTATGTATTATGTATATGTATTTTTGTTTTATTATTTTTACACAAATACCCTTATTTTATATTTATTTATTTACAACATAATTTTAGGAGTATAAAATAATTTTTATTTTATTTTTACAAATTATAAAGGTATATAATAAATAGTGGATGTGATATGTACAAGTGTCTTTTATACAAAGGTTTGATGATTTTATTTTTATTTTATTTTCTGATTGTTATTTTATTGTTATGATATTATTAGAACCATATACAAGGGTGTAAAGGAATAAAATAATTTTGGTTTTATCAAAAATAAATAAATAAATAAATAATATGTACAAGTATATGTGATATATACAATACATAGTAGACCCTATGTCACTCTACTTATTTTATTTTGCGATCATGCCAAGTCTTGACCTTCTCTTGGAGTTTGGGTCACTTTGTATTTATCCTAAATACATCATTCTTTTTCTTTCTTTTATTCTTTTATTTTTGCCAAAAATACATGCTAAATGTACAATACTAACAAGAGCATGTAGCAAGCTAAATTATTATATTTGCAGGTATTTACAAGTATTTTGCCAAGAAAAAGAGCTAAAATAAAAGAATAAAGAGTGAGAATCATGGATTCATCAGCCATCAACCTATCGGTGTACCAAATGTACATACTTAAACATATAGTAACACATCTGTCTCCGGTCAGAGGATGTGTGCTTGTATCATGATAGTATACAACATAGGACTTGGTTATCTCGATCTCGTTAAGTCAACTCTTTGACCTAACTTATCTAACACCTCTGAATCTCTATTCATATGCAGAGGACATGCATCATGAGGTCGGTTAGATATCAGCTTACAGAGAAAGGATTTCCATCTCCTTCTCAAGTTGGAGATCCTCTCTTAATAATCACTTGACGACGTTTGACGAGTCCTCAATCTAAATCTTTAGATATTGCCCAAGCACCAGCCTTTATGATTCATCATTTGAATCAACAGGTGTATGATAATAAAGATGGCCATGGTACATAGCCCTAATTATACTAAGGGGCCTATTATGTAAATTTGTTATTCTTCATTCCATATCAGGGAATGATTTGTAATAACATTTATTGCATAATGGCTCACTGTGGGCTCGCATATCCAACAATCTCTCACTAGTCCAAAGAGTCATTAATGAGCTAATCTTTAAACCCACACTCATGTACTAATCATATGCTATTTAGAAAAATAGCTTGGTAAGCCGACTAGTCACTCTGTTTATGAGAGAATATGCCAAGTCCTTTTACGGTACTTGCATATCTCTTAGTAACAGTGCATGCATCAAGTCTGGATAGTGATGTCTCTTTCCTCGATTGCCCTTCGAGTCAAAAAGGACCAGGAACCCTAGCTTACACGAGATAGATCTTCCAAAGAACTAGGCTTTTTTCGAATGAGCCAATTCATTTGGGACCCTGCGGATCCATTCTTTTTCCTATTATAAGATCAACGTGGTCCCCGGGCCTGGAGTGACTGACCCCAAGGGAGCCGGGCGAGCCCTCTAACTTTGACTTCGAGGGGGAGCGGAGGGAAAATGTGAAACTGCATCTTATGCAATAAATACTCAATTTATTAAAGCAATTGTAGTTTCTTAGACACTACAATTCAATAATCATTATAATCAGTATGTAATTTCTATTATCTTTATCAGAATGCCCTTATTCCCGAAGATCTCTATCTCCTTGGACTAAGACCTGGGCTTAAGTCTTATAAGGCATATATAGTTAAGATGTTTTAGATCACTATCTATAAAGTCTTAAGTTTTTGAAGATAAGACTTTGATGTTGTTATCTCAAAAACTCTTTTCATCTTTGAAGATATTGTTATTTTTGCAATCAAGTATTTTATCTCCATAGTAGTATTAGTAACAATTTACTACTCCCATTGCATGGCAGACATCTGACTTTTGTACACATCTAGCATACACTGGACTTCCCATAGCTGATACACTAGGGCATGTAGCTTTAGCGTTCACTTCCTCAACTCTTTGAGGTGATATCCCTTCAGATACATCAGTACCATATCTTAAGATAAGGAGGCCTTCCTTGGGGTTTTCCAAAAATGGAACATATTTAAGGTGTACGACTAATGTGACGGTCCCAATATCCTCTTCTCATTGCTTCTGAACATCTTCAGAACTAGGATCTAAGAGGTATCCACGAGATCTTTCATCTCAAGGTCTGGAAAAAACCATATTATAAGACACTTATTATCATCCTTATATCATTCCAAATGATTAGGATACTATCTACATTTAGTACGATGAACATAATGGCACTCCCACTAAGCTTCACATGGTTCATCAAGATTTTGTATGAAATCATAACCTTTATAACTTCATTAAATCTGATGTTCCGACTATGAGAAGCTTATTTGAGTCAATAGATGGAGTTCCTTTAGCTTGCACATCTTGTCTTCCCCAACTATGAAGCCCTGAGTCTACTTCATATGAATGTCCTCGATGAGGTATTCATAGAGGAATGCAATCTTGGCTTCCATCATTTAGATGTCATAGTCAAGTTGTGTAGCTATAGTTAGCAATATTATGACGAGTTTAAGCATGGTCACTGAAGAGCAAGTGTCATCGCAAGCGATGTCTTCTCTTTGTGTGTATCTTGTGGATACGAGCCATGCTCTGAAGGTCTCTACCTTCTATAAGGGTCCCTCTTTCTCTTGAAGATCTATTTACACCCAACAGGTTTTACCCTTATAGGTGGATCATCGAGAGTCCATATACAACACTTGTATATGAATTTTACTTTAGACATTATTGCTAACATCCATTTCTCCATGTCAAGATCCTCAAAAGCTTCATCATATGAAGTCAGATCATTGTCAGACTTAATTGACACATCGAATTCATACCCTTTAGGTGGTCCTGCCACCCTCAAACTATTTTCAAGAGGTATGAGTGTTTCATCTTTAATTGTCCTACTAGTTTCTGATTTCAGGAACCTCGTTATCTTTTCAAGATTCAATGAGTTCATTTACTTCATTTGCATCTTGATTCTTAATAGAGTCATCCTCTAAGAATCATATCCTTAGAGATGAAATCTTCTAAGAATCTCAAGGTCATAAGTAGGTATCCAATACCATCCTTTATTTTCCGAATGAAGTAGCATTCTCTGGTGACAGAATCCAGCTTACTTGCATCCATGACAAAGTTATGGACTAAGAAACCCTAAATCCTCAAGTGTCGAACACAAAGCTAGGTTCCATATGATATCTTATGAGGGTTTTCGGGTTTAGATTCGCATGGAATATTATTAATGATATATATATTGTAGTCTCTACTACATATATACTCGGAAACTAAGAGGTAATTATGCTAATATTCATCATTGATAAAGTCATGTCACACATGATCCAATTGCGTCTCCCTACAACTCTATTTAGCTTGGTGTATTAGGAGTGAGATATGAATGATATTCCTTTCTCCATATTGGACATGCGATCCCATGGTGAGCTATTATGCAATAAATGTTATTGTAAATTAATTCCCCGATCTGAAAGAAGAATAATTAATTTACATAATAGGTACCTTAGTACAATTAGGTTTATGTACCATGATCATATTAGAGATCATACAACAATTGATTCAAATGTTGAATCATAGAGGCTAGTGCTCGGATGTTGTCTAAAAAGTTAGATTGATGACTCCTCAAGCACTGTCTAATGATTAATAAAAGATGATCCCCAACCTGAGAAGAAGATGACAATCCTTTCTCTAAAGGTTGATATCTGACTGACCTCTTGATGTAAGTCCTCTGCATAGGAATATACATTCAGAGGTGTTAGATAAGTTAGGTCAAAGAGTTGACTTAACGAGATCGAGATAACCAAGACCTATGTTATATACTGTCATGATATATGCACGCGTCCTCTGACCGGAGACAGATGTGTTACTATGTGTTTAAGTATGTACATTTGGCAGACCGATAGGTTGATGTCAAGGTCTATACACCAACGAGCTGGTATGCATACGAGGGCATATAAGTAATATGATCTCCCATAGGGATCATACGGGTTCAATACTGAATCAGAAGACATGAAACCACTCATGAGATATTGGAAATCAAATTCCATGCATGGTCATCTCGCTTTGGAAGCTTGTCTAAATTTGTAGGTTTGATATATGCTTTTGTAGAAGTATATGATCAATACTTGGGTATGATATATTCTTTTGGAAAGCATATGATCGATACAAACTCCTAATGATCATATGAGAAACTTAATGATAAAACCCTGGAGGAGAGAGTCTAAATAAGATCTAAAACTTCAGGTTTATTCTAGGTCTTCTAATATGCAGAATGTACATGTATTAGGAATACTTAAGG
Source organism: Ottelia alismoides (assembly GCA_037367405.1). Lineage (NCBI taxonomy): Eukaryota > Viridiplantae > Streptophyta > Magnoliopsida > Alismatales > Hydrocharitaceae > Ottelia > Ottelia alismoides. Next base: position 279,020 of record JAZKJV010003573.1, on the reverse strand, counting down.
GTGATATGATCATAAATGATTGTATAACCACGACGCTTCCATTTCGAGGGAGAGATGAAACATGTATGGATTTTAGTGGCTTCTCTCAATAGAGAAGTAATCTGATCTTAGTTCAAATGTTGGACATTGATCTGAATACTATCTTTGATTTAATCAAACATCTTTGGAAGGTCCTCAAGATCTGGATTTGAGATATGATCTCAACATCCAAGTCACTATACATGGAACGTACACTCGCCCTATCCTTATCTCCGAGTATCCACAGAAAAAATACATTATTCTTAAAAGAGGTCAAGAATAAATTCATTATTGATAATGTATATGAGAATTGAGCAAAATGAATAATTAAATGTGATCTAGTTATTATGAATAATATGAATTTGATTTATATTATTTGGGCACATGAGAATGGACATCCAAGATGATCAAATGTGATTTGATTATCAAGGATATGCATAATGTGGATAGCATTATCCATGTTATTCATGGATATTATAAATGTGATTTATAATATATTAGAGAGACAAAACGGATTAATAATCAATGTTTGATGTGAATTGGATTCACATTGAACAACAAATTGTAAAGGCGGTTTACATTTTATTTTGGATGTGTGAATATGATTCACAATTTATCAATGGCATGATTAAAATTATTTTGTGATAAGTTGGAATTATTTTGGTGTTAATTATACAATAATAGTTGTTGCACATGTGGAATATTTGGTGAGATATGATATCTCACCAAATTGGAAGGAGATAATCACCATACCATACATGGCATGGATGGCCACTAAGAGAATCTCTCGGTGGTGGCCGTCCACTCTATGTATGGAAGGAGGTTACACTCCTTTCCACAATATTCCATATGAGTTGATTTAATTGATTTTAAATTTATTGAATAAAATTCAATATATTTAATTTCTTTTAAATTAATTATTTGTTGTTGGTAATTAAAACAAAACAAAATCATGACCATAGATTGAAAGCACAAATCAATGTCAACCATTGGATTTGTGTGCACATGGATTGGGATCCATGGACATCCAAAATATTATAAATAGAAGAATAGACCTAGACTTTTATTTTGAACAACATGAAATAAAACTCTCTCTCTCTCTCATTTTCTCATGGTCGTCCACCCTCTCTCTCTCTCTCAATAATATGGTTGTCCAAATTATTGACCTAGAGGATCTCGCAGTCGTCACGACGCCATTGTGCTACCGGATCAACCGCTCGTCGATCTCCATCTTCTTTGGTGCACCTCGCTCATGAAAAAGACGTCGGATCTCATGAGATGAGATCAAGATATCCGTCGCTTGGATCATCAATTTGGATTACAAGAAGCATGTGTTTCATCAATGCACTCACAAACATCTCCTCTGTTGGATCAGACTTGAGACATGTCTCTTCGTTTAGAGACACAATCACAATCATGCTTCAAGAGGTAACCCTAGTACTCCTTTATGGTTTAGATGAAACGATCCGAGAATTGTTTGGATCATGTGGTTTCATCTCTTTAATTTTTTTTAAATTCCGTTGCCTCGAGCAACTATTGCGACTAGTCGCTCCCGATCGCATACGATGCGGTATTCGTGCTTTTGTGATGTCATTAAGGTTTTCTCAATTTCACTCCATAAAATATTCCCTGAATTCATCTAATAGGTATTGGTTGCCTAGGTTGGATGAAATTCATCTGATCTTCCTTCAGACTTTGGTTCTAAATAAAAAATGGAATCTTTGAACATTTCAAATGTTTCTATGGTGAAGGAAATAAATCTTATATAACAAATAATCATCGAATGATATCACATATCATTAATGTTTATTATGATATAGATGATCCACATACATCAATATGTTTGAGATCTTGAATGCCTTGGCATCTTACACCATTTTCCAGAGAAGAGTGAATTGGACATTTTTACTTTGAATACAATATTCACGAGTATGTAAGATTTGAAATTTCAGACAGTCTAAAAGTTTCATCTCTTACAAGTCTATTGATCTCATCAACAAACATATGTCCAAGGCTTGATGACAGATCATTGTCAAATGATCTTCATCCTCCTATTGATCTTTAAGGTTTAATTTTCAGTACTTTGAAATGTTAATGAACCATTCATTATTTTTTCTAATTTAGTAGAGTCCTCTAGATGATAGATTACTATCTGAAATATATCTATCATAAATCTTTATGATAAGTCTATTCCAGAATGCATGTTCATTTTCAACATTTAGAAATAAACAATGAATGTATTCTAATATCTAGGTCATAGAGACATTCTCTAAGACAAGAGCTCTCCCACTGAAAACTTGTAGTCTATCTATCCAATGGAGATTGTTGCAACAATTGCATCAACATCCATGTGGATGACTATTAAACCTTAAGATCAAAATTTCTAGTCTTCTAAAACATATGCAACCATTTGCAAGTATTATTAGAAGAATGAGATACAATTTTTAGACTTTGATCTTATGTAATATGCAAGTCAATTTCAATGATTATATGTAGATATATAATATTCCTATGCACTATCTGAGTCCTTCTCTTAGGATGTTAGATAATCTATATAGTCATACTATCAATACAACAGCTTGTTGCAGTATTGGTATTCATCCAACTCTTTGGATGTCATATGTGTGGAAACCACAAAAGTACATTCAACTCTTTAACTTTCCTTCTTACTTGGGTCAGACACATGCTTCCATTGTGCTTCCTTCATCTATAAACAACCATTTCTTAAGACAAAGGATCTCTTATGCTGAACTCAAAAGATTTAAATATAAGAGCATTTCAACATTTATACATGCTTCCTTCAATTCATACAATATGAATATTATGAAGATTCATGAAAGACTAGAGAATATATAGTAGAATGATGACACTCAGTATATCTACATCCATCTTAACTCTTAAAGACTTTGGTCCAGGTAGGTTCTCAAACATTTTGAGTGCATCATCTCTTATCAATCCACCATTCTAGATAATGCAGTGAACCAAGTTATTCATGATTTAATGTCGAGAGCACATATGTATGCCAAAACATCTTCTTAGATTAAGGAATTTCGATAATTATGATTATCATCAACATGATACTTCTAAAGCACATTTATTGAGAGATCAAGGCCATAGATACATACAAACCTGAGCTTGTTGTGCTATTGTCTATTTAATTATCAATCCTCATTATTATGAGGAAACTTGCACATTGCAACCACATACATCATGTGTCCAACTGCAAGTACACTATCCTGATCATGGATCCAATCCATGATATTTTATCAATATTATTGAGTATAGTTTTGAGTAGGTTTAATGTAGTTTTTTTTAAATAAGAAATTCGCATAAATATATATTTTACTTTGATTAAGGATTTTATATCAAAGTTATTTTGCCTTGTGAACTCTGAAAACTCATTCCCTTATTCATTTTCAAAGTAAAGACATACTTACCATCATATCTCAAGCAATATCTGGGATGCCCTTTCTTACTTTGTTACATCCAAATAATATGAGAAACTGTAACTTAGATAAAAAGAAGTAGGAACTCATTCTGTCTTGCAAGTCCAACTTGCATTTCCCAATTCGGTCTTTAACACCTGGGCCCACCAATCCTAAGATGATGTTGGCATGTCGTTAATTGAACCAACCATCGACAATATTAGAACTTACTATGCGCAATCCAGTATCACCCCAATAATATGAGGGACCGATGTTAGGGTCACTACACATACGACTTTATTCTTTCGAGAAGCAAAGAGTCCGATCCATGTGTGCTTGTATGCAGGAGTTATCACTTCGAACATATGTCTCTTATATACAATCCATGGAGCGGAACCATTCCCCTTGATGGGAGACCGTGGATGTCACTTATGTGATCCTTCATATCATGTTCAATTTTTAATTAATTATTATGAATCATATTCACATAACTAATTCATCTAAGGGATTACAACTCTATTCATAATAGAGCGTTTATTTTAGTTAGATCTAATTAATTTAATCATATTAAATCAATTATCAATCTAATTAATCAATCAACAAACAATCTTGATTTTTACGTGAATGACGGTATAATCTCAAAATACGTATTATTCAAATTTTAATAATTAGAAAAATATATCATGATCATTTTAAGCATTATCTTTCCTTACCCATTGTCATGGAAAGTACATACATGATGTGGGACAGACCGCTCACTAAGGAACATGCTTCCCCAATGATCCCTGACCAGACATCATATCCGCATCAGGTCAGGATAACGTGATCTGATCATTTTGTATTTGAGATGATATTCGACGTTACAATCGAAGTTATACCATATAATATTTATGAAAACTATTTTGTTAATATTATAAGAAGATTTGCTAAACAAATCCCCAATCCTATTCAAGTAATAATGTTTTGCATGTAAAGATTGTCCTACAACTATTGTAGGATAAACTAGGGTTTTCATGAAACATGAATGGCATATGATGATTAATCAATTATTTTCGTAACTATTAAGAATCATAATTAATCAAGAAAAATTCATAATTTCCATGATTTCCATTGAATTACAAACACATTAAGCAAAGAGATTTGATGATATAATCATCTTCCGACACATCTCCACTAAATACGGAATATCTAGGAAAAATAGAGTCAGAATCGCGCGGAATAAATTCGATTGGTTTGCAGGTTTGATTCTCTACTTATTCCAAATGTTTATTTCATGTTTCATGATGAGAAAATAGTAAGAAAAAATAATTTTCTTACAGATCCGTGGATACATACAAAACAATTTTCATTGCGGGAACTCTTCGAATCATTTTCATGCACTTTTGGTACCAATATTAGGCTACTATTTTGAGATATATTTATACATTATAAATGTATTTTAATAATAAAAAAACATGTCTAAATAGTGCACAAAACAATAGGTTTTCATTGAAGCGAAAAATAATTTGAATCTTGCATCTAACGTAAAACCAATGATTCCCACGCATCCGAAACATGAACCTTGATCGCCTAGGATTTTGGATCATATCCAAGACCTCAACCTGGCCTTGATACCAATGCAAGTTATAAATTAAACCTTAAATACATCACAAAAGCGTGAATATCACATCATATATGATCGGGGCGATTAGTTGTACTAGTTTCTCAGAGCAAGAATTTTAAAAAATGATGGAACCCATGATCTGAGAACACTTCTCGAATCGTTTCATCTAAACCATAAAAGGGTATTAGGGTTACCTCTTGAAGCATGGTTGTGATTATGTCTCTAAACGAAGAGACCTCTTGTCTCAAGTCCGATCTGACGTAGATCCCACTTGCAGTGTGCAAGGATGAATCGCGTACTTCCTACAATCCACGTAAATGATCCGAGCAATGGATCTCTTGATTTTATCTCATGAAATCTGAGATCTTCTCCATGAGCGAGAGGCACTGAAGAAAACTAAGATCCACGAGCGGTCAAGGCGACACCACAATAGCACAACGACGGGGTGACTTTTCTCCAACATACTACGGGCGGCCACAAGTGAGAGTTAAAGAAGGAGAATGTAGACATGTAGAGAGAGTCCCTCAAGAAAATAAATGTAAGAATAAAAGGTTAGGGCTACCCCTCCTTTTATACTAATTGCATGTCCATGGATCTCAATCCATGTGCTCATACAAATCCAATGGTTGACATTGATTTGTGTTCTCAATCAATGGTCGGGATTTTTTTGTATAAATTTACACCAGATAATTAATTTAAAAGGAATTAAATATAGTGAATTATATTCAATAAATTTAAAATCAATTAAATCAACTCATATGGAATTTATAGAAAGGAGTGTAGCCTCCTTCCATACCTAGAGTGGACGGCCAACACCGAGAGATTCTCTTGGTGGTCGTTCATGCCATGTATGGTATGGTTGCTATCTCCTTCCAATTTGGTGATAACTCATATCTCATCAAATATTCCACATGTGCAACAACTATTATTGCATAATTATTCACCAAAATAATTCCAAATTATTTTGTGATAATTTCAACCATACCATTGATAAATTGTGAATCATATTCACACATCCAAAATAAAATGTAAATTGCATTTATAATTAATTGTTCAATGTGAATCCAATTCACATCAACTATTAACTCGTAAATACAAATTACAATTATCTCTCTCTGACATATTATAAATCACATTTATAAATCACATTTATAATATCCATGAATAATATGGATATTGCCATTCACATTATTCACATTCTTTATAATTAAATCACATTTAATCATCTTGGACTCCCATTCTCACGAGCACAAATAATATGAATCAAATCCATATCATTCATAATGACTAAGTCACATTAAATTATCCATTTTGCTCAATGCTCATATACAATATCAATAATAGAATTATTCTAGAACTCTTTCAATAATAATGTGCTTCCTCTGTGGATACTTAGAGATAAGGACAGAACGATTGTACATTCCACGTATAGTGACTTGGATGTTGAGATCACATCTCAAATCCATATCTCAAGGACCTCCCAAAGACGTTTGATTAAATCAAAGCTGTAAATCTAATCTTCTCATTGCATCTGAATCGTATTCAGATCAATGTCCGACATTTGGACTAAGATCGGATTACTTCTTTATTGAGAGTAGTCACTAAAATTTGGACCTATTTCAGCACTCCCTCGGAATGGAAGCGTCATGGTTATACAATTGTTTATGATCACATCACCCTCATGTATTCCTAATACATGTACATCTTGCATACGGAAGACCTAGAATAAACATATAATTTTAGATCTTATCTAGACCATCTCCTTTAGGGTTTTATGATTAAGTTTCTCATTTGATCATTGGGAGTTCGTATCGATCATATACTTTCCAAAAGCATATATCATACCTAGGTATTGATCATATACATTTCAAAAGCATGTATCAAACCATCAAATTCAGTCAATCTTCCAAAGCGAGACGACCGTGCACAGAATTTGATCCTAATATCTCATGAGCGAGCTCATGCCTTCCGATTTAGTAATTGAACATGTATGATCCCTTTGAGAGATCGTATTACTTATATGCCCTCGTATGCACACCAGCTCGATGATGTACATACCTTGACTAGGCCATCAACCTATCGGTCTTCCAAATGTACATACTTAAATATATGGTAACCCGTATGTCTTTGGTCAGAGGATGCATGCCTATATCGTGACAGTATGCGACACATGACTCAGTTATCTCGATCTCTTTAAGTTAGCTCTTTGACCTAACTTATCTAACACCTCCGAAACTCTATTCCTATGTAGAGGACTTGCATCAAGAGATCGGTCAGATATCAACCTATAGAGAAAAGGATTGTCATCTCCTTGTCATGGTGGAGATCATCTCTTAATAATCACTTGACAATGCTTTATGAGTCATCAATCTAACTATTTAGATATCACCCAAGCACTAACTTATATGATTCAGCTTTTGAATTAATAGTTGTATGGTCATTAAAATGATCATGGTACATAACCCTAATTGTACTAAGAGACCTATTATGCAAATTAGTTATTCATCATTTTAAATCAGGGAATGATTGCAATAACATTTATTGCATAATGGCTCGATGTGGGCTCGCATGTCCAACATTACTATCAATGTATAGTGACTTGAAATATGGATATCAATCCAATTTCAAGATTTATACCAATTTCAGCTTGGAATTGATACACTCTTATCAATTGAGCTTGAGTGGAATGCTTCATACTCAAATGAGCTCAACGAAACGCAAGTCACTCTATGTGAGCTCGAAAAAGTATCAGTGAGCTGAATCCAGCTTCCTTGACCATTTCTTATCAAAATCCAAACCATTTGGAGCTTAGAAATGGGCTCAAGGAGCTTATATATATTTCCATTTCCATGACCATTTCTGTTTCCAATATTTAGACATTGAAATTGAAATTGGAATTAGAAATTGAATTCATGTGAATCAAGATATAATCCAATTAATTATCAAATCATAAAGTTAAATGAAGCCACTAAAATCCATCATGATTCATCACTCCTTCAGAATGGAAGTCTCATTGTAGATGATCTATTATGATAGAGTTAACCCTGAGTATTTCCAATTCCCATTCATCCTTCACATTGGAAAACTTTGATATACCCGAAGATCAAACCCTAGTTTGGTTGTATTCTTCAAAATAAATCAATATATTTCTCATTTGATATTTGGGAAACAATATTAATCATATTCTTTTCAAAAGTATGTATTAATATCTCAAATCAGTGTCTTGTTTCATAAACAAAATGACCATACATGGAATTCATTTTGACCCCAAATCATCTCATGAGCGAGATCTATCTCCCAGTTCATCCATTATGAATCGATATGATTCCTTTGAGAGATCATACATCTCATATGTCGTAATATGCACACCAACGCATCGGTATATGGACCTTGGTTTGGTCACCAACCTATTGGTCTGTCAAATGTGCATACTCAGGTATATAGATGCATAGCTGTCTTAGGTCAAATGATGTGTGCCTAATCGTGACAGTTACGATTCAAGTCTTAGTTTATCTCGACCTCATCAAGTCAGATATTTGAATTGATTATTCCAACACTTCTGAATCTCTATTCCTAAGTAGTAGACCTGCATCAAGAAGTCAGTTGGAAATCAATCTGTAGAGAAAATTTACCATCTCTTTCTTAGACTAGAGATCTTTGTTGAATATCACATGTTTGAAGTCAGATTTGTCCTCCCATCTGCATGGTATTTAATATGACCATGGTACATAACCCTAATTATACAAAGGGACCTTAATAGAAAAGTGCATTCATATTTATTTATTCATTTCATTTCAGATGGACATGCTAAAACAATAAATTTTATTACATTAATGGATCGCCAAGGGCTTACAAGTCCAAGATGAACTTCTCGATATTCAGATTGTATGACGTCATCTCGCTTAATTATCCTAACTGAACCTGATGCTCTGATATGAGTTTGTTGTGAATCACATAAGCAGAACACACACAAACATGATCAACAAGCAAACACAAGACACGCGGATTTACAAGGTTCACTCGTAACTAGACTACATCCTTGCTACGTGGAGAAATAATAATACAAAGGATATATAGAGAGTATATAATGAGGACGTGATCATGTGATGTCTCCAAAGGCCCCTTTATACTGCAACAAACGAATACTAATTGCATTCAACAATCCATCCCAACAATTCTCAACTAATTATGACTCATGAGACATATTATGCATCTCGGAAATCCAACCTGATAGCTCTCAACCAACTAGCATTCAGGAAGCAGATCAGGCATCTTAGCAAATCCTGCCCAACAGCTCTTAGACAATCAGAAGACAGGAGAGGGATTAGCTACATCAGCAATCGTCTTCACTAGTACTCAACCAATCAGAACTTCATAGGATGAATCCTAGTAGGACATGGTCCATCAAGCAAGATGGTTAGGATTCTAGGAATATCAACAAACTAAATATAAGATTATACGTGTATGATATAATAACTCATGTTCTTTTTACATGGGACATACTAAATTAGATTTATATCTCCATATCTCATATAAAATGTATAGTTTATTTGATAACATTTATTATTCGAATAGATTGATTAAGTTGATCATTAAAAGTTTATAAGTTAAAATATAAAAGACTATTCGCAATTTCCCTTAATAATCTACAAGGAGCATATTTATATTATTTTATATTGAAGACAATGGTTAATAAGGTATATTGTAAATTTGATTATGAAAATATGTCCAATAGTATATAATCTAAATGTGTTCACGAGAATGATGTAAAAAATTAATATTCAACATCTAAATTACATTTAAATATCCATTTTCTTAAAAATCAATATTTCACATCTAAATTACATTTAAACATCAGATTTCTTTAAATAAGATATGAAGTTTATTTCATGACATTTGCAGTGAAATCAAAGAATTTTTGCTTAAACTTAAGAAATTATGTCCAACCATGATTGTAGTTTGTAAGTACATTTTGTATCAGAAATAATGCATACTTGTTTATATCTCCTTAATTCAAATTAGCCCATACTTGCATATTGTAGTTCTTAATGAATTATGTTCAACAAATATAATCATGCCATTAAAAAATGATATGGACATACTTTTATATAACTTACTATATTCAAATTATATGATATAAATATGTTGAAGATAGATTATTGCACGACCATGGTCATATTTATGATGTAAATGATTAATCTCAATTTTCGTTTCTAGTTTTAACTTATATATACATAACACGCTATTAATCTCGCCATATACACCATATATAGGTATAAACAATGTGATTTCATCATCATTACTTCAGTCTTACATTGGAATTCAAGATTTTAGTGATTACATTTGTTCTGACTTAATTAGATATGTCATTATCATAATATTATAAAAATCAATCTCAAAAGTATATATATATATATATGTGTGAATTTCATATTATAAAATACATGAAACTATAATGTCAACTAAATTTAATGAAAATTAAATTGTTTAAAAATAATAATCGATGAAAATAAAAAATATAAAAAATATACGAATAAAAGAGTGTTGGCAAGGAGAAGAAATAAATCCAAATAGATAATAATATATAATCTTTTTTCACAGGGACAATATCCTATAAAAATGTTATGAAAAAAAATTACGAGACTAGAATAGCGAGCTCCATTGTCTTTAGCTTGAGAAGATGAAGAGAATTGTGGAGGAGATGAGAGAGTTGGGAGGAGGAAATAAGAGAGTGTAGAGAATGAAAGGGGAGGGGTGAATGGTATTTTTAAAAAAAAGAGAGGGGGCAACAACCATTTTTCTCCAGCGATCAACCCCAAATCGACATGTTAGATGCCTATTGATGCTAATTCTTTAAATACATTAACTTCATGCAATTTAATTAATTATGATTATTTTAAGAATTATTTAAATTAAGTTTCCCCCTCAAACTATGCCTCTACGAGATTCTACTATTACGTTTATCTCCTACCTTTTCATACAATGCCCCTACTTCCTTGGGCCATTAACATTATGCCTTCCAGGTTAGTTATTGTCCCTTCCTCTCCCAAACGTATGTTAACTTAAATGCAGAAGTGTAATTGAATGAAAAGGGAGGGGGGACACGTGTAATTGGAATGAAAAAGTCAGGGGTACAAGTGTAATTTTTATATCTTCTCCCTTCTCCTTTTTCTTCCTTTCTCCTCGCTACCTACCTCCACCCATCCAAGATCCTCCTCTCCATCCATAGCCCCCTCTTCCTTCATCACCATCCCCTCCCACTTTACCCCTCGACTACCTCCTCCACGCACTTGATCCTTGCTCATAAAACCCTCCTCCTCACCGTCCCCAGCCCCATCACCCCCTCCGCCCCCTATACTACCTCTGATCCTCACCAGCAACCTCCTCCTACTCGCCGCACCCAACCCCTAGTCCCAATCATTGCCCCAGCCTCCTCCTCACCGCACATAATCCTCGACTTAGCATCCACCCCCTTGCGGCTCCTCAGCTCCCTCCTCCTCATTTCCTCTAGCCCCCTCTTCCTCACCGTCAGCCCTAACCACCCCAATGGCTCATCAAGCTTTTCTCATTTTATTATGGTGCTTGGATTGGGGTGGAGAGGCGTGCTTGGTTCAGAGGAAACGAATGGGATGCAAGCTTATGATGGGTTCGGGGTAGAGGGGACGGAAGCTACATCTCCAACCAGATCTAAAAGAAGTTGAAAGAAGGGCACAATTGTAATAAGATTTCACACTTATGTTGTTAATAGCCCAAAAAGATAGTGGTACAATGATATCACAAAAAAGAAGTGAGGGTACAATTGTAATTATAGAATATCCGACGATTACCTGTATAAAAAATTTGGAGAACAATGGAGATTTATAGAGCTAAAAGAAAGAATATCCATATGATCTTTATTGATTTGGAGAAGGCTTATGATTCCGTCCCACGAGAGATACAATGGAGAGTTTTGGAGAAGAGACAAATACCTGTCCTATACATTAATCTCATAAAGGATATGTATGATAGGGCTTTATCTTGTGTAAGGACCCCGACGGGGAAGACTGACTATTTTGATATCAATACTGGTTTACATCAAGGTTCAGCTTTGAGTCCATTTCTTTTTACTTTGATTATGGACGAGTTGACAAGTCACATTCAGGATGAGTTACCTTGGTGTATGTTATTTGCTGATGATATTGTGTTGATTGACGAGACTAGAGATGGAGTAAATGAGAAGCTTGAGGTTTGGAGACATGCATTGGAGACTAAATGCTTTCGTATAAGCAGGGCTAAGACGGAATATATGGAATGCACCTTTGATGGAAGCAATGGTGAAGGAATCGAGGTGAAGATTGGTGACGATAACATTCAGAAGAGAGATTCTTTTAGATATCTGGGATCTATTTTGCAACATGATGGGGAAATTGATGGATATGTTACTAATATAATAAATGCAGGCTGACTAAAGTGGAGAGGAGCCTCCGCTGTTCTTTGTGATAAGAAAATTCCTTTAAAAATTAAAGGAAAGTTTTACAAAGCAGCCGTGAGACCTGCTATGCTTTATGGTTCAGAATGTTGGCCTGTGAACCATAGACAGGTGCAGAGAATGGCTGTAGCAGAAATGAAAATGCTAAGATGGATGTGTGGACATACACGTAAAGATCGGATTCGGAATGATGCAATTAGAAAGAAAGTTGGTGTAGCTCCGATCGAGGATAAGATGCGAGAAAACCGCTTAAGATGGTTTGGTCATTTGCAAAGAAGGTCAAGTAATGCACCGGTTAGGAGATGTGAGTGTTGGGATGTTGAGCCGGCTAAGAGAGGGCGAGGACGGCCCAAGAAGTGTTGGAAAGAGACTATACGAAGGGATCTTAGCTTTTTGGATATAAGTCCGAGATTGACCCAAGATAGATCTGAATGGAGGCGAAGAATCCATGTAGCCGACCCTACTTAATTGTGGGAAAAGGCTTTGTTGTTGTTGTTACCTGTATAAAAAATCTTTTTCCTTCACCATTTCTTGATTTTTGTAATCTATGGTTTAGTTCATCTCATTAAAAATCAAATCCCGCGTTCTCCTCTCTCTTCCTCTCCTCTCTAAATTTCTCCACCAAACAACTATTTTTCACCGTTGCAAATTTTTATTTTGCATCACATAATGAGATGACATGTGCACAAAAGCTAAGTGGCCTACTTTATCTGATTTATTAATTCATGTATTTAGATCTGATCTTTTCTCAATTCAGACTTTGCGTCCATTGGCTGTTTCTTTGAATTTGGCTTTGTCTTGGCTTTTGAAGGAGGATGAGCAATTTCGATGCTGAGCTACAAGATTTAGCAGAAATTGCTGACATTGAAGATTATTTTTGTGGAAAGGAAGAGGGATTTTATACTCGTTAGCAAGTGACTAGGGAGGTGGACACATCTGAGGATGTCTGCACAAAAGCTAAGCCATATTCTCTTGTGGGATTCTTGTTTATTTTTCCTGCTATCCTGATTAACTAAAATTTTATTGCAGCACTTTTGGACTTGTTGTTATCGTTGTGGTTGAAGGATTTTACAAGTAAATGCATGCATTGACATTTGATGCTGCACACTAATTAGAGTCGATGTATGGCATGGATAGATATTTAAACGCAATTCCAGTTGTCAGTTCAAAGATGCAATGAATTTCAACCTAAAGGAACTCGAATGATCTTCAGAGAGGCAACAAGACTGTTCATTTCCGATAGTTCTCAATTGCTGAACATAAATGGAGAATCATTGGAAGCTCAAAGGACTGAAGATAATATTGCATATCAGATTGAGAAGGATGTTTTCTGTCTTTACAACATCCTCAGTCTCAAGCTACAAAACGTTTGGAGTTCAAATGGAGCATAAATTATCAGATTTTGTAGCAGCTGTTATGACCTTCAATTCAAGTTGGACTAAGCAAAAGAGAGGGCTGGATGATTAGGGCCTGCTGGAGGCTACAGCTGCTGGTGATTCAAATAGAAATTCTGATTATTTCAGATATTTCTGTCTAGCGTTTTCTTTTACTGAACTTGGTTCGTTTTTCTTTAAATTCCGAATGAAGAGATGCATTTCTCAAAGTTGTTGCCTTGTTGGAATGAAAGGGTTGCCTGAACCCTAAATATCGTGCTTACAGGATTATTTGCAAGTTATTAAATTTTGTCAACTGAAACGTCATCGTCAAAAACTGCAACAACAGAAGGACAAAGACAACTCACAGCGAGAGGATACGTAAAGATGAGGGCGTTCTTCTGCTTCGCGCGCTGGATGAACATCAGCAGCCCGCCGCAGACAACATACTTGCGAGATCGAGGCAGTCAAGGATCACGAGGAACCCCAGGCACATCGTAAGCCGAAACACACGCACGCATTGTTGAGTTTCCGAAAATAATTACCAAAGATTGGCAGGATATAACACGATGCACGTAGCGAGGAAATGCCGATTATCGGGGAACTTCTTTGGGTAGAAGTGAGCGGCGAGGGCGAAGCCGATGCTCGTGGCGCCGATCAGCATCCTCAGGTTGCCGATCCTCGCATCCTCCACGTATCCTCTTCCGGTGATGGCCTTGGAGATTTACAAGAAAAGAGAAAAACAATGAGAAGGGATCGGTGGGTATTAGAGAGGGGGAGGAGATATAGGGTTTGTTATGATGAGGAGGGCTTGGTGGTTACTTGAGCGACGGATTCGTCGAGGAGGTGCTTGACGGAGGGGTGATCAAGGAGGTTCGCCTTCTTGGGAGTGGCGGTGGAGGAGCTGCTGCTGCTCGCCATGGAGGAAGTTTTTGATGGTGGTTCAACTCGCGTTGAAAAACCCTTTCCAAATGGGACTTTGTTAAGGGTTTATTTTACCATTGGGCCCCTTTGAGATTTTGCAATTGGAGTTATACTCTTTTTTTACAACATCACTCATGCCCCTACTTTTTGCAGACATCCTCAGATGTGTCCACCTCCCTAGTCACTTGCTAACGAGTATAAAATCCCTCTTCCTTTCCACAAAAATAATCTTCAATGTCAGCAATTTCTGCTAAATCTTGTAGCTCAGCATCGAAATTGCTCATCCTCCTTCAAAAGCCAAGACAAAGCCAAATTCAAAGAAACAGCCAATGGACGCAAAGTCTGAATTGAGAAAAGATCAGATCTAAATACATGAATTAATAAATCAGATAAAGTAGGCCACTTAGCTTTTGTGCACATGTCATCTCATTATGTGATGCAAAATAAAAATTTGCAACGGTGAAAAATAGTTGTTTGGTGGAGAAATTTAGAGAGGAGAGGAAGAGAGAGGAGAACGCGGGGATTTTGGAGATGAAAGACGTGAAAAACACGTCGAGGGAGAGAAATAACGAGAGAGAGAGAGATTATGAGATGAATTTCAAATTTTCATATTATTTGAACCGTCTTAAAACAATAGACCGTCATCCCTTTATATAGGAGGGATGAGATTACAAAACTAGAAACCAAAATTCAAATTCAAAACTACTTATCCTAATTGACTCTAACCAACTAACTAATTGATTTGAAATAAATTCAAATCTCTAATCGACTCTAACTAACTAAATTGAGATCACACGCGATCTCTTTAATTAAATAAAAATACGACAATCGAATAAGCGTAAATACAATTAACGGATAAAAATATCATGCCCTATATTTTAATTTTGTGCTGCATCAATTCTCCTCCGCTTGAAAAATTCGTCTCCCGACGAATTGCTTGATCTTCGTTCTGACGGTGGAGAATCCTATCTGGATTGGTTGAGCAAAAATCCGCAATTTTGCTCCTTTTCCATGTTACGTTTGTAGTTTCTTTCCACTGAGGGGTATGGACGCAAATGTTCTACCCCTTCACTTAAAATGCCTCTATAACATAGCTTAACCTTCACTTGGCCCTTTAAGTAAAAACTCTTGTGAGGAGGGAGGGACCTTCTTGTAATTTATCCAAATTTTCTCATCCCTTATTTTAGGGGATTCAGCAGGAGGGAGCTCCCCAACTTCCTTTAGGGTTTCATGCCTCCAGGATAAAAGGTGGCGGCGACAGTGGTCTGGATCGGGAGGCCGTGAGCGACGACAGCGCAATGGCCAGGGAGGCCTGGGGCGGCGCCGAGGAAGGTGGTGCGTTGGTCCTAAATCGTGTGCGTGGTGCTGACCGTACCCAAAACACGCGCGGCTGCTGCTGGAGTACGAGGTCAATAGGCGGCGGGTTGGAAAGGGGAACCTCAGGCGGCACCGAGGAATGAGGTGTGATGACCCCCGCTTGCACGCGTGTTGATGACTGCGCCTGGTGCGTGCGCAGTGGCTGCTGTAGCTCGAGATTGGGCGGTGGTGGCACTGCAGACGGCGAAGACGGTGTATCTGCGGTGATAGGGCTGCCCAAGGGGGTGTTTCAATATTTTCTGTTGTAGCTGGGGGCGCGAGGACTGCCCGAGGGGGCGTTGGGACTGGGAGGGTTGCCGGGGTGACGGAGATGGGTTGCAGGAGAGGCAGTGTGGCAATTTGGAGGACAACAGGGGGCTGCAACTGGGAGATTGGGGGTGCCGGAGGTGCGGGGGCTGCAGCAGGGACCCAGGAGGGAGTCGTGGGTGGCACTGGAATTGGTTCTTCCAACGATTGTAGGTCTGAATATTCCTGGACAGCAAGCAGATCGACGATTTTCCATGCTTCTTCTATAGGGTCTTCATCAAATATGGGGCCCAGTCTTCGATTTCGTTTTGTATCGAAGTTGTATCAATAAAATCTTCATCTTGCATGAAAGTACCTTCGTTTTTTTGCTCAAAAATAGGTTGCACAGCAGCTTCATTGATCTGATTTTTGCCGTTGTCGTATGAATCTTCATCGAATGTTGTGTCCAGCCATGCTTGTACCTTAACGCTTGATATAAGTCGCTTTCTGAACATTCGTTGCCGTGTACGAGTATGCGAACCGCGAGATATGCAACTGAGATTGAGTTGCAAACGCCAATACTCTATAGGATCGTCGAATCGTAGGAACGATTCAGTTTCCATGCTCTGATACCAAATGATGCAAACATGGAATTCGGCGTCGACGATAAAATTTGAAATATTTGAATGGTGGAATTTCGGTGGAGAAAATAGAGGGGTTGAGAAGAAGAAACTGGAAGGGTTGAGAAGAGAAGACACGCCGGATGCGCGGGGTTAGAGAAGAAGAAACGCGTAGACCGTGAGGGGAAGAGAGAAGAGACTCGTCGGGAATACGAGGGGTTTGGGAGAAGAAGAACACGTGTAGATCACGCAGGGAGAAGGAGAGAGAGGGGAGAGGAGAGAGAGATAAATCTCTATTTTATCACATCTTGAACTGACTAAAACATTGGACCCTCATCCCTTTATATAGGAGGGATGATATTACAAGAATAGAAAATAATTTAAACCGACAACCAATTATTCCTGAATTGAGAGCCTCACTTTCTCCAGACAATGCTCATTCCTTCCAGTCATCAAAATAGCATAATCTTCCAATAGAAGACAAATCAGAAAAGTCTTCTTAATTAGACAAACCAGTCCCTTTCAATAATCCTATGAGAAGATTATCAAGGTGTGAACAGCAAATTATATCATTTAGTAGTAAAGAAGATAACCAATTTAATCCTAAATTCCATAAGAGAAAAGGGATTTAGCTTCGTGCACACATCCATGGATGCACACTCCTCCATAATCCACTGCCAAGGAAAATAAAGCCCTCTTCCATCCATCAAGTTTTCTGTCAAAACAGCATCTAATCCGAAAAGCATTATCTCTGCAACAGAGCCACAGAATGGCAGGCAGCTTCAAATCAAACTGGAAAAAAAACTTTGAATTGCAAAATAATTCTTCCTCAACTAAGATAATCAGAGAACTAAGAGAGGAGTTTATGTCCTGTGCACACAATTTTTAGATGTATGCACTTCCTCAAGAGTGTGTCAATGCCTCCAGCCAGACATAATTCCAACCAATAGATGGTATCCATGACAAGTCGCATCCACAGACCAACCTCCTTACAAGGCAGTCTTCAGTTCAGATCAGACTACACAAATTAGGTACACCAAATAGCAATGAATAACGGTGAGTTAAAACCATTATGGAGCGCAAACAGATTCCATGGCATTTTTCAGTTGTTGACGGAAAGGACTTCAGTTTCATTTGACTAGTAAGTTCAGTTTTTTAGTACTGTAGATGCGGATATTGGGGTTATATCCGGGTAGAGACTGTAGGATGGCTATAAGCTACTGGCCTTATCTTTTACTACCATGATATCTTTACTTCTCTTATTGTCCTTTCTCAGGCTTCCTCTTGGATTGAGAACTACCTCATTATATATTGTGGAATAAGAGGCCCAATCTCTTTGCCATTGGATCACAAATCTTTTGTAAATGTCATTGAATAGGAACCTAGTTGACTAAACTATGAGATTTGTTGTTGAGATGTCCTACCATCCGAAGGTATTGGGTGCTATATACCTTTTCATGCTCCATGGTTGAATGATTGGTGGTAGAGTTGTGCAAGCATATAAGGTGACATTAATATTATCTCAAATCACTCTAAAAGATCTTCGTTGTATCAGATTCTACTCTCGTACGGGAGGTTCTTGTGATATGGCTTAAGAATGAGGCTGATATGGGCCGAGTAGTAGTTGGCTGAAATTTGGACTCATTCAATTGATTGTATACTCAGTCGGATAGTAGTTTAGTTTTCATAAGAAGTCATGAACAACGATCAAGTCTTAAATGTAAGCGAACACTGTATTGAAATAACAATCGATTGAATTTATGAGTCAACTTCTGAATTTGATTAAACAATAAATATATAAATCGAAATGCAAAAATAGTTGACTGAAGGCAGATGAAGAGGTTTAGACGATTGATCATAATTGTATTTTCTGGAAAGAATGTTAAATTTAGGGTTCAAAGAGAGTTGATTGGAAAACCTTGTTGCGGTGAAGGGAAAATTGGAGGCGCTTATGAGATGTTTTTCCGGACCTCTTTTGGGAGTCGCATGAGATGCATTTGATGAGACTGAAAACTCTGTTACTCGAGGAGGAGGATGGGTTAGGGTTTTGGAAGCTATAAGGCCGATGAATAATGTTTTATTGACAAAGTAGGTGACTCGAATTTGGGAAGGAGGATCTGATTTGCTTTATAGGACATTGTGCTCCACTTACGGGGTTTCTCTGGATCCCTTTTCACAGATTGTTATTGCATTTATGCCTTCCAACTTTTGGAAGGAGATTTGCTCGATGCTCTCTCATGTGACTCCTCTCACGAGGCCTGTCTTAGGTGATGGTTATGGGTTCCGTTTTTGGACTGACAACTAGATTGGCAAAGGACGCTACGTGCTCATTTCCCTCGCCTTTTCGTGCTGGCAGCTGATGCATGATGTTCTTTGAGAGACTGTTGGGAGGACATCAACTCGATCCTACTCTTATGTACTGATTTATTGGATCAATATTTTGCCGAGTTTTTGCAGCTTTTGGAGTTTTGGTCAGCTTGCGAAGGACTATATGACACTATATATCATTGGTCCTGGGCTGATGGCGCTTCACAGTGCGGAAGACATACAAGGCCTTCTACTTGACCATGGTTTTTGATTCGGCAAGTACCTCCGACCAGTTCATAGACATAAGGAAGTGGAAGATCCTGCTACAGATTCAGATTTTTATTTGGTTGGTGAGAAGGGATTACATGATTGGTGAGCGAAGAGCTCGGTTCTTTCTTGAGAGTGGCAACCATGTTAGCGTTCTTTGGCAAAAGAGGAGAATTTTGAGTACTTATTCTTCGGTTGCTATGTTGCAAGGGAGGTGTGAGCCGCGATGCTTGCAAGATGGTTTCTACCTCCGATTGATTTGGTTTCTGGTATTGCTTGAATGATTTGGGACATGGAAGCAACCCCACCAAGATTTAAGTGTCGAATATCTTATAATCTATGTAGATTGCACGCAATGGGTCTAATATTTTGGGTGAGCGAATGCATATGGAGAATGCCATTGAGCATGGAAAAACTTAAGGACTTTTTGGTCTTTATAATTATTTTTTATAGTGTGAATATATAGAAATTTACGGGTGAGTGCCTCCTCGACGTCTTGCCCTCTTTTTCCAAAAAAAATGATAATTGACTGCAAGAAAATAGTAGTCGACTCAAGTGATATTGTTGACGCATATTGAGTAACTGTATCTCTTTGTTATTTTATTTTCTTGTTATTCTCTTTATGTAATTTACCCATAGGCTACTCTCCTATATAAGAGAGCCTAGGGCTATGGAATAGTATCATCTCATTCACGTTTCCCAACATGGTATCAGAGCGACGGTCCTAGACCGGAGTTCTCGAAACCTAACCCTAACCCTAACCCCACCCGCCGGCCTCTCTTCTCTCTCTCTCTCGGATCGACGCCGCCTAGCCAATCGGCGATCGACTGTGCGCATCGCCCAGCCTCTCGCGCCTGGGCGCATCTCGCGCCTGTGCGCATCGCCTCTCGCCTGGGCGCATCTCGAGCACCTCTCGCGCCTGTGCGCATCGCCCAGCCTCTGCGTGCATCGCTGCACGCCTCCGCACAGCATCGTGCGCCTGTGCGTGCGTCACCGCACACCTACGCACAGTCCCGTGCATCGACTGCGCGCATAGTCGCGCGCTCCTGTTCGCGCGCATAGCCTGATCGCGTGCATAGCCTCCTGCGCGATTGTGCGCACTGTCACGCGCACAGTTGCGTGCGCTAGTGCTCGCGAGATTCTCCAGTTGAGCACTCCAGTGCGCGCGTGATCCTCCAGGTGCGTGCGTGCTTCTCGCACGTGCGTACGTGCCCTAAGTCCCAAAACCCTAGGGCACAGCTCCTGATCTACATGGGGTTAGTTGCTTGAAGTCTACACACGCAACTAATCCCATCTATGTCATTGTAGACATAGACTATATCCTCTCAGTCGCTCCAGTCTTCCGTCTCCATCATGTCAGAAAGCAAGGCAGATATCCCATCTATGGGCGCATTTCGTGGTCCAGCACCCATTGTCAAGATGGATGGTACGAACTATGAACTGTGGGCAATGCAGTTCATGAGTATGATGAAGTCTACATGTAAGAAGCACATTCTTACCGAGCCCGAGCCTGCAGAGAAGACTGGAGTTTATGCCTCATGGGAGACCGATGATGCATATGCCAAGGTGTGGCTATCCGGTACATTGGCTATTGAAATCGCCAATGACATCTTACATCAACCCACGGCTAAAGACATGTGGGATATCCTGGCAGCAACGTATTCTCAGGCAAAAAATGAGACGAAGATCCTGCAACTACAACATGACATATTCACAATAAAGCAGAACGACCGTCCTTTACATTCCCTCTATACATCATTGAGAGGGATGTTTGAGAAGCTCTACAGCTTCATGCCTCTTACCGCCACGTCAGAACAGCAGAAGACATACAGGAATGCGACGATGGTGGGTGTGTTTCTCGCTGCACTTGATCCAGAATATGAGGCAGCACGTTCACAGATTTTGGCGGACTCGACTATTCCTCCCATGGAGGAGGCTTTTCACAGATTGAGTAGGATCACAGTACCTTCAGCAGCTGCGAATCAGAATCCCTCAGCCATGGCGGCCAACAGAGGCCGTGGTTCTCATTACCAGGGCCGTGGACGTACTCCCCGTGGAAGGGGTGGCCGCACTAGGCCAACATGCTCATATTGTCACCGAGTCGGACATACTGAAGTCTGAAGATACATGCTACTCAAAGCATGGATTTCCTGCATCCGCACGAGCCGCTGAGCAGATAGAGCCCCCGTCTGCTGCTACACTGGATCAACGATTTGATGATCTAGTTGCCCGTCTCAGGGGCATTATTCCACCATCTGGTCCAGCACCGACTAAAGAGAACCATACTGATGCTGCTGCTTCTGCCTCGGCCTCTACTAGTACTTCAGGTAGTCCACTTGCACTCCACAGTAGTAGATCTGATACACTGCCATGGATCATGGACTCCGGCGCTACACATCATCTATGTGGCGAGCAGAGCCTACTTACAGGATACACTCAGATTCCTCCAGGACGGACAGTAGTTATTGCCAATGGCACGCATTCTCCTATCACGGGTCAGGGGGAGATTAGATTGACGTCTTCTATGCAGCTCAAGAATGTTTTGCATGCACCGCATTTTTCTATGAATCTGTTGTCAATTAGTCAGATTACGAAGGATCTTCATTGTCGAGCTATTTTTGATTCATCTTCATTGATTTTTCAGGACATCCGTACGGGCAACGTGATTGGTCATGGCTATGAGCAAGGAGGCCTTTATCGTCTGAACCAGACCCCGTTTGCCGGAATCACAGCTTCTCCTGCAGAACAAGTATCTCCTCTCCTGTGGCATCTACGTTTTGGTCATTTACCGCTTCAGAAGTTGCGTCTAGTCCTACCTTATAGTCTTTCTCACACACCTATCCAGTGTGAGGCGTGTCAGTTGGGAAAACATCACAGGTCATCCTTTCCCAGTAGTCAAGGTCGGAGTAGTAACTCCAAGTTTGAGTTGTTTCATGTCGACGTCTGGGGTCCGAGACGTGTTCCCGATCATCAGGGGCACAGGTTTTATATTGTATTTGTGGATGACTTCTCTAGAGCATCATGGGTATTTCTAATGAAAAATAAGTCTGAAGCTGGAAATATTATTATTCACTTTCTAAATGAGATTCAGAATGTTTTTTCCACAACTGTCAAAATTATGAGAAGTGACAATGCCTTAGAGTTGTGCACCAACAATCTAGCCAACTACTACTCCTCTAAAGGAATTGTTCACCAAACATCCTGCGCTCATACGTCTCAACAAAATGGGGTTGCAGAAAGAAAACACCGTCACCTACTTGATGTCACAAGGTCACTTCTCATTCAGAGTCACGTTCCGTATTCCTACTGGGGTGATGCAGTCCTCACTGCATGTTATCTTATAAATCGTATGCCCTCGTCTGTCTTGAATGAACAGGTTCCTTTTTCACTTATTTATCCTGACAAGGATCTGTTCACTCTTACCCCTCGTGTGTTTGGGTCAGTCGCATTTGTCCATCAGTTGTCGCCTGGTTCTGACAAGCTCTCTCCTAGGGCTGTCAAGTGCGTCTTTGTGGGGTACTCCAGAACTCAAAAGGGGTACAAGTGTTTTGACCCTGTGCGTCGGCGGTATATAATCAGTGCAGATGTTACATTCTTTGAATCCATTATGTATTTTTCAGAATCCGGGAACATGCAGCCACCACCTATATCTCCTGATACCGTATTCATGGCACCACCGACATCACCACCGTCACCACCACCACCGCCACCACCACCGCCATCAACAGTATCCCCGTTACCATTCTATTACACCCGCAGGCCGCATCCAGCTCATGGTCCTGACCAGTCAACTAGCTCGCCTATGGTATGTAATGAAAATATTAATGTTGATGGATCTGACGACATTTCTCAGCAGGATGCATTACAGGAGCATGGTGATACCACAGAGGATCTGGATGTTCCAATCGCTCTACGCAAGCCGAAGAGAAGCTGTGCCAAATATCCAGTATCAGCAGCTGTGTCTTTTGAGAGGCTATCTGGACACTTCAGGACATTTGCATTGGCACTTTCAGCTACAGACATTCCACGGAACCACCATGAGGCTTTGCAGGATTCTAGATGGCGGCTAGCAATGGAGGAAGAGATGGCGGCACTTCAGTCTAGAGGAACATGGAGCTTGGTTACTATACCTCCAGATGTCAACCCGGTGAGTTGCAAATGGGTGTTTACAGTGAAACACAATGCAGATGGCTCCATTGACAGGTACAAGGCACACCTAGTTGCAAGGGGATTCACACAGACATGTGGGGTAGACTACCTTGACACGTTCTTCCCTGTGGCGCGTCATTCCACTCTGCGGATCCTGTTATCAGTTGCAGTTACTAGAGACTGGCCACTCTATCAACTAGATGTGAAGAATGCATTTCTGTATGGAGACCTGCAGGAGGAAGTCTACATGCAACAGCCACCAGGTTTTGCTGTTGAGGGGGAGTGTTCCAAGGTTTGCAGATTACATAAGGCCATCTATGGCCTTAAGCAGAGCCCCAGAGCATGGTTCCAGAAGCTGTCAGATCTCTTTGAGAAACAAGGATATAAACGCTCCAATGCTGATCATTCCTTGTTTGTACAGAAGACGGCGAGAGGTATTATTGTAATCATGGTTTATGTTGACGATATCTTGATTACAGGTGATGATGACCAGGGCATTAAGCAGGCAAAGGAAAGGCTGGGGACTGAGTTTGTCACCAAGGACCTGGGAGACCTTAGATATTTTCTGGGGCTGGAATTTGCCAGAAATTCGTATGGATTAGTCATGTCACAGAGAAAGTATGTTACAGATCTACTGAGTGAGACAGGTATGCTAGGGTGTCGACCTGCTACGACACCAATGGACCCTAGCATGAAGCTGTATGATGATGACACAGAGGAGGTGGACAGGAGAAGATATAGAGAACTGGTAGGCAAACTGTTATATGTCACGATCACTAGGCCAGATATATTATTTGCAGTGAGCCGTGTGAGCCAGTTCATGGAGCAGCCACGCCAGGTGCATATGGATGCAATACACATGATACTTAGATATCTCAAATCTGCTCCAGGTAAAGGTCTGCTATTCAAGAAAGGAAAGGGGATTTCTATCTCAGCATGCGCAGATGCAGACTATGCAGGATGTCCTAAGGATAGGAAGTCCACCTCAGGGTATGCTGTCTATGTTGGAGATGCCCTAGTTTCATGGAGGAGCAAGAAACAAACTGTGGTAGCTAGATCCAGTGCTGAATCCGAATATAGGGCTATGGCCCAGGCTACTACAGAGATGATGTGGGTGAAAGCGGTGCTGACAGATTTATGCTTAGATGTACCACTTCCTATGAACTTGGAGTGTGATAATCAGGCTGCTTTGTTCATTGCAAACAATCCTGCATTCCATGAACGGACCAAGCATATTGAGGTGGATTGTCACTTCATACGTGATATGATTCAGAAAGGATTCATTGCCACATCTCATGTTACTTCAGAGAACCAGACTGCAGATATATTCACCAAGGCATTGTTACGAGGTCCATTTCAGAAGTGTGCTTCCAAGTTGAGCATGATTGACATCTATGCTCCATCTTGAGGGGGAGTGTTGACGCATATTGAGTAACTGTATCTCTTTGTTATTTTATTTTCTTGTTATTCTCTTTATGTAATTTACCCATAGGCTACTCTCCTATATAAGAGAGCCTAGGGCTATGGAATAGTATCATCTCATTCACGTTTCCCAACAGATATTAGTTGATTGTAAAATGAAGCAGTCAACTAATTTAGTATGAAAAGATCTCTTTTAGTGTAGATGATACAATTTTTTGGCTTTATTTTGTACAAAGATTCTAACAGAAACTTGAGCTGGGCTTTTGCAGGATGATATTCCATCTTCAAGTATTCCCACCATTGTTGCCCCGGATGCTCCTCAGGAGCTTCCCATAGCTCTCCCCAGAACAAAGATGCAATATACTTTCTACCCTATATCTCATTTCACTTCTACCGCTGGTTTATCATGCTCTAACAAGAGATATACATATGCACTCATGACTATTTCTATTGCGAGAGATCATCACAATGCTTTACATAATCATGGCCGACGAGAAGCAATGAATGAGGAAAGGATGCTTTTACATCCATGAGAATGTTGAACCTTGTATCGTGTCCTATGGGAATTCAACTCGTGGCTTGCAGATGGGTCTTCATGACTAACCAATTGTCGAATGGGTCAATTGACAGATTGAAAGCATGGGTGGTTGCCAAAGGATTTACACAGACTTATGGGGATGACTACTTCAAGACTTTTTCCCCCAGTAGCAAGGATGGGCTTTATTCGCACTATCCTTTTAGTGGCTGCCAATAAGGGACGACCTATGTTTCAGCTTGATGTGAAGAGTGCTTTCCTTTATGGAGATTTTGAGGAGGTCTACATGATGCAACCTCCATGTTATGAAGTCGAGGGGGAATGTGTTTGCCGACTTCGCAATGCCATTTATGACCTAAAACAGAGTCCTCAAACATGGTTTGATAGACTTACTACTAAGATCAACAGTCTTGGCTTCCACAGGACATCTATTTACTCTGTCTTTGTCAGACGACAGTCCAGTAGTACTGTCATTCTTGCAATTTACGTTTATGATATGGTTGTCACAGGTGATGATAGTGAAGGCATATTAGAGACCAATGCTTTTCTTCTTAAGTTCTTCGTCACGAAGGACCTTGGCCAGCTCTGCTACTTCCCGGGCATAGAAGTGATACACACTACAGAGGGACTTCACCTCTCACAAAGGAAGTATTACTTGGACATCCTAACTGAGGCTGGACTACTTGGATGCAAGCCTTATATCATCCCTGCAGATTTGATGAAGCACTCTACTTCAGCTAACCCTGCATTTAAGGATACCACATGATACAGAAGCTTAGTTAGCAATCTGCTTTACCTTATTGTCATCATGTCGGGTATATCTTATGTTGTGAGCAGAGGCGACCAATATATGGAGAAACCACTTTACAATCATTAGTAGGATGCTCTTCTGATTCTACGTTGCTTGAATTAATCACCAGTACGAGGCCTCTTCTACACTGATGTATCTGCTTATGCTGATGCAGATTATGTTAGTTCACCTTGGGATCGTTGCTCCAGTAGAAGATATGCTATGATGGTTGGTGGAAACCTTGTCACTTCGCGGAGCAAGAAGCAAACCATCGTCTCCAGATCGAGTGTAGAGGCAGAATACAAGGTGATGGCTCATGCCACCTGTAAAATTACTTGGTTACTCTCTTTTCTACAGGAACTTGTTATTGTTGTCACTACTCCTGTTCCTCTGTATTGTGATAACAAGTCCGCTACATATATTACTACTAATCCTATCTTCCATGAGCGGACCACGCACATTGAGATTGACTGTTATTTTGTTCGTGATGCTGTACGAGGAGGGGAGATCACTACTCCTCATATCTCCATTGCTTTTCAGCTTGCAGATGTATTCACGAAGGCATTACCAAAGAGGCGATGATCGTGGATAATCTCCAAGTTGGGCATGATCGACATATATGCTCCAACTTGAGGGGGAGTATTAGAGACAACGTTATTGTTCTTTATTTAGTTGTAACCCTCTAGGGTCCTTTTATGTAATTTCCCATTTGTGAGTGTTCTAGGGTTTTGATCTATACAAGAACCCTAAGACCTCTTGAATAAAATCATTTCATTGTGTTCTCTCATCTTTCTCCACAATTCTAATGTGAGTGGGGTTGTATGGGTGTTATCAGCCATGGAGGCACTTGGTTTTCCAGCCAGCCGTCTTTTTTTGCTTTTGGGTTGCGTATTTTTTTTTATGATTCTATGCAAGACAACAAAAAACAAAAGCGGATCGATAGGCTGATAACATATTGATGCAACTTCGTGCTGATGTTGCCTCAAAAAAATCTACGTGCTGATGTGATTTAGAAACTAGGTAAATTGAAATTAGCCCCAAAGTTTACTCTATTGTTAAAACTAAATGATGATGGATAGTTCTGTTTAACAGAAAAAAATAAACTGAATCCAATGGATACTGGGGAACTAAATAATGCTGGACAGTGCCTAAAATCAGAAAATAAAATAGCTGTAAAATTCGGAAAGGATTGCACTGTTTATCCACAAGATAATTCAGACCAAAGTGGTTAACGGAACTATTGGGGCATTATTTTTAATGGCTGCAGGTCGTAGAAATATAAAATCCACCAAACCGTTCGTTGTATAATAGACCGTAGATAAAAGATAGCAAAAGAAAAAGAATATAGGAAAAACATCACTCGTTACCACAACCAGCAGGGAGGCAGTGGAATGACTTTGGACCAGATCAAAGTAGTGTCGGTGGGGAGTTGCGACAGCATATTGGTGGCATGTGGCAGCATTGGTAGCTTGTGGATGTTGAGATGCAGTGGCTGGCATGTTAATTTGATATCAATGAGTTGGTGGGTTGAAACTTGAAGGAGCTAAGCTTACCATTTTCTTTGAGGTTGGATACTTTTTATGTTAGTTTCCCCTTAACGATGGAAATCAGTAAAATGTTGTGGCTACGTGGATATTTATGATGATTGTTGCAGCATGTTTTTTGTTTTTCCTTGGATAGTTAATACATATTGTTATTGTGTATCATTTTTTTTTGGGATGTGGACATGTTGGATGCACACTAAGGAACATTTATGACAATTGACCAATCATGGCCATGACATGATATTAAATATCATAATATATCAGTTGATATTAGTTATCATCTGGTTTTGGATTATGATATTACATTGATGTCCCTTTCTCGAATCTCGGATACCACTTGGTGGTGTATCGTGTCGTATCATTGATATTGGTGAAATTAGAAATTCTCACTGTATATTTTCCATCATTCTGATCGAAATGGCAGGTATTGATGCCCTCGTGACTCGTGTTGACATTGTCTCTGCCACTTGTTGATGGTGTTTGTTGCTGCGAAGAACAAAGCTTGGAAGATAATTTCGAGTTTTAAGCATTTAAAGGTTGATTTGTTGGGGAACTTCTGTAATAATACCTAGCAATAATGCATTTAAATACAAATCCAACTCGAATAAATATAAGCGAGACCCAAGCCAAGCACCTGGTCCCGTGATGTAACTTTGCACCTACACTCATTTCCGTGACTGGATCATGTCATTGGTCAATTTTATTTCTCTTTAATGGTGATGTATATGGCACAATCTTCCTATGCTTACCTGGGGAGCGCATCATAGCGTATTCTCCCCTTTTTTGATCTTGAAAAAACAATCTTCCTATGTTATCTTTATTTTACCTTCGATAAATTGGTTCGAAGGAGTAGAAATACATGAGTGGAATTAAAAATTTATTGCAATATAAATGCATGACAGTTCTAAATGTGCAGCTGCAATTGAGAGAAAAAGCCTCTTAACTGCCGCTCGTGTTAGAATCCCGGCCGACTAGGAGCCGTTTTTTCGAATAAAAGACCCTATCTCACCGGAATGAGAAGAAAGAAGCAAGCGAGCTTGATGCAGAATAAATTTCGGTGACTGCGGAAAATAAATTTTTGTGGAATTTATTTGGTAGAAGAAATTGGAGGGATCGAGAAGAGAAAGCTCGTCGGAAAAAAACGAGAGATTTGAGGAGGAAGAATCGCGTAGACCGTGTCAAAGGAGAGAGAGAGAGACGAGAGAGGAAGATAGAGATAAAATCTCAAGTTTTCATATATTCTGACCTGTCTAAAACAATAGCCTATCATCCCTTTATATAGGAGGGATGAGGTTACAAAAATAGAAATTCAACTTCAAATTCAAACTACTTATCCTAATCCGACTCTAACAACCTAACTAATTGATTTTAAATGAATTCAAATCTCCAATTGACTCTAACTAACTAAATTGAAATTCAAATTGAAACTAATTTGAGGTCACAGGCGATCTCTTTTATTTAAATTAAAATTACGACGACTCAAATAAAAGTAAATAAAATTGGCCTCTAAATAGCGGATAAAACATAGAAAATGAGGCCTTATTTATCCGTTTCACGCTGCATCAACTATCCTCCGCTTGAAAAATTCGTCTCCCGACGAATTGCTTGATCTGCAAGCTTGGAGGTTGATAAAGTTAAATCAACGTTCTCGATCATCCCATGGAAGAATTGGTGTGGAGCAAATGGCGGAATCCATGTGTACGTCGTGCGAATGTTGGAGCCGCTAACTTCGTGACGGAATAACATGTGGGGCGCGAAGGCGGGCACCCATCCGGATTTCGTTCCCTTGATATGGTGCTTGAAGAGCTGATGTGGCATCTTCATGTCGGACAGCTCGGCCTTTGGAGATTCCATAGTAAAATAATAGCACAAGTAGAGGAGAGGAGGAGATGTGGCCAATGAATTGAGCCATGGGGCCTTTAAATAAGTGAAACCCATGGTCCTAATCGTAATTGGGTAAGGAGGCCTTCCAGATTTCTCTCTTTCATCACTTCTTTTAAAATATTCTTGCTCCAGGGGGTGGAATGCAATTTTTGTACCCCTTCATCCCTTCTTAAGTTATCTCTTCTTAAATACCCATCATCTTTGACCTTTACGCAAATAGTTTTTAAAGGAGGTATAATTTTGCAATTTCTTGCTAAATCCCAGACATCACGGGATAGTTTCTTGCGGAGCAATCCAGGAGTCCGAGGGACTCGTTCTTCTTTCCCCTGATGAGAGCGACGTCGAACCCTAATTCGGGGGTTCCTGCGGCTTCGACGGCTCGAGTTCGTGCTAAGGCGGTGTTGGTGGTATCGGTCAGGGAGGGCGACAACAAGGGTTGTGAGGGCAACACGGCTCGGGAGGGGAAAGTTGGTGGCGTGAGCAGTAGGGAGGGGATTGGTAGGAGGTTCTAGAGGTGGTGCGGGGCCGACAGGGAGGGGGCGATAGTGGGTAGAGGCGGCGGGAGGGGATGTTGGCGGTGGTGCAAGAGGCACGAGGGTGGGAGGGAATAGCAACAGTGGTGGGGCAGGGAGGGTTGTCGGGGGTGCGAGGGTGGGAGGGTTTTGCGGCGATGGGGCAAGGGATTTGGCTGGGGTCGCAGGTGCATGAGCTTCGGGGAAAGGGGGCAGCATCGATGGGGTTTGAGAGGTGGGAGAGGGCGCGGGGGATGGGGCCTGTGCCGCAGGGGCGGGGGCTTTGGGGGCTTCGGGAAAGAGTGGTGGTGGCGGTGGTGTTTGAAGGGTGGGAGGGGGTTGCAGCAGGGCTATGGGGGCGTGCGAGGGGGTCGGCGGTGGCGTCAACGGGGAACTGAAGGGTGGGGAAGGTGGGGGGGTTACCTGGGATGGCTGAGGTAGTACCGGGACGGTCGGAGGGGGTGACGTAATTGATTCTGGTAGCGGAATCTGATCTGGGATGTGCTGGACAGCAGGCGTTTCGTCGTCTTTTCCTTCTGGAATGACCTGGGCAGCGAGCAAATCCTCATCGATGGCTAGGTTTTCTTCGTCAAAACTCTGGACAACGGCCTCGGTAGCGGAAGACTTTGATAGGGCGGCGCACGTAGCCTCGAAGCCATCATATCTCACCATGTAGACTGGAAATCTCGACATTTGGACTGAAAATCACGCAGTGCGTCCATCTCCTTGTTGTAAGCTTCTTCGGCTCGCCATTTACGCTCCGACGAATGATGGTGTTTCGTCGCATGTCGACGCGAATGTCTGGACGGATCGTCAGATCGTGAGGACGATCTGTAGGCCATGCTCTGATACCAATTTGATGCAATCCGATTGATGCAACCACACACACAAAAAGAAGAAGAAGGTATAGGATTCCCATGGCTGAAAAACCGACTACCTCTAAAGCCGGCAACACCCCACAAACTGAGCTATCATTAGAATCCTTGTCTGTTCAATTGACGCAGATGTTCGATCAACTGAGCGGACAAATTGCCATAGCGAACGGACAAATTGCCGCAGCACACCGACAAATAGCCACACTAAATAGTCGCATGTTAGGGAGAGATCATAATGATGAGATGCCAAACAAAGGTCGGCGTACCAGTCGGAGACGACATTCACGGAGTAACACATCCCGAGACTCTAGTTCTTCCACCTCCGATGGACACGTTAGCAACTATCATTCACAGGAATGCGAAGAGGAAGGATTAAGAGATGACACCCCTTTCATTTCAAAGAACCAAGATCCACAGACCCCTGGCTATACGTCACAACCCACTAGTGGCTATCAATTCCCGTCACGACCTGGTCCTAGGCACGATGACGGATGGGATCGAGGCATCCGTCTTGATGTTCCGGAATTTGACGGAGGATGAGATCCTGATGTATTTTTGGATTGGCTCCAAATTGTCGAACACTTCTTCGTATGGAAGACTATGCCTAGCGAGTGAAAGGTTCAATTTGTCACGATCAAACTAAAAGGACACGCTCTGCTACGGTGGGATCGTTTGCAATCTGAACGCAAA
Organism: Ottelia alismoides; assembly: GCA_037367405.1. Classification (NCBI taxonomy): domain Eukaryota; kingdom Viridiplantae; phylum Streptophyta; class Magnoliopsida; order Alismatales; family Hydrocharitaceae; genus Ottelia; species Ottelia alismoides. The sequence continues at coordinate 247,012 of JAZKJV010003573.1, read as the reverse complement.
CGAAAGGGGAAAGGTAAGATCCGCAATTGGAGCAAGATGAAAGCCAAACTAAAAACAAAGTTTGTGCCGGAAGATTACAAACGAGATCTCTATGCGCGATTGCAATCTCGGAGACAAGGTACCATGAGCGTAAGAGAGTACACCGAAGGATTCCAATCCCTCATGCATCGCAACCGATTGCAGGAGACTCCTGTCCAGGAAGTCACTCGCTACATGCAAGGACTTCGTCAAGTTATCCAAGATGAACTCTACCTCCACAACTGTCAAAACGTCGACGAAGCCTATAAACAAGCTGAATGGGCTGAAACTAAGCTTGCTAAAGCCCAGACAAGGAGAACGTCTTTTTCTGTGAACTCCGTCCCACGAACTAATACACCGATAACGACCTCCAAACCAATAGTTTCCCCATCGATTGTTGCTGGTAAACCCCAAGTTAAACCATCAACTACTGCCGCCACACGACCATATACTGGAAACCCCAGACCGGGCATCTTGGGAAGTCGACCTGTTGTAGGACCTGATACTTGTTTCCGGTGTTATCAGAAGGGACATCGGGTGGCTGAGTGCCCAAACCCTAAGGCTATGTCCGCTCATTTATGCACCATCGAAGACCCTGAAGAACCTGCTCCTGACCATCAGGAAGCATCTGAAGAGGATCAAGCCGCTTTAACTGCTGTCACTCCGGGAGCTGATGAATACGAACTTCTTGGAGTGGATGGAGATATATACAGACCTTTCCTGGTGATTGAACATGAGGACTTTATCGCCCCTGACAGTGCACCCACGAACATCTTGCTCACACCCGCTGTCAATGACGCTGATAGTTGGCTGCGACGCAGCATATTCCGAACCACATGCACCTCAGGAGGACGTCGCTGTTCGTTGATCATTGATGGAGGAAGCGTTGAGAACTTCGTGTCTCAAGAAATGGTCGACAAGTTGGACTTGCCAACTCAACCACTCGAGAAACCGTACAACGTGGCATGGTTTCGAGGTGGCACTCAACTTCCGATCCACCGTCAGTGCTCGTTAGCTTCTCAATTGGCCCTTCATATAAAGACGAGGTTTGGTGCCATGTAGCTCCTAGGGAGACTTTGGCAGTTTGATCGGGACATTGAACACAGAGGAAAACTGAACGCATACTCATTTCTTATAAACAAGGTACGTGTGACCCTTAAACCACAACGCGAGGCCCTTAGCCCTCGACAGGTGGCTTCGCTTCGATCTGCGACAACGCAATCTGGTAAGAGTACTCCACCATCAAAGCCAGTGACTTCTGGTCCTGTATTGTTAATGGAAGCCCAGACATTCCAACGTGAAGTTCAGGAGAGCTCCGCTATTTACACATTGATGGGACGTGAAGTGAGCAATCAAGAGACGATTCTATCCGAAGCTCCATCTGAGGTAAAGCTCATCATTCAGGAGTTTGCTGACATTATGCCTGAAGAGTTACCTGAAGGACTACCCCCATTACGAGACATTCAACATCACATTGACCTAGTTCCCGGAGCAAGCTTACCACATTTGCCACATTATCAGATGAGCCCAAGTGAGCACGAAGAGATGAGCAAGCAGGTCACTGATCTTCTACGTCGTGGATATGTTCGAGTAGTATGAGTCCTGTGGCGGTTCCTGCTCTACTTACCCCAAAGAAGGATGGCACATGGAGGATGTGCGTGGATAGTCGTGCTATCAACAAGATAACGATCAAGTATCATTTTCCGATTCCACGCCTTGATGACATGCTCGACATGCTATCAGGTGTCAAATTATTTTCCAAAATGGATCTTCGCAACGGGTACCATCAAATTCGCATCCGACCTGGAGACGAGTGGAAGACTGCTTTTAAGACCAAAGAGGGCCTTTATGAATGGACAGTAATGCCCTTCGGCTTGTCTAATACCCCCAGCACCTTTATGCGAACCATGAATCATGTATTGCGGCCCTTCATCGGTAAATTTGTGGTTGTGTACTTCGATGACATATTGATCTACAGCTTGACCAAAGACGACCACTTAATCCACTTACGACAAGTCTTGGAAACCTTAAGAGCCCAACAATTGTTTGTCCACCTTAAGAAATGCTCCTTCATGCCTGACACGGTCCTCTTCTTGGGATACATTGTCACTGTCGACGGACTCAAAGTTGACCCCTCCAAGGTTCAGGCTATTCAGAGCTGGCCCGTGCCCAAAACCCTCACTGAGATTCGTAGCTTTCTGGGATTGGCTTCTTTCTATCGACGTTTCATCCGAAACTTTAGTACTTGTGCGGCTCCGTTAATAGATTGCACACGTAGAGGTGCATCCACTTGAACTCCTGAAGCAGAAACCAGCGTTCAAAAGCTAAAACATCAGTTGACCAATGCCCCTGTCTTGGCACTTCCTGACTTCACCAAGGTTTTCGTAGTTGACTGTGATGCCTCACATGTTGGGATTGGTGACGTCCTGAGTCAGGAAGGATGACCTGTGGCATTCTACAGTGAGAAGTTGAATGAAGCTCGATCACGATACTCCACATATGATGTCGAATTCTATGTCGTGGTACAAGCCCTCAAACATTGGAGGCACTATCTAATTCAGCGTGAATTTGTCCTTAACTCTGATCATGAAGCCTTAAGATATCTGAACTCTCAGAAAACCCTTAACAAGCATCATGCAAAGTGAGTTAGCTTCCTCCAAGAATACACGTTCCATCTTAGGCACAAGGCTGGGACCTTGAATCACGTGGCTGACGCATTGAGCAGACGAACACATGTCTTAACCACAATGACCATAAGCACAACGGGATTTGATGCCCTCAAGGATCTTTACCCCACTGACCCTGACTTCGGACCTACTTATGCGGAGTGTGTTGACACTGGACAGGATTCAACAGCCACTTATGTCCTTCATGAGGGATTCCTGTTTAAGGCCCACCGACTGTGCATTCCTGCCACTTCCCTTCGAGAGAATCTAATTTCAGAACTGCATAACGGTGGCTTAGTTGGACACTTTGGAAGGGACAAGACCGTGACTCTTCTCCAAGAGCGATTCTATTGGCCACAATTACGAAAGGATATTACAAAATTTGTACAAAAAAATGCCAAATATGTCAGAGATTCAAAGGCCATAGGCAGAATACTGGGTTGTATACGCCTCTACCGATCCCTCTGCTACCATGGGAAGACATTACCATGGATTTCGTGCTAGGCTTACCCCTCATGGTACGGAAAATTGACTCTATTTTTGTGGTTGTAGATAGATTTTCTAAAATGGCACACTTCATTGCATGTAAAAAAACCTCAGATGCATCTCATTCACTGATTTGTTTTTTCGTGATGTTGTTCGATTACATGGTGTTCCTCGTTCTTTTATTTCGGATCGTCATACCAGATTTTTGAGTCATTTTTGACGCACGCTTTGGTCTCGTCTTGGTACTCATTTGCAATACAGCACTGCTTATCATCCACAAACAGATGGGCAAACCGAAGTAGTTAATAGATCTCTAGGGAATTTATTGAGGTGTCTTGCAGGGGACTCTCCGTCCAAATGGGATCTAATTCTTCCCCAAGCCGAATTCGCGTATAACAGTTCCACTGACAGATCCACCGGAAAATCGCCATTTGAGAGTGTGTATGGCTTTCCAATTACCCAATTTCTAGACCTTACACCCACAAATCATGCAAGGGGGGAGTAGTGTAGCCGCTGAAGACCTGGTCGAACACCTAACCCATATTCATACCGAAGTCCGAGCCAAACTTCAAACCATGACCCAGAAATACCAAGCCCAAGCCAACCTCCATCGTAGAGAGAGCGAGTTCAGAGTTGGAGAATTAGTGATGGTCCACCTAAAAAAAGAGAGGTTTCCTTTGAGTGTCCACCAGAAATTGAGTGTCCGAAAGATTGGTCCGTTCCGAATCCTCAAGATGATTGGACAGAATGCTTACCTACTTGATCTACTGCCGGATGTCCAGACGTCGCCGGTCTTTAATGTTTCAGATCTCTTCTTATATCACGGAGATGAGCAGACATATGCAATCACGCCAGTAGTTCCCGCTGATGGTACGCACCCGCCACCAGCCGCAACTGATGCCGATCGGATAGAAGATATTGCCGACATACGAGATATGACGACTAGACGTGGTCTCTTCCATCGCTATCTAGTCAAGTGGAAGGGACAACCTCTGACAGATTGCACATGGATTGACGAGGATGAACTTCGACAACTCCGTCCTGATATACTTCAGAATTATCGTGATGCCAAATCTCGACGGAGCGAGATTCTTCTCAGCAGGGGGGAGCTGATGCATCATGAAGCTATGGGATGTTTTTCTTTCTTTTTAGTCGGACATTTGCTTTTTCTTTTATTTATTCACTTTTATTTATTTATGTAAAAGGCTCATTATATAAGGCCTTATCATCTTTTCTTTTTATTCTATTTATAGTAAATTAGTTGCTTGTTTGAGGGGATCTGGCCTCCATAAAGGCACCCCCACCTATGGGAAGGATATTATTATTGAATGAAAGTTAAATTTTTCTCCCATCACTTATTCTCTCTCTCCCTCCCTCTCTCTCTCATTTCCCCACCCGCGCCTCTACCCCACCGAACCCTAACCCTCCCCACACCGCCGCCCCTCTCAACTCTCGTTCTCCCTTCTTCCTCCACCGCCCTCACCTCGCCTTCTCACCCCGTCGCAGATCCCGCATCCCCTCTCGCGCGCCAGCCCACGCTTCGTCGCCTTCCTCTCCTCGCCGCCTCTCCCGGCGTACCACCTCCCTCGCCTCGCCTCCCTATCCTGCCGCCTCCCTCTCCTCTCTAACCCCATTCCCACCACCCCTGCCAACACCCAGCCACCTACTCCGCCGCCACTGCTACCGCCGAACTTCCCTGACCCGCCCACTGTACCTTCGCCGCACCGTCCCCCCATGACACAGGCCCCCTCGTGCTGTCGAAGGCGCCCTACATCCATTCTCGCCGCTGACCAGGTCTGAAGTGCGACCCTATGTTCCCTCGCCGGTTGTGGTATGAGTGATTCCGTTTTACTTTCATTATCTTGTTGATTTTCTAAGGTGTGGACTGTATATTACCGTTGGTTTGGTGAATCGTTGAGACCCCAATCCGCATAACATCGCCATCATCCCTGTTTTCATTTAACTATTGCGTATAGCCCAACGTTTGTGACGATTTTTTTTGAGATAAAATCTCAAGTTTTCATATATTCTGACCTGTCTAAAACAATAGCCTATCTTCCCTTTATATAGGAGGGATGAGGTTACAAAAATAGAAATTCAACTTCAAATTCAAACTACTTATCCTAATTTGACTCTAACCACCTAACTAATTGATTTGAAATGAATTCAAATCTCCAATTGACTCTAACTAACTAAATTGAAATTCAAATTGAAACTAATTTGAGATCACATGCGATCTCTTTTATTTAAATTAAAATTACGACGACTCAAATAAACGTAAATAAAATTGACCTCTAAATAGCGGATAAAACATAGAAAATGAGGCCCTATTTATCCGTTTCACGCTGCGTCAGAGCTGGAAATGTCGGCCATTATGCACAACAATTTATCTTGATATTAGTGAGTTGGTAGGTTGAAGCTTGAACGAGCTAAGCTGATTATTTTCTTGGAGTTGAGTAATTTTTATGCTAGTTTTCCCTTAACAATGGAAAATTGTAAAATGTCATGACTACATGAGCTTCTTTGGTGGTTGTTGTAGCATGTTTTTATTATTTCCTTGAATAATTATAGGGATTGGTATTGTGCACCTTTTTTCCTAGAGGATACAGACACGTAGGACGTTCACCAAGGAATATTTATCATGAAGCATGAGCATGATAGGGAATCAAGTGTCACTATATAATTTGGTATATCATGTCATACCATTGATATTGGTGAAATCACATGTTTTCATTGTATATTTCTACCATTTTTATTGAAATGGATGATGCCGACATTCTCATGTCGATGTTGCCTGATCTAGAAAAGGATTTAGGGCGGAGAAGAAAGTTGGAGAGGGTGGGAGGAGGAAGAAGAAATGTGCTAGTTATGTGGGACTTTGGGGGGATAAAGAGCCAAGATATTCGGGAGGGAGAAGGGGACTGATCAACTCAATATTTTAGGAGATCTCGAGCTTGGGTTTCTTGGGTTTTAGGAGTCTGGAGCGAACATAAGTGGTCTTATCAAGGATCAAGGTGGTGGTGATGGGTGGGAGGTGGTGTGAAGAAGGCACGGGGGAGGCAGTGGCTAGAATGGAGGGTGTCTGCAATATCGATAGTGGTGCGAAATCGGAGTGGAGAGGCGGTGGTGGAAGAGGAGGGGTGGTATGATGGTTTCCCGCATATACCGACTGATTGGTGTAGGTAGATCGGACAATATGTCCTGGATCGTTGCAAATAATAAACTCAAGAAAGTTATGTATCACTTTTAATCACAAGATAAGCAATCAATCCACATTTGCATATGTATTTAACGTGGATACCCTCCTGGGTAAAAATCACGACATGAGTCCCCTAACTCGAACTTTCAACCTGACCCACACATGTCATCCACTAACCTGAATTGCTTATGATGAGCAACCTAACTGTATTACAACTAAGTTGATTATGCGGTCAACTCAACCGCATACATGTAAATAATCCTAATAACCTCAATAAACAATTATGCAATCAAGAATATAAGGTAAAAACTAAAACGATCTTATAAAGCGGGGAGCATGCTTGTAAGAATTGATTGCAGAACACCATAGTTGTAAGTGTGAGGAACAAGGCAGAAAATAGCTCTTCGATCTTTCTCTCTGAGCATAGAGTGGAAAGCAGATAGAAGAGATAATGTTGCTCTTGTTGTGTGTTGTAGAATGAGATATGTGATCCTATTTATAGGTCTACAGTCCTATAGCCATTTGACTTTGAAAAATAGCCATTATGAACAAATCAGGAATGAAATCGGCTTCAAAAATCTTCGTGAAATGGAATATGATCGATCAGGATACAAAGGATTATCGGTCAGAATCAAATGATCGATCATATGGATTCAGATGATCGATTATAATCATAAGATGATCGATCTGAGATCAAAATTGATCGATCAGAATATAACTGTTATAATTAAAATTTGGATCGATCATGAAACAAGGTTGATCGATCATGTATAATCGATCATGCCAGAATGATTGATCGATCAACTTAACTCTTTGACCTGAAAGTCAAAGGGTTGAAATGCATAATGCATGATTCTTTTGTTTGTACATTTTAAGACAATTACAAAATGCACGACTTAATAAAAAATACTTCGTTTTCTTCTTGAGCTTAACCTGAAGTTTCTTGGCCTTGAACTCCTTTGAGCTTCTTGGCTTCTTCTTCACTCAAACGTTAGTTCCTCAGCTTGAGCTTTTTCCTTGTCCAGTAGCTTTTCTGCTCTTGGCCTAGCTACAAGCTTTATACACAAGTTTTGTTATCATCAAATATGCATGCTCATACACTAACAATTTCCCCACTTATGCATGAACTAACAATATTGGGGATGACGATGGTGAGGGGAGAAGGGATAAGAGAGGAGGAGGGCGGTGAGGGAATAAAAGGTGGGTTAGGGTTTCTTTGCACATGTGGGGAAGGAAATGAGAAGGAAGGGGAGAGAGACAATTAATGGGAAAAATATTTCTCATTCAATTGCACTTTTTTACCCAAGGTTAGGGTCTCTATATATGTAAGTTCCCGCCAAAATTAAACCATAATAGGACCCCAAAAATAAAATTAAAAGGGTGGAATAATGCCTTTTATAATGAGCTTTTTATTTATTCATTTCCTTGACTTGTAATAATAATGAATGCAACTTGAGTCATCATTATAATAATTAACTCAAAATAAATGAAGTAAAATCATAAAGTTCCTATTCTGCATCATGCATGTTGTGTGGGCTCGTTTTGTGGAGCTCTGGTGGTTGATGGGGGTGACATCAATATCACGTTGTTCGTTGTTGATTGCCCTCAGGAATCAGAGGGTGTGGATCCGGGCTCTCCCTTTATTTGTTGATCTTGCGGGGGGCATGTATATGGAGGTTCTAGACACGACGAACTTCCTTACACCTTGCAGAGTTTGACATTGCGGCCCCGCTTTGACGCTTCCTTGGTTCTGCAAAGTTGCTGGAGTGCTCCCCTTGTATTTGTGCTCTCTCTGTCATGTTCCCACTCTAACCACACACCTATATCTTGGGATTCTTGCGAGGGATGCCGCGTGGATAGTCTGTTTCACTTCGAGCATTTGTGCTTACTTGAGGGCAGCTTCAAGGAGCGGATGTCTCGTTGCTGGCAAGGCTTCTTAGTTGTGAGTTTTGGGATGTTGATCCGGTGAAGAGAGAGCGAGGAAGACCCAAAAAATGTTGGAATGAGACTATCTGAATGGATCTTAGTTTTTTGGATCTAAGCTCTAGAATGACCCAAGATAGATCTGAATGGAGGCAAAGAATCTATGTAGCCGACCCTACTTAATGTGGGAAAAGGCTTTGTTGTTGTTGTTGCTTTATTATGTAATTTGCCCTTTAGGGCTCTTCTCTATATAAGAGAGTCATATGACCCCCTTTTATAATCAAGTCATTATTTTCTTTCTACATGGTATCAGAGTAGCGCCAACGATCCTAGATCGGAGCTCTGAAGTTGTCACAACCCCTCTCGACATGTCGGTCCCACCCCCTTCCTCAGTCGTGCCACCGCTGGTCCATAAGCGCCGCCCAACGGTTGTTGGCTACCGCCATCACCATTGGTCTCCAGTGGCCCCTCTCCTCGTCACCAAATGGTTGTTTGCCGATGCCAACACTACAACAACGCCTTGCTGCTGTCCTTGCAACCTGCAGTGGCCCCTCTTCTCATCGTCGACAGGGTTTTGACCCTTCAACGACCCCTTACCTTGCCATCAGTTGGGCCGTCGCCCAACAATGACTTCTGGTGCCCATGTTAGTAGTTCCTTTTTTTTGACGCCCAAAAAAGGGGGACGCACTCAGCGGTGTTCGCCCCAATAAATTAAACAAAAAACGAAAAGAAATAGAAAGACGAAAAAAGATAAAAAAGAGAAAGTCTATAGCTGTACAGGAAGCGCCATGGCCCCCAAAAAAGAATATCCCACTGTGAGCTAAACCACAACACAATCATCTACTAGTCTCGCACATTGAATAAGAACGTTGTCCTTGTAGAAGCATTGGCCCGAGAAGATGGCTTCATTCCTCCCCAACCAAATCGACCACAACCTCGCTATGGGAAGCAAGATGTCCCTTCTCTCCATGTTCCTGTTCATCACCAACGACTCACAAAAGGCCGTCATGTCATCCGTGCACACCCAATCCACATCCGCTTCCTCCCAAACCCCTCTGACCCTGGGGCAACCGAAGAATAAATGATCTATGGTCTCCACTGCCGAATCACAAAGCACACATGTATTAGAGATAGTGCCCATTAGCCTTGCACAACGATCCCTCGTCAACAACCTCTGCCTGCAGAAAAGCCATAAGAAGAAGCCAAGGCGCTCGGGGATCTTTAGGCCCCAAAAAAACCACAATCGCGCGCCAGCATGTCGGACCGCGCCGACGGGGGCCGAGCAATCGCCCCATAAGCTTTCCATATCGAGAAGGGACCGCCCTGCTAGGCCCAGTGACCACGACCAGCATTAGGCCTACCAGCGTCCCCGATGACGTCCAAAAGGGCAAGAAAATCTTCAAGCCTCTGATCCGAGAAATTAGCCAGGAAAGGCGGACACCAACACCCATCCGCCCAGCAAGATGCGACAGTGGCATCTTTCTCAGCTGCCAGCACAAACAAGCGGGGGAAACGCACCCTCAAGGATCCCCTTCCCGTCCAATCGTCTTTCCAAAATTTAAAGGACTCACCATTTTCCACCACTGGCACAAACAACGACAAATTCCTTCCAAATACCTCCAGCACCCCCCGTCAAAACGGAGTTTGAGCTCCGAGCACATCGCCCCGCGCCTCCACCTCCCTGCATTCCCCGTGAATCTCCCGCAAGATTCTGGTAAAGAAGTCATTACCCTGGCCCCAAATCCTATTCGCCCATTTGAGAAGGAAAACATCATTAACAAGCTTTAATCTCCGTACGCCCAGCCCACCTTCATGCTTGCCTCTAGTGACCTCATCCCACGCCACCAAATGCAGCCCTCCCCCCGATTGAGCATTCCTTCCCCACAGAAATCTTCGCATAAACTTCTCAAGACGGATGCGAATCCCCACCGGCATGCGACGATGAGATAAGAAAACACCGGAATCGAGGAGAGCACCGCCTTGAGAAGAACAAGCCGTCCCCCTCTCGACAGCATGGCCGAACGCCACCCAGCAAGGCGCATCTCCACCCTCTCGACGACCATAAGCCAATCCCTGATTCTGGCCCTCCCAACCACCAACGACATACCAAGGTAATCAATAGGTAACTCACCAGGAGGAGACCCCAAAACACGGCCGCAATCAATCGCCTCCGCCTCCGACATGCCAAAAGAAATCACCTTGGATTTGTTTCCATTCTTATATAGACCCGATAACTCGCTAAATAGCTCAAGCGTCGCCGCCATCCCCGAGACCTCGGATAAGCCTCCCTCAATAAAGAACATGGTGTCATCCGCGAACTGAAGCAAAGGCACGCACATCCCGCCCTTGGAGTACCCCTTCGAAAGCCCAACATCAATCACACGATCCGCCATGCACGCCAAGACATCAACATCCACCACAAACAGAAGAGGAGCGAGGGGGCAACCCTGGCGCACCCCCCGCGAGGCTGGAAGAAGCCCCCTTCCGTGCGGCCATTGATCAACAAAGAGAAGGACACCGTGGTCACGCAACGCCGCATCCATGATATCCAAACCTCAGGAAAACCACGCCTTCTCAGAACCGACCACAAGAACCTCCAGTCGAGGCAGTCGTAAGCCTTGGCGAAGTCGACCTTCCACAGCACCCCCTGCTTTCCGGTCTTCTTCCAATCGATGACCAACTCCGACGCCATCGTGATGCAATCCGAGATCTGCCTGCCCCGTATAAATGCTGTTTGAACCGGAGAAATTATCGAATCCAGGACCCGAGCAAGCTGACGAGCCAATACCTTGGCGACAATAAGATAGATGCCATTGGATATCGAAATGGGACGAAACTCCTCAATACGCTCCACCGCGGAGGATTTAGGTAGCAGCACAATGATGGCCCGATTGATCCGATCAAACCCTGCATTACCACTGCAAAACTCCGTAATAACCTCCAACACATCTTCACCCACCACCTCCCAAAAATCCCGATAGAACGCTACCGGAAAACCATCGGGACCCGGGGACCCATCCTCGTTCAAGTCCCACACGACCGCCCTGGCTTCATCCATCGAGACCGCCCGCGTCAACTCCTCGCACGCCGCATGAGAAATGGACGGAGCCCCACATCCCGACCACCACCACACCCTCGGGGAGCGTCTCGCAGCGAAGTCCTTGAAATGAGCTGCAATGGCACGCCCCATCTCTCTGTCCCCCACAACCCGAACATCATTTATCAAAATAGAGCGCAAAGCGTTAGAGCGCTTCCGTCCGCTAGCCACACGGTGAAAGAAAGCCGTATTGGCATCTCCCTCTTTAATCCACGTCATCCTCGACCTCTGCCGCCATTCAGTGGTTCGCTTCTTATCCTCAGCCACAACACTCTTTTGCGCAAGAGAACGCTCACGCAACTCCTCAGGCAGCAGCTCCCTATCGTTCTCGATTACATCAAATCTGGCAATGATTTCCTCAGCCTCCACCCTGGCGGCGACCCTCGCCACCCTCGATTCCTTCTTGAACAATGAAAGCTTCTTCCGCAGCGACGAGAGCTTCTGATCTAACCTGGAGGCTGCGGACCCCACAAATCGCGACTGAGACCAATGCGTCGTCACCAAATCCTTGAAGTTCGCCTCCTGCAGCCAACATTTCTCGTATCTAAAAAGGCCCCTCACCGTAGGGACCTCACCGAACTCCCATAGAATAGGCGAATGATCCGACAACGAACGAGGGCGAGAGGACACCGAACAAAGAGGGAACGACTCCAGGAACTCCCCAGAAGCCAAGAAGCGATCAATCTGCGAGCGGGAGTTATTATTCCTCCATGTGTACTTAATATCATCCGCCACCAGAACCTCTAAAGCCAACGAATCCACCACCTCAGCAAAATCAAGTGAGCCTGGGTCCTGGCCACCCCTGGACCGGGGACGATCCGACGAATGGAGCGTAACATTGAAATCACCCCCAATGAGCCAAGGAATCCCCTCAAACGCACGGCCCGCTTCACGCAAATCATCCCACAATTCCCTTCTTTTAATGTGGCAGCAAGGATCGTAAATACACGAGAAAGCGATGGGCATGGCAGTATCACCCCGAACTAGCAGTACAGATAGCATATGCCTCCCCATAAGCACAGAGCTGAAAGAGAACGCCGCCGATCTCCACGCTAAAAGAATACCTCCCGCTGACCCGTCCGCATCCAACGCCCGGAATTCATCCAAACCACCAGCACCAAAGAACGCCAAAGGACATCATTGATCCCACGCACCTTCATTTCTTGAATGAAAACAATATCATACCCCCACTTAGAGATTCTCGACCCTAGAGTCCTTCTCTTATCCACCTCCCCCAGGCCCCTAACGTTCCAGGAGAGTACCTTCATCAAGACATATGTGGTTGACCCCCAATGCGAACGAGTCCAGCCGCCGCCGCAACAGAATCTCTCAAAGACGCGCAAGAGTGTTACTTAGAGGTGTCCGCCCGAGATCTGTTTCGCCTCTGATATCTTTTCCCCGATCTCCTGTCAGAGAGGCTCCCCACATCACTAACGTCATCCACGACCGATAGAGGCACCGAAGAGCTTGGAGAGGAGACCAATACAGAAGAGCCGTCATCTCCCAAAAGAAGAGGGCCCACAGAGGGCCCACTAAGCGGCCCATCCATCGGGTTCGAGGAGTCCCAAGAGAAGGCAGAAATTCCCGCACTGGTGAAGCCACTACCTAAAAGATGAACCCACCGCCGAGAAGGAAGCCAAACCATCAAGACGCGCCCTGAAGGCCACACTCGGATCAGCCGCAGAAAAGAGAACTGCTTCGCGGGTCAATCCCTCCCGTCCCCTGGATCCGAAACCAAAAGGCCCGCGGATATCCAACGCCGCCTGACCCGATAACGGGCCCATAAAGCATATTTGGAAAGCACGATCCGAATGCCAAGAACGCAAACCAAAGGGAGAAACAACCTCGGACGCCACCTCAGCAAGCAAGCCGTCTCTTGCAGGAGAATTACACAACTCCCGAGATTGCACCCCGAAAGGACGTGGGGAACCCAGCATGAGGGGCGACGCTTCGGGGGGACCCCCATGCAACGCCACCTGGCGTTCAGAAGACGAAGCGATGCCAATGCCCCTCGGGACCTCCGGGCCGGCGACATTAGACACCGGAGAAAGCGCCACCACCGGCGGAGCAGGAGGGTCGATGAACGAAAGCTCCACCCGAAATCGGAAGCGACCAACCTTCAAGGACTCATAGAAGATCTTGCCAACCGCATCATCAAGTAACCCCTTGCTGCACTCCATCAGGACATGCGTGACCCTCTCGTCCGAGCCCGGCTTGAGACCATCCTCCACGACCGCAAGCACCTCACCCCATCCCTGGAGAGCCCGGCCAAGGCAATGAACAGTCCTCGAGAGGAAGGGAACCCCTCGCACCTCCGTAACACAAACTTCGACGCTCGAGCAGGCACCATCCGCAAAGCGCATAACCCTCCAAAGTACTTCGTCAGTTGCACCATTCCGAATAAGCCTTTCCCGTTGATCCGGGGAAAGGCCATGGACACAGCACCGAGTTGCATCCAACACCAGAATGTCCCCTGCGAATTGAGGACCCAGGAAGCCTGTATATGGTCTCTAATTCGTCCCATGAGACGCCTCCCCGCAAAGCAACTCCAACCGTCGCAACACGCTCTTCTCCCCCTGCATGACCTTCCCAAGCAAAACATCGGCACGCGACCATCCCCCCACCACGTCTTTCGAACCGGAAGAGGCACCGACGCCGCCCACCTCGCCATCGCCAACGCCCACCGAACACGAGACAACGTGAGAGCCTTCCACAACTTGCACAAAAGATCTCACCCCCTGCCCTTCGAAGGGGGCTGAACATGCCGCCCGCAAGTTCTTCGCAATCCCACGTCCCAATGAAGGACCAGGCGATCGGAAGGAGGAGTTGCCACGGCCAGAACCGAACCAACAACTAGCTTTCCGATGCCCGATCCTCCCACATCCATAGCATCTAGAGGGAACCTCACAGGCCGAAGCAATGTGCCCACGCTCGCCACACCTGAAGCAACGCTTCCCAGGCTTCTTGTGAGAGACCTGCACCCCCTCACCTCCCTGCTCTCCCCGCTCCTTGCCGCCTTCCCCACGAAATCCAACTTCCGCCCGAACAGGAGAAACTCCATCGACCCCAAGCACAACCCCCTTCCCCTTCTCATCTCCCCCATTGCCACTTCCCCCGCCCCCCCAGCTGCACTCGCCGAACTCTCCTTCTTCTTCCCTCGACCCTCGGAAGCTGCACCCTCTCTCACCTTCGCCTTCGCTCTCCACCAGCGCTCCATCTCCCCCTACTCACTAAATTGACCATAACTTCCATGTTAGTAGTTCCTATCATGTCTTTTATAGCATATTTACTGCCAAACGTGATTTAAGGAGCCAACTTGGTGCGATTTTGGGATTCTCTGGGTGATTTCAGATCTCTATACTCACCTGGACAACCCTAGAGCACCACCGAAGTTGATGGGAACGATTGTAGCATGAGTTTGCACATACAATCGATTTCTCGCGTGATCGTGTAGACACCTTCAGATCGGTCTACTGGCTCAGTCTCGTTCATTCTTGGCTTTTTCATCATTATGTCAGAGAATAATGCATATTTATCCTTCTTTGATGACTTCAAAGGCCTGTCGCCCATTGTCAAGATGGATGGGACCAACTATGAGTTACGATCAATGCAATTTATGATCATTATGTGGTGAATAACAATGAGCACATTCTGATGCAGTTAGAGCCGGCCGACAAAACTGGGGCGACTGCTTCGTGGAAGCAAGACAACGTATATGCGCGTGTATGGCTATCTGGTACAATGATCACAAAGATAGCCAGTGCCATCCTTCACCTGTCCGCTACCAAGGCAATGTGGGGCATCCTTGCAGCCACTTACTCTTAAGAGAGGAATGAAACATAGATCATGCAACTTCAGTACGACATTTCACAACCAAGCCTGGTGTTTGCCTTCTTCATGTTTTCTACTCATGGAACATGTGCATGTTTGAGAATTTTTGTAGCTTTATACCTCTGAATGCTTCCACAGAACAATAGCTGGCATATAGATTCTTTATAATTTAGTATATTTGGGGTGGACGCCTTAGCATGTTTCCCCTTTTTTGATCTCTAAAAAACGGATATATAGGAACACCATATGGTTGGCGTGTTTTTGGCGGTACTTGACTGGATCCGTGGCATCTAAACTTAATCAGAAGCTTTGTTCCCTTCGGAGGGTTCTCGCTGAGTTCAAAATTTCTACCAGACAGGTGCGGCGTGCTTCGCGTGCCGAGGCAGAGGAGATTATCATGCATTTAGATACCACGGAGAATGCGCGGTGAACTCTCTTTTGACGAGCTTCGGGACCGCACTTCTGCTATTGCTCGGGTGCAGGAGGAGGATAAGAAGAGAACTGTTGAGTGGCGCCAACGCTCGCGGGAAAAATGGATTAAAGAAGGCGATGCGAACACGGCTTTCTTTCACCGGGTGGCTAGCAATCGGAGGCGTTGTAATTTGATGCGGTCCCTCTCTATCAATGACGCTGTTTTCACCGGGGATAGGGAGATGGGGAGCGCCATCATTGATCATTTCAGACGTATTTCTTCTTCTCTCCCTACGCGGCGGTGGCGTGGCTTGGGGTGGGTGCTCCCTCCCTATCGGACGCGGATTCCGAGTTCCTTGTTCGTCCAATTTCTTTGGAGAAGATTAAGGCTGCTGTTTGAGTGCTAAATCATGACTCTTCCCCAGGGCCTGACGGGTTTTCCGTCGCCTTCTATCGGGACTTCTGGGTGACTGTATCGGGGGACGTCTTCGAGGTCGTCACAGAATTTTGTGCTGGTAACCTCGGTTTTGACCGCATCAATCGGGCGAATATTGTGCTCATCCCAAAAAAAACCCGGCGTTGCGCGTGGACGATTTTCGGCTTATTTGCGTATCCAATGGTATTTATCTTATTGTGGCCAAAACTCCGGCCATTCGCCTCGCTCGGATCTTGGATGGCCTTATCTCCCCTGTTCAAGGGGCTTTCATTAAAGGAAGGCATATCGCGGACTGCATCGTCGTCGCGTCTGAAATGGTGGCTGATTGGAAGAAAGATAAAAGGAAGGGGGTCCTTTGGAAAATTGATTTTGCCAAGGCCTATGATTCCATTGATTGGCGCTTCCTCTGGTCCGCCTTGCATAGGCGGGGTTTCCCTAACTTATGGATAGCTTGGATGCGCAAATGTGTCTCCACGGTCTCGCTCTCTGTTTTAATAAATGGGCGGCCGGCTGGTGGTTCGTTTCAGCCTCGCAGGGGGGTGCGTCAGGGCTGGACGAGTGTCTCTTCTACGTTGCGGAGGAATCTTGCGCTATTCACACCGGTTCTTGGGACAGGGGAATCTTTCAAGTTTTGGCTGGACGACTGGTTGGGGGGCGGCCCCCTTCAGGTGCGCTTTCCGAGATTGTTTGCGCTTACCTCGAATAGGCTCGCAACTGTCGCGGATTGTTGGTCTGACGGCTATTGGTGCCCTCGGTTCTCTGGGAATCTTTCTGATCAGCGGGTGGCTGAATTCGCCTCGATGATGGAGGCTCTCAACTCTGCGGTTTCCCCTTCTGTTCAGCGGGACCATTGGCGTTGGAAGGACGAGGCTTTCTCCTCTCGCAAGGCTTACAGGGCCTTGCTCGCTCCCCCGCCTGCTTTGTCTTCCCCCTCGTGCGCGACTGTGCTTTCTTATGGGGGTTGCGCTTGCCGGAGCGCATTGCCATATTCTTATGGTTACTTCGTCATCGACGTTTGATGACCCGGGATCGGTGCGCCAAGTTCTTCCCCCAGACTAACACCACTTGCCATCTCTGCTGTGATGTCGATGAAATTGCATATCATCTGTTCTTTCGATGTATCATGGTTGCAGGGGTCTGGGACGACGTGGCGTGGGCTCGTGCGGACAATATTGAAGTCTTTTGCGACATCCTTTGGTCGAACAGGTCGAGGGCCAGAGCTGATGTTTTGGGCCCTATCGCGCGGCTATGGGCCATTTGGCGTGCACGGAATGAGGCTATTTTCTCGGGCATGAGATTCTGTAGGGAGAACGTTAGCATTTTGGCTAATACGCTTATATCCGACTGGTGTACTTAATTGTGTGACGGCATTCTTTGCCGAGTGTCTCTGTTGTATTTCTGATCTCTTTCGGCGTCCTTCTTTCCCTTCTCCCCTCTGTAAGTATCTCTCGTCTTATCCATTTTAGTTAATATATACTTGGGGCGAGCACCAACGAGTACATCCCCCTTTTTTTGAGCCTAAAAAAATATGATGACACACACACATCTAGCTTCTTACGGGGCGGGTCTATACCTCCTATAGAGGAGGCGTGCAACAACTGAGTAGGATCACGATTCTACACGCAACCGCGACTCATACCTCCTCAGCGATGGCCGCAACTCGCGGCAGGGGAGGTCCTGCTACTTTAGAGGACGCGGTGTTCATTGTCGAAGAGGCAGACACTTGCATCTACAATGCACTACTGTCACCATTTTGCAACTCCAAAGATACTTGCTACTTGCAGTATGATTATCCTGCTTCTGCTCGTGATGCCGAGCAAGTCGAGCCTCCTGCTACTCTGCCGATTAGTAGTTTGATGACCTTGTCTCCCATCTGAGGGAGATTATGACTCCTGCCGTCGCCTCGATTAGTGCTCCTTGAGCCCCTTCTAGCATTGTTGCCACAACTTCTGCCGGTACCTCAGGTATAGTTCATTGCCTTTACTAGTTATCACAAGGTAGATATTTCAGAGTGGATTACAGATTCTGGCGCATTTCATCATCTCTATGGAGACAAAGATCAATACATACCGACAGATATGTTCTCATTGTAGACGTGATACATTCTCCTGTTACATGACATAGGGAGCTTTGTTTGACACCATCTCTACACATGTAGAATGTGGTCGATGCACCTGATTTTTCTATGAATTTATTATCTGAGTCAAATCATGAAGGATTTGCATTGGGGTGCCATATTTGACCCCTCTTCTTTTGTGTTTCAGTATGTACTCACGGGTACCGTAAGTAAGGAGGTCTCTGTAGACTACTCCAGTCTCCTTATGCTGGAGCTTCTTCTATTCCTAATGGGCCAGTCTCTCTGTATATATGACACCTTTGGTTTGGCCACCTTCCTCTGCAGAAGCTGCGTAGAGTCCTCATGTTGATTCCATCTTGGCCTAAATTTTAGTACAAGGCTTGCCAGCTTGGGAATCATCACTGTTGAGATATTAGTTATGATTTATTGTTTGTATTCTCTTTTTTTTCTATCCATCTTATGTAATTTTGCCCAACATGTTTCTCCTCTATATAAGAGAACCTAGGGACTCATGAATAAACAACTCATCCTTTTCTTTCCGCAAAGTATCAAAGCAACGGTCCTAGACTGGACTTCTCGTACCCCATGCCCTAGCTCCACCCACCACCCCTCTTTTTCAATGCACGTCGCCCCCAGGCCATGCTCTACCGCCAGCGGTGCAATCACCATCGCCAACCCCTTTGGGGCCTCATAGCTGCCTCCGCAAGCTGCTGGAGTTCTCCTCCACTACAGTCCATGCGATGTCCAGACCTCCGCCAGGCCTTTTAGGCCTCCACTAGGGCCTCGTGTCACCCCGAAACCCTTCTAGGCCTTGATCGAGGAGCCCAAGCAGAATCCCAGGCCACCAGTGGGCTCTAGCGCCACCGTTACAACCCCTTATGGCCCCTCGCATCGTCGCCCTGATTAGCTGAGTGGAGCCCATCATCACTGTGGTCATTAGACCACTCTCTAAGCCTTAGGGCCTTCCTATTCCTCTCCGGCGCTGCCTAACTCTCCTAAACTGCCTGATTTTGACTGAAAAAGGTGGTTTCAGATCAATAAAGCACCTTTTTCCGGCCCTAATGCGGATCGAGGGTTGATGAGGATGGTTGTATGAGTCTATACATACAACCAATCCTCTATATGGTCGTGTAGACTCGCTCGGATCGGTCTACTATCCTAGTCGAGTAGCGTTTTAATCTTCTTTACCATCATGTCATAGAACAAGAGTGATTTTCTCTTCGTGGTGCCTTCAAGGGCCCGTCTCCCATTGTGAAGATGGACTAGACCAACTATGAGTTGTGGTCCATGCAGTTTATGACTCTTATACAGTGCAATAATATGGAATACATTCTGACAGGTCTTGAGCCGACGGACTAGGTTATGGATAATGCTTTGTGGAAGCTAGATGACACATATGCACGTGTTTGGCTATCTGGACGCTCAGTACATAAATTACGAATGATATTGTGAACCAATCCACCGCCAAGTCGATGTGGGATATTCTGGCAGATGCATATGACCAAGCAAAGAATGGGGCCACGATTCTTTAGCTCCTATTTATATATACACACAGCCAAACAGAATGGCCGTCCTCTGCATACATTTTTCTTCGTTCGAGGCGTGTTTGAGAAGTTTCACAGCTTCATGCTTGTTACCACTTCCACGGAGCAATAGATGGCATACATGAACTCCACAATGGTTGGAGTTTTCTTGGCAGCCTTGGATCCGGAGTATGGTGCCACACATGCACAACTCCTTACAGTCACGACCATACCTCCTATGGAGGAGGTCTATAGCCGCCTCATCAGGCTTTCTTATCCCACCCACTGCCACCACACAGACCTCCTCAACGATGGCTGCATCTCACGGTAGGGGAGGTTCTACGCAGTTCAGAGGGCGTGGTCCTCGTGGTAGAAGAGGTGGACATCAATGTGGTCCTGCACCTACTGTCGTCGTCCAGGACACTCTAAGGACACACGCTTCTAGAAGCATGGATACCCCGCATATGCTCGAGTGGCAGAGCATATTGAGCTTCCCAAACACTTCGGCTCCTCAGGCAGATCCACGCCTTGATGATATAGTCTCTCATATACGAAACATCATGACTCTTGTTGCTGGCACCACTACAGGTTCCTTAGATGTTGCAGTAGCTGCTAGAGCCTCTTCGAGCTCCTCACTCCTCAGGTATATCATTTGCTTTTACTAGTTGTAGCAGGTCATATAAGACAAGGTGGATCATGGACTCTAGTGCCTTCTACCATCTGTGTTGAGACAGAGCCCCGTTCAGTTCTTACAGGTCTATACCCCGTGGTAGATGGGTCTTATTGTGAATGGGGTTTACTTACCCATCACAGGACATGGGAAGGGTATTTGACACAATCCATGTGCCTGCAGAATGTTTTATATGCTCCTAATTTTCAGATGAGCTTTCTTCCTATTAATCAGATCACGAAGGATTTGCACTGTCATGCCATTTTGACCCCTCTTCTCTTGTGTTTCAGGACATACTCACGGGCAGGGTGATTGGAATTAGTCCTGAGCAGCGGAGGCTCTACAGATTGGTCCAACCTCCTCATGCTGGTGCCTCTACTATTCCTACTGAACCGGTCTTACCGTACTTGTGGCATCTTCGTTCCAATGCGAGGCTGGATAGCTTGGGAAGCATCACCGCTTCTTTTACTGATCATCAGAGTACGAGTACTCAGTTATTTGAGTTTGTTCACTTAGATATTTGGGGTCCGATTCGTGTTCCTGATCACTAGGGACACCGTTTTTATCTTATTGATGTGGATGAATATTCTAGACTTTCTTGGGTCTTTTTTTTTTAAATAAGTTTGATGCTGGAATTGTCCTTAAAACCTTTACTAATGAAATAAAGAACATTTTCTCTGCTACTATCAAGTTTTTGCGATCTGACAATGCCTTAGAGTTATGCACTTTATAGCTATCTGAGTTCCTCAAGTCTCTTGGCATCGTACACCAGACCTCGTGTGACTACACATCCCGGCAGAATAATGTTGCCTATACTCGATGTGATCCATACCCTTTTGATTCATAGTCGTGCCCCTTACTCTTTCTAGGGTGATGAGGTCCTCACAACTTGCTACTTGGTGTACTATCTTTGTTTTAAGAGAACATGTTCCTTTCTCGATTGTGTTTCTCGAGAACATGTTCTCCTTTTCACCTCGAGTGTTTGGTCGTGTGGCCTTTATTCACAATTTGACGCCTGATTGTCATAAGCTCTCCTCTCGAGCTGTCAAGTGTGTCTTTGTTGGCTACTCTCGTACCCAGAAGGGGTACCATTGTTTTGATCCGCTTTGCGGAAATACTTTGTCAGTGCTGATGTTTACCTTCTTTGACTCGTTATGTATATCTTTCGTACATATGACATGTTGACTCCATCTAACTCGTGTGAGGAGGTATACATGCCTCCTCCTATGGCTGCACCACCTCTGGTACCTACTCTACCTCCACTACCTTCACCACCGCCACTACCACTACCACCTCCAGTTCCTACACATGCTTTTGTGGCTGCCCCTAGATCGCCACCCAGTACTTGGACTCAGTTTTTGTCACGTGTGTTTACTCACAGGTCTTACATTGTTGCCCCTGCTTATGGCCTTCCACATCATCCAACACGCCCCAGGTATGTAATAAGCACATTGTTTCTACTGATGACACTATTGAGTTGTTTAGCAGCATGATTCTTAACAGGATGAGCAGGTGCCCTCTCAGGAGGCTAATCTATAGGTTCAGGAGGTGGCAAATGATCTAGATGTACCTATTGCTCTGCGGAAGCATAGACATACTTGTGCTACATATCCTCTTGCAACATATGTTTCCTTGAGCAGACTCTCAGAGGACTTTGAGATTTTCCATGACACTCTGCCGTGGAGATACCACAGACATATCATGGCAAAACTTTTTCTCTACATGTTTTCAAATTATTCGAACTGACAATGCACTTGAGTTCACATAACATGACTTGACATCTTTCTTTACCTCTCAGGGGACTGTTCATCAAAGATCCTATCCATATACCTCTCAACAGAATGGGACGGAAAGGAAACTCTGACATTTACTTGATATTGCTAGATTTCTCCTCACTCAAATGAATGTTCCCAAGTACTATTGGAGGATGTCATCCTTACTGCTGTTCATCTCATCAACATGGTTCCATCACTTAGTCTCCTTTTCCTTTACCTCTGAGAATTTTGGGTGCATTGCATTTGTTTACAACTTCCATGCAGCTGGCAAATTGTCATCTAGGGCTAGCAAGTGCTTCTTGAGTATTCTCATACTCAGAAAGGCTATTGGTGTTATGATTCTGTTGGATGTCGGTACTATATTTCTGCGGATGTCTCTTTTTTTGAGTAGACTAGCTTCTTTACACAGATTGCGGGTGACATCCCTTTGGATCTTCAACCTCCACCAATCATCTATACATGCAAGCTAAATCTACAATTGCTTTTGTTCCTTTGACTATTCCTTTTTTTGTAGGATGCTATGCTCTCTTCAAGTGCTCCCACTACTGCTGCCTGGATGTACTTGAGGAGCTTCCGGTAGCTATCCGCAAGCAAAAGAGGCAATGCAGTTTTCACCCTATGTCACATTTTACTTCTAGTGATGGTTTATCTAGTTGCGACAAGAGGTTTGCAGATTAACTGAATGACATTTCTGTCCTCAGAGATCATCATAGTGTAATGCAGGACTAGAGCTGACGACATGCCATGGATGACTATATGGATGTCCTTACCTCTCAGGGCACGTGGGATCTTGTGCCGTGCCCACCGGGAGTTCGACATGTGGCTTGCAGATGGGACTTCACGACTAAATAATCTCCTGATGGGTCTATTGACAGATTGGAAGCAATATTAGTTGCAAAAAGCTTCACACAAACCTATGAGGTTGATTACTTTGAGACTTTCTCTCCAATTGCCAGAATGGAGTCCATACACACCATTCTTTCTGAGTCCTTCTTAAATTTCAACTTGATGTGACAAACGCCTTCCTTTATGGTGACATTGAAGAGGAGGTTTATATGATGCAACCATCATGTTACACAATCGAGGGTGAGTGTGTATGCCGACTTTGTAAGGCCATCTATGGCCCGAAGCAGAGCCCTATGACATGGTTTGACAAACTTACTACTGAGATCATCACTCTTGATTTTAGAGGATAATGTTTGACTACTCTGTCTTCGTCAGATGATGGTCTACTGACACCGTCTTTCTTATTATATATGTTGATGATATGGTTGTCACTGCAGATGACGAAGCCATCATTTCAGAGACCAAGACCTTCCTCCAGATGGTCTTTGTCACGAAGGATCTTGGCCTATTCCGTTACTTTATTGGCATTAGGTGATGCGCACTACAGAGGGGCTCCATCTCTCACAGAAGAAGCATTGCCTTGACATTCGAACTGAGGTTGAACTCCTTGGATGCAAGCCATCTCGTATCCTTGCAGAATTAAGGAAACATTCTACATCTACTGATCCTGCATTTAAAGATACTATACAGTATAGAAGCCAAGTGAGTAAACTTCTCTGTCTTACTGTTAATAGGTCTGATATATCATATGCTGTGAGAAGAGCCAACCAACACGTGGAGAGACCCCTTTATAGTCATTGGCGTGATGTTCTATTGGTCCTTCGATACTTGAAGAAATCTCCTAGACGTGTACTCTTCTATGGGGTCAATGGTTGCATCGATGTTTCCGCTATACATATGTTGACTATGCTAGTTCTCCTGAGGACCATCGATCCACTACAGGCTATGCCATGCTCGTTGGGGGAAACCTGATTACTTGGCGAAGCAAGAACCGGACAATGGTCTCAGATCAAGTGCAGAGGTAGAATACATAGAAATGGCCCAAGATACCCGTGCGATCACATGGCTTGTCTTTTTTCTACAGAAACTTGGACTTTCAGTTACTACTCCCGTACCTCTATACCGTGACAACAAATCTGCTACGTACATTCCCACAGATCCTGTTTTCCATGAGCGGACCAAACACATTGAGGTTGATTGCCACTTCATTCGTAATGCAGTACGAGGAGGAAATATTACCAAAATCTTACCACAAATCTCTACTGAACTTCGACTTGTAGATATCTTCACGAACGCACTACCGAAGAAGCACCTCTCGTATTTGATTTCCAAGTTGGGCATGATCTACATATATGCTCCAACTTGAGGGGGAATGTTAGAGTTACTGTGTTTTCTATTTTATTTGAGTCCTGTAACTTTCTCCTTTTTTCTCTTTAGGGTCTTTCTATATAAAAAACCCGAGACTTATGGAATAAAAACAACTCATTCTCTTCTCCACAGTAACTAATTAGAAATTATACTCGATCTCAATATTTTAGTAAAATCAAAATGTAAGGACTCAAAAATTTGGACGACAAATCATAATTGTAATTAAAAACTCTTTTAGATGTATTAAGCTGACAACAAACCATAATTTTGTCCTAGTTCCCAATGCCACACTAAATCAATCGTCTCGAATGGATCCCATTCCGATACTATTTGAAAATGTTTCAAAGTAATCAACATTATATATTTGATAAGACCTTAACGACCAGACGTGCAACAGAACCATTTGCATTATGTTTGGTGGTGAAAACCCTTTTACAGGCCACTGACATAACTCCTTTAGAGAGTTGAACAAGATCCCAAGTGCCACGTGAGGCAAGGTCCTCCATTTCATTATCCACTGCACTCTTCCAACTCGGGTCTTTTATAGTTATCATGTGATCCTTTGGAACAATAGAATTCATTAAGGCAACTGAAAACTCTATTATCCACAGAGATATCATCGATGCAAGTGTAATGTGAATTAGGTTGAAGAGTGCACACTCTTACTTGTTTGCACAGTACAATAAGAGATGATAAGGAGTCATTTGATTTAGAATGATCATGCAACTACATGTCATCAAAAGGTATCTATAATAGGACTTATAAAACTTTTTGGTTCTTTCTATGATATACCTGAGTGTGGGAGGGAGCTCCAAGGGGGATGTCATGGTAGATTTGTCAAAAAAGCTTGATATCTCAAAGAATATGACATCGACAAAGAAGTAGCAGCATCAAGTAGAATGCAAATAGCACATGTAACCTTTTTGAGAGCGAGACTATCCGAGAGACACACTTACCTGAATGAGGCGAGAC
Organism: Ottelia alismoides; assembly: GCA_037367405.1. Taxonomy (NCBI): domain Eukaryota; kingdom Viridiplantae; phylum Streptophyta; class Magnoliopsida; order Alismatales; family Hydrocharitaceae; genus Ottelia; species Ottelia alismoides. Next base: position 221,714 of record JAZKJV010003573.1, on the reverse strand, counting down.
TTTACCGAATGTATAAAACAAATGAATAGATACAATGCATCTAGAAATAATAAAAGATGGAGGGAAATGATTCTCATTAGGGTATGGGAGAGACCAAGGAATGCCCCAAAATAAACTTCGTTATACTGGTGATCATGGCATCAATAGTCTCCATCGTATCCCTTCCCTGTCATGTGTAGTAGAAACTTCCTACATTACCAACTACAGAGAGGATAGAGGGTGGCTAGGGCAAGGTTTAAAATGTCGATATCGATATTATATCGATAAGAGTCCGAAAAAAGACATGTGGGGGGAAGGGTATATTGCAAATATCGGTGGAAATCTCAGAATTGGCTCATAAAGGTGATTTTCTTGCAAATTAAGATCATCTTAGTTACCAAAACAATAAGTAACATACATATACACTCTTATACAAGGGGGAGCTAAACATATCGCATACATAATATCCTACGCTAAACATAAATGAGGTGTTCTATGTATAAACAAAAGGATGAGCTATAATGAAAATCAAACAAATAAGTAAATGTACAGAATAATATATATATATATATCGATTATAAAAACATCATTTATCATAACCATAAATTTGAAAGATTGATGAACTGAAATATATTAGAAACTAATTTTCTACCTGCGCGGAAGTTTTTTTAGTCAAACCTACGAATATTAATTTGAGTCTATCATGTACTATCACTAGATTACTAGTATTACTAAGTAACAACTATCAAATATTTATATAGTAACATATAATATAGGTATGCAGATTTTCCTTAGTTTAGATTTGTTTCACCTCTATTGTCAAAGGTGTCCTTCCACTAAAAAAAAACAAGGATCTCACCCCTATATGGGTTCAAGGTAGAGTCCCAAAAACAAAAGTATATATTCTTATGCTGTTAATATTAGGAGTAGCTATGTAAACAAAATCTCGAATAAATTAACCTTCAAAAGTTAAAAAAGCACATTCTAAGCTTCTCCCCTCCCAAAATAATAAGCTAAATAAAACAACATATGTGATATCGAAATGCAACATCGATATAGGCACAATGACGATGATATTGGTTAACATATAAGAAATTTTGCATTAAAATCCTCCAATTTTGACTTGCGTGATTCCCTTGCCTTTTTTACTTTGGCCCTTGACCAGGATTTGACGATGGTTGAGGCTTGGTCTAACTAGGTATGGTTTCTCATCTTCTAGACTGATCTCTCTGATAAATGTTTGACGGAGTTGTTAAGGCAAAAAAAGGGGAAACTTGCTAAGGTATCTGCCTCAAATATATTAAACTAAAGGAAAAATACCAGTGTTACCTTACATGAGCCATGGTTCTAGGAGAGTCATGGCATGGACGATTACATTTTCAAAATAGGAACGATCTGTGCAAAAATAACACAGTTTCTAGAAGTCTAAATTTCCACAACGCTGCGAATGGAAGGAGCACCTCTTAATGGGATGAAATCATGCATTATTAACCTACTCCAGGAAATCGATCAGGTCAGAGGAGTTTACCCAACTGACCTCCAGTTCCTTCGCATTACTCTTGTCTTCTTACAAGAAAAAAATGATCCACTGACTTCACCACTTCAGTACGAAGCGGGCATCCAACATTGCCACCCACAACAAGCATCGACCAACGATCTCTCGTCAGGATTCGTCCCCAACGCATCATCCACAAGAAGACCTTATTACGAGAAGGCACCTTTAGCTCCCAGACAGGTCTACAGTCACGAATGCTAGTCTCAGGCATCGAGTCTGGATCTCTATCAGTGGTTTTATAAGCCTGCCTCTCATTGACTCTATACTCTGAGAGAAAGATCCAAGAGGTATTTCCTGCTATGTTCTTCACGCTTACCGCTTTGGTGCTCTGTGATCAATTCTTACGGGCACACTCATCGCTCTGTAAGATCGTTTTAATTTTTGCCGCATAATTTTTATTGCATATTTTCTTTAATATTGAGGTTGTTTGGTTTTGATTATCTCTATATGGTTGAATTGTCGCGTAATCAACTCAGGTTGTAATACTGTTGGTTGCCTACGTAAGCAACTCAAATTAGTGAAAGACCTATACGAGTCATGTTGAGAGCTCAAGTCGGTAGACTTTGATCGTGGTTTTTACCCATGAGGGTTTCCATGTTAAATATATGTGCACTTGTGGATTGATTGCTTATCTTGTTATTAAAAGTGATACCTGATGTTATGATTGTTTGAGTTTATTATTTGCAACGATTCATGTCACACTGTCCGATCCTTATGCACCCTTCAACCGGTGTCTGAGAACCAACTTTTGCTATCAGAGTTCGTGCATAAGAAGTAATATCCTGATACACACCTAGCTTACTTTTTAGATCGCATCTAGAGGGAAGCTCCATGGTTCATACACCTTTCTTTAACGAGATGAATTACTCCAGCTAGATGATAAAGAGGATCTTCCTTCGGTCATCAGATTTTGCTAGAATATGATAAGAAAGGAGTTCAAGTTCATCGAAGAGAAGGAGACATGCTACACCGCCGTCGACTTGGCTTAGATGATGCTCAAATCCAACTCAATATAATCTATCTACTGCGCAATGCCCAAAGCTGAATTCGATCGAGTCTGACAGCTGAAAACAACTTACGAGATATGGAAGTGTCTAGAGACTGCACATGAATGGACAACCAAGGTAAAGGACTCCCGATTCAGAATGCTTACTCTTGAGTATGCAACTTTCAAGATGCAGAAAGGAGAAATGATAAAGGACATGAATGCCAGATTCACTTTCATAGTGAATCGGCTAAGGAGTTTAGGAAGAATATTTCTTCCTGGAGAAATTCCTACCAAGATTATTATCTCTGTATCAGCTGATTGGGAATACATGGTCATGGCTATCAAAGAGTCCATAAATTTCAGTGCGACCTTGTTGTAAGATCTCATAGGTAACCTTCTTGCCTATGAAATGAAAATAGAGAACACGAAGAAAGGAGAAGAGAAGTCACAAAATAATCTTGCTCTAATAATAAATAAGGAATCAACCGAGGGATTTGATTGTGATGATGATATCACATTCATGACCCCTAGTTCAAGTCTTTTCTCTAAACGAAGAGAAGGGGAGAAAGCAGTCTTGTAAAAGTCGCCCGACTAGTAGGTTCGACTATTGACTAATTCCAACTAGGCTGACTAGTCGATCGATTTTTCCTTGGAAATACCATATTTTTTTTGCTTTTATTTTGAAGCAAACTTATTCTAATATTCTTAATGTTTTATTTAGATTTGATATATTCTTTTCTTTTATTATGATAATATTAAAAAGTATAAATCTATGTAAATATATAAGAATATATGTATTTAAATGATATACATATATAATAGTTAATAAATTCAAAGCCTATTAAAGCCCGACTAAATCCGATTAGTCGCCTGCTGATTAGTCGTTAGTCAGTGACATAATCCATCGAGTATCAACTACCGATTTTTGCAACCTTGGGAGAAAGAGAAATAAAGTGCTTCCAATGCGAAAAAGTGGGACACAAAGAAGAATTTCCCTCAGCTATAGAAGAACTTCAGATATTAAAAGAAGTTCGAAAAGAAATCTAAGAGGAAAGCGCTAGAAGCATCTTGGGGACTCAGGCAACAACAAAGAAGAAGACAACAAAAGCGCTTACATGAAATTTGTAGGAATAGTCGAATCCAACTCATCTGAACCTGCAAAATATGAGAATGAAGTAAACTTTCTTATTCTAAGCTTTATAATAACTGACAAGATTTCTTTAGACAAGTCATGAATACTGAAAAGATAACAAGAAATTGGTAGAGGATAAATCTCTTTTGCTTAGTGACTTAGTTTTTTTTAAAAAGGAAAATGAAATGCTTAAAAAGAATCTTAGTAGATTTAAAGTTAAAATTACTTGTCTAGAAAAAGATATTGTTGAGCTTAAAAGAAATAGTACTTTTCATATTCAAGAAAGAAATAGTACTTTTGTGCATGCTAAGGAAAAAGAAAAGGGAAAGATATAAAATCATGCATCTAGCTCTAATTCTTTCTAGAAAAGTTGGGTTTGGAAAAAGAAGGAAATAATGCAATTTATTCCTAAACTCGAAAAAAGGTATCAAATCAAAATCTTTTAGGTACTGAAGAATAAGGAAAAAGAAGATGGAGGATGCCACATCAACACCAAAGATGGGGCCTGCCAAGGCGAAACTGCTATCATGGGTGGATGCCGCTGCTATAGAGAAGCTATCAGGACTAAAATAGTCCATCGTCAAGGACACTAAGTGACTTCTTAACTTTTTTTTATTAAGTTGATCATACATATTATGCATTGGTGATGAGCCCGACTCTTATTTTTAAGGGAGAGTATTTAAGAAAATATTAGGGGGGAGCTCTAGTTTAATGGGAGCTCATATTAAAAGAATGTTTTTAAACAAAAAAGGAGATATTGTTTATTCATCTCTTTATCCAACGATTGATTTTAGTTAACAATTAGTATCTGTTTAGATCATTTTGATTATATCAGAAAGGGGGAGAGAAAAAGTACTTACAATTTTTTTTAGAGATTTCTTAGGGAGAGAAAAAGTGTTTACAAAAAAGTTTTTAGAGATTTCTTGGGGAGAGAAAATTTTCGAATGGTTTCACAAACATATTTTATGCAAACACTTTAAAATATTTCGTCATCATCAAAAAGAGGGAGATTGTTAGTTCATGCATGGGCATGCATATTTTGATGATAATAAACCTCGTGCAAATAGACAAAAAAGGGGTAGTTAACTTGAAGCTAAGTCGAGAGCAGGAAAGCTACTGGACCAAGAACAAGCTCAAACCTGCGAAGCTCAAGCTTAAGTGAAGAAGAAGTTAAGACATTCAAAGGATTTAAGGCTAAGGAACTCCAGCTCAAGCTCGAAGGAAAGGATCTCAGGCCCAAGAAGAAGACGGAGTCTTCTCTTTTATTGAGTTCTACATTTTATAATTGTCTTAGATTGTAAAAGATCTCAAGAATCATGCCTCCTGCATCTTAGACTTTGACCTTGATTTTACTTTGACTTTGACTTTGATTTTCAGGTCAAACTGTCAAAATGATCGGTAATCCAGTTTCACTGATTGATCATTTATTTGAATTCTGATCGATTATCAAGTTTCATTTATCGATCATTTATTTGATTTCTGATCGATCATCAAGTTTCACTGATCGATCATATCTTTGAATTCTGACCGATCATCCACTTTCATTGATCGGTCATATTTGAATTCTGACCGATCATCAATTTTTCATTAATCAATCATTTTATGAATATGTCATTTAAGGAAAAATTTCCTTGCCATTTTTTACTCCGACTAAAAATCTGAGACCTATAAATTAGACCACATACCTTACTTGTTTAACACACCACAAGAGTAACACGTTCTCTTCACTCTGCTTTCCACTCGATATTCTGCGAGAAAGACCCAAGAGCTATTTTCTACTTCGTTCTTCATGCCTATGGTTGAATTTTTACGAGCATACTTCTCGCTCTGTGATCAGTTTTTATGAGCACACTCCTTTCTCTGTAAGATCATTTTAGTTTTTACCTCATAATTTTATTGCATATTTACTTTGATATTGATGTTTTTAGGTTTTAATTATCTATATACGACTGAGTTGACCGTGTAATCGACTCAGGTTGTACTATGGTTGGGTTTCCCCCGTAAGCAACTCAGGTTAGTGGAAAACTCGTGTAGATCGGGTTGAAAGCCCGAGTCGGGAGACTCTGATCATGGTTTTTACCCGTGAAGTTTTCTACGATAAATATCTGTGCACTTGTGGATTGATTATTTATCTTGTGATTAAAAATACTATGTAACTCTGTGGTTGTTTGAGTTTATTATTTGTAGCAATACATGTCATACTATCTGATCCGCCTTCACCTATCATGCAGTGTCTGAGAACCAACATATCCTCCAATATTCACTCTACTTTAAATCGAGGATAGCATAACCTCTTGTATAATGGTCACTTTTTTGGACAGTCCCTAAGAAAGGTTTTGTCTCATGTAGAGAAAGGAACCCAAAACTGGGGTATTTGTGTAAAAAAATGCTAAAAAGACTAACCTTGTTAGTCTCAGTTAGTCTATAGCAGAGAGTTGGACTGTCTATCCACTGGAGTTCTGATCAGATGATGCTCTATCACGGTCGCATCATAGTCAGATGCGAATGCATCGCTGACCTGTTGTGGTATGCCAAACTTCACTCAATACCTCTTAGACATGTGCTTGGATCGCTGACAATGAATGCAAGACGCACGACCACGACTAGAATCAAAGTCTTAGCCTCCATAGAAGCTGTAGCATCTGCCTCTTCTAGAGGAGGCAAGAAAGGTAGAGTTCTTCCCAGGCTGTGGAGAAGGACTACGACCAATAGAAGTCTCAATCTGTTGTAGTCGGTCAAAGATGAGCTTGATGGATGGCAGAGTGTATGTGAGGAACTGATCCTTCACATACTGATAGCGAGGATGAAGGTCGGCGATAAATCTGTAGACCTAATACTCAGATATTTCTGTCACATGTTGGGACAACATGCTGGTTAAAATATGGCAAGTTCCTTGTAGATGCCGTTGAGGTGTCGATAGTATTCCACAAGAGTAGACTCTCCCCGAGAAGCGGATCAATTCTGCATGTAGATATCTTAAGACCTGACTTGGTAGTCTGCTGAGATTATGTCTATTCCAGTTCGTCCCACATGTTCTTTGCGGTGTCATTTTACAGGAGATTCACTGCAATGTGAGACAATGTTATTGGTCATCCATGTCATAGCCTGATAGTTGTCCCCAAGTCAGGTTTTATGATATTTGTCCGTCTCTTATTGTCAAGATAAAATTTTCCTCTGATCGCTGATGAACACTTTGAAGGCATGAGATCAGAGCACATAGTTATTTGCGCCCTTGAGTTTGATAGAGCCCCTTGAAACCATCATAGAAGATGTAGAAAACATGAGCTTGGTCTCTGTAGGAGCCGCGACCTTTGCAATCAGGGATAAGGAGAATAATAGAGTGCTGAAATTATCTAGTTGTGCATTACACAAATGGGAGTAAGCATGATGCTAAAGCCACATAAGAGGAGGCAACATACTGCTGCGTGAGGAGGCACTGCAGGCATGCATGCGGCATAAGAGGTGCACGAGGGCATGGTGGCAGTGCGCTGCTATGCGCGGAGGCACTATGCTAGAGGCGCACGAGCGGTGCGAGATGCGTAAGGTGCGCTAGAGCATGATGGTTACACGCGAGGAGCGTTGCTGCGATATCGCACGAAGGCGCAACAACTCTAGGATGCGTAGGTGCGCTACACCACACACGTAGGTGTCCTGCAGCGGCGAGGGCTATTTCTATTCTACCGCACAGAGGTGCGCTGCTACACTAGGATGCAAAGGTACGCTGCACTACGCGTGAAGGTGCCCTATAATGCGGTGCCCTTACGTGGGTGGCACCACGGGTGGTGGGGGCACATAGAAGGGCTTCAAACGATGATGGAAAAGATGTGTTTGCGGTGGCAGAGGGATTTTCGATACGAACTTCAGTGTAGGACCGTCACTCTGATACCATGTGGAGAAAAGTTAAGATTGATCTGAATTGTTTATTCAATGGGTATGCTGTTTCTTATATAGTGTGACCCTAGAGCTAAAAAGTGGTAATTACATAAGAGTCACAGAAGGGTTACAACTAGGAATAAGACTCAAATAATAAAGAGAAAAACAAATAAGCAGATACGTCAAATGATGTCAACGAGGGTAAAACAAATCAAAAGCCATTGTATCAAGCAAATTGCTAAAGATTCTTTTAACAACAAGTAAATGATATTCATTAGGGTTTACTTGAAAGCGAGCACATAAGCAAGTTGTAGACATAATATCTTGTTTGGAAACAGTTAAATATAGCAGAAATCCAATCATACCTTGATCTTGCTTCACATCAACTGACTTACTTGCTTCACATGTATCCGTATACATTGTAATACTCGTAGGAGTTTTCTTTCCTTTAGATGTACTCAAAACCATATTTCTTTAGTAATTCTTGAGTATACTTGTATTGCTTTAGAAATACTCCATTATCAAGTTGATGGATTTGAAGTCCTAAGAAGTTCTTTAGTTCTCCCATCATGTTCATCTAATTTTGTCTTGTATTTGCGTAGAGAATACTTGACAAAGTTTTCACTAATAGCATCGAATATGATATCATCAATATAAATTTGAGCAACTAATGTTTTTTTTAGTTTTCTTAATAAAAGAGTAGGGTAACTGGTCCAATCTTAAATCAGAAGCGACCAAAAGATTCGCAAGCGATGATATCGGACACAAGGCACTTGTCTTAGATCGTAGAGCGTTTTCTTATGATGAAAAACATAGTACGGAAAAACTAACGAAGTAAAACGAGGAGGTTGTCTAATATAGACTTCCTCTTTAATAAAACCATTCAAAAATGCACTATTAATGTCCATATGAAAGAGTTCAAAACCACAAAAGCTTGCAATAAGCTAAAAATAATTGAATTGACTCCAATCTAGCAATAAGTGCATATATTTTGTCGAAATCGATACCTTCCTCTTGGTCATATCCTTGTCCAACTAATCTTGCTTTATTACATGTAACATTGCATGATTCATCAAGTTTATTACGAACGACCCATCGAGTTCCAATGATAGTATTGTCTTTTGGTTCAAGAACCAATTCCCAAACATCGTTCCGTTTAAACTAGTAGAGTTTTCTTGAATTGTTACAAGCCAAGACTAATCATTGCAAGCATGTTCAACAGATTTTGGTTCGCACTAAGAAACAAAGGCGTTAAAAGCAAAGTGTGCTTGAAAACTTGAGCGAGTCTGCACACATTTAGAGACATCGCCTAAAACAAGATCTGATTGATGACCCTGCACAAATAGCCAATCTCTAGGTTGATTGTGAACATTTTGGTAATCTTTTGTGTTAGACAGATTAATCAATTCTTGTTCGTTTTCATTATCCCTATTGATAATCATGGGGTTGTTCAATTTTAATAACTCGTCAAACGAGACATTAACGATCTCTTCTACTGTTGATGTGGTCCTGTTAACAACTCGGTAAGCTCTAGAACGTGAGGAATAACCACTAAAAACGATTTTAAAACCTTTTTGATCAAACTTATCTTTCGTACTTGTTAAGATACTTATGTTATGTCGTCTTTATCTGTATTGTTTATTTCTCTTGTCCTGTTTATGTAGTTTACCCTTTGAGCTTTTTTCCTATATAAGAGAGCTCTAGGGTTAGATGGAATACTACCTTTTCTTTTCCTTCCACATGGTATCAGAGCGACGGTCGTAGATCGGAGCCTGTGCCCTAGAATCCTACCCCCACCGAAACCCTAGTCGCCTGCGGTCCTCGTGCATTGCCGCCGCTTGTATCACTGCCACGTGCATCGACGTCAGTCCTCGCACGGGCCTGCGCCTGTGCATCGCGCGTGTACCTGCACCTGTGCCTGCGCTAGTCCTCTCCGTGCGTGCCTGCGCATCACGCGTGCATCTGCACTTGTTCTCGTGCACTGCGCGTGCACCTGCGCCTGTGCGTGTAACATCCATATTCTAACAAACCCGAACTCGTCCGATTTTGGGTCTAATGAACCCAAAAACGTTGTCGGTCAATACTAAACAACCTAAAACGACCAATTGATTATGAATCAAAAGTCATTCGGGCGAAATCGACCGAAAATCGGTCACACCGTAACACGCGCCGTAAAAAGCCGTGACGCAAATTCGGAAACCGCAAAACGAACCGAGATCGTCATTAGATCCGATTTGACGAAACAAGACCAACGGAATCGACCGTTTGTCAATCGGAGATCGTTTGATATTTTTAGTTCGTAAAATTTAATCTTAAACTAAAACCGTATCTCGAATAATTCGGGTATCTAAACCCGATTGAAAATATACCAATATTATACTCTTTGTGATCGTTGTTTAGAGACGATCAAATCAAGGTATTGCGCATTAAAAACCGACGATCAAGGCGCGAATACGGACACCTTTTTACATTTTAATAAATGAGAGAAAATAAACTAAAATATATATAAAAAAGTTTAATTTAAAAATTCCTATAGCTACAGTACTGCTGCTACTGTTCTTTAAATGTATATATATGTCCAGCCGTTAGTTTCTTTTTCTCCCTCCATTTTTTTAGCCACTTGCCTTAATCATTACTCCACTTGCCCCTATTTCTTTCCCCATTTGGCCCCCCCAAGTCCCTTCCACTTGGCAAGTAACAAAGCACACACACCTTGCTATAAAAACCCATGTATCTTCTTTCAAGTTTCCCAAATTTACTCACAAGAAATCCCAACCGAGAGTGAGGGATTCCCAGCCCTTCCTTCTTGCTACAGCAGGAGATACTCTTGTTCTCTCCAATTCTACAACCTCCATAGCTGCTGCAGTAGTGTTGATCATCGGGCATCCAATTTATGTTGGAGGGGGTAACAAGTACAAGCTGTGTTGCTGCCAAGTTGCTACAAAATCCCAGACAGCAGGAGCTGCTATCAAATTTCAGCAATAATTGCTGTGATTGATTCATCCTCCCTTCATTTATTGATCCAAGGTACAACCCTATTCCACTCCTCCTTGCTGCCATGCATGCTCATTTCATTTGATATATGTATCATCCCTCCTCTCCTAATTGCTGCCATATATGTGACCTATACACTATTTTTTTTAGCTTAAAATTTTGGATCTGAATTAAGGTTCCAAATTCAGAATTTTTTTTAAAGACTGGTTTCCAGAATTTCTGTCAAATATAGATAGATATATATAAATACATTTTATATCCAGAAATTTTAAGACCTGGGACTCTCTTGATTGACTTTTATAGGGAAATGGGTATATGCTCTTATGAGTTATGATCATTTATGTGGTAAAGATCTCTTATAGTTTTTACATGTTCCATCACTTGCTATTGTTAAGCAAAAGAATAATAAAACAAGCACAATTGTCATATCATTAATTTTTACTATGTAATTCTATGATTATTTCTGTACATTAACTCAACTAATTTTCCATGCTCCTGTAATAGAACATGTATTTTGTAACACTATAAGGTAAGAACAGATGGTGCTTCATCTGTTAGATGTTTCAAAAAAAAAATTCCGTGAACAAAACCTTATTGAGTGTTTTACAGACAAGGTCAGATTAGTGTCATATCTTAGAGTTAGAATTTTAAAGACTCATGGGAAATCTTGCATAGAACCGATTTTTAATGTTATCCTTAAATTAGAGATCATCCAGAAGTAATGTTATTAAAGTGGAAAGGGTAAAAGATTGAACAAGCATTACATGCCAATAGTATTTCTTAGGCCGAGCATGTAATAGAAGCGACATACATTTAGAAAAGATTAAGACTTCATAAATCCCCTTTCATAGTTTTACGATTCTAATTTCAATTAGTATCAATAGAGTGACTATAATTAAATTAGTATGCAAGATGGATAAATATTTTGTCTCTCGCGTTTAGTTCTAAACTCTGTCGATGTCCTGCAGAGTGTTGTTAACGTATTTTACCGAAATCAAATGTTTTAAGATATGATAAGACTCATGATAATATAGTAATTTTAAAATGTCGAATAATTAGACAATGCTCAGTAACATAATTGTAATATTATAAAACTGCAAAGAGATAATAGAAATCATCGATTTATGAAATCGAAATGTTGCACGAATTGAGTCAATAAAGTACCTATCTTCACAACACATTAACATATATATTAATAAATATAGGACTATTGGCACATAAAATCGTTTTGACAATTATATACTAATTACATTGGTATTCAGGCAGTATTATCAAACTTGAATATTTAAGATTTTATGTTGGAAAATCAGTGGGTTATAATACAATAAACGAGTTTCTTTAAATAGATAAATTTTAGAGTATGCATATTGTATAATATTCTATGTACTCCATAATGAGAATCCAGGGTCCCTTTATGAGCATATCCTACTTCTATTAATAAAAGAGACTCTTAATACTGTAGACTGTTTATTTATCAATAAAACTTATTGAAATGTTGAGTCTTGACTTTTACCTTCCAAATTCAGTAACTTAGTCACTTGGATCAAAGATTTGGTCAGAAGATCAATTGGTAAATGATTTCCAAGTTTGTAGATTAAGAGAGCTAGATTTATATCAAATATTAATACTCTTCTTTTATGAAGTTGGTAAATGATTTCCAAGATTGTAGATTAAGAGAGCTAGATCTGTATCAAATATTAATACTCTTCTTTTATGAAGTTGGTAAATGATTTCCAAGATTGTAGATTAAGAGAGCTAGAACTGTATCAAATATTAAGACTCTTCTTTTATGAAGTTGGTAAATGATTTCCAAGATTGAAGATGAAGAGAGCTAGATCTGTATTACTAATCTCAAAAAGGGAATTGAGAAGGAAAGTAGACAAGCAAATGAAATTGATTGTGAGTCGGTAATGACTTATAAATTATATTGCCGGTCATGGTGGCCTTTTACACCGGACCGTGCGAGGGGGCGGTGACCCTCACCTGGGCGGAAGAAAGGAAGCCCAGTTTGGGCAGCGGCCGCCAAGTGCGCGGGTCTAGGATCCCAGTCCCATTTCGGTTTTTACGCGAGCTCGCAGTGTTTTTACGCCTCGTTGGGATCCCGACTTTAGACCATTCCGTTGACCCTGTTTTAGGATACCCAGGCGGGGGATCCTTGGTTTTCAATTTTACGTACGAGCTCGGTTGCCCGTTACCGGTCGGGCTGTTTTTCTAGAGCGACTTCCCGGGAAGTCCCTCTCACCCGTCTCAGTGGCGTAGTTGGGGAGTAGACCTATCCCTCTATTGGACCGTCCTTCCAACTAGAGGGCGAGACGGAAGAGCCATTTGCAGGCTTCTTCACCGCTTGAGTTTTCTTTCGCCAACAGACTTGGCGATTCTACATCCAGATCATTCGTATCTACATCTATATCTACATCATTTAGAGTACATCTGAGAGAGTTACTGTAAAGGTTTGGAGAAATTACAATTGAAAATTGAGATGATTGGGAGTAATTATAATCTGTTTCGAAATCCCTATAAAGATCACAGTTGAGTAAATGGAAGTGACTATAATCTGATTCGAAATCCCTATAAGTTAGTGGACGTGTTGGGAACTTAGTTAGGATGCATTACACAACACCGCATGCCTACGGAGGCCCCCCAACCCTAAGGTATTTTTAATACCTTAGAGTCATAGTGTGAGGTACACACAGACCAAGACCACAGACTATCCACTAACTTAAAAGGAGTAAATAGAATTAAGGATCAAATTCATCATCATCATATCAGTCCATTATCGAAAACCATGACATGATCTCAATGACAAGAAATTAGCCATCAAGTTCCGTAACATGATCTCCAAAACCCAAAATCATGATCTTAAAACACAGGAAATCATTATATGTTAGGTTTGTCATCTAAACTTTATATAAATATATATATATGGGATGAATGGGAAAAAGAGGAGAACAAATGAACTTAGTACCAAACAGTTGAAAACCTTTTTACTTACGCAAGTAGATGTAAATTGAAGTTATTCCACCTTTCTACTTGCTCTCTTTTGCACATTATAAATAATTGTTATTTATTTTTAAAACTACGGGTTTGTATTCACGTTTGTGACTCCTCTTCTTCCTTGCACGCATGGCAGGAAAGGAGTCTGTTGTTCAGTAGCTATACAGGGTTCCAGGAGACAGAGTATACACTAGACGGTATGAATTACTTTGTCTCAGTTTTTGTTCGGTTGTTAATATTATATGCTTCTTTTCTCTTCAGTCAGATTTTGGGATATACTGTATGTACTTTCAGACATTGTACAGGTTGAAAATGAAATGAAAGTTAATGAAATAAATTCTTGGTGACATTTATCTTTATTATCTTGTGGTTGTGAATGTGAATGTCGAATGTCACTTGCAAATATATTCATTGCGAAAAATTTTCCCGGACTTTCAGTTACTTAATGCAATATTAATAAATGTGGAAATGCGAATTTTGTCGTAAACGGGTACCCGAATCCTGAGGGGTTCACAGTGCGCCTGTGCTTGTTCCTGTGCGTCGTTGCGCCATCACGTACCTCTGCCTCCGTGTCATTGCGCGTGTTCTTGGTACCTAGGGTGTGACGTGAACATCTAAAAACACCCTAGTTCCCCAAAGGAATCTCCAGAAGAATGGAAGAGGTTGTGGTATGAGTCTACTCCCACAACCATCTTCCTATATGTTAGTGTAGACACTGGTATTTCTTGTTGCTGACCCAGTCTTGAAGATAGTTGTCATCATGTCCGACAACAAAGCAAAAGTCCCATCCCTGGGTACCTTCAAAGGTCCAGCACCCATCGTCAAAATGGATGGAACCAATTATGAATTGCGGGCCTTGTAGTTCATGAGTTTGATGCAATGTAATGGCAAGAAGCACATCCTCACGACAGAGGAGCCACGTGACAAGACTGAGACAAATGCCTCATGGGAGACGGATGATGCGTATGCTCGCGTATGGCTATCCGGGACTATATCCATGGAGATAGCTAATGATATCCTGAGCCAGCCTACTGCAAAGGCTATGTGGAAAATTCTTGCCGCTACATACTCTTCGGCGAAGAATGAGTCGAAGATACTACAACTCCAGCACGATATCTTCACATCGAAGCAGAATGGTCACTCCCTTCACACCCTCTTCTTTTAGGGGTATGTTTGAGAAGTTACATGGCTACATTCCCTTGACTGCTACACCAGAGCAACTCAAGGTATACATAGACTCTGTGATGACTGGAGTCTTTCTAGTAACCCTGGATCTTGAGTATGATGCAACTCGTGCCCATATCCTCACTGATGCTACCATACCTCCAATGGAGGAGGCATATCGCAGATTGAGTAGACTATCTATATCATCTGCTAGCACTTTACAGTCTCAGACATCTTCAGCTATGGCAGTATCACGTAGTAGAGGAAGCCCTACACCATATCGTGGTAGGAGAAGCCCTAATCGTGGCAGAGGAGGAGGTGGTCGATCCCGTCAGCAGTGCACCTATTGTCACAGGTCTGGCCACTCAGAGGAAACATGCTATTCTAAGCATGGGTTTCCTGCTTCAACCTTGGTTGCTGAGCAGACACAACAGGCTGGAAGTTCATCACCTGCATCTGACCAGAGATTTGACGAGCTTGTGGCACGACTAAGAGAGATTATGCCGGTTACCTCTGGGTCAACCAGCTCTCCTCCAGGGTCCTCAGAGGTAGCTGCTTCAGCATCAACATCCATGTCAGGTATAGAATATGCCTTTACTAGTTGTTACAGGACAGACTTGGCAGAATGGATCATGGATTCAGGTGCTTCTCATCATCTTTGTGGTGACAGAGGCTAGTTTAATGTGTTTTGTCCAAATCAGTCTGGACTATCTGTTGTGATAGCAGATGGGACACACTCCCCCATTACTGATCAGGGGGAGGTGCAGTTGACTTCCACACTGAGGCTTCAGAATGTTCTTTATGCTCCTGAATTTTCTATGAATTTATTATCAATTAGTCAAATCACCAGAGACTTACATTGTCGTGCCATATTTGATCCATCTGCTCGTGTTTCAGGATATACTAACGGGCAAGGTGATTGGAACTGGCCGTGAGCAAGGGGGCCTCTACAGATTAGTGCAGTCTCCATATGCTGGTGCCTCTTCTCTTCGCACCGGATCTGTCTCTCCATATACGTGGGATCTTCGATTTGGTCATCTTCCTTTGCAAAAGCCGAGTCACGTTCTTTCCCATATTCCTCCTCGCTCTACTTTTCAGTGCGAGGCCTGCCAGCTTGGGAAGCATCATCTGTCCACGTTCTAAAGTCGTCAGGGTAGAAGTTGTCATAGTCTATTTGAGTTGCTCCATTTTTATATTTGGGGTCCCAGTCGTGTCCCATATCATCAGGGACACAGGTTTTGTCTTGTTGCCGTTGATGAGTTTTCGAGATTGTCTTGGGTTTTTCTTCTTAAGAATAAGTCTGATGCATGTCCTGTTATCCCAGTCCTTTATTAATGCAATAAGGACTGCAAAATTCAAGTTTATTCGTTCCGATAATGCATTAGAATTTTGTAGTACGCAACTTTCTCAATTCCTTAGATCTATTGGCATTGTGCATCAAACATCTTGTGCATATACGTCCCAACAGAATGGAGTGGCAGAACGAAAACACGACCATCTGTTAGACATTGCCAGAACTCTTTTGATTCAGAGTCGTGCTCCTCATTCATACTGGAGAGATGCGGTTCTAACTGCTTGCTATCTGGTAAATCGTATGCCCTCTTCGATTTTGGGAGAGATTGCGTTTCCCGAGACGGATCTTTTCTTGCCAATGCCTCGTGTTTTTGGTTCTGTAGCGTTTGTTCATCATCCTGGTCTTGACAAGCTCTCTCCCAGAGCTGTCAAAGGTGTGTTTGTTGGTTATTCCAAAACCCAAAAAGGATATCGTTACTTTGACCCTGTTCGACGAAGATACTACGTTAGTGCTGATGTCCCCCACATGTGACAGGCTTACTTCTTCAGAGGATGGAGAAGAGGTCTATATGCCTCTTCCTCCGTCATCATCACATACGACATCACCTCCACCACTACCTCCCACACCGTCTCCCCCACCGCCACCTCCACCACCACCTCCACCACCACCTCCACCTCCTCCACATCCACCTCCACAGTCTCCTACTTTCTTTCCGCAGGTTTACCAGAGACGGTCCCATGCTCATGTGCCTCCTCCGTCATCGAGCACGCCCAAGGTATGTTTTGAACATTTGAGTTCTTCTAATGGCACTGGTGATTTGCATGTACATACTGAGGTATAGGACGTGGATACTATGTCTTCTACATGTGCTGAGGATCTGGATATGCCTATTGCACTACGTCGGCAGAAACATGCATGCACTATGCATCCTATTGTTCTCATGTTTCCTTGGGGCGTCTTTCCAAGGATTTTCAGAGATTTGTTGTGCGATTGTCTACTGTGGAGATACCACGATCATATCAGGAGGCACTACAGAGCAGTCAATGGCATCTAGCTATGGAGGAGGAGATGACAACCTTACAATCATGAGGTACGTGGAGTCTTGTACATGCTCCACCAGGTGCGTCTGTTGTTGGCAGCAAATGGGTATTTACTGTGAAGCATCGGGCCGGCGGTACAATAGACAGATACAAGGCCACGTTGGTTGCTTGTGGGTTCACCCAGACCTATGGGGTGGATTATCAGGACATCTTTTCTCCTGTTGCACGCCACTCTACCCTGCGGATTCTTATTACAATTGATGTATTTCATGATTGGCCAATTTTCCAATTGGATGTTAAGAATGCTTTCTTGTATGGAGATCCGCAGGAGGAAATTTACATGCAGCAACCACCTGGATTTGCTGCTGAGGAGGAGTCCAGTATGGTGTGCCGTTTTCATAAGGCTATATATGGCCTTAAGCAGAGTCTGAGGGCTTGGTTTCAGAAGCTCTCAGAGTTGATTGAACATAAGGGGTTTGTCAGATCCACTGTAGATACTCTTTTTGTTAAGAGAGATCAAAGAGGTATTGTAGTTGTTTTGGTTTATGTTGATGACATTGTTATCACTGGCAGCGATGAACAAGGCATTCAAGCAGCTAAGGATTTCCTTGGACAACAGTTTGTTACCAAGGACCTTGGTACGCTTCGTTACTTCCTTGGCTTAGAGTTTTCATGAAATCAACAGGGTATGGTTATGACGCAAAGGAAGTATGTTACTGACCTTCTATCTGAGACATGCATGACATGATGTAGACCAGCTACAACCCCAATGGATTCTAATGTTAGGCTCTTTGATGATGACTCTGAGGAGGTGGACAAGAGACGATACAGAGAGCTGGTAAGGAAATTATTATATGTTACTATTACCAGACCTGATATATCTTTTGCTGTGAGCAGAGTAAGCCAGTTCAAGGAGCAACTCAGGCAGGCGCACATGGATGCAGTGTGCATGATCTTGAGATATTTGAAGTCATCTCCAGGTGCATGTCTTCTTTTTAGAAGAGATATATCTCTCACAATTACTGGGTGTGCAGACACAGATTATGCTGGGTGTCCTAAGGACAGGAAGTCCGCTTCAGGCTTCATTGTGTTTGTTGGTAGCTCATTGGTTTCATGGAAGAGCAAGAAACAAACTGTTGTTGCTCGGTCTAGCGCTGAATCAGAGTATAGGGCCATGGCCCAAGGGAGTACATAATTGATGTGGGTCAACTCTGTCCTGACTAATCTAATGATTGAGGTGCCTCTTCCTATGCATCTCAAATGTGATAATCAATCAGCCTTGTTCATAGCTAATAATCCAGCATTTCATAAGAGAACGAAGCACATTGAGGTAGACTGTCAGTCTTTCACTACACTTGTGATTTGATCCAAAAGGGGCTTATTTCAATGTCTTATGTTGCGTCAGGTGATCAGATTGCATACATGTTTACCAAAGCTCTTGCAAGAGGTCCTTTTCATCACTGTTGTTCCAAGCTGAGCATGATAGATATATATATGCTCCAGCTTGAGAGGGAGTGTTAAGATACTTATGTTATGTCGTCTTTATCTATATTGTTTATTTCTCTTGTCCTGTTTATGTAATTTATCCTTTTAGCTTTTCTCCTATATAAGAGAGCTCTAGGGTTAGAGATGAAATACTACTTTTCTTTTCCTTCCACAGTACTTTTAGTATATAAAACAAAACACTTGTAATCGAAAACTCTAAAATACGAAAATTTATATACTTTATCATAGTAAAGTTTAATAAGGGTTTTCTTCAAAATTGATCGCAACGGCACACATTTTATAACAAAACAAGCGGTGCTAACAGCTTCAACCAAAAAGTACACAGGCAAACCTGATTCAACATGTACCGTCCTTACATTATATATTCTTGTAGCGTACAATTCTTTCATTCAACTACTCCATTTGTTGTGCATTTCTAGGAATCAAATACTCGTGGTGAATTCCTTTCATGGCGCAAAACTCGTCAAACTTTTCATTTTTGAATTCTCCATAATGATCACTATGAATCTTAGAGATACAACATCCCTTTTTTAACTGAATCCGTTTGCGTAGTTTCTTGAATTCTTTGAAAGCCTGA
This sequence comes from Ottelia alismoides, assembly GCA_037367405.1. Classification (NCBI taxonomy): domain Eukaryota; kingdom Viridiplantae; phylum Streptophyta; class Magnoliopsida; order Alismatales; family Hydrocharitaceae; genus Ottelia; species Ottelia alismoides. Next base: position 202,618 of record JAZKJV010003573.1, on the reverse strand, counting down.
TTCTTCGATCATAAAAACAACACTCAAGTAAATCGTGAAAAATCATCAATATCTATAAAATAAAACTGCGATCCGAGCATACTTTTACTTTGGGTAGGACCAAAGAGGTGCATGTGCAAAAGCTCGAGAGGTTTTTTAGTTGACACTAACAATTTCTATTTAAAGGAAGCTACAGTTATTTCACTAAGTTCACACGATAAGCAAACACCATACTTTTTATAAGGTAGATTAGGTAATCCTCTAATTAATTGAAACTTGTTTAGTTTGCTAATTAGTATGTGGTTTATGTGTCAGTTTTTTTGTTCCAAAGTATGATCTCTTCCTAGTAACTAATAAACAACTAAGAGAGGTCTTTTTCGAAATCTAAGGCATAAATATCTTTACTTCTATCTCTTTAAAAAATGGCACCCTTTGATTTAGATATTTCTATAGGATCTTTTAAAGGTTATCTCGTATCTTTTATCGCAAATTTGATTGATACTTAGAAGATTGTGCTTATGTTTTTACCATTGAAACATTACAGAATTTCTTCTTTTAAGTAGCAATAGTACTCTTGCCAGCTATAAGGCATCTACGGTTGTTTCCGAGTATAGCCTCATCCTTTGATATCCTCTAAATGGATAAAGAGCATGGAGTTGTCTGTCATGTGATGCAAATATCTACTGTCTATGATGCATTTTATATTCTTGGAATTATCCTGCAAAAGAACAATTTTTAGGTACCCATACCTTCTTGGGTCCTTGATGGTTAGTTTGTGTATTCCAATGATTGAATCATTTTAGGACCTTTTCCACCTTAGTTTGAGAAAAATAGGCATGCGTCTGTTTAAAAAGACATGATTAACCTTAGGTTTGGTTCGTTATTTTTAGGTTCCTAACCTATGCCACGCTTGGTTGTTCTAGTGATCTGAATAGATATTTATTTGTCTAGGTTTTTAGTTCCCTTTGTAATTTAAGTCATCTATCAACCTATTGGTTTTTGATTTTAAGGAACTAACCTCCTTTTCTAATTCACTAATGTTTTTTTAGGGAAGTAGTTTAAGAAACTAGAACTTTCTTATTAGTTACCAGTTTTTCATTCTCTTTATTAGTAGTAATAAGAAGTCCTAAAATAGATATCCCATTAGCTACATATTCTTTTTCTTTAACTAACAATTTTTATTTCTTTTTCATTTTCATGCATTCAAAAAAGATTTCATTATGCGCTTCTAAAAGTCCGGAGATAAATTTCATTTACCTCATTTTATTTGCCATTAGACAAAGTTGAGCTCTTTCATTTGTTGAATCTTCTTCATCTTCTCTTGAGTTTGAGTCGGAATCATCCCAAGTTGCTATGAGAGCCTCTTTCTTTTTGAAGACTTTCTTCATCATGATCTCCTTAGTTTCCTTCTTTTCTTCTTTATGTAGTGGGTACTGTCTCGTCATGCGCCCTTTCTTTTTGCAATGGTAGCCTATCACTTGAGTATTTGTTTTCTTGGATGGACTTTTCTTAGTCTTTCTTCTTTCTTTCACATACTTTCTATCGAGAGATGAAATCTAGATCCGCTTCATCTTTAGTATCAGAAGAATTTGCTTTAAAAACGAAAGATTTACCTTTCGTGGATTCTTTTTTGTTGTCTTCTTCTAATCTTTCTCAAAACTGACTTCATAAGCCATAAGGTTTCCAACCAATTCTTCAAATGTAAGCTTGCTAATATCTCTGGCTTCCTCAATGTTGGGAAAAATGAGAGAATTATTTACTCCTGTGAACCCTAGGCTCTCTTATATAGAGGAGAGACCTATGGGTAAACTACATATAGTAGACATACGAATAAGAAAATAAGGATGTAGTACGAATATACAAATATATCTCTACACTCCCCCTCAAGATGGAGCATAGATGTCAATCATGCTCAGCTTGGATGAACATTTATGGAATGGTCCCTTGAGCAAAGCCGTAGTAAAAATGTCTGCAGTTTGATCCCCTGAGCTGACGTGAGAAGTAAAAATAAGTCCTTTCTGAATCATCCCTCATGTAGTGACAGTCTACTTCAATATGCTTGATTCTCTCATGAAAAGCCGGGTTGTTTGCAATGAACATGGCTGCTTGGTTATCACATTGTAATTGCATAGGAACGAGTACATCTTTATGTAAATATGCTAGTACAACACGAACCCACATTATTTCTGTACTTGCTTATGCCATATCTCTATATTCAGACTCGACACTGAATCTTGCTACAACAGTTTGTTTCTTACTCCGCCAAGAAACAAGAGAGCTACCGACAAAAAATGCAAAGCTCGATGTGGACTTCCTATCATTTGTACATCCAGCATAATCAGCATCAACACATGCAGAAACAGTAAGTGTTCCCCCCTTTTTGAATAATAAGCATGTACCTGGGGAAGACTTTAGACATCTCAAAATGATACATACAACATCCATGTGTACCTGTCGAGGTTGTTCCATGAATTGACTCACTCGACTGACTGCAAATGAGATATATGATCTGGTTGTAGTGACATAAAGAAGCTTCCCAACTATTTCTCTGTATCATTTTCTGTCCACTTCTTCTGTATCATCATCATATAACCTCATGCCGGGATCCATAGGAGTGGTGGCCGACCGGCATCCAATCATTCCTGTCTCAGCTAGCATATCTGTCACATACGTCCGTTGTGTCATCACAAGACCCTGCTGATTCCTAGCAAACTCTAGGCCCAAGAAGTATCGTAAGGTGCTAAGGTCCTTGGTAACAAACTGTTGTCCCAGAAAATCTTTTGCCCTTTTTGTTCCCTACATGTCATCACCTGTGACCAATATATCATCAACATAAACCATAATAACTATCGTGCCTCCAAAGGTTCTCTGTACAAACAATGAATGATCCACATTCGACCTCTTAAATTCCTGCTTCTCCATTAAGTCCGATAGCTTCTGAAACCCTGCCCTAGGACTCTGTTTGGGGCTATAAATTGTCTTATGAAGTCTGCAAACCTTCAGACACTCCCCCTCAGCAGAAAATTGGGAGGCTGCTGCATATAGACTTCCTCCTGTAGATCCCCATACAAAAAGGCATTCTTAGCATCAAGCTGAAAAAGAGATCAGTCACGTACCACGTCAACAGAGAGAAGAATCCGTAGAGTAGAACGACGAGCCACATGAGAAAATGTGTGTAGATAGTCCATGCCATATGTTTAAGTAAAGCCACAAGCAACCAGTCTAGCTTTGTACCGATCTAGACTCCCATCTGCACGGTGTTTAACCGTAAACATCCATTTGCAAATAACAACAGAAGCCCCAACAGGAGCATCCACCGGAGTCCATGTACCACGTGACTGCAATGCTGCCATCTCTTCTTCCATAGCCAACCACCACCGACTATCATTCAGAGCCTCCTGGTAATTCCGTGGGATGTCCACAACAGATAATGCAATTGCAAATTTCCTGAAATCACCAGTCAGACGCTCAAATGAGACCAGGGATGTCAAAGGATAACAGGCACATCTACGCTTCTGCTTCCAAAGCGTAATAGGAAGGTCTAGAGCTACAGCCTCCACGTCTGTCCCCTATAAGGAATTCTGCTCAAGCAAGCTATCAGATCCAACTTTAGGAATAATGCATTCAGAACATACCTCAAGCGTGCTAGATGACGAGTGGTGACCATGAGCAAAGGCAGGACGACGTGTATAATGGTATGGTAATGGTGGGACATGGATGATGGGACCCGGTAGTATAGGAGAAGGTGATGGTGATGGGGAAGGTGGTGAAGGAGGTGATGGTGTTGGGTTTGAAGGTGGTGGTGGCACATGGATTTCACCATTAATGTTTGAGGAAGTCAAACGATCGCCTGTAGGAGAAAAGTACATCACGGATTCAAAGAAGGTGACATCAGCACTAACATAATACTTCCTGCGCAATGGATCATAACATCTGTATCCCTTTTGTGTCCTGGAGTACCCAACAAAAAAACACAATTGACTGCCCTAGGAGAGAGCTTGTCAATACCTGCAGACAACTGGTGGACAAAGGCAACCGAGCCAATACACGAGGAGTAAGGGAGAAAAATTAGTTCTTAGGAAACACAAGGGAAAAAAGAATTTGTTCACCAAGACCGACGACGTCATGCGGTTGACAAGATAACATGCCGTAAGAACATCATCACCCCAAAAGGAATGTGGGGCATGACTCTGAATGAGAAGAGTTCTATTAATATCAAGTATGTGACAATGCTTCCTTTCTGCTACACTATTTTGCTGGGCAAGGCCTTAAATGTCGGTTTCGGTCACCATTTCGGTATTGACCAAAACAGAATTTCGATGGAATTTCGGTGGAATTTCGACCGAAATTTCGGTCATTTCGGTCATTTTTTGTACCAGGACCCCCATATTTCGGTCATTTCAGTCATTTCGGTCGAATTTCGATTTCGACTGGATATCGATATTCGACAGAAATTCGACCGAATTTCGCTGAAATTTGAGGCCATGTTGCTGGGAAGTATAAGCACACGACGTTTGATGAATAATACCATGGGCAGAAAAATATCTAGAAAGAGTATAAGTACATAATTCTAGAGAATTATCGGTACACACAAATTTAACAGACGAAGAGAAGACATTCTGCACTTCATTGATAAAATTCTTGATAACATCTCCAGCCTCTGGTTTATTCTATAATAAAAAGATCCAAGACAAACGAGAGGAACCATCGACAACAACAAGATAAAACCTGTGTCCCTGATGATCAGAAACACGACTAGGACCCCAAATATCTATAGGAAGAACTAAAAAATGGAGCTACTGCTCTGACTCTGACGACTTGGGAAAGTAGACCGATGCTTTCCCAACTGACATGCCTCACATTGAAACGACAAGTGAGGAGAAATCTGAGGTAGAACGTGACACAACTTCTGGAGCGGAAGATGACCAAAGCGCATATGCTATATAAAGGGAGAGACAGGTCCAACGGAATGGGAGAAAGTGCCAGCTTAAGGTGTGCGAACCAAACGATAGAGATCACGCTGCTCACGGCCACCACCAATCACCTTGCTCGTGATGATGTCTTGAAATACAAGAGAAGATGGATCAAAAATAGCTCGACAATGTAAGTCTTTCGTAATCTGACTAATAGATAGCAAGTTCATAGAAAAGTCAGGGACATGAAGCACATTCTGTAGACACATAGATGGTGTTAGGCTAATCTCCCCATTTCCAGTGATCGGGGAATGAGTTCCATCTGCTATAACCACAGTACATCCTGGGGGAACCTGTTGTTAAGCTGTAAGTTGACCTTTATCTCCACAAAGGTGATGTGTAGCACCAGAGTCCATGATCCATTCTGTAACATCAGACCCACTACAACTAGTAAGTGCAAAAGTGCTGCCTGAGGTACTAGAAGATGCTGAAACAACCACATCTGAATGGTTCCCAGGGTCCGATGAAGAAGCACCTGAGTTGGAGGGAGGTATAATGCCCATCAGTCGCATTACAAGATCATCAAATCTCTGATTCAAAGAGGAAGCAACAAGGGGTTCAACCTGTTCAACAACTCGTGCAGAAACGGGAAATCCATGCCTGGAATAGCATGTATCTTATGTATGTCCAGGACGGTGGCAGTAAGTGCACAGCTGATGAATACAACCTCCTCATCCATTGGGTCCACGCCCACGAAATTGAGGACCTCCTCGACCTCGCGAGGCAGCCATTGCTGAGGAAGTCTGACTGGTAGGAGTAGATGGAATAGTGATCCTACTAAGCCGGCGGAAAGCTTCCTCCATGGGAGGAATAGTGGAATCGACAAGAATCTAAGAACGAGCAACCTCATACTTAGGGCCTGTTTGGTTGCTGGGTTGGACTGGGTTGGGTTGGGCTGGGTTGGGGTGGGTGAATAGTAATCTGTGAGGAGGAAGTACCCTTGTGAATAGTAACCAGGGTTGGGCCAACCCTGCAACCAAACATGCCCTTAGGGTCTAGGGCTGCTAGGAATACACCCACCATGGTGGCATTCCTATAAGTCTTCTGTTGTTCCGGAGTAGTTGTAAGGGGCATGAAACTATGGAGCTTCTCAAACATTCCACGTAGGGATATATATAATGAATGAAGAGGTCATCCATTCTGCTTGATGAAAATATCGTGCTGGAGTTGCAGAATCTTTGTCTCATTCCTTGCCTAAGAGTAAGTAGTAGCAAGGATGTCCCACATCGCCTTGGCGGTGGGCTGATGCAATACATCATTAGCGATCTCTATCTCCAATGTACCTGAAAGCCAAACCTTGGCGTAAGCATCATTGGCCTCCCATGAGGCATTGATCCCAGTTTTCTCAGTCGGCTCCTCAGTAAGAATGTGCTTCTTACCGTTTGACTTCATAAGACTCATAAACTGCATTGCCCGGAGCTCATAGTTTGTCCCGCCCATCTTGACAATAGGCATCCGACCTCTGAAGGTGCCTGTGGCGGGTATATCGACTTTGCTCTTTGACATATTGTCGAATGTGGAAAATTGTGATTTTGTAGACTAATGTGTGAATGTCTACACAAACATACGTGGATTTGAATGCATATGTAGACTTATGCACCCACATCCATCAAATACACGAAGAGACCTTCGCTGACGATGAAGCGGCTAGATAGTGCGCTGTGCACGGAGGCGTTACACGCGAGTGGATCGTGCACGGGGAGACTGCGAGGCCGCTAGGCGAGCACGGCGTGATCACGGGGGCTGGGAGGCCGCTAGGCGGCGTGGGGAGGCACGGGGGCTATGGAGCGAAGCGGCCAGAGCCGTCGGGTGGCTGGTGCTGCTGGGCGGGCGGTGCAATGCAACTGGTGGGCTGCTGGGCATCGACGATGCGGTAGGGGCTGCGGGGTAGCGATGACGCACAACAGAGGTGAGGGTGGGGCTAGGGTTAGGGTTTTGGGTACGAGAGCTCTGGCTTAGGATCGCCACTCTGATACCATGTTCGGAAAAATGAGAGAATTATTTATATTCCTGTGAACCCTAGGCTCTCTTATATAGAGAGACCTGTGGGTAAATTACATATAGTAGACACAAGAATAAGAAAAGAAGGATGCAATACGAATACATAAATATACCTCTACACTCAATAGTTGTAATATTTAGTCACTATGGTTTAGTGAGAATTCACATGAATTCCTCTACTTTGTCTTTCATAGAGTAATCCTGGCCGAGACCTTTTAGTGGATTCACGATATTGGTAAATCTTGTACTTATCTCCTTGATATAATCACCCAACTTCATCTTGAAAACTTTGAAATCATTTTTGAGAATTCCAATATTGAATTTCTTGACTTGGTCCTTCATGAGTGACTTCAAGAGATCTCCATATTTCATGAGTCGTTTCCAATTGAGGCACCCTGTTAAAGTCATTAGTAGATAGGGCACACCCAAAGAGTGCTCATATCCTTACAATTCTTGGCAATTAATTTTTTGTTAGCACTAAAATATTCTCCAGTTTCCTCGACGACTTTAGGCATTTTGAGGTAAATGGATACCGGAGGGATCCATTTATCCATCTCCAACATAAGTGACACATATAAACAAATACTCTTACACTCCCCCTCAAGCTGGAGCATGCAATACTCAGCTTGGACAAATAGAACGAAATCTCAACTCACGCTACATAACACTACAGATAATATCAACTCAACGCGCACAACTGTCAGTTGCTGTTGAGGATGTTGCTTCTCATGCCGTGCATGTGAGGAGGACAAACGGGCTGGAGTGTGAGTCAACTGAATATCCTCGTCGGAGAGCATGTGCTCTGTACTGCACATGTCAGAGTCACTGCATCTGAAAATGAGTCTCCAAATGGAGAACTCTAGCCCGCCACAACATGTGGACAACTGCTCCATCTCTAAAAAGGGTCGAAAAGAGCGTGGCTAATTATCCATACGCAGATCTCTGAAGACGGGTCTCTCTTATAGGAACCTCGAAGTGGGTTCTCTCTCATAGGAATCTCGAAAGGATCTCGTATTGGAGTTCATGATCGCTTGAGAATTGAGACTGAAATGTCTCCTCATCGAAGAACTGAGTCTCTCCCATCTGGCACATAGAATGGTACTCTACTATGGAATCCCTATGAAACCACATGAAAACCCTAGCCCACATGACATAGGGAATGAGATCTCTACTCTGAAGTCCCTATGGATCACATGAAAACCCTGGCCGAAACACAAAAGTTGGGGACCACTGAAGAAGACCACATACATGTGCTTGTCTGAAACTGAGGACTCAGAACCTGAACGTCGAGACTCGAGTCTGAATATCTGAACTGTAGAGTCTGGAAAAACTGGTTGGTCTGGAAAATCTGGAATAGACTTATGACTCTACATAATACTCCCCCTTTCTCCCATACTGGTCGGAATGACAAACATCGACCAAGTTGGGAGAAGACAATGATGGGGAATAAACAAAACCAAATAAGCCGTGCCAATTTTGTTAATGGCTTTTCTCCCAAAATATTTTTTTGCAATTTTTTAAATAAGCCGTACATCTTTTTTTACGGCTTTCTCTTTTTTTTTACGTACGACTTTTCTTTTGTACGCACCTCTTTTAAAAAAATTCTCTTTTTTTCAGCCCATGTTGGGCTCCCTCTCTTTTCTCTTTACTTCTTCCCACTATATGTATATATTTTAAACAGAAACAACCCTCTCTCTTGGCCCGAAGGGCCCATGCATATCTCACTTCTTTTTTTAATAAACACACGGTCCAATGGACCAAAATATTGTAGCCCCCTCTAGGGTTATCTTCTGCCGCCGCCGCTCCTCAAAGGTTCACAGGAACCCATCATCACCTATTCAAGAAAGTTGGTTTGCGGCAAGAGGAGACTGAAGGGGTCGCCATCGCTTGCGCGTCTGATGCGCGTTGCCTAGAGCAGATACTGAGAAGATAAGCGTCATGGAGGGACTACGCGATGGGGCTCCACGATGGCGTCGCCTGGAGAGTTGAAGAGGCTCCATCGCCTGCAGGGTTTGCGTCGCGTGGAGAGTTAGAGAGGGAGGATATCACCGCCTGTGACCTTGGATGGGAGGAGGATGCGCTGCGTAGGAGGTGGCTCGCGCTAGGGCTGGAGGCGCACCACAAGCGGAGAAGAGGCTCCCCTCTTGGGAGCTCTTTTCAAAGACATCTGAAGATGATCCAGGGTTCCGAGAACCCTAATTCTTCTCGAACATGTGTGCGAGGGCTGGGGCTCCTTTCACTGCTTCCTGTGCGCCGCCTGCGCGCATGGAGGAGATGGGGGTGCACCCTCGAGCCGCTAAACTGGATGGGCCTTCGCCTGAAAGCCTGGATGCACACGAGGAGAGGCCTGCGAGGAACGCCACCCCTGAACTAGAATTGGAACGGTGCCGCCATGAAGATGAACCCTTTAAGATCTAGGGTTTCAGAAAGCCCTAGAAGCTGGAACTCATCGATCTTGCGCAGGGACAGATACACGATCTTCAGAATATAATAATCTTCAAAATACCAAAATCGAATCTCGAACAAATGATGACAAAAACTTCTTGAGAATCGAACCCGCTCTGATACCATGTTAGGATATAGTAATGCGGAAGCGTATCGGAGATAATGAATAAAATATTGAAAGAAGATGAGATTTTAACATGGAACCCTGCTCCCTAAGGAGCGGGATGAAACCACGGGAGAGTGCCTCAAAGGGCTGATAGTCTATTGCTTTTCTCATCTGATACAATGGGTGTGGGGGTTAATATATAGCCTTCACTGAGTCTGCACATCCCACAGACGGTAGATGTGTGACTAAACTCTGGATGAGGTAAATGGATCCTCTGGAGGGATCCATTTACCCGTCTATCACATAAGTGACGCATATAAACAAATACTCCAACAACACTCGATCTAAAGATCCTTGTTTGCTTCTTGCTCCGATAAGTAACAATGTTGCCCCCAACAAACATAGCATAACTCGTAATAAATCGATAGTCCTCAGGTGAACTGACATAGTCTGCATCTGTATAAGCGGAGACATCAGTGTGACCGTTGACCCCATAGAAGAGGTCTTACCTTGTAGATTCCTTCAAATATCAAATGATCAGAAGAACATCCTGCCAATGACTGTAAAGATGTCTCTCCATATGCTGGTTGGCTTTGCTCACGACATACACTATATCTGACATAGTAACAATGAGGTAGATTAGTTTGCTCGCTAGTGCCTCTATACCATGTCGTATCATCAAACTCAAGATCAGTAGATGTAAAGTGCTTCCTCAATTCTATAGGATGCCAGATGGATCATGGCTTGCATCCAAGTGGCCAACCCCAGTTGAATGTTTAGATAATAGTTTCACTGTGAGAGATGTAGTCCATCTGTAGTGTGTATCACTTCAGTGCCTAGAAGTAGCGGAGTTGTCCAAGATCCTTCGTGACAAAGACCTTCTGAAGGAAGGACTTGGTCTTAGAAATGCATACTTCATCATCTCCAATGACAACCATATCATCAACGTAGACTGCAAATATAACGGTACGAGTAGGCCGTCGTCTGATAAAGACTGAGTAGTCAGATATCATCCTCTAGAAACCAAGAGAGCTGATCTCAGCCATAAGTTTGTCAAACTATACTCGAGGACTCTGCTTTAGGCCGTAGATGCCCTTACATAATCGGCATACACACTCCCCCTCGACCATGTAACCTGATGGTTGCATCATTTAAACCTCTTTTTCAAGGTCACTATAGAGAAAGATGTTCTTCTCATCAAGTTGAAAAATAAGCCAGTCTTTATTAACATCAACTGAAAGAATGGTGCACATGATTTCCATTGGCAACTGAAAAGAAAGTCTCAAAGTAATCCACCCCATAAGTGTACGTGAAGTCTTTAGTAGCCACCCCGACTTTCAATCTGTCAATGGACCAATGACGTGATTGCTTGATCATAAAGACCCATCTGCATGCCATAGATCTAACTCTCGGGGGGCACGACATAGGATCCCACGTGCTCTAGGATGTAAGGGTGTCCATCTCCTCATCCATGGCTTGTCGCCAACCATGGTCCTGCAATGCACTATGATGATCTCAGGGAGTAGAAGTGGCCATTAGAGTATCTGTAAATCTCTTGTTATAGATAGATAAACCATCGGTAGAAGTAAAATGTGACATATGGTGAAAAGTACATTGTCTCTTTGATTTCCTAAGGATGCGTTTGGTTGGCGGGTTAAGGCGGGTTAAACTAGTAGATGGTAACCCGTTTTTGGATTTTGGTGGTTGGATAGAGGGTTAAACTGGGGGTGGGTTAGAAGTGGGTTTGGGGTGATATGGTTGTATTGAAGTTTGAAAAAGTGAGTAGTTATTGTGATGTGATTGTATTGAAGTTTGGAAAAGTGAGTAGAAGTGGAGTAGTTTATAATTTTTATATGATATGATGGTATAAGATATTATTTTTTGATAGGATTGATGATGTAAAAATGATTTATTTAATTTTTTAAAAAAGGAATAAAGTTGGGCCCACGGGGAGAGATGGGGATGTGGGTTAAGGGGGGTAAACTCCCCTAACCCGCAGGTAACCCGTCATCCAAACGGTACCTAAGAGTTATAGGAAGCTCTTGAGGTGAATCCAGGGCAGTAACGATGTGAGCACTCGAAAAAGGCATATTATTCTACAAAAAAGGAACATGCAAAGGTACATAAGCATGTATAGTAGTGTGCTTGCGTTTATAAAGGATCAGTGGATGTGGTGAATCCAAAGGGATGTCACTGACATACGGTGTAAAGAAGCCAGTCTGCTCAAGGAAAGTAACATAAAAAAAATACAGTACTGATGCCCAATAGGATCATATCGCATGTAGTCCTTCTGAGTGCGACAATACCCAAGGGAAACACACTTGATGGCTGTAGGTGACAACTTGTCAGCGACATGAAATCTATGGACAAATACAATGCACCCAAAGATCCTCAATGGTAACGAGAAAGGTGACTCATTGGGGTACGATAAAGAGAAATAAGTGTCCCCCTTTAGGACAGAAGATGGGACCCTGTTTATGAGATGGACAATAGTAAGAATGGAATCCCTAATAGCACTTTGGAACCTTCATCTGAGTAGGTAAAGATCGAGCAATATCAAGAAGATGTCTAAGTTTCCTTTCCGCTGCCCCATTTTGCTGAGATGTATACATATAGGATGTCTGATGTACAATCCCCTAAGAAGTAAAGAATGATGTCAAGTCATGTTGGGTGAACTCAAGATCATTGTCAGTTCGAAAAATCTGAACAAGTAGAGATTTTTTTTGATGTACTGAATGAAATTCTTGACATTTTTATAAATCTCCGAATATTCATTTGTTAGATATACCCATGAAGATCTACTATAATCATCCACAAAGACTACAAAATATCTCTGACTACTCAAAGTACGGACCTGGCATGGCCCCTAAGCATCACAATAGACTAAACCAAAAGGAGTTGTACGGCGTGAGCACCACGCATCTCATCATAGTTACTCATATAAGTTATATATGTTCTACAAAAGTATATCTGCTTTGGATTATCTAAGCTAAGTAGATAAATTTGTCTTGTCGATACTTACCAGAGGTCTTGAACATTGAAGTATCTCAAGGAACCTTAAGTCATGGTATTCATTATGGTAGATATTCTCCCATCTTAGAATGACATATTGATGTAAATATATTGATCAAATGGAAAGCTGTCAGAGTAGTAGTGTCTCTTGGAGGTTTGTGAACTAGATTATTGAACTTGATCTATCATTGATTTTAAGATGGTGTTTAGACATTGTTGGAATTATGGCTGAATGGCTAAGAGATCTCTCATAGAGATGCCTACGATAGGGAAGCTAATTTTTGTTACATATCCATATTGTATTAGCATCATAATAATTTCAAAGATTAAAAGTTCTAAAACACAAAATATGTAGAGACAAATCTATGTTAGACTTCGTATGTAAAAAACTTGTGCCCGAGGACTGACCGATATGAAGTTTCTTGGATACAAAGATAACATAATAAATCCTTAACTAGGGACTTGATAGATCTTGAGTCCTTAGGTTTATGATAAAGTTGGATTGAAACTTGCTAAAACTTTATTGGATCAATTTTTTTTTTTAAAAAAAGTAAGAGGGTTGCATAACACTTTGGGACCCACCACACAAAGTATATATATATAATTTATAAGTTACAAATTGTTACAATTCCATGTTTTGCAAAGTGCCTTATAATGTTCAATTGCATTCTCAGTGTAAAATGTACGCCCATCAAAAATGACATCATTCCTAGCATACCAAATCGCCCAAACCAGTGCAAACGGAAACATGCTGTCCTCATGGCCATATCTGCATACCGATCTAATGTCTCCCAGAAGCTCGAGCAGTCCTGCGTCAAAAGCCAAGGAAGGTTCACCATACTCCCATGAGAAAAACAAATGCTCCGCCCATAGTCGGTAATATCGCAATATATCGATGATATATTGCCGATATATCGGTATGGATGAGATATCGATATCGATATTCATATAGATATCCTTTTCCAGTATATCAGGCGATATATCAGCGATATATCGCCATATTGCTCGAAATTGAATGGTTCAATATAAAATTTCTTGGATAATCGACCGATATCGCCGATATTTCATCGACATCTCACCAATATATATATATATCAATGGTATTACCCTTGTAATATCATTGATATATTACCCGTCTGGCAGGTTATGATGCTATTGGGGGGTGCATACGACAGTTCTTCAAGTGGTAGACTTCACCCTCTACCCTCTTTGGCAATAGAGATGAAAACAAGTCTAATGCCGATCAAGTTGAAACCCAGGGAATACATCTCAGCAGTCAACAGTCATCTCAACTGTCAACATTAACAACCAACGATTTGTGCGATATAATGTGTATTTGTGTGCTAAATATACCTCATTCTTGCATATAAATGTATATTTGTATGTTATTTATTATTTTGATAACTAGGATGATCTTGATTCGTGAAAAATATCGCTTTTTATGCCATTTTCGACCAGACGGGCCGATACGATATTGATATTTCCTACCTTGCCCTCTACAGAACTCTTGGTTCTAAATCCCTCATGACTAGGTAATCTCTTTTACAATATTGCATTAATTTACATCTTTTTCAATTATTTTTGTGAATAGATATTCAAATTACAGAGGTATCAAGCTGATGAGTCACACTATGAAAATTTGGGAACGTGTGATCGAAAGAAGGTTGAGGCAAGTTTCCAAAGTAAAAGAAAACCAATTCGGATTCATGCCAGTTCGCTCAACTATTGAAGCCATCCATTTGCTGAGGAGAACAATGAAGATTTATAGAGCTAAAAAGAAGAACCTCCATCTTTCTTTATAGATTTGGAGAAGGCTTATGATTCTGTCCCACTAGAGTTATTGTGGAGAGTTTAGGAGAAGAGACAATTACCTGTCCTATACATTGACCTCATAAAGGATATGTATGATAGGGCTTTATCTTGTGTAAGGACCCCATCTGGGAAGACTGACTATTTTGACATCAACATTGGTTTACATCAATGTTCAACTTTGAGTCCATTTCTTTTTACTTTGATTATGGACGAGTTGACAAGTCACATCCAGGATGAGTTACTTTGGTGTATGTTATTTGCTGATGATATTGTGCTGATTGACGAGACTAGAGATGGAGTAAATGAGAAGTTTGAGGTTTGGAGACATGCATTGGAGACTAAAGGATTTTGTATAAGTAGGGCTAAGACGGAATATATGGAGTGCACCTTTAATGGAAGCAATGGTGAAGGAATCGAGGTGAAGATTAGTGATGACACATTCGGAAGAGTGATTCTTTGAGATATGTGGGATCTATTTTGCAACATGATGGGGAAACTGATGGAGATGTTACTAATAGAATAAATGCAGGCTGGCTAAAGTGGAGAGGAGCCTCTGATGTCCTTTGTGATAAGAAAATTCCTTTAAAAATTAAAGGAAAGTTTTACAAAGCAGCCGTGAGACCTCCTATGCTCTGTGGATCTGAATGCTGGCTTGTGAACCATAGACATGTGCAGAGAATGGCTCTAGCAGAAATGAAAATGCTAAGGTGGATGTGTGGACACACGTAAAGATCGGATTCAGAATGATGCAATCGAAAAGAAAGTTGGTGTATTGGTCATTTGCAAAGAAGGTCAGTTGATGCACCGGTTAGGAGATGCGAGAGCTGGGATGTTGAGCCGGCTAAGAGAGGGCGAGGACGGCCCAAGAATTGTTGGAAAGAGACTATATGAAGGGATCTTAGTTTTTTGGATATAAGCTCAAGATTGACTCAAGATAGATCTGAATGGAAGCGAAGAATCCATGTAGCCGACCCTACTTAATTGTGGGAAAAGGCTTTGTTGTAATTTTGTGAATAGATAAATCGTTATACCAAAGAAACATTGTCTCATTAATCATTATGTACATTTTTGAATCAAATGACTCATCTCGATGCCATTCACCGTCTTCCATGAACAAAACAAGTGTTCTAAGTGTGCTTAACTTAGCTACTTTGATTCTAATTCTAATATTAATTAATCACCAATCAACATTAACAACGATATGTTTGATATGTTCGATATGTGCTATATAAGGGTCATTGATGTTCTATATGTGCCATCTAAGTATATATTTGTAAGTTATTTAATGTTTAAGAACTTGGATTAAATCCATTTCCAATATCTACATGTCAACAATCAACATTAACATCGATATGTTCGATATGACCGATATGTGCGATATATGGGGTATACCGATATGTGCGATATTTGGGGTATAAATGACCGATATGTGTGATATAAGTGTGTATTTGTAGGTTTTTTGTTGTTTTAACATCTTAGATGATCTTAATTTTTGAAAAACGATAAAAAATGATTTTTTTAGCCATTTCCGATATTTACACCAATATCATCGATATATCGGTGATATATCCCGATATATCCTTTTCCGGGAAGATCAATACGATATCGATATCGATATTTCCTACCTTGACTCCGCCTCTTCAATCGCCATCCCACATCTATCACAAGTAACATCCTCTCCTCTCAACAACTGTCATCTGTGCCCCTTGGTGGGAATCTCGCCAACTAAAGAAAAACCTTGATTCTGATCGGCACCCGACTTCTCTATATAATCTGCATGTCCACTCCAACCTCCTCCACTTCCTCCCAAACCTCCGTGAAAAATCGGTATGCCTTTTTCACTGAGAACCTACCATCTCCCCAAACATAATGATCTTTGCCACCCACCGATCCCTCCACTTGCGCCAACTCCACCTGAAGATCCATGAAGTCCTCGATTCGTTGGTCTGACAACTCCGAAGAGAAAATCAGAGACCATGCTCCCTGCCCCCAAACCTTCTGCACTGCCTCCTCCTTATCTGTCGTCATCTGCCACAACCGCGGGTAACGATCCTCCACCGTCCCTTCCTCATCCAATCATTCTGTCAAAACCTAAATCCAGTACCGTTCCTGTTGGAGGAAAAGATCAACTTGTTTATTCCAGTAACCCTAGGCTCTCTTATATAGGAGAGTAGCCTATGGGTAAATTACATAAAGCATACATAAGTAAAGAGGGTTAAGAAAATAATCCAAGAAGAAGAAATAAACATGGTAACATAAATATATATATATCTCTACACTCCCCCCCAAGATGGAGCATAGATATCTATCATGCTCAGCTTAGACGAACACGTCTAGAAAGGTCCTCGGAGTA
This sequence comes from Ottelia alismoides, assembly GCA_037367405.1. NCBI lineage: Eukaryota > Viridiplantae > Streptophyta > Magnoliopsida > Alismatales > Hydrocharitaceae > Ottelia > Ottelia alismoides. The sequence continues at coordinate 185,937 of JAZKJV010003573.1, read as the reverse complement.
AGGCCTTGGTGAGGATATCTGCAGTCTGCTTCCCTGAGCTGACATGAGATGTGGAAATAAACCCCTTCTGAATCATATCACATATATAATGCCAATCAACCTCAATGTGCTTGATACATTCATGAAATGCTGGGTTATTTGCAATAAATATAGCTGCCTGATTATCGCAGTTCAATGTCATGGGAAGAGGAACCTCTATGTGTAGATCGGTAAGAACAGCTTGAACCCACATCATTTCTGTGCTGGCTTGGGCCATAGCCCTATACTCCGATTCAGCACTAGACCTGGCTACAACAGTCTGTTTCTTGCTCTTCCATGAGACAAGGGAATCTCCAATGTATATGGCAAAGCCAGTGGTGGACTTCCTATCCTTGGGGCATCCTGCATAATCTGCATCTGCGTATGCTGAGATGGTGACCGACTTGCTTTTTCTAAACAATAGACCTGCACCTAGGATGATTTAAGGTACCTTAGTATCATATGTATAGCATCGATATGTACCTGACATGGTTGCTCCATGAATTGGCTAACTCTACTAACTGCAAATGATATATCTGGTCTAATAATAGTGACATAGAGGAGCTTCCCTACCAGTTCTCTGTATCTCCTCCTGTCTACTTCATCAGTGTCACTATCGTACATCTTTATGCTTGGATCCATAGGTGTAGTAGCAAGCCTACACCCAAGCATACCCGTGTCACTAAGTAGGTCAGTAACATATTTCCTCTAGGTCATTACTAGTCCTTGCTTCTGGCAAACTCCAAATCCAGAAAGTATCGAAGGGCTCCAAGATCCTTGGTAATAAATTCACGACCCAGAAAGTCTTTTGCCAACCTTATTCCCTATAGGTCATCTCCTATAATGAGAATGTCATTAATATATACCATCATAGCAGTCGTACCTCTTGTAGTTCTCTGTATAAAAAGAGAGTGACCTGCATTAGATCGTTTGAATCTTGCCTTTCGAACAAATCTGAGAGCTTCTGAAACCAAGCTCCTGGGCTCTGCTTGAGTACATATATGGCTTTATAAGTCTACATACATGTGTACACTCCTCCTCAGCAGTAAAACCTGGTGGCTGCTGCATATAGACTTCCTCCTGAAGATCACCATATAGGAAGGTGTTCTTTACATCAAGTTGAAACAAAGGTCAATCTCGAAGAACTGCAACAGATAGAAGAATCGTTAGTCTAGCATGACATGCGACAGTTGAAAATGTGTCCATATAGTCCACCCGATATGTCTGTGTAAAGCCTCTTGCTACTAGCTTGGCCTTATATCGATCAATGCTGCCAACCGCATTCTGTTTCACTGTAAAAACCCATTTGCAGCTTACTAATGATGCCCCAGAAGGAGCAGGTACGAGACTCCATGTACCTCTAGACTGTAGAGCCGCCATCTCCTCCTCCATGGCTAAACGCCACCGACTGTCTTGCAACGCCTCCTGGTAAGTCCGTGGAATGACCATGGTGTTCAAAGCAGCGACAAACTTCCCAAAATCACCTCTCAGATGCTCAAAGGTTACCTGAGAAGCAATTGGATATGTAGCACAGAAACGCTGTTGCTTCTTAGTAGCAATGGGTAAATCCAGGTCATCATCATCAATGTTGCTATCACCCTGAAAATTATCCTCCTGAGAGAAGCCCTGCTGAGAACCATTATTCAACCCATCATTAGAAATAATGATATCAGAACAAACCTGGGGCATTTTGGATGATGGACCTGGAGCATGTGCAGGAGAAGACCGTCGACTGTAATGATGTGGTAGTACAGGAACTAAAGTGATAGGTGGTGGTGGGGCTGATGGTGGTAATGGAGATGGTGATAGAGGTGGAAGGGGAGGTGGTGATGGTGGACGCACTGGCGGAGGTGGAATGTAGACATGATCATCCGAATATGAAGGAATCAACCGGTTGCCTATAGGCAAAAAATACATGATAGATTTGAAAAAGGTAACATCTGCGCTGATATAATATCTCTTGTGTAGTGGATCATAACAACGATAGCCCTTCTGAGTTTTGGAGTACCCAGCAAAAACACATTTGATAGCCCTTGGAGAGAGCTTGTCGATCCCTAGAGACAACCGATGGACAAACGCAACAGAGCCAAACACACGAGGACCAAGAGAGAACAACTCCTTGTCAGGTAAAACAAGTGAAAAAGGAACCTTCTCCTCCAGTATTGACGATAGCATGCGGTTAATTAGATAACAGGCCGTGAAGATTGCATTACCCCAGAATGAATGAGGGGCACAACTCTGTATTAGGAGTGTATGGGTGACATCGAGGAGGTGACAGTGCTTTCTTTTAGCAACACCGTTCTGTTGAGACATATAAGCACACGATGTTCGATGAAGAATACCATTTGAAGAGAAGAATTGAGACAACACACGTGTACAGAATTCAAGCGCATTGTCAGTCTGTACAATTTTTACAGATGTTGAAAAAACATTCTGGACCTCTATAATAAAAGATATGATGACATTTCCAGCTTCTGATTATTCTTTAACAAAAATACCCAGGATCAGACGACTAAAATCATCCACATCTACTAAATAAAAATGATGTCACTGATGATCAGGAACATGACCTGGACCCCACATGTCGACATGGAAAAGCTCAAAAGGGGAGTTACTACTCTGACGAGTGGGAAAGACGGATCGGTGGTGCTTTCCTAATTGACATGTTTCACAGTTGAATGACGAGCGGGGCGAAATCTGAGGAAGAACCTGACGTAGCTTCTGAAGTGGAAGATGACCAAAATGCATATGCCATATGTAAGGAGAAACATAACTAGTGGTATGGGATGATAGACCAACATGCGGTGTGTGAACCCGTCGATAGAGTCCGCCCTGCTCACGGCCATGCCCAATCATTCTGCCCGTAAGGATGCCCTAAAAAACAAGAGATGATGAGTCAAAAATTGCTCGACAATTTAAATCCTTAGTAATCTGACTGATTGACAGTAAATTCATTGAGAAATCAGGAGCTTGCAACACATTCTGCAATCACATAGAGGGTGCGAAGGCAATCTCCCCCTGTCATGTGATAGGGGAATGAGTCCCATCAACTATGACCATTGTCCATCCTGGAGAGGCATGCCTGTATGCTATGAGCTGACCTCTATCTCCACACAAGTGATGTGTGGCTCCGGAATCAATAATCCATTCCGAGATATGAGAGCCATGATAAGAGGCTGAGGCATGAACACTACCTGAGGTGCTTGCTCCTGCCGTAGCGGCAATGTCTGAACTGTTCTATGAAGCATGTGTTGAGGTACCAGGTGGGGATACAATATCTCTCAATCGAGACACGAGATCATCAAATCACTGATCCGATGGTAGTGAAGCAGATTGCTGATGCTGGGCATGTTCTGCTACACGAGTTGATGTTGGAAAACCATGCTTGGAGCAGCATGTATCTTCCGTATGACCAGATCTGTGACAATGGGTATATTGTGATCCATGACCACATCTCCACCTCTACTAGGTGATGCTCGCCCGCGAAACTGAGATGAACCGCCCCTTCCACGAGAAGCCGCCATAGCAGAAGAGTTTGTTGCTGAAGAAGGAACATTAATCCTACTCAACCTCCAGAAGGCCTCTTCCATAGGAGGAATTGTTGCATCCGACAATATCTGGGAGGAAGCAGCCTCGTATTGTGAATCAAGAGAGGCCAGAAATACACAAACCATCGTAGCATTTCGGAATGTCTTCATCTGCTCTGGGGTGGCCGTGAGTGGCATGAAGCTATGAAGCTTCTCAAACATATCGCGCAAGGCAGTATAGTGTGCATGTAGTGGGCGTCCATTCTGCTTAATAGTAAAGATGTCATGCTGTAGCTGTAAGATCTTCGTCTCATTCTTGGCTTGTGAATACATGGCAGCAAGAATGTTCCACATGGCTTTGGTTGTGGGCTGGTGTAGGACATCGTTTGCAATATCTGGTAGTAGGGTACCAGACAACCAGACTTGTGTATAAGCATCATCAGCCTCTCATGAGGCATACAATCCTGTCTTCTCCGTCGGCTCGTCTTTAGTAAGGATGTGCTTCTTCCCCCATCAACTTCATTAGGCTCATGAATTGCATGGCCCACAACTCGTAATTCAATCCATCAATCTTGACTATGGGTGTCAGACCTCTGAAGGCACCCGTGGTGGGGATATCAATCTTATTCTTTGTCATCTTGTCGATCGAGGAAGACGAGGATTGTAGACTTTGACCAAAAGAATGTCTACGCGAACATAGGAGAAGTTGGTTGCATATGTAGACTCATATCGCAACCAACTTCATAAGGAATCATCAACACCTTCAGAACACGGCTAAGGCTGCAAGGCTACAGGATGCGACTGGGGCCGCAAGGCTTAAGCCGCTAGATGCGGCTGGGACCCGCGAGAATGAAGCCGTTGTGGCCGCACAGATGAAGCTGCTGGATGCGGCTGGGGCCCGAGATGGTTGGGATCCGCGAGGCCGCAGGGAGGGGTTGGCCCGAGAGGCGGCGGTGCCGCAGGGAGGGGAAGCCGGGTCTGGAGCGGCGTGTGAAGTGTCGTAGGCGGAGCCGAAGGCAGTTGGAAGCCACCGGTTGTGGCGGCACGCAGATGTTGGACGGTGGAGGGCTAGGGTTTGAGTATGAGAGTTACGCGGCTACTTACGCCAATGCATCTCATACTCAAGTAAAGCATACAAAAGTAAATAGGGTTAAGAAAACAGTCCAAGAAGAAGAAATAAACATGGTAACATAAATATATATATCTCTACAATTCCCAAGGACGGGTCTCAATTTAACTGCCAACTTCGGGATCACATATGTAATTCCTTTCCACAATGGCGATGGTAAGCGTCCTGTGACCGCCTCCAAAGCCCTGGATATCCCATAAATCTTCCTCATCAACCTGCAGACCAGGTCCTCTGACTTCCCCCAATGGCACACCACCCATTTCGCCATGAAAGTCTTGTTCATTTCGCCCACACGTAGAACCCCCAAACGACCCTTATTCTTTTATGCCATCACCCTACCCCAATCAACCAGATGAACCCTCCTAGACTGCCTCCCATCTGACCAAAAAAACCTTCTCATTAACTTCCATCTTCGAGCGCACCCCCACGGGTAACACCCTTGTAGAACAAACGAAAATTGGGAAGATCGAAAGCACGCGTTTCATGAGTACTAGATTCCCTCCCCTTGACAGCATCCTCGCCTTCCATCCCGCTATCCTTCCTTCCAATCTCTCCAGCAGTGCTTCCCAATCCTTTGCTTTGGGCCTCTCCGTCATCAATGGCAGCCCCAGATATGTAATCGACAAAGCGGCCGTTGGGCAACCCAATACCTCTAACGCACTCTGCACCTCCTGCTCAGACATGCCAAAGGGAACCACCACCGAGTTAAATCTACTGATCACAAGCTTTAATAAAGCCCCGAAGGTGTTAATAATAAGCGATGTCCGAATCTTCTCCTCAGCCCCAAGTAAAAGGACAATGTCATCAGCATATTGCAAAATCAGAATGGATATCTCCTCCCTCCATTATCCCGAACACATCCATCCTCTATCGCCAACCTCATCATCACCGCCAATGCATCAGTCACAATGACGAACATAAGTGGCGTCTGCTTGATGCCCCTCTGGGGCTAGAAATAACCTCCCTCCGGTCGGCCATTGACCAACACCGCATGCGAAGCCATCGTCACACATCGCTTGGTCCAAGCGATCCACAATTTCGAGAAACCTCTCTTTTCCAATGACACCCACAAGAACCTCCAGTCCACATAGTCGTATACCTTGGAAAAATCGACCTTCCAAAGCACGCCTCTGGCCTTGTTCCTCTTCCAGTCCGTGATCACCTCGGATGCCGTCACCAACCCGTCAGTGATAGCTCTCTCAGGCACAAATGCCATCTATTCAGGAGAAATAATCCGATCAAGCACCTCTCTTAAGCGGTTAGCAAGGATTTTCGAGATAATGAGGTACATCGCATTAGATAGCATGATGAGCCTGTAGTCCTCCACCCTGGTCGGCGTGCCCTTATTTGGTAGAAAAAAGAACTTTGTTCAATCTCTCAAATGCACGATTACCCTCTCGAAATTCCTCCACCACCTCCATCACATCATGCTTGGCCACCTCCCAGAACTCCCTGTAGAAACAAATCGGGAACCTTTCCGGACATGGTTCCCCGTCCGTAATTCAACCGAAACAACGCCCTTTTTGCCTCAACCTCAGAAAAGTCCCTTACTAATAGATTCACCTCCTCGCCCAAAATCTATGATACACCCCTCCCAGCTAGCCCCATCCTGTCCGCGTGCAATGCCTTCCGAAGATCTGGAAACGACTTTAAGCCACCCCCACCTCTTGCTCCCCTTAGCCAACTCACCTCCCACATTGCATCAACAAATCAACATGAATATCCTACACAATAGGTTGAATGTAATGATAACAAAATGTATAGGACATTAATTGGAACTCACTATTTTAGAGACGTCTTATGTCTAACTTAATCAATAAAAGCCTAAGCATCTATAGACTCTAAACTAAGAGCTACATCTCCGAATAGGTTCAATCTATTTAACGAAGACATGAGTAGTGCAAACTGAAAATTACGACCTAGATAAGTAATTTTGGAGGACACAAATATAAGACATGCTTTTTCTTTATAGCATTCCTTTAAGAGACCCCTCGAGTGTGTTAAGAAGTGGATAGTAACCGGTCTATGTAGTACAAGAGAAACTCCGAATTAAAACCAAAAGGTTGAGTACTTATATGTTTAATGGGTTTATATTTCCTAATGTTTGGTTTGGTAAAGGAAGCTCGATGATGTTTCCAAACTCACACGCTTCACACTCAAGGGGCTTCAAAGTAGAGAGTTCAGGGAACATCATGGAGAGGGCCCTGGCATAAAGATGCCAAAGGAATGGATCGTCCGGAGATAGACACAACACCATCACATGTGAAATCACAGGGTACATCCAGATAAAAGTGACCATTCTTCTCATGTCCCCCACCAAAAATTTGATTCATCCAGATGTCTTGAAAATAACAACAGAATTCATCAAAAATCACATGGTAATTAAGCTCAATATAAAGCTTATGAACAAACAAGCCGAGAGGAAAATCAACGACACGATGAACTCCCAGTTAGTCGAAGCTGGAGGAGAACTCCATATCTGACGGTAATAATGGGGGAATGATCCTAGTTGGCAACCTGAACTGACTTCACTAATGAAGAGGGTTTGGGAAAGATTAGTAGACTATCTTCTCCTGTCGAATGTGTGGAGGTTTCAGTGTTAATAATCCAAGCATGGAGCAGAAGTAGTGGTGGAGTTGGCTACTGTACCTGATGTGGTAGCCATACTAGCACTAATAGTACTCTCACTTGTGGAAGCACCGGGCCCAGAGGTTCTGTAGAAGCTGGCACTGATTTGGATCGTCTATCCATTGGAGTTTGGATTAGGAGATGCCTCTACAATATCATAGGTATTCTCATAGGCACTATTGGCATGGGGAGGATAGTCAAAACTTTGCTTAACACCGCTATAACGGATGGTTCCAACGCTGGTAGTGGATGCACTGCAGATACTGAGTAGAGTCGAATGCCGCCAACACCCCTTTTACTATTGCAACACCTACTCGGGTGTAGTCAGTGCCCGTTGCAAGCATGTTCTCAGGTGCAACCCCTCTTATGTGACTTTAAGGCTCATCGAATCTCCATATGACTGTTGATTGAATGGCAACCTTACTAACTCTTTGTCTGACCACGATGACATCTCTTCCAATCGAGACCAAGCCCTTGTACACTATGTCGTCTGTGATGGTACAAGACACTTTTATTAAACTCAAGGGCACACAAGACTTCGTGCTATGATCTCGTTCCTTGAAAGTGTTCCCATTGGTGGCACATGAGAAGGCCTAGGGTTGCTGGTGACAACCCGTGAGGTCCCTGTAGGGCTTGCGATGCCTTGGCAGAGGCGCATGACTTCTGTCGACAACCTAGGAGGCGGACTGGAGGTGCTAGGTTGCTGGCGGCAACCCAAGAGGGCTGATGATGGACCAAGAGGGTCTTGGAGGTCCTGTGAACCCTTCAGCGATGTCGTAAGGTGAAGGGGGGGGCTCGCATGGGGCCCGTGGTGAGGAAAAGGGTCCGTGCAGACGCTTGACAAGAGAGGAGAAGGCTAGAGGTGGCGGCATGTGTTAGGTCAGAACCCCGATCTAGGACCGTTGCTCGGATACCATGTGAAGAAAGATAAAAGAATGGAATGACTTGTCTTATACCATGGGTCTAGGGGTTTCTTATATAGCGTGAAACCCTAATGAGCAAAAAAGAGAAATTACATAAAGGACCTTGAAGGATTACATGTCTCAATAAATAAAAAATAACAAGATAACTCTAAGACATGCAAAATGTATTGACTCAACAAAAAACATGCAAAATGTAAATGTGAAACCGAGAGTAACTTAGTTCAAAAACAAAAGAAAGACTTTTGCGAACACTTAGTCTGATTCCGAAAGTTGGTTCTTTTTCGGGGTTTTCAACCTCAGATGAGTCTTTGAGTTATTTTGTCTAGTTGATAAGAAAAACTATCGCGATTAGAAATTAGAAAAGGGATTATAGGGGCTGGTCTCTTCTTTAATAAGAACTGAGGGAAAACCTGCCTTGAATGCACATACCTAGTTGCATTCACCATAGTTTTAGCATTACGGCAAACCCGTGTCAAATATATAGCTGATTTGGGCGCTCAAGCCAAAACGAATCCGATTTTGGCCCTGACCTTCTCCATTACAATGTTCTCATACGCAGGAATACTGCCGTTAGTCGGCTTAAGCAGCTTAAGCGGCTTTTAATTAACTTGTCTTTTTCCGAGGCGCTAGCTCGAAATGCAAGCTTAACTGCTCTTCGCTAACTCCAGACATTCTTCGGGAGTAGAATTAGCTTTCTTTCTGATAAAGCTCGGTTAGATATTCCACTAAGCAGGATGGAAGAATGAAAGGTGCGGGGAGAACCGGGAAAGAGAAAACAGAGTGGAAGGCTTTTTGGTAATTAAGAGCTGAGAGTCATGGAGAACACGGAGCATAGAAAACACTTTCTTGGCAACAAATTTTTTAAGCACATACAAGTTTCTCACAAGAGTAAAGAAAGAGTAGAGAACAGAGAAGTTGTGCTCTTGGTATGTGTTTCATGGGTTGAAAGTATGGTCCTTTATAGGCATAAGGGAGCCCAATGAACAGAAAGATCTCAAAAATATATCGAGCAAAACGATTGAGAATTTACTCAACGTACTGTTGTACTTGTGCATAAAAAGCTTTTGCCGGTGCAATAGTAATAAACACATTGCAGATAGTGTTCAATGACTAGATGTACCGGTGCACAATAGTCTTGTACCAATGCACGGACATTTACAAAAATAGGCATGTTGAAATGACTACATTTAATGGCTCAATATTCAAATATGTACCCGTGTACACGGAGGATGTACCGGTGCAACAATAAGTTAAAAATGTAATATGAACATTAAAAAGATATGTACCGGTGTATCAAGGTGTACCAATGCATGCCACTGAAGTGTACCCATGCAAAGGGTCTTGTACCAGTGCAACAATGGGTTAAACTTATGCATGTTACGTGCATTCAAGTGTATGACGATATACATGGCTAAAAGTACTAATATAATAGTGAAACATGTGTGAGAGTTTGATAACAAAGCTTTTTGCAATACACTTACCAGTTCTATGTTATTACAAACTGAATGTATAAGTAAAAGGCGTCATGCTTGAAGTCACTTTGTCAATGGACGAGAGACTCAAAAACTTACTCTGATTCTGATCCTGAGACATTGTCTATCTTTTTCAATCAAGATATGAGACTAAGAGATGCTTTAAATATGCTTTGTCTCCTGCATCTAGCATGCCAGTTTCATAAAACAGTTATATGCACAATTATTTTTTGATGTATCTTTTAAGTTAAGAAGTAACTTGATGACATTTATAAGCATATACGTTTTATCTATTAATAGGAACACTCCAATGGTCCGGTGGTAGTGCAGTGGGTCTACCGCCCAAAAGACTAGGGTTCAAATCCCGCCTATTTTTGTAGTGCGTTAGGTAGCCGATAACCAGCATAAAAAATAGTCGGATCTTTCAACATGGATTTGAGCAAGAATCCATGCAGCCGACCCCACTTAAAGTGGGAGAAGGCTTCACCATTTTTTAATCAGAACACTTAAAACGGTTTTGCATATGTTCTTGGTTTTATTTGATCTTGAGAGGTCCACTATGGAACTCTCTTCTCAATCTCGATCTCGCGCAATAAATCTCTTTAGTGCAGATGTTTCAACAATACTAGTGTAAGAAAAGAACGATCACTTTAGAACAATAAATATTGAGTAGATCCAAGAGAGGTACTTACCTTGGTTCACATATTCCTCCCACAAGATGGCCTGGTACAATTCAATGTTGGTAAGAATTTTCCTTGGTTGTAACAGAGTAAGGACATTGTTTGCATTATGTAACTTGAGTTTGCATCAGTTCTCTTATCAAGCTAAACTAGTGCTTCAAATTTTTAAGGTCATATCTGAAATTTTCTAGACGTAAATAAATGATCTTTGATAATGTACACCGTGCATTAAATCTGAGGTATCCTGTATCGACGACCTCTTTATCTTTGTTAATATTAGTTGTTCGTTGTTAGAATCTACTTTTACAATTTTTTAACACTTGGAATATCCCTTGGAGATCCTACTTCCTAGAGATCAATGGGACTTCTTATGAGATATTTTAAAATCTTTCTTATTCCGTTTGATTTTATTCCACATTTATGTATTCCTATTTTGACCACTCTTTCTTTATAATAGAGAGGTGAATGATTAGTGAAAAGCATCTCCTTTCATTTCTTGCTATATGATATAAGAGCAGCAGTCTGAGACCAATGTTTTATACTTCATATTTAACATATATTTCATTATAAGCCTCTCTTAGGTTCAATGTCAAGGTTACCTGCCCAAAGGAAAGGCTGCCTGTGACCTTTCTTCAAAAGATGACAACCCAAAGAGCAACATTGTCCTTGAGCAGCATCGCTTGCAATCAGCATGCAATCAACCATCTCGTTCCAGTCCTCACAACCACTATATCTTGCCACCGCATGCAACAACCATGTTTAGTGCAACAACAATCTGGCATCAACACCTTTTTGATAGATTTAGTCGACAAGCTTTGACCGGTTTGGTATGCATGTTTTAAGGGATATTTACACCCATAACCCTGAGTACTCTTGCAATAACATTCATAACCCTGTATAATCGCGAATTACGCTCAGGACCCTGAGTAAGTGCGCCGTCTTACATCTATAACCTTCCGTTACTTTATCTCATTAACTCAACCCGATGATTGGGTTAATCTAACTGATCAACAATCTAACGGTTGCGATTAACCCAAATAAAAAAAATCTAAGGGTGCAGGGTGCGGAGATCCCAGGAGGGGGGGCATCCGCAATTCGTTGCCGGGGAGGGGGCAGGCGGGCGCACCTGCAGATCATCGCGCGGGGGTGGAGGGCCTGCGGGTCGGGGGTGCAGGGCACGGAGGTCTCGGGGGAGGGGGGGGAGGAGGTCGCGGAGGTGCGGGTGGTGGCTGGAGGTCGGGGGTGCAGGAGGTCCCGGCGAGGGGGCGCTTTGATCGGGGCCGGAGGTGCAGCTCGCGGACGGGGGGGGGGGGGGGGGGCTTCGCAGGTGGTGGCTGGAGGTCGGGGGCAGGTCGCGGAGGTTGGGCGGGAGCACCGCCGTCAGTGTGCGAGGTCGGCGGGAGCGCGGGCCTGGCGATTGGGGTGCGCCGAGATGGCAGGAGGACGGGAGGCGCGCCGTTGCGAGGGCGGACGAGGGGGTCGGGCAGTGGAGCGATGCTGCTACGGGCTTCAGACGGCGGGGCCACAGTGAGGGAAGCGAGGCACGCGGTACGAAGGGTGATGCTCGAGGCGGGTTGCGGGGAGATGGTGGAGGACGGCCCACCACGCGGGCAAAGGTCTCGCCGCCTTGCGCGGCGTGCGCGCGGAGTTGCAGGTCTAGGCGGAGGGCTCGATCACGGTGGTGCTGGAGGTCGGGCGGCGGAGCGACGCTACCGTGAGGCGATGAATCTGCGGAGTGCGGGCGGCGGGGGGGGGGGGGGGGGCGCTTTGGTCGGGGCTGGAGGTGCAGCTCGCGGACGGGGGGGGCTTCGCAGGTGGTGGCTGGAGGTCGGGGGCAGGTTGCGGAGGTTGGGCGGGGCTTCCCAGGTGGTTGCTGGAGGTTGGGGAGGTCCCGGCGGGGGGGCGTGGTTGGCTGGGAGGTCAGTTGAATTGGGGAGAGGGGTTGGGGGGCATGTTTTGCAAATAAAAATAAACATCTGGGGTATTTTGGTCTTTTTTGACGGAAACCACCAAATATAACGGCTAAATCAAACGGATCCTAACATAGGGTTATGTCATGTAAGAGTTAAGCATTACTCGGGGTTTCTCGTGTAATTCGCGATTATGTAGGGTTATGAATGTTACTGCGAAATTACTCACGGTTATGGGTGTAATTATCTCATGTTTTAATTACTATCTAGACCTAATATATATTTTCTTTTTGATTAATCGCCATTCCCATGACTTTGTCCATTTTTTAGGGGTCAAATCCCCTCGTCTCCTCTCACGTTGTCGATGACACTTCTATCAAACTCAAAGATGCTGAAAAATATGCTGTCCAGTCTCGATCTTTTAAGGTGTTTGTTAGAGTACATGAGATTTGCAACCCCTTAGTGAAGGGTAGTCTTGTATTATGCTAAAAAAAGGGTAGTCTTGTATTTCCCAGTTCATTGTACGCTCTCTAATGATGTCTCTTCATTTATATAGAGTAATACAGCTCATTAATTCTTTCTAATAATAAAAATTTGTCTGATTCTTCCTAGTTTTATAGGGATCTTGGTCCCAGCCCCCCCACCATCATCATGTCATCTACCCTTCTTCCCCTCGTCATTTTCCCCTCATAAAGCTCACTTCATGGCGCAGTATCATCCCTTCTTGGAGTTATAACATTATCCACTGTCATTTCCTGGAGTAATACCACCATTCACCATTGCAACCCAAGTACAACCACGGGACATCATTGCTGCCTGGAGTAGAGCTACCATCGCCTGGAGAAAAACTCCAAACATCAGCTGAAGCCACTGTTTTGTGTAGAAATACCACCGCCTTCCGGAGCAAAGCCACCATTGCATGGAGCAAAACTACCACTATCCACCATCACCACCTAGAGTACTACGTAAATCCATCGTTTTCTCTGCAGTTATCATAACATGAAGCTATTTTGCTTCCCACCGTCTGGAGCCAAAGACACTGCCTACAACCACAATTATCACAAGAAAAAAATCCAAAGACATTATCTGCAGTCAACAATATCAGCCATCAATTCATGCATACAAACATTCAGTTCATGCACAAAGAAAGAATATTAGTCGCCTTCAGCGGACAGTATCACATCTCTACCCATGCTTTTTGCTACTATTGCCATCTCAACATCCAACAACATCACCATATCATCGTAGATATTACCATTGAATCCTTCGATTCGTGCAATATCGTATCTCCAGCCCTTGTGCTTCCTGGACCAGCATCTTCAACATAAATTCGATCTCAGTTATGCAACCCTTATTCATTGCAAATCATGCACTAGGTATATCCTGAAGATTGTTTTTATTTTTCTTGTGAGATTCCAAACATACAAGGAGATGTCCAAGAGTTCTTGGTTAAAGATGACATCGTCGACAGTGGATACATGTAGGACGAGGCACCTATTTTTCGGTCAGATCGCCAAGTTGGGCAAAACCAAATTCTCATGATGGTCACAGATCTTCTTGATGTTGATCTGAGGATGATAAAGGAATGTTTACATTCTCCTGGAACCAAGAATTGAGGTAAATATTGGTAAGCATGGTGCACATCACAATGACAAGGGCATGGCCTGTGTCTGGCATAAGTGGGGCCAGTGGGGCCGTATATTGCTGATGAGGTGATCTATTACGATAGTGCATATAAAATTTGGAACACTCGGAAGGACTTATATTCGCAGGAGACTAATGTGAGTCATGTATTCGGCAGAGACAAATGGGAGTCATGTATTCGCAGGAGACCGAAGTCAGAGTTGGTGAAAGCAGAGATTTGTGAGTAGCCATGTAAGGAGACAAATATCGAGAGTCGAGGCAGATGTGTCATTTCTCTCGGTAGCTGGAGCTCCAGGTCTATGCTCAGCTCGATTGCCCTTTGACCCACAACATATGTGAACAACATAGGGGATGAGAAAAAATCGCAAAACCTAAGGGGTTGTTTCATGGACTCCACGTAAGAGGAGGTGACGGTTAACCTTGGGGGGTGGGGGGACGGAGGTCAAAGGTCGACCTCATGTGACATGGTGTGATGGAGGGAGATGACATTGTGGGGAGGGGGTGTGAAGTGGAAGAGGGTGGGGAGATGATTGGAGGAGGAAGGAGGGGCTCCATCTGTAAATGAGATGTACTTCAAAGGGCAAAAATGTCAATGTTTAACATGTCCTTTTAAGTTAACGTTAACGGAGAGGAGTTGACAGGAGATACCACAAAGGTACGGCATGTAATGGTTAGTATTTATACATTGTTCTGGGTGTAATTCGTAGAGGGCCATGTAAGTGAAAATCTCTCTTTTATAATGTTATAGTATAACTAGAAACACCTAAAATTCGATTTAATTATTCATACTTTTTATCAAAATATATCAAACATATGGAAGAAATTATGTTAAGGATAATAATTATATTCTAAACTAAATCAAACATATTAAAGGAAAAGTTCTCTCATTTGCATCCTCCTATCAAACAAAAGAACGGAATGAATCCCTTACTAAAAGTTTCATTCTCAATGTGAACCAAACAATGAAAATGAAAATGAAAATGAAAATATCATTCTTTTCCATTAATTTTTTATCCCATTCCTTGATTTTGTTCTATTGTAATTCCATTCTTGCGAAACAAAAGGGGTTCTATGTTTCTATCAATTCTGGGAATTATGGGACGGATAGCTCTGCAATCATAAGCCTTCTCCAAATCAATAAAGATCATATGGAGGTTCTTCCTTTTAGCTCTATAAATCTCCATTGTTCTCCTCAACAAATGGATGGATTCAATAGTTGAGTGACCTGGCATGAATCCGAATTGATTTTCTTTTACGTTGGAAACTTTCCTCAGCCTTCTTTCGATCACACATTCCCAAATTTTCATAGTATGACTTATCAGCTTGATACCTCTGTAATTTGAATAATTTTGAATGTCTCCTGAATTTCTATAAAGAGGCACCACGATACTCCTCCAATCTCCAGGCATTTTCTTGCTTCGCCAAATAACATTAAATAGATTCGTAAGCCAAGTCAAACCACGCTCACCTAAAACTCTCCATACTTCTATAGGGATGTCATCCGGTCCTACACCTTTCCCAGGTCTCATAACCTTCAAAGCCTCATCTACTTCATTTCTTTGTATTCGTCTACAGTTTGCACGATTCAAGTAACTTTCACTACTAACTAAATCACCCAAAGTGATCTCTCTATTTCCTTCCCCAATGAGAAGTTTATGAAAGTACTGCTCCAATCTAGTCTCTTTGTCCTTCTGAGTAACTAGCACGTGACCTTCCTCGTCCTTAATGCATCTCACTTGAGAAAGGTCTTTGGTCTTTCTTTCTCTTTCTTTGGCCAACCTGAATATATCCTTCTGACCCTCCTTAGAGTTGAGATTTTTATTAAAAACTTCATAAGCTTTTGACTTAGCTTCGCTTACAGCCGTCTTTGCTTCCTTCTTCGCTATTTTGTAGTTTGTGACAGTTTCCGCTGTTCTATCCTTAGACATAGCTTTAAAGCATACTCTTGTAATTTTTAGCTTCTCTTGCACCCTTTCACTCCACCACCAAGCCTCCTTTTGACCTGGAGCTTGTCCCTTCGACTCGCCTAGTATCTCTTTAGCTTCCTTTCGGATACAAGATGCTACTGCCTCCCACATCTCGTTTGCACTTCCGCTACAATTCCAAGATAAGTCTTCTAAAACCTTCTCCTTGAAGCTCGATTGCTTCAGTGGAAGATTCCACCATCTAGTTCTAGTGATCTTAGGAACCCTCTTTTTCTTTACCAGCCCTTTCATTTGCATATCCAAGACTAACAAGTGATGTTGGGTTGTCAAACTCTCTCTTGGGATTACTTTGCAGTCTTTACAACACAACCGATCTCTTCTCCTCAATGCAAAGTAATCTATCTGTATTCTAGTTGGCACACTCTTATAAGTAACAAAATGCTCCTCCCTCTTCTTGAAGAGAGTGTTTGCTATGAAAAGATCATATGCTGTTACAAAATCCAGAATGACTTTTCCCTCTTCATTTCTATCCCCAAAACCATGTCCTCCATGAACACTAGCATACCCTGAAGCATTTTTTCTCATATGTCCATTAAGATCTCCACCTATGCAAATCATCTCTCTTTGTGGGATTCGTTGTAAAATCTTATCCAGATCCTCCCAAAAAGCTTGTTTAGTCCTTTCATTTAAACCAATTTGTGGTGCATAAACTGAGATGATATTCATAATTTCTTCTTCAAGCATCAATTTTAGCAAAATAATCCGATCCCCGAATCTTTGTACCTCAACCACACAATCCTTCAAATCCTTATGAACAACCAACACCGTTTTTACCCTTATCTTTACCTGAGTACTAAAGTTTAAAGCCTGTCTTCTCGTTCTCTCTTTCTTTCTCTCCAACGCATTTAGTCTCTTGAAGACATAGTATATGAATCTTCCCTCTTTCCATCGTATCCACTATCTCCATATGTTTTCCAGTTAAAGTGCCAACATTCCAACTGCAAATCCACAACTTCCTTTGCAATCTCTTTTGGACTAACTTCTTTACTCGCATGCGTTCATTATGCGAGAACCCTTGTAAATTTTGGACTGCATCCGGACGGTGATGCAACGGAACTAGCTTAATTACCCGCATGCGTTCCTCATGCGAGAACCCTTGCAAAATTTTAACTACATCCAGGCTGCAATGTAGCGACCCTTGCCAATTTTTCATTGCATTCGGGCGATGCAACACGTCGCAAGTAGGGAATGCCCCAACGAAATCCGTATGTTTGCTTAAATCCATGTTGAAAAGATCCGACTATCATGAGGCAACCTCCTAAATACTATTTTAAAAATAATATTTAGGAAGTTGTCTACGACTGTTTTATGCTGGCTGTCGGTTACCTAACGCAACCCTCCTCATTTACCCGGGCTTGAGACTGGCTGTGACTGAGTTAATCCTCCTCATTTACCTAGCTTAGTGATGGCTTCGGAAATTTGTCTTGACTGGAAGAGGACAAAGACGAGAGGAGCTCTATAGAAGATTGACTATGCTAAGGCATACGACTGTGTCGACTAGAGATTCATGTGGGCGTCTCTAAGGAGGAGAGGCTTCCCTGAAGTTTTGGTCGACTAGGTGAAACGGTGTCACTACGTCATCATACTCTATCCTGGTGAACGGTAAACCTGAGGGGGGGATTCTTCCAGCCACTACGAGGGGTGCGACAGGGATGCCCGTTGGCTCCCATGCTCTTTGTCCTTGTGGCCGATTCGCTTGGCATGCTCTTCAGGCATGCTATTGAGGTGAGTTATTGTGAGGATTTCCGCAAGGATGACTTCTCCATCCTGTTGTTGCAGTATGCAGATGACACTATCCTCTTGCTTGGGGGAACTGAGGATCAGAATGCTAACGCGATTCAGCTGGTTGAAATTTTCGGCAGTGCTCCGGTCTTGAGATCAACAAGCGTAAGTCAACGGTCATCACTTTTGGGATGAGTGAAATGGAGAGTGCTAGAGTGGCAGGGTTGACTGACTGCTCACTGGACGACCTCCCTATCTCCTACTTGGGGTTGCCACCTGGTAGCGGGGAAACTGAAAAAAGCAGACTGGGGTGATGTGGTTCGTAGAATGGAGCAGAGGTTGGCGGGTTGGAAGACGATCACCCTATCCAGAGGGGGGAAGCCGGTCCTGTTAAAACATGTTCTCTCGGCCATTCCTATCTTCTTCTACTCCACTAGACCGATGCCGGTGGAAGTTAGGAAAAAGATAGAGATTTTGATGAGGAGATTCTTCTAGTCAGATGGAAGCAGCATGGACAGGGAATGCACCTGGTCAGTTGGGAGGAGGTTACAAAGGGACGCAAGGACGGAGATCTTGGAGTTGGAGACGTCGAGTGCATGAACAAGGCGCTTATTGCAAAATGGATAACACGTATATGGGGTCCATCGACCTCACTGGCTGCCAGACTCGTGAGAAAGATTTATGGGGTTAAAGCAAAACTCGTGGCGGGAAGAACTCGGTTCGAATCTCCGTTGTAGGTTGGCATACGAGAGGTCTTGCCATTAATAGTGCCGCAACTTCGGGTAAAGGTGGGTAGCGGCCAACTTTTCAAATTCTGGCATGATGACTGGACTGGGGAGGGTACACTGCAGACCAGATTCCCTAGGCTTATGCTTTAACATCTTAGAAGGAGAGCACGCTTGCGCAGGTGGCGGAAGCGGGGTCGTGGACGTCGACTTTTCCAACGGATCTCTCTGATCAACGTATGGATGGGTACCTTAGGTTGCAGGCTGACATCCCACCTCCGGGAGAATTCCAGATGGTTGGAGATCATTTTGTCTAGGGGGGGTACGAAGTTCTCCGTGAAGAAAGCATATAAGGCATTGAGACGGATAACAAGCAAGCAGGACGCGGAGCTCTACCAAGACATGAGGGTTGTTTGGGCGTCGAAGATACCATGAAGAATCAAGTTTTTCTTTGGTGCTTGAGAAGAGTCCGCTTGTGTGACAATGCAAGGAGGGGAAGGTTGTTGGGAGTGGCAGATACACAATGTGACATGTGTGAGGGGATGGTGGAAGACACAGAGCACTTGTTCTTTAAGGGTTCGTTTGGTTGCTGGGCTGGGCTGGGTTGGGTTGGGTTGGGGTAATCCTGTAAATAGTAAACTGTGAGGAGGATTGTGAGGGTTGAAAGGAGGGGTACACCAGTGCACCCCAACCCAACCCCGCCCAACCTTGCAACAAAACGAAGCCTAAGTGCACGACATCCGAACTGGTTTGGAGGGCAGCAGGGATACCTTAGGATGCGAGCGAAGATGCAGAGGCGTTCTGGAGGTCAATTCGGGCGATTGGCTCCAATTCAACTGACGACTGCATGAAGCCTTTTGCCATCCTATGGGCCATTCGGATAGGACGAAATAATCTGATCTTCAAGAACAAGAGGTTTTACTATGAAAATGTAGCATCCCACTGTGATGCTCTTTACAATTCCTGGCTCTCGCAGTAATGTACTCTAAACCTTTATTAATGAAATTTGACTTGCGGTGACCCCCATCATAGGGGATCACCCTCTTTACCATAAAAAAGTATGGTCATATTCTTGGATTTGCTTCCAAACAGATCTAAATTTGGTTGATATATCCTGGCTTAAATCCAACAAAGCAACATCTTCTTAATAGTCTCCTTCTTTGGTCTATGCCAACACCTTTTACAAGGTTGTTCTTCTAACTTCGTACACCTTTAATATTTAGTATTAGATGACATTCTTTGCACATGTCCAAACCACCTTAGCAAGTTTCTCGCATTCAACCTTTTGTCTGAAGTGAGGTGTGTTGAGATATTAGTTATCTTTTATTCATTTTATGTATTTTCTTTTCTTTTTCTCTACATTATGTTATTTGCCCAACACATTCTCCTCTATATAAGAGAATCCTAGGGCCTCATGAATAAGCAACTCATTATTTTCTCTCCACCATGATATCGGAGCGACAGTCCTAGATCGAAGTTCTTGTACCCCGTGCCCTAACCCCACCTGCCGCCCTCTCTGCTTCGCCTTGCGCGCCGTTAGGAGCCTCCCCCATGTGTACCGTTGCTGGGGGCCAATCCAACGCCGTGCGCCACCGCCAACGTTCTCTCTTGGAGGGTTGCACCACCGCAACACCTCCCTAGGGCCTTGCACCACCTCCAAGCCCTCTGTAGGGCTTGCATCAACCCAGGTCATCGAAGGGCCCTAGCGCCACCGCCCAAGCCAATCTTGGCCCCTCGAGCTGCTGCCTAAATCTGTCGGGTGCCGCCTAGAACCACCATGTTCATATGACTACCCCTAGGGCCTCTATCAATCCCATCTAGGCCCCTCCTATTCCTCTCCAACGCCGCCCAAGTCTCCTGAACGATCTGATTTTCACCAGAAAAGGTGATTTCGGACCAACAAATCACATTTTTTGGTCCTAGCTTGGATCGATGATTAATGAGGATGATTGTATGAGTCTACATGTACAACAAACCCTTTATATGATTGTATAGACTCACTCAGATCAGTCTACTACCCCAGTCAAGTTCTGTTTTGGCCTCTTTCTTCATCATGTCAGAAAGCAAGGGTGATGTCGTCTATTCGTTCGATGATTTCAAGGGACCAACTCCTATCATAAAAATTGATGGGAACAACTATGAGTTGTGATCCATGTAGTTCTTGATCCTCATATGGACCATATGGGAGAATAACATGGAGCACATTCTGACACAATGGGAGCCGACATATAAGATTAAGGAGAATACTTCATGGAAGCAAGATGACATATACCTGCGTGTTTGGCTCTCTGGTACTCTCACCACGGAGATTGCCAATTACATTGTGAACCAGCTGACCACCAAGGCGATGCGGGATATCCTGGCAGCCACATATGACCAAGTGAAGAATGAGGCCAAGATTCTTTAGTTGCAGTTTGACATCTATACGACCAAGTAAAATGGTTGACCTCAGCATAGTTTCTACTCTTCACTTCGTGGTATGTTTGAGAAGCTTCACAACTTCATACCTGTCACCACATCTACTGAGCAACATATGTCGTACAAGAACTCCACGATTGATGGAGTTTTCTTGGTTGCTCTAGACCCTGAGTACGAGGCAGCACACACACAACTTCTCAGCGGTGCAACTATATCGCCCATGGAGGAGGCATACAATCGCCTCAGCAAGATCATTGTCCCACCTCTTGCTTGCCACAACATAGACCTCCTCAACGACGGTTGCATCTCGTGACAGAGGAGGCTAGTTCAGAGGGTATGGTCCCCGTGACAGATGAGGCTGGCGTCAACATGGCCCATGCACTTACTGTCGTCGTCCTGATCATTTAGAGGATACATGCTATCAGAAGCATGGATATCTCGCTTTTGCTCGTGCGACTTGGCATGTTGACCCTCCTGACAGTTTGTCTCCTCATACAAATTCACGACTAGATGACATTGTCTCCCGTTTAAGGGGGGATAATGACTTGGACTGCTAGTACCACTAAATGTTCGTTGATTTCACATATTCTGCCAGAGCCTCCTTGAGCTCCTCAGATACAACCTATGTTTTTACCACTTGTAGCATGGTAGATATGACAGTGTATCATTGACTCTGATGCTTCCCACCGTTAGTGTTGGAGTATTTGATTATGCACCACTCTTGTAGTAGATGGGTAAATGGATCACTCCAGGATACATTTACCACATCTAGTTGTTTAGTCCCACATCTACCAGTTGTGGGATGTGAAGACTCAGTGAGGGCTATATAAGAAGCCCCTTACCCTCTGTATCAGATGAGAAAGTGCAATGCATACATCAGCCCTTTGAGGCGTTCTCCCGTGATTTCATCCCACTTCTTAGGGAGTAGAGTTCCACGTTAAATTCCTGTGTTCTTAATGTTCTTATTCTATTTTATTTCTAATTCCGCTTCCTCATTATATTTTCTAACATGTATCCGAGCGGGTTCGGTTCTCAAGGAGTTTTTTTTCTCCCATCATTTATTCGAGATTCGTTTATGAATTTGTTTTTCTCCCATCATTTATTCGAGATTTGTTTATGAATTTGTTCTTGAAGGTTTGGTTGAAGATTATTATTTTGTATTCGTGTTCGGGATCATGAAGAATCATTTCTAGGGTTTTATTAAAACCCTAATTTTTTCCACCGTCGAACTCGATGATACGACGTCGCTTCCACCGCCAACGCCGTCTTCCAATCGTTCTTCCAGACGGTAATTCCCCTCATACCTCTTCATCTCCAAGTGGAGGCACAGCTCTCATGCGTCGATCATCGTGTAACCCCAAGCTCCAAACTGACCCTCTACAGCGGCCCCGATCCTAGTTATACGCGGCAACACAACTCCAAACTTGGTCCATCCCTTATTAGGGTTTAGATAACCCGAGGCGATCTATAAGGATAACGTGAGGCATCAACGTCATTCATCGTTACGAGGAGCAACAGAAGTGGCGAGGATCAAGGTCCACAAGCTCCGCGGCAAGCCCAAGGTCGACCTCGAGTCCCAGCTCAAGGATCTCAAGGCGGAGCTCACTTCCCTCTACGTCGCCAAGGTCACCGGCACCCACGGGCGGATCCTCTCTCCTTCGCCCTTCCAGCTGGAGGTGCAGCTCCTCGCACCTCTGCATCCAGGTGGAGAGCTCCAGGTCGTCGCCCTCTCCCTCGACTCCAGGCGGCCCCACACTGCACCCCATCGCCCTCAACGGAACTCCAATGCTGCCCCTCCGATTGGGCTCCCAGGCGGCACAACCACCTTCGACGGCAACTCCAACATGCGACAGGAGCAGGACCTCCCCCATCGGGAGGCGACAGACGTTCGAAGGAGGGTTCACACGATGGGTACTCGTGTTTGCGGGAACAAAGGGCCCAATGGCCCGTCCTTTATAAAAAATTGCAAGAGATGGGGAAAGTATAGGCCCAAGTGGGCCGTTGGCATATAAAAAATATATGTGAATAAATTGAGGAAGGGAGAGATGCCATCGGATTAGTAAAAAAAAGAAAAATGAATGATGAGAAGGGCCCAACCAGAAAATACAAAGAAAAGGGGGGGGGAGCCCAGTTTTGGCTGCTGCTGTCTACCAAAAAAATGCTGCTTTGTCTATGCGCACGATTTGAGCTGAGAAATTTTTTGTTCAAAAAAAGGATCGTACAAAAAAAATTGATTCAAAAAAAGGGGAAAGAATAGCCGAAAAAAATGAAATAAATGGCTTGTTAAAAAAACGTGTGAAGGCTATTAAAAAAATGAATGAAATAGCCGGAGAAAAAATGACGATTTATTTATTTTTTGATTGAGAAGAAAAGCCGAGAAATTGTGACGACTTATGTGATGTTTTTTCCCCATGTTATTGTCTTGTCCAACATGGTCGACATCATTGTTTTCCGACCAGTCTGGGAGAAAGGGGGAGTATTGTGTAGAGTCACATGTCTGTTCCAGATTCAGATGTCAGATTCCATACCAGCCAGATTTTTTAGACTCTACAGATATTCAGACTCGCGATCATATTGGTTCCGAGTCTTCAGTTTCAGACACACACATGTATGCAGCCTTTAGTTTGATGTGCACATGTTTGCCATCATTATTTGTGGTCCCCATCTTTGTTTATGATCAGAGTTTTCATGTATTCCATAGGGACTCCAGAGTAGAGATCCCATTCTCTGAGCCAGTATGGGAGAGACCCAGTTCTCCTATGAGGAGACTTCTTCAGACTCCATTCTCCAGCGACCGTGGACTCCGATGAGGATTGTCTCCACAACTTTTTCAGTTCGGCCCTTTAAGAGATGGAGCAGTTGTCCGCATGTTGTGGTGGGTCAGAGTTCTCCAAGTCGAGACTCATTTCCAGTTGTAGTGACTCTGACAGGTGCAGTACAGAGCACATGCTCTCCGACGAGGAGATTCAGTTCAACTCACACTCCAGCTCGTTCATCCTCCTCACTTGCACGACCTGAGAAGCAACGTCCTCGACAGCAGCCGACAATTGTGCGTGTTGAGTTGATATTGTCCGTAGGGTCATGTAGCGTGAGTTTGCGATTTCTTTCTGTTTATCCAAGCTGAGCATTGCATGCTCCAACTTGAAGGGGAGTGTTGGAGTATTTGGTTATGCGCCACTCTTGTAGTAGATGGGTAAATGGATCACTCTAGGATCCATTTACCACATCCAGTTGTTTAGCCCCACATCTACCAGTTGTGGGATGTGGAAACTCAGTGAGGGATATATAAGAAGCCCCTCACCCTCTGTATCATATGAGAAAGTGCAATGCATACATCAACCCTTTGAGGCGTTCTCCCGTGATTTCATCCCGCTCCTTAGGGAGTAGGTTTCCACGTTAAATTCCCGTGTTCTTAATGTTTTTATTCTATTTTATCTCCGATTCTGCTTCCACATTAAATTGTTTAACAATGTAGTGTAGAGATACATGGTAGTTTAGTTCCTACAGATCTATACCCCCCGGTAGATCGATCATCATTGAAACGTGGTTCATTTACCTATTACATGATAGGGGACCTTCATTCGATGCCATCCATGTGCCTGCAGAATGTGCAATATGCACCTGTTTTTTAGATGAATTTACTTTCTATTAGTCAGATTACTAAGGATCTGAATTGTCATGCTATTTTTAACCCTCTTTGACTGATAAATCGATGGAGATAGTAGATACGATGGAAAGAAGGAAGATTCAGATACTATGTCTCCAAAAGACAAAATGGGTTGGAGAGAAAGCAAGGGAGATTGAGAAGACAAGCTTTAACTTTGGTATTCATGTAAAGATAAGGGTAGAAAAGGTATTGGAGTGATTGTGAACAAGGATTTGAAGGATTGTGTGGTTGATGTGGAAATATTCAGGGAATAGATTATTTTACTAAAATTGGTGTTTGAAGAAGAAATTCCGAATATCATCTCAGTTTATACATCGCAAATTGGTTTAGATGAAATGATTAAACAAGCTTTTTGGGAGGATCTGGATAAGATTTTTCAAGGAATCCCACAAAGAGAGATGATTTGCCTAGGTAAAGATCTTAATGGACATGTGGGAAAGGATGCTTCAGGATATGCTAGTGTTCATGGATGCCATGACTTCGGGGATGGAAATGAAGAGGGAAAAGTCATTTTGGATTTTGTAACGATTTATGATCTTTTCATAGCAAAAACTCTTTTCAAGAAGAGGGAGGAACATTTAATAATAGTGACCCGACTAGAATAAAAATAGATTAATTTGCATTGACGAGCAGAGATCAATTGTGTTGCGAAGACTGCAAAGTAATCCCAGAAGAGCGTTTGACAACCCAACATCGCTTGTTAGTCATTGATGTGCAAATAAAAGGGTTGGTAAAGAAAATGATGGTTTTTAAGATCACTAGAAGTAGATGGTGGAATCTTCAACTGAAGCAATCAAGCTTTAAGGAGAAGGTTTTAGAAGACTTATCTTGGGATTGTATTGGAAGTGCAAACCATGGAAGGACATATCGATATCGATATCGTTTCGATATCGTGTCGATATCGATATATCGGCGATATATCGCCGATATATCGCTGATATATCGCTATATCTAGGAATCTTTCTGAAGAAAATGCTTGAAATCAGATATATCGATATATCGATTTCGATATCGGTCCCATGTCGATACCGATATATCGCCGATATATCGGGATACGGCCTTCCATGGTGCAAACGAGATGTGGGAGGCGGTAGCATCTTGTATCTAACGGGTAGGCAAAGAGATGCTAGGCAAGTTAAAGGGATGAGATCCGGGCCAAAAGGAGGCTTGGTGGTGGAGTGGAGGAGTGCAAGAGAAGCTCAAAATTAAAAGAGCATGCTTTAAAGCTATGTCTAAGGATAAAACAGAGGAAACTGTCACAAACTACAAAATTGCAAAGAAGGAAGCAAAAAAGGTTGTAAGCGAAACTAAGTCAAAAGCTTATGAAGTTTTATATAAGAATCTCGACTCTAAGGAGAGACAGGAGGATATATTCAGGTTGACCAAAGCAAGAGAAAGAAAGATCAAAGACCTTTCTCAAGTAAGATGCATTAAGGATGAGGAAGGTCATGTGCTTGTTACTCAGGAGGATATAGAGACTAGATGGAAGCCATATTTCCATAAGCTTTTCATTGGGGAAGGAAATAGAGAGATCACTTTGAGTGATCTAGCTAGTAGTGAAAGTTACTTGAATCGTGCAAGTTATATACGAATACAAAGAAAGGAAGTAGAAGGGGCTTTGAAGGTTATGCGACCTGAGAAAGGTGTATGATCGGATGACATTCCTATAGAAGTTTGGAGAGTTTTAGGTGAGCGTGACTTGACTTGGCTTACAAATTTATTAAATGTTATTTGGCGAAGCAAGAAAATACATGAAGATTGGAGGAGAAGTATTGTGGTGCCTCATTATAAGAACAAAGGGGACATTCAAAA
Source organism: Ottelia alismoides (assembly GCA_037367405.1). Lineage (NCBI taxonomy): Eukaryota > Viridiplantae > Streptophyta > Magnoliopsida > Alismatales > Hydrocharitaceae > Ottelia > Ottelia alismoides. Next base: position 159,677 of record JAZKJV010003573.1, on the reverse strand, counting down.
TTGTTCAAATTACAGAGGTATCACGCTGATGAGTCACTATGAAAATTTGGGAACGTATAATCGAAGGAAGGTTGAGGTAAGTTTCCAAACTAAAAGAAAACCAATTTGGATTCATGCAAGGTCTCTCAACTATTGAAGCCATCCATTTACCGAGAACAATGGAGATTTATAAAGCTAAAAGGAAAATCCTCCATATGATTTTTATTGATTTGGAGAAGGCTTATGATTCTGTTCCACGTGAGATATTTTGGAGAGGTTTGGAGAAGGTACCTGCCCTTTACATTAATCTCATAAAGGATATGAATGATATGGCTTCATCTTGTGTAATGATCTAGTTTGGGAAGATCGACTATTTTGACATCAACATGGGTATACATCAAGGTTCAACTTTGAATCTATTTCTTTTTACTTTGATTATGGACGAGTTGATAAGTCACATTCATGATGAGATACCTTGGTGTATGTTATTTGTTGATGATATTGTGTTTGATGCGACTAAAAATGGAGTAAATGAGAAACTTGAGGTCTGGAGACATGCATTGAAGACTAAATGATTTTGTATAAGTAGGGCTAAGACTGAATATATGGAGTGCACTTTTGATGGAAGCAATGATGAAGGAATCGAGGTGAAGATTAGTGACGATAACATTCAGAAGAGAGATTCTTTTGGATACATGGGATCTATTTTGCAACATGATGGGGAAATTGATGGAGATGTTACTAATAGAGTAAATGCAGGCTGGCTAAAGTGGAGAGAAACCTATGTTGTTCTCTGTAATAAGAAAATTCCTTTGAAAATCAAAAGAAAGTTCTACAAAGCAGCCATGAGACCTGCTATGCTCTATGGATCTGAATGTTGGCCTGTGAGCCATAGACATGTGCAAAGAATGGCAATAGCATAAATGAAAATGCCAAGGTGGATGTGTGGACACACATGTAAAGATCGGATTCGGAATTATGCAATCAGAATGAAAGTTGGCGTAGCTCCGATCGAGGATAAGATGCGAGAAAACCACTTAAGGTGGTTTGGCCATTTGCAAAGGAGGTCAACTGATGCATTGGTTAGGAGATGCGAGTTTTGGGATGTTGAGTTGAGCTGATTAAGAGAGGGCGAGGAACGCCCAAGAAGTGTTGGAATGGGGCTATATGAAGGGATCTTAGTTTTTTGGATCTAAGCCCAAGAATGACCCAAGATAGATCTGAATGGAGGCAAAGAATCCTTGTAGCCGACCCTACTTAATGTGGAAAAAGGCTTTGTTGTTGTTTTCTTGTGTTTCAGGACATACTCAGGGTCATGGTGATTGGATATGGATGTGAGCAGAGCGGGTTCTATAGGTTGGTCCAGTTTCCATTTGCCAGCGCCTCTATCGTTCCTACTGGATCAATCTCACCATACATGTGGCACATTCGTTTTGGTCACCTTCCTCTGCAGAAGATATGTCATGTCCTCCCACATATTTTCGCGCGCTCTAACTTCAAGTGCGAGGCTTGCCAGCTTGGGAACCATCACCACGCTTCTTTCCTGGTCGTCAGAGTCATAGCAGTAGTAATTTATTTGAGCTTGTCCATTTTGACATTTACATTTGGAGTCATGTCATGTACCTGATCACTAGGGATATGTTTTATCATGTAGCTATGTATGATTATTCTAGACTATCTTGGGTTTTTCTTTTGGAAAACAAGTTTGAAGCTGTGCCTGTAATTTAATCTTTCATTATTGAAATAAAGAATATTTTCTCTTGCTATATTAAGTTTATTCGCTCTGACAATGCTTTAGAGTTCTGCATATTACAACCTTTTGAGTTCTTTAGGTCTCTTGGCATCATACACTAGACCTCGTGTGCTTACACTTTTCAGCAGAATGGTGTTGTCGAATGCAAACACCGTCACTTGATGTGATCAGGACACTTTTAATCCAAAGTCGTACTCCTCACTCTTTGTGGGGTGATGCGGTTTTCAGTGCTTGCTACTTGGTGAACCGCGTACCAACTTCCGTCTTAGGAGAGAAGGTCCCTTTCTCGATCGTGTTTCCTGAGAAGGACTTATTCTCCTTTACACTCCGAGTGTTTAGCTCTGTAGCCTTTGTTCACCATCTAATACCTGGTCGTGACAAGCTCTCCCTTAGAGCTGTCAAGTTTGTCTTCGTAGGCTACTCTCGTACCTAGAAGGGGTACTATTGCTTCAATCCAGTTCGACGGAAGTACTATGTTATTGCTGATGTCACCTTCTTTGAGTCTGGTATATATTTCTCTCATACAAGTAACAAGTTGACTCCGTTTGACCTGGAGAAGAGGTATATGTGCCTCCTCATATGTCACCAGCACCACCACCTCTAGTACCACCACAACCTCCACCACGACCACCACATGCTCCTGTGGCTACTCCTACACCACCACCTAGTAGCTTGGTCGAAGTATTGCCACGTTTCTATGTTCTCAGGCCTCCAAGGGTTCCCCTTGCTTATGTGCCTTCCCCATCATCCATCGCGTCCCAGGTATGTACCGAGCACATTGTTTCTACTGATGGCACTAGTGATTTGTCCATGCAGCCGGTTACTTTACAGGATAAGCATGTGCCTTCTCAAGAGGATAGTTTATCGGTTAGGGAAGAGGCATGTGATCTTGATGTGCATATTGCTCTACGGAAGCGGAGATGTACTTGTGCTACTTATCCTCTTGTAGCCCATGTTTCTTTGGGGTGACTCTCAGAGGATTCAGGAGGTTTGTCGTGGGGCTGTCAACCGTAGAGATACTGCGGACATATCAGGAGGTGATATATGACTGTCAGTGACTTCTTACCATGGAGGAGAAGACGGTTGCATTACAATCACATAACATGTGGAGCATTGTTACAGCTTCTACATGAGCGTCTGTCGTAGGATGAAAGTCGGTGTACATGGTCAATCATTGAGAATATGGCAGCGTGAATCGCTACAAGGAGAGGCTTATGGCTCGTGGGTTCACCTAGACAGGGGTAGACTATCATGATATTTTCTCTCCAGTGGCTCGTCATTCTACAATGCTGATCCTTCTCTCTGTTGGGGTGATACATGATTGGCTCCTATATCAACTTGATGTGAAGAATGCATTTATTTATGGTGGCTTGCAGAAGGAAGTCTCATGCAAAAACCACCAGGGTTCGCTGCTGAAGGGGAGTGTCATATGTTTTGTAGACTTCATAAGGTTATCTATGGACTTTAGCAGAGTTCAAGAGCATGGTTTCAGAAGCTCTCAGACTTGATAGAGCAACAGGGGTTCGTAAGATTTACTGCAGATCATTCACTATTTCTTTAGAGGTTTCAGAGAGGTATAATTGATGTACTAGTTTATGTTGATGATATCATTGTTACAGGGGATGATGTGCATGGTATTCGAGCAATTAAGGATCTCCTTGCTCAGTAGTTTGTAACCAAGGACCTTGGCAATCTACGTTACTTTCTTGGACTTGAGTTTGCTAGGAACCAACAAGGTCTTGTGATGACTTAGAGGGAGTGCGTTACAGATCTCTCTGAGACGAGCATGATAGACTGCAAGCTTCCCTCTACTCCGATGGACCCGGGCATAAAGTTGTATGATGATGACACGAGGAGGTTGTTTGACATGTGAGCCGACGACGAGCCATTATGCAATAATTGTTATTATGATTCACTCCTTAATCTGAAATGAAGAATAACTAATTTGCGTAATAGGTCCCTTAGTACAATTAGGGTTATGTACCATGGCCATTTTAATGATCATACATCTGTTGATTCAAATGATGAATCACAGAGGCTGGTACTTGGATGATATCTAAGAAGTTAGATTGAGAACTCATCAAGCACCGGCTAATGATTGTTAAGAAATGATCTCCAGCCTGAGAAGAGGATGCCAATTCTTCTCTAAAGGCTGATATCTAGCCGACCTCTTGATGTAGGTCCTCTGTATAGGAATAGAGATCGGAGGTGCTAGATAAGTTTGGTCAAAGAGTTGACTTAACAAGATCGAGATAACCAAGACCTATGTCCTATACTGTCACGATATAGGCACACATCCTCTGACCGGAGACAGATGCGTTACTATATTTTTGAGTATGACATTTGGCAGACCGATGGGTTGACGACCTATTTAAGGTCTATACACCGACAAGCTGGTGTTCATGCAAGGGCATATAAGTAATACGATCTCTTAAAGGGATCATACATGTTCATTACTGAACCGGAAGATATGAGCTCACTCATGAGATATTGGGATCAAATTCCGTGCACGGTCATCTCTCTTTGGAAGCTTGTCTGAATTTGTAGGTATGATATATGTTTTTTGGAAAGTATATGATCAATACCTAGGTATTATATATGATTTTGAGAAGTATATGATCGATACCAACTCTCAATGCTCAAATGAGAAACTTAATGATAAAATCTGAAGAAGACAGTCTAAAAGCGATCTAAAAACTTTGGGTTAATTTAGGTCTTTCAGTATGCAGGATGTACGGGTATTAGGAATACTCGAGGGTGATGTGATCGTAAACAATTGTATAATCGTGACACTTCCATTTCGAGGGAGTGATGAAATATTTTTGGATTTTAGTGACTTTTCTCAGTAGAGAAGTAACCTGATCTTAGTCCAAATGTTGAACATTGATCTGAATATGATTCATATACAATGAGAAGATTGGATTTACGTCTTTGATTTAATCAAACATCTTTGAGAGGTCTTCGGGATCTGGATTTGAGTTATGATCTCAACATCCAAGTCACTATACATGGAGTGTACAATCGCTCCGTCCTTATCTCCAAGTATCCACGAAGATGCAACTAGCATGACTAGTTGCCCTGGATCGTATGTGATGCGGCCTACACGCTTCCGTTATGCACTAAGGCCCAAACCCTAGCCTTCAGAGGTAGACAAGAGGAGGTACAAGGAACTCGTCGGAAAGTTCATATATATAACTATCACTAGGCCAGATTATATCCTTTGCAGTGAGCAGAGTGCGTCAATTCATGGAGCAGCCTAGACATGCACATATGGATGCAGTCCATATGATTTTGAGGTATTTGAAGATCTCCTTGGCACTGGCCTTTTATTTAGCAGAGGCACATCCTTTGGTGTCACAACTTGCGCATATGCGATTATGCGGAATGCCCCAAGGACAAGAAGTCTACCTCTAGCTTTGCAATGTTCATAGGGAACTCCTTGGTGTCATGGAGAGCAAGAAGCAGACGGCGGTCGCCATATCTAGTGCAAAATCGGAGTACTGAGCCAGTACAAGGGAGTACAGAGATGATGTGGGTCAGATCTGTTCTAAGTTCTAACTGATCTAGCTGTTGAGGTGCATCTTCCCACACACTTCCAATTCGGCAACCAAACTGCATTTTTCATTGCTAACTCAGCCATCCATGAGGGAATCAAGCATATTGAGGTAGACTGTCAATACACTTGAGACATGATTCAGAAGGGTTTCATCTCCACCTCTCATGTCAACTCAGGAGAACCGACAACATACGTGTTCACCAAGGCCCTTATTAGAGAGTTATTCCAGAGATGTTCCAAGCTTAGCATGATTGATATCTATTCTCCATCTTGAGGGGGAGTGTTGAGACGTTAATTATATTTTATTCATTCTATGTATTTTCTTTTCTTTTTATCTATATTATGTAATTTGCCCAACAGATTTCACCTCTATATAAGAGAACCCTAGAGTGTTATGAGCAAACAACTCATTATTTCTCTCTACAAGGTGAGTCTAAGTATTGTTTTACTGCAGGAATTTTGTTAGTTTATCAGAAGGTATTATAGTAAATTTTCTAGAGCAAGTCGAATACAATGAACCATGGGACACTTGCGCTATTATCTTCATGTGATTGTGCTGGTTTCCCAAATCTCTTGCGTTTTCTATCCGACCATCCTTCTAGTTGTTTAGTTGCTTGATCTGTTTGACTATGTACTGCTTGACTTTTATGTGCTGATTGTGTTGAATCAGAGGCTCTCTATAGGAGTTTTGTTGACGAAAGGGTTGTTTGTATTCTTGATTTTACAGTATCCTGAATTTTATCTTTGTGTCTTCATCAGTCATTATTCTTTTGAATAATGAAAGGGTTGCTTGTGTTTATGACTTGCAGGGTTCATTTAACTGCACGGGTCTTATGATATCCTCAAAGCTGCCGAAGTTTTCTGACATGTACACCCTTACAGTTTCTAGTGCCGATCCTAAGTCTATCTTTGCCAATAGACCAGCTCAGTTTACGAAGAGTGTTACAAAATGGTATGCGACTGAAAGCCTTCCTGCTTTACAACTATTAGGTTCACTGTCGCTGCCATTTGCAAAGCATGGTGCTCTCCATGTAAATCTTACCTTTATGGCTATGCAGCTACTTCTGTATAGCCTTCAAAGGAAATGCAAGAAAATGAATTATGAGGGATAAAATTTCTATAGAGATCTTTTCTAGGCTTTATATGCGTTGTAGAAAATCAACTGTAAATGTCTGAAGGATTCCAGAGAATTTGGTTTCAACTGTTTCCTCGCGACATGCTATGATTAAAAATTGAGATACACAAGGAAATGCTTTACGGTTCCTGTGGTGGGAGAAAAACTCCATGGGAAAATTACATAAGGTAGACTGGAGAGATAAACAAATATAAATAAAGATCAAGAGATATAAGAATCTCAACAGTTCCGGTTGGCACAACGCTACTTGTTAGTTGGAAAAGTCGAATGATCCTTGTTTCTTCCCTACTCGTCTGTTAGGAAAAAATGCACACGTGTCGTGATTCTTGAACTATTTGGCTTTGTAAACTTGTATCTGGTCAAGATGCCTCTGAGCACCTTCCGTGTGCTTGGAATAAATACCGTGAAAAGCGTGCTGCTTGAGTCGATTATAGCTACTTAAATAACACATAAGGACTTGATCTTGAGGCTAACCCAGAGCTAAACCGCTGCCCTGAGAAGCCATGCCTTAGGGCTTGGGCATAAAAGATAACAATTTGATGTCTTCTATGTTGACGGCCATTAATTCCTTTAAAAATATAAATGATCTATCATGGAATTGTGTAAAACACTAGAATTGTTAGTTATATTGATGACAATATTTCAAGCATAAATTCCAACTCATAGGATAACCGTGAGTGAAAATGGCTGATTTTTGCAGTTCTGTCCATTTTGCGTTATTTTCAGGTTCACAAAGGATGGGTATCTTGTAGAAGGTTTACTGTGGAAAGATGTGGAGAGACTAATTGATGAATATTCCAGAGATATGAAGAAAAAGGAGCTGGCATGATTGGATGTCCCTCAGCTTGGTCCTTTGGCAAAACACAGCCTTTGTAGATGTTGAAATATTGTATACTTGATATTTGGTGCTCAATATCAGCCGCTATTAAGCGAAGTGGCATAGCTGAATCTGTTACAAGAGAACTGAAACAATACACCAAGGAAAAGGAGCACACTGATATTGCACCTCCTTAATGTGGACCTGGTTACCAAGCGGCAGACGTACATCACATACGTGATAGAGGGTTTTCTATTACATATGATGGTAAGGAATATATGCTTACCTCGGCTTCTCCTTCCCCTACGTGGGGGCTAGCAACCTGCGAATTACTCGATATGACATCACGAGTTTAATAGCAAAACGCCTTTTTTTTGTTTATTGAAACGTGCGGCAAAATTTACCGAAGTTTAATTACAGAAATCAGAAGGATTGTCACCAATAACTCATTCAAATTTAGGTTGGACAGCAATGCAAACATCTTCATGAAGGTGCCCAGGTAGATATAAAAGCTTTCACATGATTTTATTGATTGCTTATCAAAGCTAAAATACCAAGCAATCTTGTGGATGCTATTATCAAAGCTAGAATACCTCAAAAATATTTGCAAAAGAATGATATAAGGAATAAAGGATATTACTACGAGCATGTAGAATAGAGAGCAACTGGATCGAAATAGAGGTAAGTTGATGGGAACAAACTCACCGGATGCGGATGCACAATCGACTACCATCATGGAAACACATGAAGAAAAGAACAACAGTCAGATATAACGATGGTCGGTTATCTCTCGCGCCCACCGAAGAAGAAAGATCATTATATATTAGAACGAGTATAATTCTCTCTGTTCCCTAGCTCTCTCCTCTTTCTTCAATCTCTCTCCCTCTCTAGGGGTTACACTGTTCTTGTGGTGGTGAGGCAATGCCTCCACTCTCTTCTATATATAGTTCAGTTACAACCCTATAGTCATATTTCTAATAGGATAGAATACAAGTCAAATACTAGGTGTCTAATTTCATTAGGATTTTCAATCCTAATACGACCATAATCCTAACAAGAAAAAGCTTAATGAGCAGAAGCTGATGATAACATAGAGAGGTTTATGCATTGCCAACATTATTTGGATTTTATTCATACCATTGATTCTCCCATGACAATCGACAACCCCAGTGAAAAAGGAATACGTTCTAATATTTAAGGATTTTTCAGATGCCCTGTAGAAACGATCAAAAAAATTCAAATAAATTGGTAAGAAAATGATTTGCTCCAGTGAGAAAACGTAGTATATCATCACAGTAAAGGATGACAATAGGGGCTGGGATGGTTCTACTAATGAAGAAATGTGTAATTTGGTCAGTGTAGAAGGGAGGAAGTTCAAAACTCTAATGAACTACTCCATTTACTATATAGAGTCCTCTAGAGATTGCATGAGATTAGAGAGATGATCTGACGGCTGGTACCAGAAGCATGTGTGTGTTCCAAAGGAAGGTCTAATCCGTTTTATTGAAAGCTTTTTTCATGTCGAACTGGATAGAGTTACTAGAGCCATGAACTTTGCGATCAAGATTTAAATAAGCTTTAAAACGACATGCTCAGGGAAATTAAGAGAAAATAAATCTAACCCTGCTCGGTGGATGTATGGTAAAAGCTTAACTGTTGTCTTTTGGTTGTATTAGACAATATGAACAGAATAACTCGATTAATATGAATCACCCTAAGGTCTTTATATAAGAGGTTCGAGACACAGACATTGATATCGATATCGTGTGGTAAGCTTGGAAAGGCATATATCGTGACATATCAACAATATCGAAAATGGCTTAAAAATGTGTTCTTTTGGCAAATTATGATTATCATAGTTTTTAAAACATTTAATAGCATACAAAAGAGCTAGGTGTATTTAGCATTACAATACATATTATATCACACATATCACTGCTGTTAGTGCCGACTACAACTAACTGCTAAGAGATAGTGGAAACAAAATAATGAAAGTAACAACATTTAGAATGTACATCTTTCATTCCTAAAAATAGCTGACAACATGCAACATAGTCCAAAAAGAGATTTTTAAACCACGAACCTTAATTTTTTTGTCAATTACCTTCTCAACCATGAAAACATCGTAATTATTACATCAAACCCATAAACTCCATCTTACATCACCTAACTCACTGTCAACTTTAACATTATTGAAGTCAATTAACCAAAGAAAAATCCCACCTCCCCCACTCTCCTTCGTTCTCAATGCTACAAAAAACGTCAATTGACAGCGGCACAACGCTGATGGTTGCTCATAAACCGTCGGCCATAATCACTAATATTGGCGGTTCGGTAAATAACCACCTTCTATAGTATATATTAACCACGGGCGGTTAACGAACCACGTGGAATCGTATTGTATCCACGACGATAAACACAAAAAACATATCAGTGGCGATTAGGAACCTATATCTGTAGTTAATATCCGCTGAGGTAAACTGCATGCCTATACCACCGTTACTTACACCGAAAACATTGTCGATGGTCATGCAACCGTCGAGGAAGGGACAAAAACTGCCGTTGTAACTACACACCCATCGAGGTCTGACAAGTTGTCCTCGTTGGTTTGATGACCGTCAAGGAAGCTTAGTAACAGCCGAGGACAAAATCTACGTCGACGGTTTTAGTTAATATCGACAGTTGGCATCTGCGGATGTAAACGTTATAATCATCCCGCCATTACATGGCGCCGAAGCCATCGCCGGCTATTATGGAACCCGAGGTAGGCCCAAAAACTGCCGTTGTTACTGTACACTCGACGAGGTCTGACACGTTTTCTTTGTCGGTTCTCAAACCGTCGAGGGAAATGCAAAGAGATTTTTAGTCTGGTAGACTATAAATTTTGTCAATTACCTCCATGACCTTTGAAATAATCAAATTCCCCATCGACCCTGTAAACTTGCTAACTGTTATCCCGTAGACCTTGTGGTTAACCTCCATCTATTTACCCGTTAAAATTAACCGGATTCTGTTAAAAAGTATTGTATATTACCCTCTTTATTTAGCAAATTTATAAAGATACCATCCCTCTTCTTCCCTAACCATCCTACTTACATTCCCTTCTCCTCCAGTTCCCTACACCGTCCTTGATCTCCCTGCCCCCCAACGCCACCGCCGACCTCCCCGCACCGCCCTCGACCTCCTCCGCATCGACCTTGACCTCCCAGCCCTCTCCTGGCACCACCGTCGACATCCCCCTCACCAACCTTGACCTTCCCGCCTCGAGGAGCGCGTCGCACGGATGGGGCTCCTCGACTGAAGCACCGGCGAGGTTAACATCGCCCAGTGGCAGGACCTCGAGAGCGAGATCAAGCGCTGGACTCAGGGCGTCAAAGTCGTCTTTCGCATCCTATTTCCCAGCGAGCGTTGCCTCTGCGGCCGTGTCTTCGCCGAGGTCCCTAACAACCTCTCCGACATCGTCTTCGGAAAGGTCTGCTACGTCACTGCCAACCAGATCCTTGTCTTTACCGATGGTGTCGCCTCGGGGAATCGATCCCCCGAGCGCCTCTTCAAGATCGTCGATCTCTACGAGTCACTCCGTGATCTCCTACCGGAGATTGCGTATGTATTCTCCGATAACTACTCCAACTCCGTGGCGGAGGAGTCCTAGCACGTCCTCGTGAAGCTTGGCGAGGCTTGCGGTGAGGTTTAGGAGCTTCACGAGCTCTGATTGCTGGTGAGGATACATACAATGGGTAGATTTGACTTCAGATCTTCCAGGAACACGAGGAGCCTTGACCATCTTCTTGAGTGTACATTCACACCTTCGAATAGAGCTAAAAATCTTGAGCATATCTTTGTTCCAGTAGCTCGAGTACTCCATCTTCTGCAGGAGTATTAACGAATAGAACACCCCCTTCATCAAACGCCTCATGCGATCTTGTAATTGAACCAACATAAGGGATCATTGAAAATCAGATCCCTTACCCCTGTGTCACCAAAAGCACCGCCCTCCTCACCACGTGCTGCTGAGAGCTCGATCCTCTCCTCCCACCCCCACGTTGTTGAAAGCTTTTCCCTCTTCACACACCTGAAGACATCGGAAGCCCCCCTACACGCCCAAAGCTCCGCCCCCTCCTCTCGCATTGTTGAAAGCTTTGCCCCCCCTCTTCGCACGTCTCCAAACATCGGAATCCCTAGCACACCCAAAGCTCCGCTCCCCTCACCCATGCTTCTTGATCGTCGTTGCTGTCCTTGAATTGGATAAGCAGATGGTTTCATGGAAGGAATAGGAAGAAGGGGGAGAGAAGGAAGGAGAGAGAGAGGAAGGAATCCAACCGTTGGATTTGCTAAGGTTATATTAACTCATCTTATACCTAAGCAAGTTGACTCAAGAACTGTTCAGTTAACGACATGGTTCATGTGGTAAGACGGAGCAAGTTATAGGTTGTTTCAAAGGCCATGGAGATAATTGGCAAATTTTATAGGGTCTGTCGGGTAAAAATCTCAAATGCAAAACCATCATGGATAATTTTTCTACTTACGGGTAGAAATTATGTCGGTAATTTAGTAACACCATTGTCAAGATATAGGACGACGACTTTTTCATAGTCGATGGAAATTGTGAACCGCAATGGTTAATTATTTACTGGTGATTTTCTATGAACTGTTGATGACCACCACCATCGCGGATAATTTCGAATTCTATTAAAACTTGTTTCGACGTTTTTATAACCGCCATTGATTTTGAAAACCACCGGCGACGATAAAAACCATCGATAATGGTCGTCTCCGTTGGTTTGAGTACTGCTGATGAAACCTTTATAAAAAGATCACGAGTGGATCTGTTTCGTACTTTCGCTTCCGATCCATCCCATCCCCTCTCACATTGTCGGAGCACCACCCTCCTTGCTCTCGTTGCTAGAGCTCCTCTATCCTTGACCAAGGCGTTTGAGCTCGAATCCTGAGCTCTCCCCTCCTGCTTGTGTGGATCCATGTGTTCTTCTCTTGCTTGTATGGTTTATGCTCGTTGTTGTATGATTTATTCTCATCGTTGTATTCCAGTATGATTTATTTCAATTTATTTTTGATGTTGTGATGGTTGTGGCTGTTGGGGGCTGTGGGGGAAGATGAGGGGTTATCAGCAAGTGGGGGAGATATCGGCATGTGAATGTGTTGGTGGCGATGGGGGGTTGTAGCTGTGGGGTCGGCATGTGATTGTGTTGGTGGTGGTGGGTGCTATGGAGGTGGTGGGGGGGGGGGGGGGGGGGGGGGGGGGGGCGCTATGGCTGTGGGGTTGGTAGCTGGCTGTGTTGGTTGTGGTGAGGCTGTGGGGTCAACGTGTAGTCATGGGCTCTGTGGGTGAGTGTTGCTATGGGTGGGAGCTATAAGGGCTATGGGCGGGGTTCTAGTTGTAGGACTGTAGTGTTGGTTGTGGGGTTTATGAGTGGTGGTTGTGGGTTCTGTGGATGGTGACTGTGGGGTATGTGGTCGTTGTGGGGGATGTAGGTGGTGGCTGTGGAGGCTATGGGTGGGGGCTATGTTTAGGTATTGTTGTAGGTGGTGGATATGAGGGATGTGTGAGGCTGTTGGTGGTGGTTGTGGGATCTGTGGGCAGTGATTACGAGAGATGTAGATGATGGCTGTGGTGGATGCAGGTGGTGGTTGTGGAGGCTGTTGGTCAAGATTGTAGGTGGGTGTTGCTATGGGTGGGGGCTATGGAAGCTGTGGGTGGCGACATATGTCTTTTGCATTTTCTTTCCTATAAGTTGCATGCTTATGGTTGTTGACATCATTCAATAATTTTATTTATAAATTCTTCATAGGCACACTTTTTGCACTAATGACGATATTGTTGATAGTGCAAGAGTATTGCATGAAGTATTTATTCATAAATATTTAATCACACTCACCAGATAATGATATTAATTAATTAGTAACTCTTAAAACTTTAAACGACGAGTCTATTTAGCAGCCTTTTAAATTTGGATGAAAAATCCTACTTAAATTGGTTTGAGCTTTAACCACCACTAGCAACTCTCACAGCCATCTGCCCACAGTCCCCACACCAATATTAGGGTGATGATATTACCAAATTAATATTCATTTAAACCTAAAATGGTGAGGCTATCTAGAAGTCATTTATGTTATGTTGATATGTTTCAATGGTTTTTTTGAGCCCCATTCAGATTAGAGGCAATGATGATTATATAGTATTTTAGTAAATATTGACTTGTAAGCCTTGTATCTTGAAATGGCGTGAGGATTTGGCTACTTATGAGAAATCATCTTGCAGCCTTTACGTTAAAGGTTTAGTTTTTGCATAAGGTGTTCGAGGAGGACTCAATTACTATCTCAAGCACAAAATGACCCCCTCTAGAAATATCATTCGTAGAGGAAAACTCCAACTAATCATATTTGAAGCTTGTGATTTCATTTACTTTTTCTTTTTTCTCTTACTCGAATGGAGTTCGTGGAGTGGCTTGATATTTCCTCGAGTATTGTAATGACATGCTTTATTTCTGATGGCAATCAGTTATTCTCATAGGTAGCTATATTGCAACATCTTAGGATATACAGAGTACTAAATGGAAGTTATGATATAATGATCCCCAATGATGTCCAATTTATTTTTTAAAATCACTAGATATCTTTTTTTTGCATCTTTCTAGGTGTTCAACTTTTGAACTAATATCATATAAATCCTCAAATTTCAAATTTAACTTATAACTCTCTTTACATCCATTTAATATGTGACATAATATCGCATAAAATCGTAGTTAAAATGCAATCTTGTATATTAACTTACAGTTACATTTGTTAGTGCATGTAAATATTGTACGGACATTAGAAGCTACACATAATTACACTTTAATTGTGTAATTTTTTCATGCACATGACATTGGATCCACTCCTAAGGGATGCGAATTCCCTGTCCAATGTTTTTTGAACATACGCTAGACTATTACTCACGGTTGATTTTTTTTAAATGTATTTTAGCATAATTTATTTTAAATTTTGGAGATATAGATAGATCTTGGATAGGAAAGAGACATTCAGAATTTTTGTTTATAGGGCTGAGTGTTAGATTTTCTAGAATGGGCATATCACGATGACAGGAGAAATTTTTTAAGTGGTTCAGATAGTAATTGTATTTTATGCCCTTGTCTGAAGTGCTTGAATGATAAGTTCTATGATTGTAAAATTGTTTTTGAACATATCATCTGTAATGGTTGGTGTTCACAGTACACTATTTAGATTCCTCATGTTAAGGAAGTCAGGGAGTCGTCAAATGCTCCTATTGAGGACAGTGACTTCAACAATGAAGAGAATACAGATCTTGGAGATATTGATACTCATATGATTGATTTTATAGAAGATAGTGGTCAATTTTACAATTTTACTAAAGATATCGAAGAGCAATTTTTCCTGGTAGCAAAATCAATCACTTGAAATTCCTGCTGGAGTTATTTAAGATTAAGGTTGTCATTGAGTTACATCAAGGTGTATGAGTTATCTGTTTGATTTATTTTGTGAGGTGATGAAAATAGTTGAAAAGTTTCCAAAGAGTTGGTACAAGGCGAAGAAAGAATTTAAGAAATTGGGTATGCACTCGTAGAATATTGATATTGCCCCAGTGACTATGTTCTATTTCGGACCGATTACAAAGATCTAAGTGCATGTCTAATATGTAATGTCTCTCATTTCAAGGGAATTGATAGTGAGGGAACAAAGAAGAATCGTGAAACAATTAAACTTATATTTTACTTTCCTTTGATTCCACGGTTGCAACGATTATTTGTCATCACAGACTGCAAAATGGATGACTTGACATTTTGAAAACAAGTCAGTTGATAATATGATGAGATATCCAACTGATTCAGAGGAATGGAATTCATTTGATACAAAGTTTCTTAACTTTGCTGGGAGAGATAAGAATGCCAGATTTGGCCAGGCAAGTGATGGTTTTAACCCTTACAAATCGATAGTTCAATCTTATTTGATTTAGTCGGTCGTCTTAATGACTTAAAATTTACCCCCTTGGAAACGCATAAAATCTACTTTTAGGTTGCTATCATTATTAATACCTGGTCTGAAAGGTCCATATAATGTTATTGATGCTTATCTATAAAGGAATTGAAGTTGTTGTAGAACATTGGTTTTCCCCCTTGGAGGCAATGAATGCAATTAATCGCGAGATAACACACCTTTACATTTAAAACAAGTACCAGAGATTGACAATTTATATGAGGAATTAACAAGTTTTGGTGGCAAGGATGATTTGAATTTTATCTCGTGGTTTAAGAATAAGGTTTCGATTCTAAAATCCAGTGGTAATCCGCGATGGACATCTGATTTCGATACATTAGTGTTACAATCATTTTTTGTTCTTTTCACCGTGGATATATAATCAATGGATATATGTTTAAGAAATCGAGTTGTTCTCTAGGATCATGATGTGATGGTTACTATTGTATCATAAAGAAGATTGTTGAAATGTCATTTGATCGTAATTGCCGCATTATGTTCAAATGTGATTGATTCGATGCTCTGTCGAGGATGGTTTTAAGTTGGACCCCCATCATAAAAGATGTATGATACTGCATAATAATGAACCATTTATTCTAGCTTGTCAGGTTGATCATGTGTTTTTTAACCTTTGATAATAAATATTGAGTTATTCCGATAAAAAATTATTCCTCAGGGTCATCATGATATTGAAAGTGAGGAAAATGATCATTCAGCTGAAGAGTTCACCCATCAGAATGTTAATGACTAAGTGTGCGTTTTTTAAAGTTTTAGAATTGTGATAATTATCATATTTTTTAGATATGGTTCGAACCCGTTTTACTGCTTATCGACATCATTTCGAGGAGGAGAGGATGGACTCACAGGCAGATATGGGGATTGACATGGAGTATCTAGTAGAGGATGATGTTGAGGATGTGATCATGATGGGGTGGAGTTGAGCGATATGCATGTATATTTTTTCTCACTTTCAATATTGTTTATAGTAATAATATTTTATTTAGGGATGACACATCATGGTCGTGGACATATTATTTGTGCATCTTTGGGACGGTTGCCTCCATGGGAGAGGAAAAGAGTGCAAGTCACTATTGGAGGATATGAGTATGTTTGTCCCCAATTTACAAGTCATTTAGGGATGGTACTCCGAAGACATGCCCTCTTGTATATTAGAGACTGGCATAGTGTGCATCAGGAGAGGAAAGATTGAATTTTACATAAACTATTGTAAGTATGACTAATTTCTTTATTCATATAATTGAACTATTTTTAATATTTCAATTTTTGATTTTATGAAGCAATATTTTAAATCGAATGACAACCCCTTAGTTCGTGATGGAATCCTATCTCGTGCGTCGAAAATACACATATCTCGTGCGTCGAAAATACACAAAGATTGAAGATATAGTTGTAGAGGGGTGAGTTTATTTTTAATTTTTTTGATATTTGAAATTTGTAAAAACATTTCTTTATTATTTTTAGATATTTTCTTTCGTACAATCTCTCAAGGAAGCATATCGACTTAATGCTGAATCCATTTCTCTAGAAGATTGAATCGAAGCTTGTAACTACTGGTCATCTAAAGTTTTTAAGGTAACTTGTATTATAATTATATTAGTATATAAGTTTTATAAATTAACAATATATTTTAAACATCTTTTATGGCAAGTTCATCTAAAAGTAAGTCGAGCAGAGAGAAACAATCTGCTACGACGCATGGACAATGAAGGAGTTCTGATCAGATGAAACTGACTTGGGTACTCCTTTAATATCGTATATGTCCTTCATATTTAATATAAAAATTTATACCTAAATTTTTTTATACAGAGTCGAGAACATGCGAATGTTGTTCCTGATCAAGTGCAGACCTTTCAACTCTTGAAGAAGAAGAGTGGGGTCGATGGTTCTCATGTGTAGCGTCAAGAGTACTAAGCCTTCTCCCACTATAAGTAGGGTTGGGTACAAGGATTCTTGCTCAAATCCATGTTGAAAGATTCTACTATTTTTTCCGCGGCTGTCGACTACCTAATGCAACCGTTGCAAGTGTGGGATTTGAACCCTGATCTTTTGTATGGTAGACACACTGTACTACCACTGGACCATTAAGTGTGGTGTCAAGAGCGTTATGAAAAAATACACGTAAGTTTATAAATGTATACCATGTATCTTCCGTTAATATTTTGCTAATTATTTTATTTAACTTAAAAATAGGAGGAGATGACTTAGTAGTTGCAGTCGAGGCAACTATCAAATGGTGGTGGCACGCTGACCCATCTAATAACTTTAGAAGAAACATTCTTATCTTTTTTTCCCAAAGAAGACCTTGGATGTATTTGTTGCGGTGGTGTTGCAGCGAACATCACCAATTTGTATTGGAGGAAGATGGGTCAGTGATGAGCGCTCTGAACGACTGAGGTAAAGGTACAGAAGTAGGTCGTTGCGACCTCAATCACTCAGATGCACTCAATAAAGAAAATCAAACCACTAATGAGAATAAAATCGATTAAAAACGCGAGATAGCGGTCCTGCTATGTGATTAACCTGGTATAGCACCCAGGGTCGAACTCAAGGAGCATGGGTTGGCCGAGAGGCCTACGAAGTAGTAAAAATAAAGAAAATAAAGAAAGAAAATATTTTTAGTGGTTTTTAATTATTTTTATATTTTTTGGATTTTTAAGTAATTAAGACAATAAAGAAAACAAAGAAAAGCACACTTCAACAATTTATTTAAGGTACTAAAAATCAACCAAAAATTAAAACAAAAATGTTTTTATGTATTTTATATTTTTTAGTGTTTTTGGTGAATTTTTGGTAATTTTCTGATGTTTATTTGATTTTCTAAAAATCAGAAAGTGAAACAAACATGGGGGTACTGTCCAGCCGAGCTAAAAAGCCCTAGATAAAATATCTAAGGGCCCTAAAATGGCCTGGAGATAATTTTTCCTATAAAGATGATAAAACAAGGAAAATTTAGGTACCAATTTTATTATTTTTGGATTTTTAATTTATTTATTAGAATTTTTATGGGTTTTTGAGTGTTTTTAAGTTTTTAGTGTTTTCCAATAGTGAAAAATAGCCAAAATTGGCTAGAAAATCAAACTAAGCAAACTAAACAGTAGATCATTTTTATAGAATTTTTAAGTGAGTTTTTATATTTTTTATGATTTTTCAAACTAGACAGTGGCAAAAATAGATGTTTTTGAATTTTTAAAAATATCAAACAAAATCAAAAATGTCCTCAAAAATCCACAAAAATCCTACACCATGGCAGGAGCCATGTGTCAAATTTTCGTTGGATTTGGAGGTGATTTGATATTTTATTCAAAAATAAAGGAAGGGTACTGTGCACGGGGACCAAAGTGTAAATACCCAAAGTTCTGGGGGTCCTGGTGCAAAACACCCAGCAAAACACGCGCCACACGCGTGCCTGGGGCACTCAGGGACCTAAATGTAAGAAAAATAAGTCCTGAGGACTTATTGGTAACATGTACCAAAAGTCCAGGGGGCTTACCTGCAAATAACCCAGAATAAATCGCACATGCTCAAATAAACCACGCACAGGGGTATAAATGCAATTATCTAAAAACTTTCATTCATTTAATAACATCCATAACTACAGGGTGGTCTACTGCAAATAACCCAAACAAATCACGTGTCGCTGCACGTGTCCACAACAGGCAGGGGTATAAATGCAAATATCTAAAGCTCAAGGTCCACTATGTAAATTACCCTAAAACTAAACAACTGATTTCAATATTTACAGGACTAAAACGAAATAAAATAAAGACAGGGGCCTAAGGGTAAATTACCCTTTATTAAGCGGGGGCGTTGGATGCGCGCCACGTGGAGATCTGACGGCTGCGGATGGTGGGCGCTCCGGATCGTCTCTCCTCAGATCGAGCGGTGCTGGTGGCTCCCAGGATGGACGGCCATGATCAAAACTGGAGCGAGGGGGAGGCGATCGACGGCAACTGGAGGTCCTGGATGAACAGGTGGCCGGCGAACTTCGCCGGCCTCGTGGACGCGCTCCCGACCTCCTCTGCTGCGCCTAAGGATCGGAGAAGCTCCGGCGTGTCTGTGTGCAGCTACTGATGCCCTCCGATGGTCCAGCCGAGCTCGGGTGAGCTCCGACGAGGGTGGCGGAGGTGAGGCTCCTGGTCTGAACGGCAAAAGGCCTCAGATGGCCTTTGTTGGACCTGCAAAGCAACCCAGAAGACTCGCGGGTCGAGGGCAAAGTGCCTCGACCCGGTTAGGCGAGGTGGAGGTGGCTGGTGCGTCGGGATGGCGAGCTATGGCGAAGGGGGTGGACGGAGGAGCTCGGTTCCTAGCTCCTGTGCGAGCTGGGTTGAGTGAGTGGGTGGAGAAGGTGCGTCAGACGAAGGCGAACGTAATGGGCGATTCCGATGATCGAAGTGGGTAACGGGGTGGTCGGAATCAAAGAACGACGGCGGCGGTGCGATTTGGGGATAAACGAAAATCGAAGGAAATGGCAGAGCTAAATGGATACCTGGATGAACGGAGAGACTGGGGAGGAGCTGGGGATGCTCCTGGTCGTCGCCTCGAGGGTCGTCTCTACCCGAGGCTCGGAGCTCGCGCTGGTGGCGGAGCTGCGGCGGCTACGTCGCCGGATCGATGGAATCCTCCTCCTCTCCTCGCTGCAACAGGCTCAGGCGCGAGCTGTCACCTCACACACTCTCTGGAGCTCACAGAAGAAGAAGGCGAATGGCCAAAGATAGAGAGAGAAGGTGGCGGAGCTCGCTTATATATGCTGGAGGGGTCCGAGAAGGATGGATCGGGTAGGGTCGTGATGGCGCGCGGATCCCAAGGTGGATGCCCGGCGAGGATGTCGGATGTAGGAGGATCAAAACGGAGCCGGGGTTTGATGAAATGGTGATCGGGTTGAGCGGGCAAAAATTGGAGAAATCGGGTCCGGAGCTCATACCCGTGGGAAGTGGTCCTGGGGGGGGGGGGTAGTTGACCGGGCGGTCAACATCCCCAGGACCCAATGAGAATGGGCCACGTGGCTGAATATTGAAGTGACAAATGAGGGTAGCTAGGGCCCGATTCAGCCAAAACTCAAAACATGAAATATTTTTCTTTTATTTTTTTCTATTTTTGGTGATTTTTAATAATTTTTTCGAAATAAAAATAAGCTATATACATAGTATGTACTATCTATAGGTATATGTACAATATATAGGGTTTTGATTTTTGATTTTTAATTATTATTTTTATACAATTTTATCCTTATTTTATATGTTATTTATTTATAGAATAAAATAAGGAATAAAAGGGTGTTTTTATTTTATTTTTATTATTTATTTACATAGGTAAAATAAATATATAGGTACATCTATATACATGGTATTTGTACAATGTGTTTTTGTATTTTTAATTTTTGCTATTTTTATTTTGTTTTTGTTTTAATTGTTTTTATTTTATTTATTTACACTATATAATAGAGACTATTTACAAAAAGTTTGGAAAATAATTTTATTTATTTACAAGGTTAAATAAATACATAGATGTGGTTTATGTACATGATGAAAGGTGTATTTTTGATCTTTTTGATTTTTAACTTTTTCTTTTGATTTTATATTTATAAATATATACAAGTATCTACAAGCATATTTTTGGTGAGGAAAATATTTTTATAATATTTACATAAATATTTACACCTGAGCCCCTATCTCCCTCTACTTTGGCTTTTATGCGGTCAGGCCCATGCTGAGCCCTCCCTTGGGTTAGGTTGCTCAATATTTATTCTAAATATTTCCCTCTTTTTCTTTTTAATCTTTATTCTTTTATTTTTGCACAAAAACATACTAATTATAGGTTTTTACACAATGCATGCTTTTGGTAATTATTTGTATTTACATATATCTACATGCATTTGCAAAGGTTTTTGTAGCTAAAATATAAGAATAAAGAGTGATGAATGGGTATTCATCAGTCAGGGATTAGCTCAAGAAAATCAGCGCCTGGGAGCTGAGCCAGATGAGGTGAAAAATGTCATTTTGAATTTTAAAGAAACTATTGATAGAAACACTGAGGAGAGCTAGAAGACTTGAGAAATGCTCGCATACATACTTGTGAATCAGATGTGTCAGAAGTTCCCTACATCGGCATTTTTCTCTTTTAACCCTCAAGATGATCCACCGCCTCCGGATGCCGGAGGTTTAGTATTGTAAAATTTTCTTTATATCAATTTTATTTTCATTTGTAGTATCATTTGTGGATTTAGATTTCAATATAATACTAAAAAAATAAAGTCAAATGGATTGGGTTTTTTTAATGTTTCCCAAAGTGTTCCCAGCGGTTATTAAAGCACCGGGGTATGTTAAGAATCGCCGCCGTAACTTGCCGATTACTAACTGTCGATCGTACTCAGGATTATCCTGACGGTTTTGACCTGCAGAGGTTGTTATTACTATACATAGATGATGGATACGATATTGGCAGTTGTACGGCAAAAGACGACGGTCGACGAACAACTGAATTTGCTCGAGAGCAGCCGTCTTTACCATCATCGGCGGATAAATCGCCGACGACAGGTAATCATATCCTTAAAAATACGGATATGAATCCGAATCGGATATTTATCGAATCTGAATATGGATCGAATAAAGAGTTGACCCAAATACGGATCGAATAAAGAGCTAATCCAAATATGAATCGAATAAACAGTGAAATCCAAATATAAATCCAATAAACATGGAATTCGGATACGGATCAAATAAAGACTACCTGCGGATATGAATTGAATTTTTATCAAAGTTCATAATGATTTTAAAAATAGTAAAGAAAATAAGTTGTATCTTGACAAAATGGAGTATTAAGGTGATATGCGTTCTTGATCGGAAGCAAAAATAAGGACAAAGTTTCTAACTTTTGTTCGTGTCCATCGTTAAACAAGCGGAAGTTTATTAATATCACTAATATTTTATATTTTGTAATATATAATACTAATATAACAACCCATGATTGTGGCATATATTATATTAACTAATATATAAAATAATATTAAATATTGTATTCGGATATTCAGATCCGAATCTGGATATTCAAACCATTACCATATCCGTATCCGTATTTCAATCCGTATTCGATTAATATTCGGATACAGATATCCATATCCGGTAATTTTTCGAATACGGTAAACGAATATTCCGATATATCCGTATCCGTTTTCATCCCTAGTGGCGGTTTTGTCCTCTACGCCATCGGTTTTGAACCGCCGACAGTGACCTGCGGTGCTGTGGTGTCTCCTCAGTCCTCCCCCTTCTTCCTCTTCTTCTCATTTTGAGGTCAAAAAAATAACCCCCGTATTTTTTCTTCTCCAGATCTACTCATGCTATTGGGTTTATCGCGATTGTGTTTTCACCATTATTTGTTGCTCGTATGGGATTACGATATTTGCTTTTGGGTTTTGGTTGTGATCACCAGATGATGGTTGGTTCGAGTTGTGATCATTCCAGGAGACGGGTTTGTTTGCTGGATGGAGATAAAGGAGCTTCTGAATGATCGAGGTCAGTTCCTTACTGATAGAATCTACTGCACTAAAAACAGAAGCCATCGCATTCGGGTGTCGTGTAGCCCTTTCAGAAACTCCAGCCACCAGTGCCTTAGTATTCTTACCAACTTTCGTGTGGTTATAGGCATTCTAATGGGTGTGCTCGATTTGATAAGATTTAATTCTGCCAGCCTTAAAGCAATGACGTTCCCAAATGTGCTCACACTATTATCGATTCCTGATGGTTTGTCATGGATTATTTTCTCTCCTTCATCCATTCAAGATCTTCGTCCTCGAATCTGGCCCACTTGTGGTACGCAATGTCCGTGTTAACCGCCGACCGTGCAAAAAAAAGCAGCAACAAGAGAAAAACAGAATGGTGCATATGATCCCAAATCAGATCCTTGATGCAGATCGGAAGAGACGATCACTTTTAAAGTCTTCAAGCCTTAAATTGACGTATAAAGATGGAGGATCACAGACAGTCCATCGTAGGTAAGATGTCCCTTCAAGAGGTAGCTTTGGTTAAGTAAAAGCCAGCTCTTGAAGAGGGAGCTTCCATGGGCATATCAACTCCAGAGCGCCCATCAGACCTTCCCCACTCATTCCTCCTCCTCCTCCTCGTTTCCCTCCTCCTCCTTGTTCTAGCACCTGTTGCGATCTCCCCCACCAACCTCCGCGCACTCGACCGCCTCCGCACGCTCGGTCACCATCTTTAGAGATCTCCCATCACCCTCCCCCGCCTTAAATAAGGTGATGCCCTAATATACCTTTACCCTCTCACAACTAACCATTCATAAAAGGGTTTTTGTGGGTTTTTTTATTTTGTCAGTTTTTATGCTTTCGTCTGTGCTAAATATATTTGATTTTCTCATGAAGTTAGGATTTTGTTAACTTATTACATGAGATTAGGATATAAGTCCGAGATTGACCCAAGATAGATCTGAATGGAGGCGAAGAATCCATGTAGCCGACCCTACTTAATTGTGGGAAAAGGCTTTGTTGTTGTTGTTGTTGATTACATGAGATTAGGATGTCTCGTGAAGTATGTTGCTATTGTCATTATGGTGGGAATATTTCGAAATTGAGTAAGGACATGACCTATGTTGGAAGTCGAATGAAAACCGTAAGATATAGCTCTGAAATGACATTCACAAGGTTAATTGAGAATATCAAATCTGTGTTCAGGATGGACATATCACACGGAGTCGAGTTGCGGGTGTTTCATAGAATGTCACAAGATGCTTGAACGTTTTACATAGGGTGCGTTGAGTTGGATGATGATGTTCGAGAGATTATGGAATACGCTGATGATCGAAATCCAAAAGAATACATAATGATATAGACATGAGGGAGAATACAGTTTAATCCCAATGAAGAACATGTGGGATAGAAGGACATAATAGAAGAAATAGTACACGTGAGAGGACTTAGAATAAGTGTGGTATTCGTGGTGGAGAGAGTCATAGCATGAGGAAATATCCTTATAGAACTAGTATGAGCACTTTTTTATTTCATTAAATAAAATCCTTGTATTCCATTAAATTGTTATGAGATTTTCTAATGTCTTAATTTTTTTTGAAATAGATGGAGTCGTACCTAGTTGATCAGACAATTTTATGACTACAGTAAGAGCACTGTTCATCTTCAGTTTGGATGGGCAATGTATGTAATATTAATTTAATTATAAGCATACATATACATAAATTTTGTTGACCTTTTATATGTTTGGCGGATTCAGGTGATGAGATGGTTGCGTTGTAGGTGGAGGGAAAGCACCTTGCGACACGTTCCACTAGATGAACATATGGTCCCCAACATTTATTCGACATGATTTTTTGGAGTCATGCAGTTGGATTTCATATCTCTGGACTGACATCTTCTTACTTCACTTGTATAGAGACACATACATTTCACATGCACCTTGGAGACTTATGGATGTACTAGACCTCCGGACTGTGGAGCATGTATGGATTAATTTATTATATTATCCATATAGGAATGCTTGGCTCATTATATTTTCTTATTTAATTCTTTATATGCAGGTGGTATGGACCTCCAACATAGAGGAGATGTTGTCTCAATTCCCTCCTTATTGTGGACACACAAGACTTGTACGTGGCCCCCGTATTACTGATACACTTTTGCATTGTTGAGCTACACACTGCAGACATAGTCAATTGGTAATTTGATGGGATTCAGGGTTTACCGTTGCCTTGTGATTCCTCATCTCATCTGCATTCCATTGATTTACGAGGAAAGACTAAAGTGGATTGGGCAGAGTTCTACGTTAGACTTTAGGACATCCATAGGGATTACATTGTACCGATAACTCCTATCCCATTCGGAGGACCTGATATGACCCATGACTACTTGCCATGGTATTGCAGTATTACCTGACGATTCATTGGTTGACATGGGTGCATGCTAGATTATACCGTAAGTTCTAAGCTACTTTACATAGCAATCATTTTGTTCTATTTTATACTATTCTATCAAGCGTGGTGTCCCGCTTCGATGAGATAGTGCGCCTTTCAGATGATGATGCTCAACGAGTGAGGGAGCTTACGGTTGAAGCAAGCCTACATCTACGTGAGTCTATCTAGAGACAATTCAGGGGCAGTGCAAAGGAAGAGGTTGTCGAGGAAGAAATCGAGGTTGAAACTGCATCTCAACGACACATGGACGGGAATGAGCCCATCAACAGTGACTTGCGATGAAGGAGATGTCCCGATTGAGACACAACTACCCCAGTCCGGCATAGAGTTTGAGACTCCCATTCCCGAGTGTGGCTTGCTGAGAGAACCTGCGGCATCTCCTGCACCACGGAGGGATCGAGTTGCTACATATGCATGAACTTCACGTCACTCACCCCTTCCAACATTAAAATTCTGCGGTACTGAAGAAACGGATGTGGGCCACATTGCTCAGATCAGCACAACCAATTCCATGGATTCGAGCCAAGCGCACCTGAGACATCGACAATCGTAGAAGGGGTCGTCAAGGCTGGAACCATATCCGTGTGATTGTTATTGTAATATAAAACACGTATGCCATTTCCAAATGAACTATATATGCACATCTCCCTTTTTTGAATGAAATATGAATACAAAATTGCCAAGTTTATTTGTTGATGACTTACATTCTTGTTGTGGATCATTTTTCTTGTGTTAAAATTTTATTTTGTTGATTTAACAAAAATTCTTCCTCCCTAAAAAACAAAAGCAGCAGCTCTGCTGGTGTGGAGCACCACACCAGTATAGCTGATGCTTCTATTTTTTTATCTAGGTCAAAGTTACCACTTCAAGAGGCACCTATGGTTAAGTAAAAGAGGCCTCTTGAAGAGGCGGCTTTTTTGAACCAAAGCCACCTTTTAAAGAGACGACTTACCTACGGTACATAACAAAAAAAAATAGTTGCGACCGTCCAAGGCCAATAAGTTTCGAAAGTTGCCCCTGTGATCTGTCCTCCAGATTTTGACTTCGGGAACATCCTGCTCTTCGACTAATCCAAAGATAAATTTCATTGACTGCAACGGGCAAGCCTAAGGAGATGATGGAATCAGGGTGCCCACATCATGGAGCATTTCCACTAGCCTTCGGATGGCCCAAAAGAATACCATTCTCACGTCTCTGAGATCTATTATTATCGATCCCTCATCACGTTCCAAAGCTTTCTGATAGGCCGAGAGGGTGGGGAGTAAGAAAACGTTAAGTGTGGAGATATATGGAGGCGATAATGACACAGGAGCCGGAGTTGGAGCTGCCAAAGAGGTCGAGTGATAGGTGGTGATGGGGAAGGAGGATGGGAGGAGGTGGCGGCGAGTGCGGGTGGGGGTGAGGGGATGGGTCGGGTTGAAGCGGAGGAGGTGAGCTGCCGACATAGCATCATCATCCTCTAATCTAAACAAAGGCAAACATGATAGGATCAGTTGAGGAACTATGTCAGCTGTCCGATGGGATCTTGGATATGATGGTGCAGGAGTGTTGTGGAAGGAGGGAGGAGAATGATATGGTTTGTAAATTTTATTGACAAGAAGGATAAATATGTCCGTTCGCTCCTAACAAACAAATGATGGGTATGGTTGTGGTGTAAGAGTTAGACCCTGTTTGGTTGGAGAATAGGTCCTGGAATAAGGGATCAATTCTCCTCCCGACACGGTTCCCAATGGTACGACTATTCTCCATTATTCTATTTTATTTCACTCTTATTCCTATCTTTATCCCACCTTACCTACTTTTTTCACCTTATTCTCCTTATTTCTATCCTCCAATCGAACAAAGAATAGACCCTTATTCTCCTTATTCCCCATCCTTATTCCTGCTTATTCCCGAACCGAATGCACCCTTAGTATGTTTATAGGATTGAGGTGATAGTAATGATGTTTACAGTTGAAAAGATAATTGAAAAAGTTTGTCGGATTTGTGGTGTAAAAATCTCATTCTAAAAACAACTAAATACATGTACTTAAACAATGCTTCATTCATAAAAATAAATAATAACATGTGGCATGTTTTAGAAACAAATAAAAACATGGCTTTAAATAATGTTTTATTCATAAAATTATATGATAACATGTAACAACATAAAAGCTTACTACTTGGGAAGGCGATCAAAACCAAGAATTGCGTGGCAGATCCATATGAACCTCACCCCTCCACACCCAATCGTTCACCTCCACCCCAATCGTTCCTCGTAGCGCATCACTGACTTTATGTACTCATAATAATTCTCCCAAGTTATATAAGAGTACATTGCCTTGTTATCCATCACATGCGGCATGTATTCATGTTCATTTATGTTTGAACGTATCTCGATTTGAGGATAAGAAACACTAGTTGGTATTATAGATGGCACGATGAGACTGCGAAGGGGCTTGACAACCTCGTGATGATGATGACAGAGCCAGAGATGATCTCTGCGAAGGCGGTGGAAAGTCTGTCATCAACAACCTCAATTTCTTGATTTATGCACCCATTTCTTGATTTATGATTTGTCTCCAACCGGATCTTACCATGTAATCTTCAATATATGCACCCATTTCTTGATTTATGATTTGATTTATCTTTCCTCCTACCTGGTCAAGTACCAGAACACCATTACCAGACCACCATTGGAATTCATCCACTTTTGAATGACATCTTCATCATCATTCAATTTGAAAATATATGCAATATGGATGGAGTCTATGTAATCTTCTTCGTCACACCCATCTTTTGTATGTTCATCTTTAACCTCAACTTACAATACACATACACAAGATCAGAGCTTCTCTTCTCCCAATCTGTTCCATATTTTGCATTGGAGAGGTTGAGTGTGCTATAATTCCTCTCACATTTCCCATTAAATGCCGTCCGGGCAACACTTTACTGTCACTTCCGGCAAGGTAGGAGCTTCTAACTTGTACGATAATCACCATTTAGTCATTGAAACATAATGAAGAGAAATTAAGTTAATAACTAGTGATATTTTTACTTGAGAAGTAGGAGTATCATATCCATGGAATCTTAAAAATGTTACCAAAAATAGTATTGCTCCATCCGTTAATTACAGTAATTCTATCACATGTCCACAATGAATCCCTAAAGAACTTTACCTACATTAGGATAGGTCATATTATGTCTCATAAAACTTTCATTAAGTAACTCGTGCATTTGTTCCAAACTTAAGTTTTTAGCTTCCTATCTCATTCAAGAACATTGTCTAGGTCTTTTCATTCCTCTCAAGCTTCTCCACAACAATATGAACGATTGCTAGAAAATATGCATCCGTACCAAAACCGTGCTTGTATATATAGGTACTATTTATTGATATAATAAGTTGGACATAAGAACACATATTTCAGAATCCAATCAAAATATATTTAATACCCATCATTTAATAATAAATGCTATTAATAAATAATAGATATGCATACAGTTGCCAGCAAGATGATGCTTCAATATAGTAATCTCCTCTCCTTGTCTCTTCCCACAAATCTTGCATCCTGGCTTGCATTTATTGTGCAGCCATCCAATCTCCCCAATGCCTCTCTCACGTTTAGAAGCCGAGGTGGAGTGTGAATCCATATTGATTCTCGAACGAAATATGCAAGAAAATTAGATAACAACACATGAAATACATAATCCGTATAATCGTTAACGACTACTACTTTATTAGGTTTAATTTTTATATGTACTAAATTTATAATTTTTAAAACATAAAATGGCTAAAGTCTTGAATTAATAGTGGTAAAGATGATATCCAAACATGTGTGTTGCAATTTATAAGAGATATCAAACTGAAATGCAAAGTAGAGTCAATAATCTTAAAAGATCCATCAAAACCCCGAAGGAATCTTCCTAATATCCGAAAAAATAAAAGAAAATGAGAGAACAACCACACATGAAATAAACAAATTGAATAATCGATTACTTGCAAGTTGTAAGAAAAACTAACTTAAAAGTAGAGTAGAATCAATAATTTCAAAAGATTCAAAAACCCATAAAGAATATTCTTAATATCTCAAAAAGTACGTGAAATCTTCTTGAAAAAACTCAAGAAAAAGCAATTAAGGGACAAGATAATTAAAAAATGACCATAAATAAAGAAGATCGGATGCCATACCTTCTCCCAAGAGCTTCAAGCCTCAACAACTGCGCCAACCCTCTCACACAGGAAATGTGGACTGATATGGGCACAATATCACAATCTAAAGGATGAAAAGAAGTGAAGCAAAGATTCATTTTCTAGTGATATATTTTCATCGACCGATATTTCACCAATATATCACGAGATATCGATATCTTAGAAAATAGTATTCATAGGAGTTTCGAAAATGTGATATATCAATAGATATCTTGCAAAATAGTATTCATAGTTCTGAAAGCCCCATCTCAGCGATATCGATGTATCAACAAATGCGTTATTTTGAACATTATTTATTTGTATGTTTATACATGATATTTGAACACTATTTATATGTATGTAGAAACCCAAAGGTCAAGACAATGAGAACCATGAAAAAAGGCAAACTAAATTTCAAAAGCTAGTTATAGAAAACATGCTAAATATGGTAAAAAAAGACTACCAAAACTCAACTCTTTAACTTAAGTTGGAACATATGCATTCATAGCTCAACTTGGAATTACATATGTCAAACATAAATCAAGGATATGAATTAGTAAAGAAATTTGTTGACTTCTTTTTGAAATAAACATGACAGGTATCCACCAAGGTTGGTAATATCAATATTGTATCAGCCATAGTCTGAAAATAGATTGTCAGGGATATATCGAGATATGCCAACTTTATCAATTAGCTCAAAAAAGTGATTTCCTAGCAAATTATGATAACCCTATTTCTTAAAACAATAAATAACAAACAAATACACATTTGTATGTAAGAATGGGGTGTATTTAACACATCGATGCACAATATATTACACATATTACTGATGTCGATTGTTTACTGCTGAGAAATATCGGAAATGACATAAGTAATCTGTACATTACAATTTATCAACATAAAGGAGGTATATTTATCACCTAAGCATTTTATAATCTTTATTGTATCATAAACTATGCATAAACAAAAGGCTATGTCATAAATCAAACAAACAAGAAAATAGACATAATAGTATATAGATTATAACAAATACCATTCATAATAATCATATATTTTGTTTCATCTCCATTAATAAAGGTGGGAATAAACTCTCCACTCAAAATGGAGGTCTTAGGGAAACAAAATTAGGAATCCTAATATGTTGTTAATGTTAGGAGCAACTAAACATGAAGGTAAAATCAATGCACATGGGTGATATCAATTGTGTATTAGATATTGTGTAAATATCACCGATATCTGTTGATATCTAAGAAAATTTATACTAAAACTCCTCATTTTGAGAGATATGGATCGAAATACCAATATCTCGGAAAAGTATATACATATGAATATTGATACCTCCATCTCATCAATACTGATATATCAACTATACGTTTATGATGTTTCACAATATTTTGGGCAATGATAGCCACTAACTTCTTCTATATCATGTCTCTAGTGTAGTGGTAATAGACCTCTGCTTAGTTCTCCAATGAAAGGTATGATTATTAGCTAGAAATGGTGTTAACTAATTGTTCTACTGTACCTACATTAGGAATTATATATCCATAAGAAGATCTATCATAACATACTTGACTTGCATTGCCTTTGTGGTAGCTTGGCCATGGCTTTATACATTGAACATGCAGTAGATATAGCAATCATAATTGCTTCTTATTACATTTTATAGCAAGCTTTCCACCAATGAATATGCAAAATCTAGTAATTGGTCTTTGACCTTATTGCATTAGCATATATAGTTGCACTAAAAGACTCTTGTTGAGTAAAAGAAGTCCCTTGCTTGGAGAAACATTAAGATATTGAATCATCATCATTGCATCATCTGAATGTAATCATTTAGGCTTGTCCATACACTTGCTAATCCTTCTCACTACAAATAAAATGTCTAGACATGTGATAGTAACATAGAGGTGCTTCTCAATAAGTCCTATATACTGCCTAGCATTGACGTCCACTATGTCATGGATACATTAGCTAGATGAGCTCCTTATATTCCTATTTCATGTAGCAGACTATGAGTAGCAGACTCGCCTCAATTGATTCAACATAAGTAAACTAAAATCCCTTAGAAAAACGTTCTAAAAAACTAACTTCAATTCCTTACAAAAATATATAAAAATTTAATAACATCAAATTAACGTTCAAGATAAAATAAAAATTAAAAAGAAGAAAAACAAAATGAAAAGAAAAAAAATCCATTGTGAAAATGTACTACATGAGCGATAAACGAGCATGAATAGAATCTAATTTATATAAATTTGATTTTTGTGATCCTAACCTAGAGAATGATTAGAGTAAATTATTCAGAAGAAGTAGAAACAAAAATAATAAACTTCCTTCTGTGTTTAAACACAATTCAAACACCTTCATATATCGAGAAAAAGATTTTATCTTTTTTATAATAACTCATTTTGAAATCATTCTTTTTGTTCAAAAGTGTAAAGAAAGATGAGGATCACAATCTAAAAAAATGCTAAAAATTACACGTACAAGAAATAGGAAATAAAAGAAACCCGTAATTAACAAAAATATTAATTCTCATGCTCATAACCATTTTTTGAAAATTTGGTTTTCACTCTACTAACTTTCAAAGGTCATATTTCAAAAACAACTTTAATAAGAAATAGCAAAAAAATCAATTTTGTCCCTCTTGTACAATGTACTTAACTTAATAAATTTTAAACAATCGTATCTTTTTTCAAATAAGATAAAATTGAGTCAAATTTTTTCCCTCTTAAATAAAATGCTGGGCAACCAAGAAAACCTGCAAACGTATAGCAAAAGAAGTTAATTAATAAATTACATACATAGTTTATGAATAAATCATATTCTTACGTTTGTAATCTTTTCAATTGAAGTCCAAACATCTTCTACTCTCTTTTAAAATTCATCTTGGAAAATATTCTAAACATTATAAAACTTCGATAATAAAAGGACTTGAACAATATTTTGAAAATTGAACCGAGCTATCTGATCACTGAACCGGGTCTGGATTGGTTCAGTTAATTGGTTTTTTTCTCGAAAGATTGACTTTGGATCAAATCATCAGCTTAATTGGGTTTTTCCAAGCCCGGTTTAACCCAATCCAGCATAAATTGAATCACAGTTTATTTTGAGTTTATTCAAAACTACTACGTTACTAGAAGTTGATCCCTTTTTTTTTCTTAAACAGCTTCTCCCGCTTTATTCTTTAGGTGTATTTGCGACAAGACAAACCACAAGAGCAACAAAATGCTCGTATGCAAAATATCTTAGTATGGTAAAGACAATTGACACAATTAATAGATAACTTGATACAATATACAAGAGAGAAGGTTGACAATAAAAATATGTTTCCATAACTTATTAGAGTTTCATGTGCTTTTAACTTGTGAACCTTCATAAGAAAGAATGTAAAATGAACAGATAACTTCATTTAAAGAAGAATATAGTAATAGTTATATCCATAAACTAATCAGAGTTCCATGTATTTTAACATGCGATCCTTTCATATTACCACCATCTGATCGATCATATTAATATAGGGTATATTTTACTTACCACTGACACAAGCTGTCATTCATTGCAAATGGAATCATTTGTAGAACAAATTATGATGACAACACTGGGTCAATAGTGGATTTTCTACTAGGTACTACTGAATTCGACATACCTAGAAGATGTTTCCCTTTAGGTCGGATATGTTCGTTAGGACTCAACAAGGTGGCTCCTGCCTTAGCATAGCATTTAGCTGTGATCTATGTCGTTGCAGTGTCATTATTCATAAATTTCATTCTTTCAGTTATTGATAGTAATTCAGCAACTATATTTCGCATATAACATATTAACAAATATGGATGTACTACTATCAAATATATTTAATAGGTATAAATAAAACCAACATTTAGCTTTCATTCTGATTAGTATGCAATTTATGTCATACATACCCCTATTTACTTCATATTATAACATAATTACCTCAAGTCTATTTACAACATTTTCGTATACATGGATGTATTCATGCTGATGCATATGTACATATGGCGATAATGACATATCTTTATCAACCGTAGTTCCACAGATAATATTTTAGGTTACTTATGCATATCAGATGCAGAATTTCACGGAACAAAGATGTCCTTCAAGGTCGATATTTAAGTAGCAGGTCGCATATATTCACAAAAAGACATTAGTATATTTAGATTAATTTTATTAGCATAGGATCATTTATGGTATAAGTATTATTTTGCAAAATTGACATGGCCAGAAAAAAATACCTACTAATTGTATAACTAATAATTACATTTGGAAAGCTTGAATAGTAGAGGCATTTCAAAATGTATCTTACCTACATTTTAATCTAAACAAAAGGGAACTTATACTACCAATGATAATAAGATATTTAGTCTCCTTTTTCTTCTCCTGCCTTATTCTTTAGGTGTATTTGCGGCAAGGCAAATCACATGAGTGACATAAAGACAATTAACAAGACTAACATATAACTTGATATAATATACAAGAGAGAAGGTTGACAATAGAAATATTTATCCATAACTTATTAAAGTTTATGTGCTTTTAACATGTGTATTCATGAGAAAGAATGTATACAGAACAAATAGCTTCACTGAAAGAAGAATATAGTAATAATTAAATCTGTAAACTAATCAGAGTTCCATGTATATTATGTGTGCCTTCGTATTATTATCATTCGATGGATATAACCCTCATACTTTGATAGGGTATGTTTTACTTATCACTGACACATGTGGTCATTTATTGCAAATACAATCATTTACAGATTAGAATGTGATGACAACAATGCTGAGTCAATGGTGGACTTTCCACTAG
Source organism: Ottelia alismoides (assembly GCA_037367405.1). NCBI lineage: Eukaryota > Viridiplantae > Streptophyta > Magnoliopsida > Alismatales > Hydrocharitaceae > Ottelia > Ottelia alismoides. The sequence goes on along the minus strand of JAZKJV010003573.1, from coordinate 125,481 downwards.
ATATCACTAAACTCGACACCCCTGAAGGTGTTGCCTTTTAGACTAGATTTGTTCATTAAAACTCGACAAAGTGGCTCCCGCCTTAGCATAGCACTTAGCTTCGTATATTGTTGCAGTGCCATTACTCATAAGTTCCATTCTTTTAGTTATTGACAGTAATTCATCAACTATATTTCGCATATAACAAATTAATAATATATGAATTTGCTCCTATCAAATATATTAAATAGGTATAATTAAAGCTGACATTTATATTTAACTCTTGTGAATATGCAACTCTATGTCATACATTCCCCTATTTACTTCATATAAATGCCTCAAGTCTTTCAATTTTATAACATCTCCCTGTATATTATGGATGATAACAATGGCATTTCCTTATCAATCGCAATTCCTCAAATAAGTTATGGGTTACTTAAGTCATATCAAATGTCAGAATTTCTCGAAGCAAAGATGCCCTTCAAGGTATGTATAGATATCAGATCACATGTTATTCGGAAATAGACATTGATATACTTAGATTAATTTTATTAGCATATGATCATTTATAGTGTAAGTTATATTTTACAAAAAGGGCAGGGAGCATGCACCCAGTAGTGTAGGAAACTCCCTGCACCCACCCTATTTTTGTATTATTTTTTACTTTTTTTGAATTAAAAGTTAGGGGGATTTACTTAATATGTTGAGGGGAATAAATGTTTCATGTAAAATAAACATTCCTAACATGTTCATCTAAAAGGGGTCGATTCAGCAATTCTGAGACCGTTAAAATTTGGTAGTCTTGATGGAGATGATAGAAATATCGAATTAAGTTGAATTTGGAATGACAACATGGTGATATATGGTGATCTAAATTCCCCAAGGTTTCATTTAAAAAAATCAAAAAACAATGAAAAATTAGGCCGGATGTAGGGAATTTCCTGCACCCGCCGGTGTAGGGTCCTTTTTCCCTTTTACAAAATAGACATAGTCAGTAACCCATCTCAAACTTGTGATCAATGGCACTACCAGTAGTTCTCATACAAAAAGGGCGTAAGTATGAGTAAACTGTTGTTGTTTTATAAAGTAATTTGTTTAATATATATGTGTGTGTAACATGCGATGTTGCATATGAAAAATATTTTACGTCTATTATAAGATATATATATATATATGTTGACTAAGTATTTTATTCTATTTGAAGTATATTCAAATATGTATTTTACATGATGATTCGATTAGTCAATTCAACTACTTTATGTGTATTAATTCGATTAAATCTGAATATTAAGTGTGATGATGTCATTATTTGATTGAACTGATTTGATTCCATTTTTACACAAGTCCAATATTTTTAATAAGGTTCTAATTCAGTCTCCGGTTCAGATAAAAAAATATTGACTTAAAATGTGAAAGTTGAATTCTGAAGCTCATTAAACAATTATAAAAACTACTTCTAATTCATTTTTCATTTTTTGTGAATATTATTTCTACTTTATTTTAATTGTATTATTCTCTCCGGTTATCCCTTTTAATAATAAAAATATTAAAAAGTAATAAACCTCAAAATAAAAAAATCATTCATTATTATAACTACAAACTATTTTATTATTTCCTATCAATTTATTTTAGCACCTTTTAATTTCATTTTATTTTTTATATTAAAAAACCCCACTTTCATAGTGAAATAGAAAAAATATTTTTATTAACTTTAAAAATATAGAATTATATAGTTTAATTATAAAATTTCTTATTATGCATTTTGTTATTGTATCTCTCTGATAACATCGAATTACCAGACATTTCTTTTTAGTACTTTTGTTGTTCTTGGCGACAAGACAAACAACCTTCATGTTTACACTTCGTCCAATTTGAGATCAACTTCTCTTTGTGGCAGCAAAAGTGTTTTTAACCAACATTTGGCTATTTATGGTTCCCCCTCCCTCCTCTCCAACTTTCCAACCTCTCTTTGTAATCTGTATCTTCCCATTTTTGAATCATTTCCAAGCATCTCTATAACCATGATAAATAATTACACCTTGCTCCCATGTACTTTATATATATATATTTTAATCTAATCCTCATTCTTTTCCACCATTATCTCATATTTGAAAGCTTAAATCGCCAAATCTTCTTTGTGACTGTAGAAGTTTATCATCCCCCTCAACGATGGTTTCATTCTTTAAAGCTTGGATTTTAAGTGATAGACGCCTATAGTGATCAAACATCAAACATGTACACCTCTATGAATATTGAATCATGACCAATGTTTTAAAAACTGAACCGAATCGACCGATTCAACCGGTTAAACCAAGAATTGGAATAAAAACGGCCCAACCACAGTCTCCTATAAAAAATAAAAACCAGTCAAAATTCAGTTGGACCACATTAACCCAGTTGAACAAATTGAACCAAACTACGTATTCGACCATCATGTTTTTTTAAAAATATATCATAAATATTTATTAAGTACTGTCAGATTACTCTCATGGGTTCTGCCAAAATGTAATTTTTTAGAAACTATCACAATATAGTTTCATTCTAACCTTTTGTATGACACTCATTTATCTCTTCTCCTTCCATATGTACCAATCAATCAATGTTTCTTCCTGCTTTACGAGCGTTACCTCTCTCTTGCCATATTATGCATTAGGTTGCCCCCTTCCAATAGAAACGAACGATGGCTCCAAGTAAAGAAAAAGTTGTCATAATCATATTATGATAAGTAGTAAATTAACAACAGTTGTCATCAATTGGGGTTTGAATAGTTTTAAAATTGTTAATTTTATACATCACAACTATTTATTTATATGAATTTGATAAAATATATTTATCGTGCCCTTTTGAGTGTTTCTAATAAGATTTGTACCATTCACTTTTTATCAATTACACGGGTAACGAATTTATAACTCATCATCTTAATATATGAATCTTAATTGTGACACGCCTTCATATATGTGATAACTAAAACAAATGCCTTAGGCATATTTGTTAGGTTCATTTTATTGCAATTATTGTAAACAATACCTATTTTTGAGCATTGAAAAATCACCCAACCTGATCGCTCTAAAAGAAGAAACTATCATCGCTGTGTCTATCGGGTTGTTTTAACAGAAAATTTTATTTTTTATAATTTATACTCCTAAACTTAGACGTGTATAGTGTAAGAACGGGAGTGACGAACTAAGGGAAGCAAGCTATTTTATAACTAAGGTAAAACTACAGAAAACAAAGGTTTTATTGATTTCCTAATTTTTATTTATTTTTAGATAATTTTTTGGATTTTATTTGATTTTGTGAATTTTATATTATTTTTATGGTTTTAATATACCTATGTAAGATTATAGGTATAGATTTTATAATTTTTGTATTTGTTTTTTGAATTTTGTAATTTTTATGTGTTTTAAATATTTTGTTATTTTTATTAAATTTTTGAAATCATTTGTTATTTTTAGTTGGTTTTTAAAGTTTGAAAACTTATTTTTATTTGCAAATAGATTTTTATTTCACATTATAAAAATAGAAATTATTAATAAAATATTTTGATTTTATTTTAATTAGAAAGTAGAGAAAAATATCTTCGAAATGATATGTTGTGCGTTTTATGCAAATTTTATTTATTTAGTTATGATTTTTCAAAGTTTTATTCTTTTGTAATTTTTTATTGTTCTTATTATTTTATTTTTATTTTGTTTTTGGTTATGTGTAAAATATGGTAGAATATACTATAGGTAAATTTTATAAGATTTTTGTAGGTGTTTTTATATTTTTTATGTTTTTTGAAGTTTTTTTGTATTTTAAAACGATTTATTAAAAATAGAAAATATTTTCATTTTTTAAATATGAAGTAATACTGTATATAGTAGAATATATGATATTAATACGTATTTTTATACTTTTTTTATATTATATTATATTTTTATTTAATATGTATTTAATACGTATAGTATTATATATACTATAAAGGTGCATATATGTAACAATATGGAATAATAGGTGCATGTGTGAAATGTTGAAACCCATAGGGGGTGAACGCGTGCCCATTGTCCTCATGCAGCTCACGTGATGGTTCCAGAAGCTCGGACCTGGTTGTGAATAAATGAATATTTAGGGGCACCATTGCAAAAGACCAGAGACCACGTGCATACACACGTGAGCAGGGACCTATTCATAATAAAGAAGAACGTGCAGGGGGTAGACGCAAATTACCCCAAAAATCGGTTGTGCATGGGCTTCGCACGTGCACCGCTTATGGATGAAAGCGGTGGGGCGGCAAGCCCGACTTGCTGGAGACATATGGCTTGTTGCGGTCCGCTCAATTGAAGTCAGATCTGACGGTTGATATGCAAAGCCCCAAATAAGGCTCGGGCGTCGATTCTCCTCGATCACTTCGATCCTCTGCAGATGGCGATTATAAAGAAGCAGAGATCTCATCCAGAGATGATTCGCAGGTGATGCACCTTCGAATAAGAGGGAGTCAGTTCACGGCGGAGGTGCTCCAAATGATCCTCGGTTCTGCGGCAGCGATGGTTAACTATTGTTCAGATCGACAGGAGCTCAAGTCGGGGATCGGTTCTTGATGTTGACATGGAGGATGAACAAGGGTTGGGTGTTATCGATGCCCCTCAAATTACATTTATGTGTACATTGATCTCCAGATTGATCTCATCTCCAAGTAGTTTGAAGAGCAGCAAAATACTCCAGATTATGGGATTTCTCTCATTTTGCTTTGATTGCAGGTGTTTGCTTTGGCTCAGATTAGCAAGTCCAGGAAGGAGGATTTGGCTCAAGCCTCAAGGCTTGACCCGATGTTAAGCTCTAAAGGAAATGAATGGGCATTCCTTATCGAAGGCAGTGGATAGAAGCGAAGCTCCAACCACCGTATGTGATCGGAAGCGAGAGGTAATGGATCGAAGAGCAGAAAAAATCGTAAAGAGAAAAATTTGAGAGAAGATATAGAGATTGAGAGGAAGGCATAAAATCGAGAGGAGCAGAGAGGGATTGAGAAGATAATAATAAGAAGAAGATGGAGGTGATTGAAGATGCTAACATGGAAGTAGATTATTGATGAAGGAAGGTGTTAGCCTGTGGATGATGTTGTAGCCTCGGCGGAAGCGACAACTTCCAGTGGCTCAACACGGCGGAGATCGCAGTTGCAACGCATGCGAGGTGATCACTCCTGTCGATCTTCACCAGATCTCGCTCGACGAAGGCGGGGGAGAAGGAGGTTGTCACCCTCACTGGAACTTTCTCTCTCCCGGAGCTCAACCAAAGGTGGACGATAATGACGGATGCTTGGAGAAGTTGACTGCGGGCTCTATTTATAGAGGAGGAGTTACGTGGAGCACACGCTGGGGCAGTTGGCCCAACGACCTAACGACCAACGACAAACCGTTAGGTAGTTGGTTGGAGGTTGGATGCGATCGGAGGAAGAAGAGGGGAAGAAGGGGGCGACACAATAGCGCGAGGAAGAAGAAGCGTGCGTTGCACGTGGGTGCGAGACGTGCAAGTCACGTGAGAAGAAAATAAATAAAAAGAATTAAGTAATTGATTTATTATTAGATTAAATTTATTTAAGAGATATTTAATTAGATAATTACATGATTAAATGAGTAAGTAAATAATTAAATAATTGAATATATAATTAAACATATAAATAAATTTATAATTATTTAAAGAGTTAAATATCTTAATAATAATAAAATAAATACTAGATAAACATATAAATAAATAAATAAACAAATAACTTTAATTTAATTTATTTTAATTTAATAATAGAATATTAATAAAATATATAAATATGATGGATAATATACATTAAATAAGATAAAATTAAGGTACATTATACAATATATACCAATATGGTCCCAAAACCCACTTTTCACATATTAACTCTGATTTTAGTGAAATTAGTGTTATTTGGTAGATAATTAAATAACACAAACAGTAAAAGTGACTACACCCAATTCAGAGTTCATACGGCCGATTATGAGGTCCGAAAAATTTTGGTCATAGCTTCCTGGCTTCAGGATTTATTAGTATTTAACTTAAGTTGTATTTTTGTATTTTCTACTAATTTTTAGAAACATTTTAGAAAAGAAATTTGATTAGATGGAGTTAAGGATAATTAATTAAAAATTGATAACTTTCTACATATAATGCATATAGACAAATGGGTCCAAATGCCAAAACTCACCCATTTTATTCTAATATTTTTTGATATTTTTAGAAAATAGTATTACTTATAAAACGAAGTCTAAAAGTAAGTGTCATCAATTTGGAGTTTTTTACAAATAGTTATGATCCTCGGAAGTCAGCTTTTATGGCTTTTGCAGTTCATGACAATTAATTATTTTTATGTTGTATAATTTTTTTGACATTTTTATAAATTAGTATATATTTTTATAAACAACATTTGTGAAGAAGAATCTTGATTTTAGATTTTCTTGATGATAAATAAAATAGGTGAAGTATTTATAATGTGGAAATGAATAAATATATTTTTGTGATCTAAGTTTTCTGACATTTTTTTACATTATGATCCTTATCTCCCCCTACTTATTTATTTTATCGACAAAGTCAATATTGACTCGGTCTCTTAGGATCAGTCGCTATATATTTTATATACATCATTCTTTTCTTTTATTTTCATTTTTCTCTTTATTATTTTATTTTGAATAAAATAAGTGATAAATATATAATATTAATAATTATGGTTAGAATAATTAGTGGGAATTAGTGAGTATTTACATGTATTTTATCAAGGATTTTAGCCAAAATGAAAGAATAAAGGCGATGAATCATAGATCCATCATTCCCATGTACTTTACCTTTGCTAGTTCCTTAGAAAAACACTTATTCTATAAATAAGTGCAAGCAAAAAGAAAAAGAAAAAAGAAAATAAAAGAACTTAGAACATGCTTGTTTCTTTAAATCGAATCTCATTTCACCCAAAATTTAGAACTTGGAGTAGGCCTTTGGATTATTAGTGTGTCGATTATATTAGAATTAGGATTTAAACCTCGACATCCCTTAAGTTCCACAAATCCTTATCCAGATTCACCTCAATAGCCAGCTCAGATTCACCCATCCATCACGCAAACTTTTCAGCTTTGAAATCAATTTGTACTGTGTGTGAAGGGTGTTTGCTCTCCTTGCTTAGAGAATGGAAGAAACCACCCATCCTTGTTATACACTCGCATTGGGCCCTCATCCGGCTACACGATCCTTGAGAAGGGGGGCATTTCCTTATAAGGTCAGGTTGTGTTGTGTCCACAATCGAGTAGAGAGGAAAAAGAAGAATTAGAAGAGAACTGGATTGTGATCAGTGTAATCATATCTCCTTATGAAGCATGACCAGTTTAATCAAGTCTCCATTAAGATAATGCATGCTTTTTTGAAGCTTGGACCATTGTGGTCATATTTGTATTTGGTGTATGGCTTCTTTTTGGTAGAAATAATTGATGCACTGCATAGATCTTCTGTGCCCGACAGTTATAAAATCTTTTATTTCCGTTCATTTTTTGGGGTCTTGGAAAAATTGTGCTAGCAGATCCTTCCCTCATATGAAGCTTTATTTTAACCCCACTCTCCTGTCTTTATATGTTTGTGCCACCGGACAAGGATGGAAACGTACCACCAAAATAGACTACCCTTCGCACCCCATGAAGGTTTAGCTAAGTGTAAGATGCATGAGTTCATTGGTTCAAATGGAGAAGAGTTAAATGTATGATACTAGGTATCCTACTTAGGAAAATCTAAGTTGAATTCTGGACACGGTCTCATGAAACCCAAAGAATTAAGTCAAATGATATGAAGAGTCTTAGTTCAGTTTCTAATAAAGTTCCTTTAGTGGATTAAGGACTAAACTAAGCACCATCTCTTAGACTTAAATCCATTCAGTTCAAGAATCAGACTTGTTTTGAAAAATGCGAATGAATGCAACATTTTTTTATGAAGTAGATTTTTCGGCTTAAGTTTTTATGTGATTTTTAAGGAATTTTGCAAATTTTTATTGAGTTTTAAAACTTTTAATTTTTAGGACCTTTTTGAAAGGGTTAATGGATTAATTCAATTTATATGATTTTTACAAGAATTATGTACATTTTACAAAGGATTTTATACATGTTTTATATATACAAGATTATACAAATTTTATACAAGATTTATAAAAGGATTTTATTCACGAATTTTTAAGTACTTAAGGATTTTAACCAAGCATTTTACAACATTTTTAAATATATTTTTTAAAATATATCTCTTTTTATGAGTCATATTTACGATTTTCTTCTGACTTTTAAAAATCCAAAAATATAGACACCCATACTTTTAGAAGCCATATTATTAAAAATACAATAAAATATGAGTTATGGCTTATAAAGTATATATAGAATATAGGTATGACACCCCCTGTACATAACATAACTCGTCAAGCCCGGTGATTGGTGAAAAGAAGCGGTAAAGGATAACCCCTATACTTAGCATAACTCAGCAAGCCCAGTGATTGGTGAAAAGAAGCATAACCCCCAAAGAAGTGGCAAAGGAAGACATAACTTGGGCTAAGTATAGATTGGTAAAAATAATTCTATACTACAACTTCTCAAATGAGTAAAGAATAAAGAATTGAAGTCAATCTTCCCCTCTATACTTAAGATGAAGTAATCCTAAGGATAGCAGACTCAAAATCGAAGATGATCGAGGTCAAGAGAATGTGCACAATCAACAACTCGGATTGTCTTCCCTATACTTACGGTAAACTATCCTTAAGTATAGAGAATAATATCAACAATTGAGGGACAAGAGAGAGAGAGAGAGAGCAGACAATACAAAAATAGAAGGCAATCAAAAGTGATAACAAGCGATATTACCCCCTATACTTAGGGTAAAGCGCATACTAAGTATAAGCAACAACAGAGGTAATAGAACAGAACGATGTGATCAACATAGTGTCTACATCCCCCCTATGCTTATGATAAAGTACATCCTATGTATAGCAAAAATCCTAAACAAAACCTAGGGGTGTAAAACAAACAGAAGAAAGAAAGAATAAAATTAAAAAATATGTAAAAGTGATCGTAAAAAATCAGATATGCGATGCAGAGTGTGATGAGTGAAAAACACATCTCATACAAAATGAATGGGGGCAACCTCAATGGTAGACGGTTCGTGATCAAGGAAAGGTTTTAAATGCTGACCATTGAATCGAAAGGTGGACTCAGAAGACAACTCATATATATCGGTGCTACCATTGTCGTACACCTTTCGCACAAGATACATACCTTTCCATTTACTATGAAGTTTCCCCAGAAATAGCTTCAGTCTCGCATCGAATAGCAAAATTTTTTGATCAGGCTCAAACTGCTTATGGTTGATGTGAGCATCATGCCATTCACCCATCCTCTTCTTATAATGCATGCTACTTGTGAAGGCTTCATCTCGTAATTCCTCCAGGACTACCGGTTCTGTTTGCCTCTGATCTCCCGCATCATCTATACCAAAAATCACCTCTTTCACTGCCCACCAAGAGCTATGCTTGATTTCAACATGTAAGTGGCATAGATTACCATAAATAGGCCAAAAGGGAGATGTACCCAATGGAGTCTTGAAGGATGTTCTATAGGCCCAAAGAACTGAGTCCTAAAGTTGTGACCAATCCTTTCGGTCTGGGAGAACAACCTTATGTAAGATCATCTTGATCTCCCTATTTGAGACCTTGACTAGACCATTCGTCTGAGGATGATATGGAGTAGCAATCTGATGGTCTATTGATGAATACCCATTCATCACTCTTTATTCTTTTATTTTAGCTACAAACCCTATGCAAAACACATGTAGATAGGTGTAAATAGAAATAATTACAATTCAACATGCATTGTGTAAATATGCATTATTAGCATGTTTTTGTGCATAAATAAAAGAATAAAGAAATAAAATAAAAAGAGGGAGATATTTAGAATAAATATTGAGCGACCTAATCCCAAGGGAGGGCTCAGCATGTGCCTGACCGCAAAAAGAACCCAAGTAGAGAGAGACAATGAAGCTCATATGTGTATATATACCTATAAATAAATAAAAATTATTTTCCTCTTATTCAAAATAAAAATAGGTGTATATTTATTTGTATATATTTGTAAATATAAAATTAAAACAAAAATGAGAAAATTAAAAAGAAATTAAAAACCCCTTCATCATTGTATATAAGCCTTGTACATAGAAATCACATATCTATTTATTCCCCCCTTATAAATAAAAATATAAAAATCCCCTAAAAATATGTACATATTCCATATTCCATATTCCATAATGTAGATAAATAAAATAAAAATCACAAAAATAAAAATAAAATAAAAAGAATAAAAATAAAAATCAAAATCAACATTGTATATGTACCATGTACATAGATGTATATAACTATTTATTTAACCCTTGTAAATATAAAATAAAAATGAAATAAAAAGACCATATTATTCCAAATTTTATGTTATAAATAAATAAAATATAAAATTGGAATAAATTGTATAAAAATAAATAATTAAAAATAAAAAATAAAAAATGCAATGTTGTATATACCTATATATAATAATCCTATATTGTACATATAATATTTTTATTTCAAAAAAAATAAATAAAAATCACTAGAAAATAGTTAAAATAAATAAACAATTTTCATGTTTTAAGTTTTTCAAAAATAAGTCATTTATTATTTTAAAATGAATTTCCAAATAATTATTACGTGGTTGCACCTGATTGGTCCACGGGGAATGTTGACCTTCGATCAACTTCCCCCTTGGACCACTTTTTCCAGCGGATCTCGCTTATGACCCGACTTCGCCCATTTTTCGAGCGATGATCCAACTACCTCCCACCTAAACCCCGGGCTCTGATCTTCCATGAGACATCCGCGATTCACGCCCGGGGTGGATTCTAGGGATCTGAGCTCCACAAATCCATGCCCGACCTTGTCTTCTCGGACCCTTCACCATATTTAGCTGAACCTCCATCCGTCATTCCACTCCATCTTTGGTCCTCCCCCTCGACGCCAGTGACCTCCTCCACCTCTCCTGAGTGACAGTTGTGCGAGAGAGAGTAGCAGCGAGACTCGGGCAACCGGGAGCCACTGATCCGGCGATATCAACGCCGTGCGCCGCCGCGAGGTGCGCCAAGACTCGGGAAGCGACGAACCCTTGAGGCCTTAACCCCCGGAGCTCCGCCAGCTCCAGCATAGTCGACTACGCCTGCCAGGTAGCTTAGATTTCCTTTAGGTTATCTTAGATTTAGGTTTTTTCGATTTCAACCCCTTTAGCTCCGTCGCCATCGCCCATCGTTTCCGACCACCCATCTTCCACTCCGACTCGCTCTTCACGTTCACCAGACTTCCCTCCATCTTCTCCGCCCTTCCATTCCCCCTGGCTCGTCACGGAGCAGGGCTACCGTCCTCTTCCGCCACCACTTCGCCGGAGGACTCCACGCCACCTCATCCTTCATCTTCCGCGCGCTCTAACGGGTCGAGGCAGTTTGCTCTCGACCCCGTGTTTCGCCTGTGCAGGTAACAACGTCAGAAGGACCTCATTTGGAGGTCTACAGCTCGAGCATAGAAGGTAGGCTCCACCTGCGTCGCCAGAGCTCCTCAGAGCTCCCCGGCGTCATCGGAGGGGCTTAGTAGCTGCGGACCATCGAGATGAAGATATCCCCCATTTCAGCAGCTCTAGGGGACATCTCCACCGCGTGCATTGGGCCGGCGAAGTTCGCCGGCGTCGAGTTCTTGGAGATCGTCCCGCCACTGTCCGATCACCACCTCAGCCCAGTTCTGATCCCGACCGTTCGTCCAGCGCAACCGTGGTGCTTCGGTGAAGTTCGTCGGAGCCGTGTTCTTCCAGGAGCCTCCAGAGCTGTCCGTTCAGCCCCGACTTCCCAGACTTCATCCGGACCGCTCGATCAGGCGAAGATGAGGCCTATATCAGCCACCGTCCAATCGACACGTGGCCGCCTCATCGCCCTCCATCCAGCGACGGGGTGCCCTCGTCCAGTGACCGTTGGATCTTCCACGTGGCACCCCCTTAGCCATCCGAGTTAATAAAGGGTAATTTACCCTTAGGACCTTCTTTCTTCTGCATTTACTATTTAGTCCTGTAAATATTTTGTCACGTTGTTTTTATTTTGTAAAAATTACATCGAGGACCTTCATGTTTTCTGTATTTGCTATCTAGTCCCCGTAAGTGTGGACCACGTGCTTCGACACGTGAGGTTGTGGTGTTTTTGCATTATTTTCCCTATATTCCTTGCGTGTTAATGTTTACATGTTTTAAAATAGGAATTGCATATTAGTCCCTCCATGCCTGGACCACGTGCGTTGCGCGTGTTGTGTGGGATTTTTGCATGACTGGCCCCTAAACTTCTTACACGTGTTATGCTTTGGCCCCTGGAAATAACTTTCCTTGCATTTAGGTCCTTGTAAACTGTGCCTTTTTGTTTGATTTTAATAAAATGGCAAATCCAGTCCAAATTTCGTGAAAATTAGAAACATTGCTCCTGCCACTGTGTAAAATTTTCACTAAAATTTTGATACATTTTTGAGGTATTTTTCTATTTTTAAAAATTCAAAAACAACCATTTTTCCTTCTGTCAAGTTTATAAAATCTTAAAAAAATATAAAAACTCTTTTAAAAATCCTAAAAAATTCAAGTTTTGTTTGTTTTTATGTGTTTGAAATTCAATGTGAATTTGGATATTTTTGAATTTATAAAAAGCTTAAAAATTAAAAAACCCTTAAAAACCCATAAAAATTCTAAAAAATCATAGAAAATTCAAAAATTCATAAACTCTTCTTCTGAATTTTCCTCTTTGTTTCTACTTTTCATAAGAAAATACCTCCATGCTCTTCTAGGACCATTTTATATTTTAATTTGGTCCTTCAAGCCTGACTGGACAATTTTCTTTTGTTTCTGCCTTCTTTTATTTTTAAAAAATTCCATAAAAATTATAAAAATCTCAAAAATTCACTAAACAAAGTAAAAAATCTAAAAAACATAAAAATATATTTTTTTTGAATTTTTGGAGCTTTCTAGAGTATTTAAATAATTTGTTAAAATTGCTTATTTTTATCTTTTTATTATTTTCCATATTATTAAAAATCCCAAAAATTATAAAAATATTAAAAACCACCAAAAAATGGTTGTTTTTATTTTCTTTTCTTTTTCACTACTTCGTAGGCCGCGAGGCCATCTCGTGCTCCTCGAGACCGACCATGGGAGCTATACCAGGTTAATCACCTAGCTAGGACCGCGATTTTGGTTTTCATTATTTTTCTATCTTTATTTGGTGGTCCGATTTTGTTTTCTTGATTGAGCTCTGAGTCCCGAGCGACTGAGGTCGCAAGGACCTTAGTGATACACTTACCTTCTTCTATCGGGCGGCTCATCAGAATGGCGCCGTTGTCGAGGAGCATTGCTTAGTAGTCACATTTTCCTTCTTTTCGTTTGATTTTATTTTTCGCGGTTTTCCGCAGCTTTTTCTTCGTCCGCAGCTTTTCGCGGCTTTCCGCGGCTTTTTCTTTGTCCGTGGCTTTTAACGGCTTTTGTTTTCTTTTTGTTTTCTTTTTATTTTATTTTATTTTATTTTATTTTCTTTTTGTTTTTGTTTTTATTTGTTTTATGTGTTTATTTTTATTTTCTGCATATATTGCTTGTTTTATTTTATCTGCCTTATTTTCTTTTGATAATAATCTGCTTTGACACTTTGTTCTGTTTCTCACGAGGACCCGGGGACCGAGGAGGCTTCTTCGAAAGCCGAGGCAACTGTGGGAGTCGGAGGCGGCTTCCTTCTCTACGAAGCCGTAGGAGGACGCGATGAGCGAGCAGGAGTGCAGGAACCACGGAATAGCCGCGAAGATAGCAGTAGTGTAGTTTAGCTTAGTTTCCCTTTCAGTATCAGACATTATATTATTGTAATAATATAGGTACCCAGACTTTCAGACTTGGACTTTGCGGGGTCTGTTTCGCCGAGCACCGATGTGCTCGGTGGACCCCACTGTTGTTTTGTTTTGTCGCCTTTTCTTTTTATTTGATTTCACGTAATTTTCTGTGCTTGAGCCCCTAGATTTAGGTTTTTATATCGTTGAGCCAGGTAGCCTTAGGGCCACATCCCTAAAAGAATATATGTTCCCATAGATCACGTTTGGACTTAGGAAAATAAATCGGTTCTTCACGATAATTGAAGCTTCTGTTTAGGGACCGTTTCTCACACTACATTCCATATAGATTAGGTTTACATTTATGTGCGGATCATAATTGCATGTAAACTGCTGGAGTTAGGTGCGCCTTCTATCTCGTGCATGCATCATTGATTTATCGCGCATTGGCTTTTCCGCTTTCGTCCCCCTGTTTTTCTGGACTTAGGAATAAAAGGAAATCAGAAAATTCGTTAGACATTTCTTGAAAAATACATAAAAAGAAAAACAATAAAATCGGGACTGCTAATCACGCTTGACCTAAAAGACACCTCATTGAAAATCTGTCTTGGGAGAGTAACCCCCTCCTTGTTTGGTTTGGATGAGCGAGAGAGTGACACGCACCCTAGGCTAGAGCCATTTCCGATTTCTTAGCTGACTACCGGCTTTTTGTACGGGACAGTCGGTTGAGAATATTGATTCCTATCAGCTCACGTAATCGCTCTGAAAGACTGAATGATCACCTAAATAAAATCGACAAGATAATTGACCGATCCCTTACGATCTTCAGCTCGTGTGCGTAGGTGAATCCGATCAATTATCTTGTGTGATTCCAGATCCCTTCTGCCTTTCCCCTTCTATCTTCTCTATCCATCCATCTATCTCCCCACCCACCCTCCCTTCAGTCTTCTCTTCTTCTTCTCCCTTATCCCTAGATGATGGACCCCCTCACTCCTGGCCGACTCTTGCGCTTCTTCTTCACCATCTGACCATCAGTCCAGTCCACCTTCGAGGGAGGTCGGATCCCCGACCAACCTCCCGCTCCCCTCCCCCCATCCCTTTCTTTACTCTGGGCATGTTGCGCTAGACGTCCGCGAATATCAGATCGAGCAGATGTGAGACCCGGACGATGCCATTGCTTAGTTGAGAGTGCACTCCGTTCGTGATCAGAGAAAGCAGAGGAGATCATCATATAGATCCTATCCCAGATTGATGGAGGAGCATATAGGACAGGGAGCTCAGTCAGCTTCTACACTACATCCATTCAGCCTAGATTTGGATCTCATTTAGAGACTGCCGACATTTTCAGGAGAGGCACACGAGGAGCCTTATCTTCACTTGTCAGATTTCGAGGAGTTTTGCAGAGCACAGTTATATCCAGATATCACTGTAGAGGACCTGATGCTGAGGACCTTTCCATTAACACTTCAGGATAGAGCCATGAGATGGCATCGACGCTTGGGGAGGAGATTTTCTACATGGGGAGAGCTACGCCGAGAGTTTCCATAGAGATACTTTCCCCAGCGTAGAGCAGATATGATGCGGTCTTTGATCACCGAGTTTTCAGTTGACTCCCAGGAGCCACTGCATGAGGCATGGCCGAGGTTTCTTGACCTCTTGAGGAGATTTTCAGACCATAGACTTCCACTGACAGACCTTATTGAGATCTCCATGCGGGGGATGACTGCAGAGCAGATAGCACTGGTGATTACCACATGTGGCGGTTCACACCGCAGTTCCGACATTGACTTACTGGATACCATCTTGAGCTTACTTTCACAGAGACCATCTTCACGAGATGTCGTAGTCGGGACAACACATGAGGATGTTGCAGTACTAGTGCGGTGTGTCACATTACATGAGGATACAACTTCTATACACCAGCCCGAGGACTTGGATACACCAGCACCACAGAGTACAGAGGAGATGACTGTGATAGCAGAGGTTAGGACCCATAGTCTACTCGAGTTCCCGTCGGTTTTTCGGCTAGAGTTCGAGTCAGCCCCAGAGTTCTCAGTTGACGAGTCTTGGATATCAGATCTTCTGATACTCCAGGAGCCGGAGGAACCCCAACTTTTACAGACATCGATTCAGCCACTTCAGTTTCTAGTCCTGGAGGAGTCAGCTTCTTTTCTGCAGAGACACTTCTCGGAGTCCGACAGCTACCAGGACTCATCTTAGCAGCCACAGTTCGATATGGGACACCACTTTGAGAGACCAGACACAGATAGTCCCATATTCGAGCCTTTTGTCCTCCACTTCGATAAGACAGGCACACTTGCTGAGGACTAGCTGGCAGCCAGCATTGCCGCAGAGCGAGGATTAGCCGCAGACACAGTGCCAGCCGCCACGGTGTTGACCAGTACCTTCTCCTGCTTCCAGATTGCTGAGAGCCTCACTTCAGATGAAGATGCAGCCTGGTGCACCGAGTGGATACTTGACAGCATCGCAGATGCCCTTCTAGATCCCGATCCTCTATTTCTCACCTCTGATCTTGCATTTCTCCTCGAGGGTTATCTGCGGGAGAATGCCACACACGATGAGTACTCGGTTTCACCTTCTGAGAGTGTATCTGATCTGACGGAACATGAAACCGAGTCTTCTGATCCTTATGATTCTGAGTCAACTCACCTTGACGACCCTCACGATGATGAGACGATCCTTGAGATATTCAATGATCTGTCTGACTTGTCTCTACTTTGTGTATCGGACATCAGTTTTCTTAGAGAGTCTCCAGATCTTGACTGTCCACACCTTTTCGAGATACTGATAGACGTGGAGGATTCCATGACCGATCCATCCTTCTCCATGTTTGATTTCTTCGGCTCTACACTTCCACTCCAGTCTGATCCAGAGCCGACAATTTCTTTTATGCTACCGGATCCCGATCATATATTTCCATATACTTGGTCGATAGCAGACACCCGACTGATTGCATACCTGGGTGTCATTCTTTACACTGTTGATCTCGTCGCTGTTCTCATACCGAGACTGCGACAATAGTATGGCATTCGCCTTACAGATGCTGTCCTGAACCTTGACACTACTTTGTCCTAGCCTTTGCGCCCAGCTAGGGGCATAAAACCTAGCGCTTGTTGAGAGGCACCTCAACATTGTACTCTTTTGTATATACGTGTTTTGTCTTAGTTTGATCTTTCTTTCTTCCGTTCTTATTTTCACTCCAGGTCTCACTGAGGATTATCTTTGTTATACTTAGGATATACCTCATCCTAAGTATAGGGGGGTGGAAACACCGGGTTGTTCTCCCGTTCTGTTTCATCACTTCTGTCGTTGCCTATACTTAAGGATCCTTCACCTTAAATATATGGGGAAGTGATGCCCTCCATCTTGTATATATTTGGCAATTTTCTTCGTATCTTTCTACCCCTATTTTTGCTGCCTATACTTAGGGATATTTTACCCTAAGTATAGGGGGGGTAGACCCTGTACATTCTTCACTCGGTTTTCCCTTTGTGTACAGCCTGCTATACTTAGGATTATTTGATCCTAAGTATAGGGGGAAAAGCCGAGAACCTCTTGATTTTCTATTCTTTCATTTGTCTTTGTATATAGCCTTCCTTTTCACTTCCCTACACTAAGCACGAGTTATGTCTTCTTCATCGCTCTTGACTCTGAGGACATTGTTTGAGCTAAGTATAGGGGGTGTGTATATATTTCATATATACTTTAGCCATAACTCGTACTTTGTGTGAGTGTGTTAATAAATAAAAATGGCTAAAAACCCTAAAATACATAAAAATTAAAAATTTTCCCTGTAAATAATCATTCTTTTATTGCACATACATAGCTATTGTACAAATTATTTTTGTAAAAATGTTTTCAAAAACTTTTTGTAAATAGTGTGTAAATATGTGTATATCAAAATTATGTATATAGTACAATTTTTTCAAAATATTTTGAAAATCAAAAGTTTGCAAAATATTTCGTGAAAATTGGAACGTGGCTCCTACCACTGTGTAAAATTTTCACTAAAAATTTGGTACATTTTTGAGGCATTTTTCTATTTTTAAAAATTCAAAAACAGCCATTTTTCTTCTGTTCAGTTTATAAAATCTTAAAAAATATAAAAACTCTTTTAAAAATCCTAAAAAATTCAAGTTTTGTTTGTTTTCTGTGTTTGAATTTCTGTGTGAATTTGGCTATTTTTGGATTTATAAAAAGCTTAAAAATTAAAAAACCCTTAAAAACCCATAAAAAATCTAAAAAATCATAGAAAATTCAAAAATTCATAAACTCTTCTTCTGAATTTTCCTCTTTGTTTCTACTTTTCATAAAAAATACTCTAGGCTCTTCGAGGACCATTTTATATATTAATTTGGTCTCCAAGCCTGACTGGACAATTTTCTTTTGTTTCTGCCTTCTTTCATTTTTAGAAAATTCCATAAAAATTATAAAAACCTCAAAAATTCACCAAAAACATTAAAAAATCTGAAAAATATAAAAATATTTTTGTTTGAATTTTTGGAGCTTTCTAGAGTATTTAAATAATTGGTTAAAATTTCTTATTTTTGTCTTTTTATTATTTTCCTTATTATTAAAAATCCCCAAAAAATATAAAAATATTAAAAACCACCAAAAAAATTGTTGTTTTTATTTTCTTTTCTTTTCGACTACTTCGTAGGCCGTGAGGCCATCTCGTGCTCCTCGAGACCGACCCTGGGAGCTATACCAGGTTAATCACCTAGCTAGGACCACGACTTTGGTTTTCATTGTTTTTCTATCTTTATTTGGTGGTCCGATTTTGTTTTCTTGATTGAGCTCTGAGTCTCGAGCGACTGAGGTTGCAACGACCTTAGTGATACACTTACCTTAGTATATCGGGCGGCTCATCATCTATACCGAATTCGTTACCAAGTGCTCTTACTCTATCGTTGATGAAGTGGCTACCCCCATATGATATAAAAACTCAAGGGACCCCGAACCGCAAAATGATATGCTTTCTCAGGAACTTACAAATCGTGTTTGCATCAGCGGCTAGAGCAGGAATAGCCTCTACCGAACGACTCACATAATCTACAGCTAGAAGAATATACTCAAATCCCTAACTCATAGGGAACGGGATCATAAAGTCGATACCACATGCATCAAAGACTTTACAAAAGTGAATCGGCTGCATCGGCATCATGTCTCTATTTCCACAAGTGCCCATTCTCTGATAGTCACTACATCTCTTTACGAATGCATGGGCGTCCATGACGAGCGTAGGCCACCAAAGACTGGATTAAAGCACCTTCTGTGTTGTCCTCTTCCCTGAATGGTGTCCACCAGCTTCAAATTTATAGCAATATGTGAGGACATTATGGTATTCCTTTTGAGGAATACACCGATGCCAGACAGAATTCGCTCCTTCATGATAAAAGATTGGATCCTCCCGATGGTAAGACTTGACTTTCATGAGGAAAGTCTCAAGTCTCTTCCTGGACCAACCTTGTGGGACTTTATTAGCAACAAGAAAGTTTACAATGTCGGTGTACATGGGAGTAAGGAGACAACAAGAATCCCCTCATCTGGAAAGGTCTCCGTGATATGTGTATCAAACTCAGAAGTCTTGGGCAATTCTAAAAGGAAGAGGCGATCCGCCACCACATTCTTGACTCCATGCTTGTCCTTAATCTCGATATCAAACTCCTGGAGTAGAAGGATCCATCTGGTCAGACGGTGCTTGTAATCCTTCTTGTTCATTAAATACCTGATGGCGATATGGTCAGTGAAGATTGTGACTTTGGATCATAAGATATGGGATCTAAATCTATTTAGGGCAAATACTACATCTAGAATTTCTTTCTCTAACAGTATAATTCTGTTGGGCATAATCCAAAGTCTTGCTAGCATAGTGTATGGCGTATGGTAGGCCATCCCTCCTCTATCCCAAAACATCCCCAACAACAAAATCGAAGGCATCCATTATGATCTCGAACGGGAGAGACCAATCGGGTGGTTGTAGGAGATGATCCTCTACAACCATGTTCTTGAGAGTTTTAAAAGCCAAAAGACACTTATCATCGACAATAAACTCGACGTCTTTCTCTAGAAGATCATATAACAGTAGGGCAGTTTTGCTGAATTCTCGAATGAAACATCAGTAGAAATTGACATGCCCAAGGAAAGATCGTAACTGCTTCAAATTAGACGGCGGATTGAGTTTCTTTATGATATCTACCTTGGTCGGATCCACCTCCATGCTCTTGTTGGAGATGATGTGACCAAGGACCATCCCCAGAGTCACCATAAAATGGCTCTTCTCCCAAGAAAGAATGAGGTTTACCTCAGTGCACCTCTTAAGAACGCGGTCTAGGCTAGAAGGACATGAGTCGAAATCATTGTCGTTGACCGAAAAATCATACATGAAGACCTCCAAAAAGTCCCCCACCATGTCCGCAAAAAACGAAAGCATGCATTTCTGGAATGTAGCCGGAGCATTACATAATCCAAAGGGCATACGTTTGAAATCATACGTTCTGAACAAACAGATGAAAGTGATCTTTTCTTCGTCTTCAGATGCGATGGCCATGGGATTATATCCTGAGTACCCATCAAGAAAGAAATAATGGCTCTTCCCAGCTAACCTCTCGATCTGATCAATGAACGGTAGTGGGAAGTTATCCTTCTTGGTCGCTTGATTCAAATGTCTATAGTCCACACAGACTGGCCAAGAAGTCGGTACTTGGGTAGCAATCTCCTCTCCATCCTCATTTATCACTGTAGTGATGCCCGTCTTCTTGGGTAACACATGCACAGAGATATGATAGATAAAACCGGCACTTCACCACTTTTATATTTCCTTCGTAACTACCTCTCAAAGATTTGGGTTCAACCTACGCTGAAACTCACGAGATTATTTGGTGTTATCCTCGAGAAAGATGTGGTGGAAGCATAGAGCCAGACTAATCCCATGAAGATCTGCTACTGACCACCCGATTGCCTTGCGATTCTTTTCAAGAATTTACATCATATGAGATTCTTGATCTTTGGTCAGATCAGACACGATGATGACTGGAAACATTTTTGGTTCTCCAGTAAGGAATCAATATTTCATGCTTTGAGGCAACTGTTTTAGCTGTGGGGGAGAAGGAACAGGGAGAGATGGTTTGACTCGGGCCTGGGTATAGGCTACTAGGTCGGTGTGTGTAAGCTCATCCTACTATAACTTAGAATAATCTTGATACTGCTCATCTGATAGCTGGATATTCTGAACTGATGGGTCTCCAGCTGGTTGTAGGATTTGTGGATGAAGTCTGAAGTGAAATGAACTTGACGAAACACTGCCAATCAGCATCCTTTAAATCTGACTGATCTAAAGTCTGATCTATAAATGACTAACAGAATTGATCATTCCCTTCTGATTCGGAGGGATCACTAATATCATCATAGATTGTAGAAGTACCAGAATCGTCTCCATCAACCTCGTCACTAATCAGCTCGAAGACTGTGCTCTCCAATCTCCCATCATCTAATATATGAATCTTAGACTCTACTGAAGGTGTGATGAAAGATTGTGTGCTCGATTCAGACGAAATTGCTTCATCGTCAGTCTGTACAAAATCACAGTCTTGATGATTATCGGGCTCATCATCATCAGATGCTCGCTCTGACTCAACTGATCTGGCTTTGAGGTCTTGCATCGTATGTATACTCTCATCTTGGAAGCGAAAGTACACCTTCCTGGTACCATAATCGGAAACGGACTTAGTTGTCGCCACAGAAGGTCGTCCTAATATAATCGGGGTATCGGTCACACATTCAGGGACCACCATGTCCAATATTATGAAATCCATGGGGAATTTCAAAACCCTGAATGGTGACGATAACGTCCTCAACTAATCCCTTAGGACTCTTGACCGATCTATCAGTAAACAAGACCGACCTGCTTGGTCGAAGAGGTCCGAACTCGAACTTGTCGAGTAAGGAAAAAGGAAGGAGATTAATTGACGATCCTCTATCTAAGAGAGTACGATCAAAAGTCTAATCGAGAATATCACATCTGACATACAACGCTCTTGTGTCTGATCTTTTGGCTGGGAGATGGTTCTGGATAGCGTGGCATATATCTGTGGTCAACACATGGATTTCAGAACAATGATTGCACTGTCTCTTCTTTCTGTGGACTGTGGTTCGTTCTTTGAGACCTTTTTGCAGAAGAGGGATATGTGCCAAGGATTCTGAAAGAGTAAGATGGACAGTGATCTTGTCTAGCATCTCTTTCGTTAGATCATTCATTTGAATCTTTTTGGAGTTTTCTTTTTTATCTCCTTTCTCTAAATGGAGTGCTTGGAGAAAAGGAATATGTACATCCTCCTTGTCAGTCTGTACAATAGGAGGATCAGAGGAGGAAGAAGAAAATATTTTTGTAAACGAGGACTTGCTCCTTGTAAATGATCAGAAGAAACTCATGAGATCTAGAATGATCAACTATCTTATCTATATTTCCCTTTTGGATTCTCTTTTGTATACTTTTTTGTATTTTGATATCATCATCACTATACAAGAAGAATAGTAAAGCAATTGCATCAGTATCAGACTCTAGATGCTTCTTGTCTAGCTTGGTGGCATCAGCACCACCATTGACGTCCTCAAAGGGATAGGTGACATCAACACCGCCATCATCATGCTTGATGAGCCCAAAAACCGACCAACTAAGGTAGATAAATCAAGAAGCGGTCGTTGCGACCTCAGTCGCTCGGGTGGCTCAATAAGAAAAATATAGACCACCAAAACAAGGTAAAAATCAAACAAGCTCAAAGTAGCAGTCTCGCTATAGGATTAACCTGGTATAGCTACCAGGGTCGAACACAAGGAGCACGTGATGGCCTCGTGGCCTACGAAGTAGTTTAAAAGGAAAATAAAATAAAAGAAAATGCTTTTTGGTGGTTTTTTAATGGTTTTTATATTTCTTTGGATTTTTAAACTAATTAAGAAAATAAGAAAATAAATACACAAGCAACTTGGATGCATTACTTAACTACTCAAAATTCACCCAAAAATTCAAACAAAAATATTTTTATGTTTTTTATATTTTTCTGTGTTTTTGGTTAATTTTTGGTGTTTTTCTGATTTTTAGGGAATTTTATAAAAATCAAACAAGGTTGAAAATGCAGACCACTATCCAGTCAGACTTGGAGGGCCAGATTAAAATGCAAAATGGCCCTATCAAGGTCTGAAGGTAATTTTTCTGTAAAGTAGGGAATACAAGGAAAAATTAGGCACTGGATTTATTATTTTTGGATTTTTTCAATTATTTATTAGAATTTTTATGGTGTTTTCAATGTTTTTTAATTTTTATAGTTTTTATATGTTAAAAAATGACTAAAATTGGTCAGAAAATCAAACAACACAAAACAAACAATATATAATTTTTTGTAATTTTTAAAGTTGTTTTAATATTTTTTTGTGATTTTTAAAGCTAGATAGTAAGAAAAATGCGTGTTTTTGAATTTATAAAAATAGCAAAAAGAGTCAAAAATGTCTCCAAAATTTAGAGAAAGTTCTACACCATGGCAGGTGCCATGTATCCAATTTTCATCAAATTTGGAGTAAGTTTGTTATTTTATTAAAATCAAACACAAAGGTACATTTCATAGGGACCTATCTGAAAGGAAAACATGTTCTGGGGCCTTTTGATAACACGCAAGGAAACCCAGGGGCCCAAAGTGCAAATATCCCAGTGGCTCACGCACGATACACGTGACTCAGGCTTGGAAGGGCATATTTGTCATTCCTATTTTAAAACATGCAATCCATAACACATGAAAAACATAGGATGAAAACTACAAATGTACCACTAAAACACGTGGCGAAGCACGTGGCCACTACAAACAGGGGTAAAAGTGCAATTATCCAGAACAGTAGGGTCCTCTATGCAATATTTACAAAAATAAAAGAACTACAAAACTTATTTACAGGACTAAATAGTAAATGCAAAAACTAGAGGGGCCTAAGAGCAATTACCCCATATTAAATGCCGAGGGCTGGATGTGCGCCACGTGTGGAATCCAATGGTCAGGAGGGGGTGGCGCACAACAAAGGGGCCTCGGTGCAGATCGGACGGCTGGGCTCTCCCCACGTGGAAGATCGGGCGGCTGGGATGCGACGTGGGTTAACAAGGGAACCCAGCTCAGATCGAACGGTGGAGATCCACCCTCTGAATATCAACGGCTACTGCTGCTCCTCGAATGGACGGCTCGATGAAGATCTGGAGCTGGAGGGAAGGATCGGACGTCTCTGGAGGGTGCACGAAGAACAAGTGGCCGACAAACTTCGCCGGCCCTGTACACGCACGGTGACCCTCCTCGCGGGCTGTTGGTGATCGGAGAAAGAACGTCTAGGCCTCCCACGTCTGACGAGCTCCTCCGATGACGCGGGGGAGCTTAGAAGAGCTCAGGCGACGTCGGCAGAGGTGGAGCTGCTGCTCTAGAACGTCAAGCCCTCAGATGGGCTCGCCTGCACCAGCAAAGCACGGCAACAAGCTCCTGGGTCGAGGGCAAAGTGCCTCAACCCGGTTAGCGGTGGTGGAGGTGAACGGTGCGGCGGGGCGAATGAGCTCTAGCGGAGCGACGACAATGAAGCTCGATACCCAGTTCCTGTGCAAACTGGGGTGAATGGATGGGTGCAGAAGATGCACGCGGGAAAGGCGAAGGTGGTGGGCGATTCCGATGATCGAGATGTAGGCGAGGGTGGTCGGAATCAGAGGTCGTCGGCGACGGGACGTATTGGGCGAAAAGCTAAATTAGAGAAATAGACAAGGAAAGAAGGCTACCTACTAGATGAGGTCGACTGGGGAAGAGCTGGGAAAGCTCCAGGTCCTAGCCTCGAGGGCCGTCGGTGCCCGAGGCTCGAGCACCACGTCTGGGAGGCGCACGGCGGCGCAAAGTCGCCGCATCAATGGTCCGGTCGCTCCCTCCTCACTGCGACACGGCCGAACGCAAGCTGTCACTCTCGCGATGGCTATGGAGGTCCTAGGGTGGAGTGAAACGATCCAAAGATGATTGAGGAAGCTGGCGGAGCTCAGGCTAAATACCTCTAGGAGTCCGGCTAGATGGGAGTCGGGCATGAAGCTCGTAGCGCGGATCCCAATGCAAAAAACCGGGCGAGGATCTCGGATGCACGAGGAAGGAGTAGAGCCCAGAAATATCGGATTTGATGATCGGGTCATGATGCAATAATCTCGCGAAGTCGGGTCGGGCGTGCATGACCCGTGGGAAGTGGTCCAAGGGGGGGAGTTGACCGGGGGGTCAACGTCCCCCGTGGACTAATAAGAGCAGGCCATGTTAGAAAGATTTAAAAATTCGAAATAAAATAATAAATGGATGAATTTTTAAAAACTCAAAACATGAAAAATGTTTATTTTATTTTTTCTATTTTTTGTGTTTTTTAATTATTTTTTTGAAATAAAAAAATGTATTTACAATATAGTGCCATATAGGTATATATACAATATTGATTTTTAGTTTTTGATTTTTAATTAATTATTTTTGTACATTTTTATTCCCCTTTTATATTTTATTTATTTATAGCATAAAATTAGGAATAAATAGGTGTTTTTATTTTATTTTTATTATTTATTTACAAGGGTTAAATAAATAGGTATATACATTTATATATATATACAATGTTCTTTTTGGTTTTTAATTTTGTTCTTTTTTATTTAATTTTTGTTTTTATGATTTTTATTTTATTTATTTACATCATGAAATAAGGAGTATATACAATTTTTATGAGATTTTAATTTATTTATTTACAAGGTAAAATAAATATAGGTGTGGTCTTATGTGCATGGTGGATATGTACAAGGAAAGTTATTTTTATTTTCTTTTTAATTTTTCTATTTTTATTTTGATTTTGTATTTACAAATATTTACAAATATATACAAACCCATTTTATTTTATTTTTAGAGGAAAATATTATTATTATATTTACAAGTATATTTACACATGAGCTCCCTTATCTCTCTCTACTTGGGCTTTTATGCGGTCAGGCCCATGCTGAGCCCTCCCTTGGGATTAGGTTGCTCAATATTTATTCTAATATCTCCCTCTTTTTCTTTTAATTCTTTATTCTTTTATTTTTGCACAAAAACATGCTAATTATTACTTTTTACACAATGCATGCTTTTGGTAATTATTTGTATTTACAAACATATACATGTATTTGCAAAGGTTTTTGTAGCTAAAATATAAGAATAAAGAGTGATGAATGAGTATTCATCACCCCCCTATACTTAACTTTGCTAGTCCCTTAGCAAACACTTATTTGAAAAAGAAGTGCAGAAGATAAAGAAAAAGAAAAAGAGGAGAATGTACATGGATCAAGGTTGAATATTAAACTTGCCTTCATTAAATTAAAATATGGAGCTCGATCAGATCTTTGGATTATTAATGTGTCGGAACCTTATTTGGACTTAAGTTTAAAACTCAATAGCCTCTAAGTTCCACTAATCTATAACCAGGGCTCCTCAACAATCCAGATCAGAACAAGTCATCAAACACAAACCCTGAAGACCATGAATCTTTTCTTGTACTGTGAATGTGAAGTATAAGCTCTCCACCTCAGAAATGGCAACTTGACAACCCTCCCCAACAAGGTAACTCTATGACCTCAATCTGGCCACTCTTTCCTCGAGGAGCGGGGTATTCCCTTCTAAGTTCAAGTTCAACCGGCTCAAGAAGAGGGGGAAGAAGAGAATGGACCATGTCCAGTGTAGCCATGTATACTTGGGAGCTCAACCAGTGTAGCTAAGTCTCCCTGCTGCAAGCTACATAAGGTGGGACATGAATCTCAAGCTTTGCTTATTGCACTATATACATATTCCGGTGGGATTATCATTTTCTATCAGACCCACCACTTTTTTGGAGTTGTTTTCTTTTTTTTTTCAAGTGCATCTGTACAACATATACATGTGCAACATATATACAAGGAGTTTTTCCTCTTGAGCCAGTAGATTATCCCTCTTTTGAAGCACTATTGCAACCCATAACTCCTGTCGTTAGACCTCATGGCAACCAGACCAAGTTGAGACGCACTTCCTTCACTAAAAGAAGAAGAGAGGTTCCGCCTAGAAGTACTACCCTCATATGCTACCCCAAGTCAAGGAAGACTGCCTCCTCACCATCTCATCCGTAGAGAGCTCGGTGCTAAGTGCGGTGTCCAAGTAAAGCCATTTTCTATATGAGTCATGTGTGTGTTGTTAAATGCTCTACTTAGGCTCATTGAGATGACATGTGACTATAGCCTAGTGGACTCAAAGAATTAAGTCACTATGGACCTGAAAAGCATTAACCCTAAGCCCTATAAGGTTCCTCTTAGATATTAGGTGGATTAAGATCTTAATCAAGCTCCATTTCCCAATTTAATTCCAGGCTAGTTTAAATGTCAACTATAATCCAGGAAAAACTATATACAAGTATATACAAAGATGCTATTTACACAATATTTACAAACATGCAAAATTTTTGAAAAATGTTTTGAAATCATGGATGTATGCGTGAATGCAAGTTTTGCAAAATATTTACACAAATTTACATAAGATTTTTGCAAACTTTTGATTTTCAAAACATTTTGGAAAAATTTTGTACTATATACATAATTTTGCTATACACATATTTACACAAAAAGTTTTTGAAAACATTTTTACAAAAATAGTTTGTACAATAGCTATGTATGTGCAATAAAAGAATGTTTATTTACAGGAATAATTTTTAATTTTTGTGGATTTTAGGTTTTTAGGTTTTTAGCCAATTATTTTTAACACACTCACACAAAGTACGAGTTATGGCTAAAGTATATATGAAATATATACACACCCCCCTATACTTAGCTCGAACAATGTCCTCAAAGTCAAGAGCGATGAAGAAGACATAACTCATGCTAAAGTATAGGGAAGTGAAAAGGAAGGCTATATACAAAGAAGAATGAATGAATAGAAAATCAAGAAGATCTCGGCTTTCCCCCCTATACTTAGGATCAAATAATCCTAAGTATAGCATGCTGTACATAAAAGGGAAAACCGAGTGGAGAATGTACATGGTCTACCCCCCTATACTTAGGGTAAAATATCCCTAAGTATAGGCAGCAAAACAGGGATAGAAAGAATCAAAAGAAATACCCAAAGGTCCTACATCCCCCCTATACTTAGGGTAAAGTACACCCTAAGTATAGCATAATCAAAAGATGAAGAAAGGGATGTGGGACTAAAGAATGTAATGATATGGACATCTGGATCTATACAGGTCAGAAGAACAGTGATAATCAGGCGTGAGATGCAATAGATGTGAGTCAAAAGACCACATCTCACGCAAAGTGAATAGGGGCAACATCAACGACCCGCGGCTCATGATCTAGAAATGGCTTGAGCCGCTGGCCGTTCACTCGAAAGGTACTCTCAGAAGACAACTCGGATATGTCAATGCTACCATTGTCGTGTACCTTTCTCACCAGATAAGGTCCCTTCCATTTGCTTTGTAGCTTCCCTGGAAATAGGCGAAGCCTAGCATCAAACAGCCATGCTCTCTGTCCATGCTCAAAATGTTTGTGGCTGATGTGAGAATCATGCCACTCCTTCACTCTCTCCTTGTACTGTAGGCTGTTTGAGAAGGCGGTATCTCTAAGCTCCTCCAAGGCTGCTAACTCTGCCCTCCTCTGGTCTCTTGCACTAACTGGATCCATAAGAATATCAGTGACTGCCCAAAGTGACCTGTGTCTCAGCTCAACAGGTAAATGGCACGGCTTGCCATATACGAGGCTAAAGGGAGATGTGCCCAATGGTGTCTTGAAAGACGTCCTATATGCCAACAAGACTGAGTCCAAAAGCTGTGACCAATCCTTTCGGTCAGGGCGGACAACTTTATGCAAAATAGTCTTGATCTCCCTATTCGACACCTCGGCTAGACCATTCATCTGTGGATGGTATGGAGTGGCAACTCGATGGTCTATGCCGAACTCGCTAGCAAGGGCCTTCACTTGGTCGTTGATGAAATGAGACCCCCCGTCTGAAATCAATACTCGAGGTACCCCGAACCACGTGATGATGTGCTTCCTCAAAAATCTGCAAACTGTCCTAGCATCAGCGGTTCAGTGGGGGATAGCCTCAACCCAACGACTCACATAATCAACGGCCAACAGAATGTACTCAAATCCCTGACTCTTAGGGAATGGACCCACGAAATCGATGCCCCATGCGTCAAAAACCTCACAGAAGTGAATGGGCTGCATCAGCTTCATATCACGCTGTCTACAAGTGCCCATCCTCTGACAGTCAGTACACCTCTTCACGAACTCATCAGAGTCCTTGAAGAGGGTAGGCGACCACAAGCCGGATTGGAGAACTTTCTATGCCGTTCTCCTCCCAGAGTGATGTCCTCCTGCCTCAAGCTTGTGGCAGTAAGTGAGGACGCTATGATGCTCCTCCTGAGGAATGCACCTACGCCAAACGCTATCCCCTCCTTCGTAGTAAAGGATGGTATCCTCCCAGTGGTAGGACTTGGCCTTCGTGAGGAAGGTCTCAAGCCTCTACCTGGGCCAACCTTGTGGGACTTTCTTAGCAACTAGAAAGTTCACAATATTAGCATACCACGGGAGGGAGGTGATAGCAAGGATCGCCTCATCTAGGAAGGTCTCACAAATAGGGTCAATCTGCTCAGAATCTTCAAGATGCTCTAATCGGGAGAGATGATCCGCCACCACATTCTTGACTCCAGGCTTATCCTTGATCTCAATGTCAAAATCCTGGAGTAGAAGGATCCATCAAGTCAGTCGGTCCTTGGCATCCTTCATTGCCATGAGGTATCGGATGGCGGTATGATCAGTAAACAGGGTCACTCTAGATCCAATAATGTACAATCTGAACTTATCTAGGGCGAAGACTACGGCTAGCATCTCCTTCTCTGTGACTATATAGTTCCGCTGCGCAGAATCCAATGTGCGGCTAGCGTAGTGGATAGCAAATGGAACTCCATCCCTCCTCTGTCCCAACACGGCACCCATGGCAAACGGAGGCGTCCGTCATGATCTCAAATGGGAGAGACTAATCAGGCGGCTAGAGAACAGGAGCCTCGACAACACAATGCTTGAGAGTCTCGAAGAACGAAAGACACTTGTCATCGACAAGAAACTTGGTGTCTTTCATCAGCAGGTCAGTCAACGGTCGGACAATCCTACTAAAATCATGAATGAATTGTCGGTAGAAACCGACATGCCCCATGAATGATCGTAACTGCCACAAATTGAACGGTGGTACGAGTTTTCTAATGACATCTACCTTGGCCGGATCAACCTCCATGTCCTTGTTGGAGATGATGTGGCCAAGCACCGTCCCTTGAGTCACCATGAAGTGACTCTTCTCCCAAGATAGCACCAAGTGAACCTCTATACATCGTTGAAGGACTCGGTCTAGGC
Organism: Ottelia alismoides; assembly: GCA_037367405.1. NCBI lineage: Eukaryota > Viridiplantae > Streptophyta > Magnoliopsida > Alismatales > Hydrocharitaceae > Ottelia > Ottelia alismoides. The sequence goes on along the minus strand of JAZKJV010003573.1, from coordinate 95,149 downwards.
AGTCAAGACAGGAGTCGAATCCATCGCCGTAAATCGAGAAATCATCCATGAAGACCTCCAAGCACTTTCCTACCATGTTTGAGAAGATCGACAGCATGCATCTCTGAAAGGTCGCAGGGGCATTGCATAGCCCAAATGGCATGCGTCGGAAGATGTATGTGCCGAAGGGACAGGTAAAGGTGGTCTTGTCCTGGTCCTCGAGAGCGATGGCCTCCTGGTTGTAGCCCGAATACCCATCCAGAAAACAGTAGTGGCTCTTCCCCTGCCCAGTCTCTCAATGATCTGATCTATAAAGGGCAGGGGGAAATGATGCTTCTTGGTGGCCTGGTTCGCTCCTGTAGTAAACGCAGACCCACCAAGAAGTGGGTACCTATGTAGCAATCTCCTCTCCAGACTCGTTGACTACTGTAGTGATGCCCGTCTTCTTGGGCACCACATGCAAAGGGCTGACCCACTTGGAGTCGGAGATGGGGTAGATAAAATCGGCGCTCCACCATTTCGATATCTCCTTCATGACAACCTCTCTCAGATTTGGGTTCAGCTACCGCTGGAACTCACGCGACGGCTTCGCCTCATCCTCGAGATAGATATGGTGGGAGCACAGGGCCGGACTTATCCCCTGGAGATATGCTATGCTCCATCCTATCGCCTTGCGGTTCTTTTCAAGAACCCCCATCAGACGGGATTCCTGCTCTCCAGTCAAATCGGCGGAGATAATGACTGGGTACATCTCATGCTCACCCGCAAGGAACCTATACTTCAGCGATGTGGGAAGCGGCTTCAGCTCTGGACAACTGGGTGCTGATGGATCTGGCCTCTGAAAAATCTGCATGAACGCTGCCAAATCTGCATGGGAGAACTAAAACTCTCTGTCACTCTCAGAAACTGGAGAAGGCTGCCCTGATGGTCTGTCTCTGCTCTGCTCGGCATCTACCTCCTCCCTATCTGCAGGCTCAGTGGAAGTCAGGTTTGGCATATAATCCTCACAATCTGCCCAGTCAGACTCTGACTCTGAGGGATCTATATCATCCAAGGTGGCATCAGCACCACCATCATCACAAGAATCTGTCTCACGGTCGAGAACCGGCTCTGCTGCCTCTAAAGGTATCCTGGACCAGGAATGTGCTCTCCAAGCTCTCCTCTGTTGTCGTCTCTGCATCAACAGAATCTAAAAGTGAGAGGATGGCCTGTGCTGCTGGGTCTGCCCAAAATGCCTCGTCATCTGTGATCACAAAGTCACATGTCCTGGTGGATGTCTAGCCCGGCATCTGTCATCTGCTCTGATCCTGAAGTGGTCTCTGAGCATGATCTGTCTCTGCTTGGCTCTGCTGTCCTCGACCGTCTATATTTGTACACTTTCGCCCTCGACGTGAAAGTATACCTTCCCACTATCATGGTCAGTCACCGCCTTGGCTGTGGCCAAGAACGGACGACCGAGAATGATGGGGGTATCGGTCACTGAATCAGGGATCTCCATGTCCAACACTACGAAGTCCACGGGGAATTGCATGCCCTGAATCGTGACGACAACGTCTCGCAACAACCCCTTCACGCCTCTTGACAGATCGATCAACAAACTGAAGGACTGTCCTGCTCTGTCTAAGAGTGCCAAACTCGAAGCGGTCGAGAAAGGGCAGCCGGAAGTAGGTTGATTGACGATCCGCTGTCTAATAGAGTGCGGTCGAACCTCTGCTCACTGATATGATATCTAACATATGGGTCTCCTGAATCTGGCCTCTTGGCCGGCAGACGTTTCTGGATCGCGAAACAAGTGGCTCTCGTCAGCACATGAATCTCTGAGTGGTGGTTCCTCCTCTTCCTCCTGACTGTAGTCCTGTCTCTAAGGGAACGCTGAAAAAGAGGGATGTGCTGCAAAGCCTCCTGAAGAGTCAACTGAATGTGGAAACGATCTATCATCTGCTGGCTGAACTCTTCCTGCTCTCTCTTTTTGGGATTTTCATTTTTCTTCCCCTTCCCCATCTGAAGGGCCCCTAGGGAAGGGGATCACAGGGTCCTTCTCAGATGAAGGACTAGGAAAGGGTCTAGACGGTTCGACGACCGGATCCACACATACATCATGCACCACAGTGGGACCAGAAGAAAATAAACCATTTCCTTTATTCACAGAAGTGTTCCGAGATACATCAGTAACAGGAAAAACAACAGGAATCTCAGAAGACTTGGTGGCATCAGCACCACCATCGGTTGGTAGATGGGCGGCCTCAGTACCACGCTCTGGCTCGGCAGCATGGGTGGCCTCAGTACCACCTCCTCCAACTGGTGAAATGGCGGCCTCAGTACCGCCGGTGGGATCCAACGTCCATGGTGGCATCAATACCACCGTCATCATCTCTAGCGACCTCAATACCGCTCTCCTCCTCGCCTGGCGCTCTCGATGTATCCTCAGGGTGTCGCTCAGACGAGTCGCCACCTGCTGGCATCCTACCACTCCTAAGTGTGACAAAATCAGTATCAAAAAGATATGCAGACATATCACCAAAAGTATCACTCGGAGTGGCATACTCAGTACAAGATACCTGCTCAGATTTCCTCTTCAGGTTGTTGGGATTCGGCTCAATCTGGGCAGGGATGGCGGCCTTCCCTCTCACGATGTCCCGCATCTCCTGGCGGAACTCGTCCATCTCCCGTCAAAAAGTAGCCTGCTGATCTGTGAGAAGGCGGGCTATATCATCCAAGGCGGGGCTCTCATGAGAGCCCGACGGGTAGCCTCTCTGGTAGTGAGGCTACTGGTGCTGTGGCTGAGAGGGGTAAGAATGTGGCTGATGCTGCGGCTGGTGAGGCTGATCACGCCTCCAAGGCTGTCCCTGCTGATAGGGACGAGGACCATACTGTGACGACTGATGTTGCTGCTGTGGTGGGTACACTGGGGGCTGCTGCTGCTGGTGATCTCTCTGATGGCCGTACTGACCACCCTGTCCTGACGGCTGCTGCTGGTTCTGGGTACCTCCGGTCCCCCAACAGAATCCGGGATGGTCTTGTCGGATACCGGGCTGGGGGCGGTCATACCAAATCCCGTTGACATCCATCAATGGATCTGCATCGTACTAGGGTGGCGGAAGCACTGCCAGAGGCTGATCCGGCTGGTATACCACCATCTGCATGTCTGGAGACGGCGGTGACTGGTAGGTGGGCTGCGGCTGCTGGTACGGCTCCGCCTGTACAAGGTGAACCTGTCTAGGCTGCTGGTGGGAGCTAAGGCGCTGGGACGAGCTGCTGCTGCTACTTGGATCGCCTCATGCCTGAAGACAAGGCTGTGAAGCCGTCTGTGCCTCCTGGAGATACATGAGCTGTGTCTTCAGGTCACTCAGAGTCTGTGCCATCTGCTCCATCTACGTGATGCCCTGGCACTGCTTCTTCTCGATAATCTCCATCCGGTCCAGCTTCTCGCTGATAATCCCCATGTCCACGGCTGATGACTCGGCCTGTGCTGCTGCTACCGCGGACGAACTGGAAGGACCGGCGTCGACCCGTGCTATCCTCTGGTACTGTACGGTCTGTAACTGCTGGGGTCGGTCCTGAGTGTACAATCGGGTCTGGGACATCACCATATAGTTCTCAGCCATCTCCTCGTAGATGGCCCAGACCTGATCGTGATCCTTGGTGAAGTAAGACCCGCCACAAGAAGTGCTCACCAAGCCATGAAGCTCTGGTGTCAGCCCGCTGAAAAAGCTCTGAACAAGGTTCGGCTTGGAAATGTCGTGGTGTGGGCATCTGTCGGTCAGCTCTCGAAACCTCTCCCATGCCTCATGAAACTGCTCGTTGGGGAGCATGGAGAAGTTGCTGATCAGGGCTCTAGTGGCGTTCGTCTGCCCGAGTGGATATTACTTATGTAAGTACTCGGTGCGGAGCTGCTCCCAAGTGTAGACAAATTTCCCCAAATGCTTCAGCCAGGTGTCTGCTCTGTCAGCTAAGGAGAAGGGGAAGGCAATCATCCTGATGGTATCCTGGTTCACCTGACAGTCGTGGACAGTGCTGCAGATCATCAGAAACTCCTGGAGGTGGAGATGGGGCTCCTCAGTGGCGAGCCCATGGAAACAGGGGAGGAGCTGCAAAGTGTTCGGGGGGAACTTGAAGTCCCCCACGATAGCTGGTAGCACAACCCAGTGATGCATCAGGGTCGATCCGGGGTTGTGCAACTCCCGCATCGGTCTCGGCTGCTCTGCTCCTGCCGCGGCTGCGGCGACTGCGGCTGCTGCTGCGGCTGCTGCTGCCTCATCTGGGATCCTCGGCCCGTCTCTACGCTGCTCTCGTTCTGCTCTCATCTCCTCCATCTCGCACCTCATATCCAACATAAATGCTCCAAGATCCCTCAACTCCTACTGCACTGTCTCGAGGGAGTCGATCAGGGTGGAGTTGATCGCTCCCTAGTCCAGAACGAAATGCTCAGGCTGCGGACCTCTAGTGCGATCATCACTACTGCCGGCCATAGTCTCTGCAAAATCAAACGATCCAAACTCAGGTGCCGATAAATCTGATAGTCTCTCCTCTGGCACTGGTCTCTCGGAACAGAAAGAAAGGGGGTCGAGGGGAAATAGGGTGGAGTCATACTCGGGTTCGAAGAGCGGGTCTCGGCTCTCGCGAACCAACCTAGATGAGCGGGTAGACACGCCCGAAAGCGGTGCAGCCAGAGGCTGCCTAAGAGATCGTCTGCCCATTATCTTGATGTGGCGAGTAAGGCGGATGAGATCTGGAAACAACTACGATCACAAGCAAACCCCCAATTCACCAACGCAACGCGAGCTGAAGAACGTAAAGGCTCGATCAATTATCTTGTCAATTTTTATTTTGGTGAACAGTCAGAATATCAGAGTGATAACGTGACCTGTTGGGTTACCCGATACTTTCCCAACCGACTGTCCCGCACAGAAGTAGTCGGTAATCAGCCGAGAAGAGTATCGGAGGGCTCTACCTAGTGTTCGGGGTCACTCTCTCGCACAATCAAACCAGACAATGAGGGGGTTGCTCTCCCCAAGACATGTTTTCTAAGTGAGGTGTCTTTTAGGGTCGATAGTGTTAGCAGTCCTAAATTTTATTGTTTTTCTTTTTAAGTATTTTTCAATAAAAACATAAACGCCTAACGAATTTTTCGGTTCTCCTGATTATTAAGTCAAAAACAGGGGGAGAAGACGAAAAAGCCGATGCGCGATGAAATCAATGATGCACGCAGAGTAAGAAATGCGTACCTGACTCCAGCAGTCTACATGCAATATGATCCGCGCAGAATTGAAAGACAGAAATAAAACTACCTAAATGGTGCAAGCGAAAAACTGAGTCCCTAAGCAGACAACTTCTACTCGAAAGAACCGTCTAGCTGGTCACTAGCCTCCGATCCAAAAGGTCCGATCTAGGTCTACCCCTCCTCCTCCCGACAAATTAGGTTTAGGAGCAGCGCTTGGCAGGGCAGGCTACATCACGTAGACTCGAAGGAAGCGAGTCAGCTATTTTTATTAATCTTTTATTAATAGGTCCAATTACCGAACTATAGGTACACGCAGATAGATTAGGTGTTTGGATCCTACTAGTTACAACACAATCAACAGAAATTCCTAAGGCTAGGGGCTCGATAAAAACCACGAGAAACCGGGAAAGTGACGAGTCCGTATTTGCCAAGTTAAGAAGTTGTTTTTAATGTTTGTTCGTGGTACTAATGATGTGTTGTTCGTGTAGGCGACGATCGGAAACAATCAAGAAATAACCACAATTTTTTAAGCAAATTTAATCAAGTGGTTTTTTATGTTTATTTTACTTGGGCAAGTCCCAAGGTCGATCACAAGGAGGCAAAGGAACAACTTAGATTAATGTCTATCCAATTTTGAGTTCGATTTTCAAGGCGGTCTTTTTTTTTTGGAAATTTTCAATGCAATAGAGGGTGCAATATGCAAATCCGGCCTATTTTATGGACTAAAATGTGAATTCCATTCAAATAGTGTCTGAAAACTACGAAACTTGGCCGAGATGTAAAAAATGATGAAATAAGTGCACTGTAATTTTTTTGAATTTTTGGATGCAATATGAATTTTTTATGAATTTTAAATGCAAACAGAATGATTTTCAATATAATTAATTCTAATAAATATTAAACCTATTTATTTTCAAGAGATAAAATTATCTAAGATCTATCACTAAGTGATGGATTTCAGAAAAATCCTAAATCTCGAAAATGTGGGGTATAATACTTATTAAAAATTAAATAGTGAAATATGCAAAATGATTTTTACAGAGCAAATTATGCATGCAAATGCAAAGATTTTTGGGCACAATGTTAATCAAAGTAATTTCTACAATATTTGATTTTTGCGGAATTTTTAGAGATACGGTTAATTAACTATGAATTTCAGAGCACAGATTGGACAAAATATTCTACTTTTCGCAAAACAATTATTCATTAATTAACCGTAAAGCACAAAAATATCCACGACATGTCAAAATGTAGAGAATTAAAAGATGAACAAAATGCTATTTTTAAATAAATAAAATGATGTGGAGAATAGTTCTAAAATGACTGGAGAACACAGTGGTATACGTGCAATATAATTAAATGAAATAAATAAAAATAAAAGTGCAGACGGGGACCTAATAGTAATTACCTAAACAGGGGGGTTTCTGCAAATATTCCAGAGGAGCACGTGCAATGCACGTGCCTCTGGAGGCGGGGACTCGTGCAAAAAAAAATGTGATGAATCCGGGGCTTTTTTTGTAAATTACCAAGGGGTCACGTGGTGTGCACGTGACCCTTGGATTGCAGTGTAATCTGGGGGATCCTCCAGGGGCCTGAGTGCAAGATGTCCCCTCACTCACGTGCGATGCACGTGAGGAGGGTCTCGGGCTCTGGGCCCGGTCCTGGGCGGTGGAGGAGCTGGCTGGAGGTTCGGCCTTGCTCGTCGGCCGTCCTCTAGCTGGCGGTCAAGAACGACGGCGAGGGCCTTCAGGAGCTGCTGTGGTGGTCGAGAGGCGGAGCAGCAGCCCCTGGTTGTAGCCGGCGGCGTTGTAGCGGCGGAGGAGAAGCCGGCGATGGTCGGTCAGGGCGGAAGTGGCCCATTGCTGTGGCGAGCTCGGTGGCAAGCCGGCGATGACGCGATGGAGGTTGAAGATGGAGTCGATGACGGTAGACCGGTGAAAGCTTCATTGGGGGAGCCGAGCTCCTGGCGGTCGGTGGTCGGCGTTGTTGTGGTTGTCGAAGACGTCGGCTCGACGGGGAAGGAACCCGGAGCAATGGCAGTACGGCCAGAAGAGGCGCTGCGACGAGCCACGAAGGCTCGGATCTCGCCGGAGATGGAAGAGGGCGCTGTCACCGCCCTTTTCTTGATGAAGGTCAATCGGCGGATAGGGATCGGGGGGGGGGGGGGTCGCCGGGGTTCTCTTAATAGGATGGTGTGCGGTGGTGGGTTGGCGAAGATATCGGTGGCCGTTTGGAGGAGGGCGGAGAAAGCGGGGCGGCCGTTGCGCGTCGAGGGATGCGGCGCGGTCAAAGGAGCTCCAGGCGGTTGCGGAGATAGCGTAGAAGTCAGGGTGGCTCTGTTGGGGAAGACGATGGGCTCCAGGCCGTTCGATCGGCCGAGATCGAACGGCCAAAAAAAACGACACGTGGCGATGAGAGGAGGATGGGGCGAGGCACGTGCGGAGCACGTGCCTGGGAGGCACGTGCGACGCACGTGCGTCATTTATATTTTTTTTAATTTTTTTTAATAAAAAAAGATAAAAATAAAGGCTAAAAAACGCTGACACGTGGCGGCCTCTGGGGCTGCCACGTGTCAGCACCAGAAAATTCGTCAATAAAACCCTTTATAAAATCAAAAAGAAATATCAAATGACCTCGGGTCGAGAAAGTTCCTTCACGAAAAATGCTTGTCTCGACGAGATCTACAACATTCATGAAGACATCAAAACCAAATTCGGTCAAATGTAAAAAGTGAATTTTTGGGGTATCCCATGTACATAGAATACCTTGATTTTTTGGGTTTTGTAATTTTTTTGTCATTTTTAATCACGATAAAAAATCGAGAAAATCTGGAAACTCAAAGATAAATAAAAGAGACCTTAATCTAATTTTTTTTTGGATTTTTATTAATGAAGAAAATAAGTACATAAAATACAAGGTCAAAAGCCGCGAAAAATACAATGTACAAAAGAGGCCCAAAACCCAACTTTCACATACGAGCTCCGATTCACTTGAACTTGGTCTTGTTTTGAAGGTAATTGAATGTACATTAGTTCAAAAGTGAGTAGGATCAAATCGGACACTAGATGAGGAAGATATGTGGCTATTAGTCCGAAAATCCTGAAACTAGGGTTTGGGTTTTTGGTCCACTTAACAGGGTTAGTGATTTTTTTGTATTTTTTATTTATTCTTGTCAGTTATGAGTGCACAGTGGAAGTGAGTTTGTGGTATGCGGTGTTAGCATGAAGGAGTTAAAAATAGGGGAAGCTAAGCTATTTACATGTCAATTTGGGCTTGGATTTTTGGCTTCTTATTTTATGCAGAAATTACTGCTAAAATGCAATTCTTATGAATACATGCCTGAATGCTAATTATGCAGAATAAATGCAGAAATATTGTTGATTTTTAGGGCTTGCGCTTAATTAATAAGACTTAGAATGGTGAATCCGAGATTCATCATCCCCCTATACTTAAACCATTCTCGTCCCTGAGCATCAAAAAGAAATGCCATGAAGTGAAATGAGACTGGGTTCCATACCAAGACCATGAACTGAAGGTGAAAATGAAACTAAACTCGACCTTTGGATTAATAGTGTGGCGGAACTTCTGTGAGACTTAGAATTTTAAAATCAACAGTCCTCAAGTTCTACACATCATTGACACAGTTTCGGCTCAGAAGTCATCTTAGATCAATCCTCTTCCCAAAGTATACCCTATGAATATTGAATAACCGACTCATGTGTGTGAAGGGTTTTAGCTCTTCCCATCCAGAATGCCAGACTACCATGCTCCTCTCCTCTCCAGTAACTCGTCCTCGGGGAGTCAGGTATTTCCTTCTAAGGTCTGTCGTGCTGTGTTCACAATCGAATGAGGGAGAAGATAGAAGAAAGAGAAAAGAATTGGAGGGTGGCCAGTGTAGTCACCTCTCCTTGTGAAGATGGCCAGTGTAGCCGAGTCTCCACCAAGATCTGCAGGTTCTGGAAGCTTGGACCTTTTTGGTCGGATTTTTTATTTGGTAGAATGCTTCTTTGTATTTGGAATTTTTGGTGGTTCTGCTTGGATCTTGTTGTGCCCCTACAGATATAGAATCTTTTTGTTCCGTACATTTTTTTGGGGTCTTAGAAAAAATTGTGCCCAGCCGTCCATCCCTTTTCCGAAGCTCTATTTCAACCCGTACTCCAGTCTTTAGATTTCCACGCTACCAGAAAAGAGACTCACACAGTCTTCCAACATCTCGTTTGGGTTGAGCTAAGTGCATAGTGCGAGAGTGCGAATTAATTCCCTATTCCAGAGTTGTACCCAGAATGAAGAGACCAGGTTAGACACTAAGAGTCAAACGCTGTACATTGTCATGTGGAACTTAAGTAATTAAGTCACAAAGACCTGAAGCTCTTAAAATCCTATTTCTCGGTGAAGTTCCTATGAAAATTAGGTGGATTAAGGTCAAGTCCAGACCATTCTCGGTTTCGGCTCATAACTCGGTTCAGAACCCAATGACTTTTCACAGATGCAAATTCATGTGATGTTGGATGGAGTGCAGGTGCGTGAAATGCAGACACTCTCTTTTTTTTTGACATTTTATGCAGGGGATTTTTTATGCAGACAAATGGAATAAGAAGCCCCCTTTTTTTCAAGTTAGTACCCACCCCGTAAATACATATAGACTTACGCGCAAGTACGAGATACGGGTAAAATATATACAAAGTATATATACAGACCCCCCTATACTTATCGAGTGATGTGTCCTCAGAGCACAAGAAGCGTAAAGAAGACATATCTCGGGCTAAGCGTAAGGGAGTGAAAAAGAAAAGAAAAAAAATGAAATGAAAAGAAAAATGAAGCGATCGGGATATGTGAATGAAGAGAGTATATACAGGTGGATGCCGGTTCCCCCTATACTTAGGCTCTGATCAGCCTAAGTATGGAAGAAGGGTGGAAATGCCGTGATCAGGAATTAGGAGAAGAATGGTATATACATATGGCATCGGTCCCCCCTATACTTAGGCCTTGGCCTAAGTAGAGGAAGAAGCTGTACAAGGGAACCGATGTGGTCGGGAGGGAGGGTGGGTAGCCGATGATTAAGGCGGTTTCCGGCTGATCTTTTTGTGAGCCTGCGGTGGGAGATCGTAATGATGAGTCGGAGATGAGGCATATGATTCCCAACTATTATCAGTGTCATCCTCAGACAAATTATGATGGATAGTGGATGAATTGTTTGAGTCAGATGAAAGATATCCATCATCGGAATTATCCTCAGAGGAGTAGTAATTGAAAGTGGACATACTCCAAGTATTCTGGTCTTTTTGTTTCTTTAATTGTTTCCTCAGAATTCGTTCCTTCTTGGGGTCAGTCGGTTTGTCCTCAGATGAGTACTCAGAAGCACCGGTCTCAGTCAGCTCATACGAAAGAATTCCAGTGTACTTGAAGAATGCAGGAGCATCAGCTTTGGATGAGTAGTAGTTAGGAACGGGAGTTGTCTAACGCGGATTGAATTTTGGATCCTTACGAAGATATGGCTTTAGGGCTGCCGAACAGACTTCACTCATGTAAACCATCTTTTCCGAACCTGATGAGGGATCATCAACTGATTCCTCTTCCGAAAGGTCAAAGGTGACTCTCTTTTTATTTTGTCATGAAGGTGTCAGTTCACTTGAGTATCCAGATGAATAGCCATTTGAATTTTCCTTGGTTGGTGCTTGGTCTACGTGCTTGCTCTTAGTCTCCCGAATGTTTGAGCACTCTCGATTTGGGATGACTTGGTCAAGATATTCAGAGAATGTTGCTCCAGGGTGTGACCATGCATATGTCTCAGGATCGTAGTAGAAAGATTTGTCTATTTTGAGATCCTCGGGAATTTGAATATTGGGGAGAGTCTCTGCATGGTCTTTCTCAACTGATTCGATGTTGGCGCATTCCTGTGTCGAGTTGATGTAGTCCATGTAGTCAGAGTAGGTTGACCCAGGGTGTGCCCATGCATAAGTCTCCGGATCATATGATTCATATACATGATTGTCCTTGGTGAGAGCGGCTGGGAATGGAGCAGGGGGGAGATTTTCTAAACCAATAGTCTCATCAACAACCGCTATCTCAGGTGTGGTTGCGGGGTAGGGCTCTTCTACCGCTTCATGGTTACGGTTGTTGGGGACTTCGTGGGTTGCCTCAGAAGATCGTGGTTCCTCAAAGATAGGGTCAGATTTAAGTGCTTCCAATGCTGTGAAATTGATTTCCCGAGTCTCACAATCGATACTTGCCTTGGCCAATGCCAAGAATGGCTTTCCGAGAATGATTGGAGACTGGGTGAATTCCCCTTGATGCTCAATATCAATGATCGTGAATTCTACTTTGAGCGGAGCACCTTGGAATTTCATGATGACAGAAATAATTCCTCTCGGCCGCTTTATCGATCGGTCCGCTAATTGTACAATCTCTCGTATCTTCCGAATCGGTCCGAGTTTGAGTTCATGGACTACAGAGGTCGGGAGGATATTAATTGGTGAATCATCATCAATCCGAGCATGGGTGAAAATTGTGTCTTTGATTTTGCAGTCAAATCTGAGCAACCGCTTCACTATGCGGCTCTTGGTTTTTCTCCTCAACACCAAGGAGGAGGCCATTGACAAGATATGTCTTTCAATCTTTGTTCGTATCCTGCCCGACATTTTGTTCATTAATTTATCTGTTATAAATCTTTTAAGGTCGGGGAAGTGTTCAATGGCCTGTATAAAGGGAAGTTCAAACATCAAGCGTTTTTCCAGTGCTTCCCGTATAGTCGGATCCAAAATTTCGCAGATCATCTTCAGTTTTAATTTTTATGAAATTCTCTGAATTTTCAATTTTTTTGTGGCTTTCAAATATTTCCATTTTTTGGTATTTTCTGGGTGGTGTGGGGGTGTGGGGTGTTCTTCAGACGAAGAGGGGCTCTGGTGTTCAGAGTGAGGGTCAGCAGCATAATCATTTTTAGAATTATCCATAGGTCCCTGAATGTCCTCAGAATTTTCAATCTCAGATCCAGTTATTTCCTTATTCATTTTACTGTCCGGGCCACCATAGAATGCGATGAATCGATCGGTAAATTTTTGAAATCTCTCCTCTATTGAATTTAATGAGGATGTCGAATTTATCTGCGGGTGAAAGCCTCCCGCAAATGTTGGAGGATTATTGAAATAAGGGGATTGAGTTGATTTGGGTCTAACCGAAACAAATTCATTTTCATAGTATAGCTCTGATGGGTGTTCGGTCATTTTTGAGAGGAATGGGGAGTCGGATCTGTGTGAGTTTTTGGACAAGAGTTCCATTATGAGGTTTAAATCAAGAGAGGGAAGAAATGATTGCACGGGATAGTCAAGAGAATTTTTATCGAATGTGCGGCTATTGATCTTGAAAATCGGTTCACGCACACCAATGCAAACACAATTCAAACCCCGGGTTCACCAACTCACACAATGAAGCCGTAAGAGTTCGGCTATTATCTTTTCAATTTTAGTTGGTGATAAATTCAATCTTGCAAGCCTTTTAGACGAGATGTTAGGTTTGGAGCTGGGCTCTATCCTAGTGTGCGTCTCTCTCCTCGCTGCAAGATAAAATCAAACAATGTCGGGGTTGCTCTCCCGCATAAATTCTTGATTTTATGGATTTTTAAGATCGGCTTTATTTAGCAGTCCCAATTTTATTGAGGCGATCACTGAAGAATTTAGATGAACACAGATACACATCTACCGTCCAGTCCCAATTTCCTTTATGTTTATGTGATAAAATAAGAGAGAGGAATTCGGGAAAAGCCGATGCGGAACACTATGATGAATGCTCAGTTAGAAGACTTACAGTGCCTCCTCGCAATCTCCATGTGGGATGCAATACAGAATTTTAAAGATTTATACTAAATGCGTGCAAGTCGATGAAAACCGCACCTAAGCAGAAAGTTCTATTAGCGGGAAGAATTGAGTTGAATTTGGCTAAGTTGAACGATCTAAGGTGCGTCTCAAATAAAGTGCAGTGTGGCTTAAGATCCTACGAGCACAATCAAAAATATAAAGATGCTCTAAGAGCCGTATGTGCAGGTCTATCCTAATCGCCACTCAAGTCGGGCCCCACCCTCTCCGGAGAGTGAACAGGCCACGACACACCACAAATAAAATTCAAGGTCTTTTTTACACACGCGAGAGTCCAAACGGACACCGCTATAAATGAGCGGAAATTAAAAGTGCAGAAATTAAAAACCTAGACTCTACGCTCTCTCACGACTCGACTCGATCTTAATTTAATTGCGGTTTCTTCGGGTGTCGGTGAAGATGCGTCGGTTCCTTGAAAAACCGCTCCACTTGCGCCGGGTACCTCGCAAGAAAAATAAGAGAGAGAATGTAAGAGAGTGACTCAGAAAATAATCAAAAATAAAATAAATGAAAGAAATGCTGAAAAATAAATACAAGAAATAAAATGGGATTTACAATGAAAAATTCGGGGGTCAGACTACCCGAATTCGGAAAATCAAACAAAAATTTTCAAAACAAAAAAAACTAAGCCGTTTGCATCCCCGGCAACGGCGCCATCTGACGAGTCCGTATTTGCCAAGTTAAGAAGTTGTTTTTAATGTTTGTTCGTGGTACTAATGATGTGTCGTTCGTTGTAGGCGGCGATCGGAAACAGTCAAGAAATAACCACAATTTTTAAGCAAATTTAATCAAGTGGCTTTTATGTTTATTTTACTTGAGCAAGTCCCAAGGTCGATCACAAGGAGATCACAAGGAGGCAAAGGAACAACTTAGATTAATGTCTATCCAATTTTGAGTTCGGTTTTCAAGGCGGTCCTTTTTTTTTTGGAAATTTTCAATGCAATAGAGGGTGCAATATGCAAATCCGGCCTATTTTATGGACTAAAATGTGAATTCCGTTCAAATAGTGTCCGAAAACTACGAAACTTGGCCGAGATGTAAAAAATGAAATAAGTGCACAGTATTTTTTTTGGAATTTTTGGATGCAATATGAATTTTTTATGAATTTTAAATGCAAACAGAATGATTTTCAATATTTAATTCTAATAAATATTAAACCTATTTATTTTCAAGAGATAAAATTATCTAAGATCTATCACTAAGTGATGGATTTCAGAAAAAATCCTAAATCTCGAAAATGTGGGGTATAATACTTATTAAAAATTAAATAGTGAAATATGCAAAATGATTTTTACAGAGCAAATTATGCATGCAAATGCAAAGATTTTTGGGCACAATGTTAATCAAAGTAATTTCTACAATATTTGATTTTTGGGGAATTTTTAGAGATACGGTTAATTAACTATGAATTTCAGAGCACAGCTTGGACAAAATATTCTACTTTTCGCAAAACAATTATTCATTAATTAACCGTAAAGCACAAAAATATCCGCGACATGTCAAAATGTAGAGAATTAAAAGATGAACAAAATGCTATTTTTAAATAAATAAAATGATGTGGAGAATAGTTCTAAAATGACTGGAGAACACAGGGGTATACGTGCAATATAATTAAATGAAATAAATAAAAATAAAAGTGCAGACGGGGACCTAATAGTAATTATCTAAACAGGGGGGGTTTCTGCAAATATTCCAGAGTGCAATGCACCTGCCTCTGGAGGCGGGGACTCGTGCAAAAAAAATGTGATGAATCCGGGGCTTTTTTGTAAATTACCAAGGGGTCACGTGGTGTGCACGTGACCCTTGGACTGCAGTGTAATCTGGGGGATCCTCCAGGGGCCTGAGTGCAAGATGTCCCCTCACTCACGTGCGATGCACGTGAGGAGGGTCTCGGGCTCTGGGCACGGTCCTGGGCGGTGGAGGAGCTGGCTGGAGGTCCGGCCTTGCTCGTCGGCCGTCCTCTAGCTGGCGGTCAAGAACGGCGGTGAGGGCCTTCAGGAGCTGCTGTGGGTGGTCGAGAGGCAGAGCAGCAGCCCATGGTCGTAGCCGACGGCGTTGTAGTGGCGGAGGAGAAGCCGGCGATGGTCGGTCAGGGCGGAAGTGGCCCACTGCTGTGGCGTGCTCGGTGGCAAGCCGGCGATGACGCGATGGAGGTTGAAGATGGAGTCGATGACGGTAGACCGATGAAAGCTTCGTTGGGGGAGCCGAGCTCCTGGCGGTCGGTGGTCGGCGTTGTTGTGGTTGTCGAAGACGTCGGCTCGACGGGGAAGGAACCCGGAGCAATGGCAGTACAACCAGAAGAGGCGCTGCGACGAGCCACGAAGGCTCGGATCTCGCCGGAGATGGAAGAGGGCGCTGTCACCACCCTTTTCTTGATGAAGGTCAATCGGCGGATAGGGATGGGGGGGGGGGTCGCCGGGGTTCTCTAAATAGGATGGGGTGCGGTGGTGGGTTAGCGAAGATATCGGCGGCCGTTTGGAGGAGGGCGGAGAAAGCGGGGCGGCCGTTGCGCGACGAGGGATGCGGCGCAGTCAAAGGAGCTCCAGGCGGTTGCGGAGATAGCGGAGAAGTCGGGGTGGCTCTGTTGGGGAAGACGATGGGCTCCAGGTCGTTCGATCGGCCGAGATCGAACGGCAAAAAAAAAACGACACGTGGCGATGAGAGGAGGATGGGGCGAGGCACGTGCGGAGCACGTGCCTGGGAGGCACGTGCGACGCACGTGCGTCGTTTATATTTTTTTTTAATTTTTTTAAATAAAAAAAGATAAAAATAAAGGCTAAAAAACGCTGACACGTGGCGGCCTCTGGGGCTGCCACGTGTCAGCACCAGAAAATTCGTCAATAAAACCCTTTATAAAATCAAAAAGAAATATCAAATGACCTCGGATCGAGAAAGTTCCTTCACAAAAAATGCTTGTCTCGACAAGATCTATAACTTTCATGAAGACATCAAAACCAAATTCGGTCAAATGTAAAAAGTGAATTTTTGGGGTATCCCATGTACATAGAATACCTTGATTTTTTGGGTTTTGTAATTTTTTTTGTCATTTTTAATCACGATAAAAAACCGAGAAAATCTGGAAACTCAAAGATAAATAAAAGAGACCTTAATCTAATTTTTTTGGATTTTTATTAATGAAGAAAATAAGTACATAAAATACAAGGTCAAAAGCCGCGAAAAATACAATATACAAAAGAGGCCCAAAACCCAACTTTCACATACGAGCTCCGATTCACTTGAACTTGGTCTTGTTTTGAAGGTAATTGAATGTACATTAGTTCAAAAGTGAGTAGGATCAAATCAGACACTAGATGAGGAAGATATGTGGCTTTTAGTCCGAAAATCCTGAAACTAGGGTTTGGGTTTTTGGTCCACTTAACAGGGTTAGTGATTTTTTTGTATTTTTTATTTATTCTTGTCAGTTATGAGTACACAGTGGAAGTGAGTTTGTGGTATGCGGTGTTAGCATGAAGGAGTTAAAAATAGGGGAAGTTAAGCTATTTACAAGTCAATTTGGGCTTGGATTTTTGGCTTCTTATTTTATGCAGAAATTACTGCTAAAATGCAATTCTTATGAAATCATGCCTGAATGCTAATTATGCAGAATAAATGCAGAAATATTGTTGATTTTTAGGGACTTGCGCTTAATTAATAAGACTTAGAATGGTGAATCCGAGATTCATCAGAAAGGCAGTAAAAAACAAAAGCCACATAAAAAGTCGCGAAGAAAACCAACTAGCTAATGGGTCCCCCGAGCACACCGGTGCTCGGCGAAACAGACCCGAGAAAGTCTAAGTCCAAGTCTTGTTGTCCCTGTGTTATTACAATAAATCAAATGTTACTGAAATAAAACCTAATCTAAGCCTCTCCCACTCAGTTGCTCCTCACGCTCTCTTGCAGCTCCGTGCAGAAGGGAGCCGCCTCCGAATCCCACGGTTGCGCCGGCTACTCGAGAGTCGCCGCCTCGATCCTCGGGCCCTCGCAAGAAAACAACATAGTGTTATCAACCAGATAAAATAACCAAATAAATGCAAGAAAAGTAAACAGGGTATATGTGCAAAAATGGAAAATAAAAATAAACAAGCAAAATCAAATAAAAATAAAAATAAAAGAAAATAAAATAAAATAAAACAAAAATAAAGGAAAAATAAAAAGCCGCAAAAAGCCGTGGACTCAAAAAGAGCCGCGGAAAGCCGCGAAAAAGAAAACGAAATAAAAAAGAAAACTAAAGTGACTACTAAGCCGTGCTCCCCGGCAACGGCGCCATTCTGATGGGCCCAAAAACCGAACAACTAAGGTAGATAAATCAAGAAGCGGTCGTTGCGACCTCAGTCGCTCGGGTGGCTCAACGAGAAAAATATAGACCACCAAAACAAGGTAAAAATCAAACAAGCTCAAAGTAGCGGTCTTGCTATAGGATTAACCTGGTACTACCAGGGTCGAACACAAGGAGCACGTGATGGCCTCGCGGCCTACGAAGTAGTCTAAAAGAAAAATAAATAAAAGAAAATGCTTTTTGGCGGATTTTTAATGGTTTTTATATTTTTTTGAATTTTTAAACTAAATAAGAAAATAAGAAACAAATACACAAGCAACTTGGATGAATTATTCAACTACTCAAAATTCACCCAAAAATTCAAACAAAAACGTTTTTATGTTTTTTATATTTTTCTGTGTTTTTGGTATTTTTCTGATTTTTAGGGAATTTTATAAAAATTAAACAAGGCTGAAAATGCAGACCACTATCCAGTCAGACTTGGAGGGCCAGATTAAAATTCAAAATGGCCCTGATGGTAATTTTTCTGTAAAGTAGGGAATACAAGGAAAAATTAGGCACTAGATTTATTATTTTTGAATTTTTCATTTATTTATTAGAATTTTTATGGTTTTTTCAATGTTTTTTAATTTTTATAGTTTTTATATTTTCAAAAATGACTAAAATTGGTCAGAAAATCAAACAACACAAAACAAACATATATTTTTTTTTTGTAATTTTTAAAGTTGTTTTAATATTTTTTTGTGATTTTTAAAGCTAGATAGTAAGAAAAATACATGTTTTTGAATTTATAAAAATAGCAAAAAGAGTCAAAAATGTCTCCAAAATTTAGAGAAAGTTCTACACCATGGCAGGAGCCATGTATCCAATTTTCATCAAATTTGGAGTAAGTTTGCTATTTTATTAAAATCAAACACAAAGGTACATTTCATAGGGACCTATCTGAAAGGAAAACATGTTCTGGGGCCTTTTGATAACACACAAGGAAACCCAGGGGCCCAAAGTGCAAATATGCCAGCGGCCCACGCATGATACACGTGACTCAGGCTTGGAAGGGCATATTTGTCATTCCTATTTTAAAACATGCAATCCATAACACATGAAAAACACAGGATGAAAACTGCAAATGTACCACTAAAACACGTGGCGAAGCACGTAGCCACTACAAACAGGGGTAAAAGTGCAATTATCCAGAACAGTAGGGTCCTCTATGCAATATTTACAAAAATAAAAGAACTACAAAACTTATTTACAGGAATAAATAGTAAATGCAAAAACTAGAGGGGCCTAAGAGCAATTACCCCTTATTAAATACCGAGGGCTGGATGTGCGCCACGTGTGGAATCCAACGGTCAGGAGGGGGTGGCGCACAACAAAGGGGCCTCGGTGCAGATTGGACTGCTGGGCTCTCCCCACGTGGAAGATCGGGCGGCTAGGATGCGACGTGGGTTAACAAGGGAACCCGGCTCAGATTGGACGGTGGAGATCCACCCTCTGAAGATCAACGGCTACTGCTGCTGAATGGACGGCTCGATGAAGATCTGGAGCTGGAGGGAAGGATCGGACGTCTCTGGAGGGTGCACAAAGAACATGTGGCCGGCAAACTTCGCCGGCCCTGTGCACGTACGGTGACCCTCCTCGCGGGCTGCTGGTGATCGGAGAAGGAACGTCTGGGCCTCCCGAATCTGACGAGCTCCTCCGATGATGCGGCGGAGCTCAAAAGAGCTCAGGCGACATCGGCGGAGGTGGAGCTGCTGCTCTAGAACGTCAAGCCCTCAGATGGGCTCGCCTGGACCTGCAAAGCACGCCAACAAGCTCCTGGGTCGAGGGCAAAGTGCCTCGACCCAGTTGGCGGTGGTGGAGGTGAACGGGGCGGCATGGCGAACGAGCTTCGACGGAGCGACGACGATGAAGCTCGATACCCAGTTCCTATGCAAACTGGGGTGAATGGATGGGTGCAAAAGATGCGCGAGGGAAAGGCGAAGGTGGTGGGCGATTCCGATGATCGAGATGTAGGCGAGGGTGGTCGGAATCAGAGGTCATCGGCGACGGGACAAATTGGGCGAAAAGCTAAATTAGAGAAATAAACAAGGAAAGAAAGGCTACCTACTGGATGAGGTCGACTGGGGAAGAGCTGGGAAAGCTCCAGGTCCTAGCCTCAAGGGCCGTCGGTGCCCGAGGCTCGAGCACCACGTCTGGGAGGTGCACAGCAGCGGAAAGTCGCCGGATCAGTGGTCCGATCGCTCCCTCCTCGCTGCGACACGGCCGAACGCAAGCTGTCACTCTCGTGATGGCTATGGAGGTCCTAGGGTGGAGTGAAATGATCCAAATATGATTGAGGAAGCCGGCAGAGCTCAGGCAAAATACCTCTAGGGGTCCGGCTAGATGGGAGTCGGGCGTGAAGCTCGGAGCGCGGATCCCAATGCAAATAACCGGGCGAGGATCTCGGATGCACGAGGAAGGAGTAGAGCCCGGAAATATCGGATTTTATGATCGGGTCATGACGCAATAATCTCGCGAAGTCGGGTCGGGCGTGCATGACCCGTGGGAAGTGGTCCAAGGGGGGGAGTTGACCGGGGGGTCAACGTCCCCCGTGGACCAATAAGAGCAGGCCATGTCAGAAAGATTTAAAAATTCGAAATAAAATAATAAATGGATGAATTTTTAAAAACTCAAAACATGAAAAATGTTTATTTTATTTTTTCTATTTTTTTGTGTTTTTTAATTATTTTTTTGAAATAAAAAAATGTATTTACAATATAGTGCCATATAGGTATATATATAATATTGATTTTTAGTTTTTGATTTTTAATTAATTTTTTTGTACATTTTTATTCTCCTTTTATATTTTATTTATTTATAGAATAAAATTAGGAATAAATAGGTGTTTTTATTTTATTTTTATTATTTATTTACAAGGGTTAAATAAATAGGTATATACATTTATATACATGGTATATATACAATGTTCTTTTTGGTTTTTAATTTTGTTCTTTTTTATTTAATTTTTGTTTTTATGATTTTTATTTTATTTATTTACACCATGAAATAAGGAGTATATACAATTTTTATGAGATTTTAATTTATTTATTTACAAGGTAAAATAAATATAGGTGTGGTCTTATGTGCATGGTGGATATGTACAAGGAAAGTTATTTTTATTTTCTTTTTAATTTTTCTATTTTTATTTTGATTTTGTATTTACAAATATTTACAAATATATACAAACCCATTTTATTTTATTTTTAGAGGAAAATATTATTATTATATTTACAAGTATATTTACACATGAGCTCCCTTATCTCTCTCTACTTGGGCTTTTATGCGGTCAGGCCCATGCTGAGCCCTCCCTTGGGATTAGGTTGCTCAATATTTATTCTAAATATCTCCCTCTTTTTCTTTTAATTCTTTATTCTTTTATTTTTGCACAAAAACATGCTAATTATTACTTTTTACACAATTCATGCTTTTGGTAATTATTTGTATTTACAAACATATACATGTATTTGCAAAGGTTTTTGTAACTAAAATATAAGAATAAAGAGTGATGAATGAGTATTCATCACCCCCTATACTTAACTTTGCTAGTCCCTTAGCAAACACTTATTTGAAAAAGAAGTGCAAAAGAGAAAGAAAAAGAAAAAGAGGAGAATGTACATGGATCAAGGTTGAATATTAAACTTGCCTTAAATTGAAATATGGAGCTCGATCAGATCTTTGGATTATTAATGTGTCAGAACCTTATTTGGACTTAAGTTTAAAACTCAACAGCCTCTAAGTTCCACTAATCTATAACCAGGGCTCCTCAACAATCCAGATCAGCACAAGTCATCAAACACAAACCCTGAAGACCATGAATGTTTTCTTGTACTGTGAATGTGAAGTATAAGCTACCACCTCAGAAATGGCAACTTGACAACCCTCCCCAACAAGGTAACTCTATGACCTCAATCTGGCCACTCTTTCCTCGGGGAGCGGGGTATTCCCTTCTAAGTTCAAGTTCAACCGGCTCAAGAAGAGGGGGAAGAAGAGAATGGACCATGGCCAGTGTAGCCATGTATCCTTGGGAGCTCAACCAGTGTAGCTAAGTCTCCCTGCTGCAAGCTACATAAGGTGGAACATGAATCTCAAGCTTTGCTTATTGCACTATTTACAAAATCCGGTGGGATTATCATTTTTTATCAGACCCACCACTTTTTTTGGAGTTATTTTCTTTTTTTCAAGTGCATCTGTACAACATATACATGTGCAACATATATACAAGGAGTTTTTCCTCTTGAGCCAGTAGACTATCCTCTTTTGAAGCACTATTGAAACCCACAACTCCTGTCGTTAGACCTCATGGCAACCAAACCAAGTTGAGACACACTTCCTTCACTAAAAGAAGAAGAGAGGTTCCACCTAGAAGTACTACCCTCATATGCTACCCCAAGTCAAGGAAGACTGCGTCCTCACCACCTCATCCGTAGAGAGCTCGGTGCTAAGTGCGGTGTCCAAGTAAAGCCATTGTCTATATGAGTCATGTGTGTGTTGTTAAATGCTCTACTTAGGCTCATTGAGATGACATGTGATTATAGCCTAGTGGACTCAAAGAATTAAGTTACTATGGACCTGAAAAGCCTTAACCCTAAGCCCTATAAGGTTCCTCTTAGAAATTAGGTGGATTAAGATCTTAATCAAGCTCCATTTCCCAATTTAATTCCAGGCTAGTTTAAATGTCATCTAGAATCCAGTAAAAACTATATACAAGTATATACAAAGATGTTATTTACACAATATTTACAAACATGCAAAATTTTTGAAAAATGTTTTGAAATCATGGATGTATGCGTGAATGCAAGTTTTGCAAAATATTTACACAAATTTACACAAGATTTTTGCAATCTTTTGATTTTCAAAACATTTTGGAAAAATTTTGTACTATATACATAATTTTGCTATACACATATTTACACAAAAAGTTTTTGAAAACATTTTTACAAAAATAGTTTGTACAATAGCTATGTATGTGCAATAAAAGAATGTTTATTTACAGGAAAATTTTTTAATTTTTGTGGATTTTAGGTTTTTAGCCAATTTTTTTTATTAACACACTCACACAAAGTACGAGTTATGGCTAAAGTATATATGAAATATATACACACCCCCTATACTTAGCTCGAACGATGTCCTCAGAGTCAAGAGCAATGAAGAAGACATAACTCGTGCTTAAGTATAGGGAAGTGAGAAGGAAGGCTATATACAAAGAAGAATGAATGAATAGAAAATCAAGAAGTTCTCGGCTTTTCCCCCTATACTTAGGATCAAATAATCCTAAGTATAGCAAGTTGTACACAAAAGGGAAAACCGAGTGGAGAATGTACAGGGTCTACCCCCCCTATACTTAGGGTAAAATATCCCTAAGTATAGGCATCAAAACAAGGATAGAAAGAATCAAAAGAAATACCCAAAGGTCCTACATACCCCCTATACTTAGGGTAAAGTACACCCTAAGTATAGCATAAGCAAAAGATGAAGAAAGGGATGTGGGACTAAAGAATGTAATGATATGGACATCTGGATCTATACATGTCAGAAGAACAGTGATAATCAGGCGTGAGATGCAATAGATGTGAGTCAAAAACCACATCTCACGCAAAGTGAATAGGGGCAACATCAACGACCCGCGGCTCATGATCTAGAAATGGCTTGAGCCGCTGGCCGTTCACTCGAAAGGTACTCTCAGAAGACAACTCGGATATGTCAATAGCTACCGTTGTCGTGTACATTTCTCACCATATAAGTTCCCTTCCATTTGCTCTGTAGCATCCCTGGAAATAGGCGAAGCCTAGCATCAAACAACCATACTTTCTGTCCAGGCTCAAAATGTTTGTGGCTGATGTGAGAATCATGCCACTGCTTTACTCTCTCCTTGTACTGTAGGATGTTGAGAAGGCGGTATTTCTAAGCTCCTCTAAGGCTGCTAACTCTGCCCTCCTCTGGTCTCCTACACTATATGGATCCATAAGAATATCAGTGACTGCCCAAAGTGACCTGTGGTCTCAGCTCAACAGGTAAGTGGCACGGCTTGCCATATACGAGGCGAAAGGGAGATGTGCCCAATGGTGTCTTGAAAGACGTCCTATATGCCACAAGACAGAGTCCAAAAGCTGTGACCAATCCTTTCGGTCAGGGCGGACAACTTTCTGCAAAATAGTCTTGATCTCCCTATTCGACACCTCGGCTAGACCATTCGTCTGGGGATGGTATGGAGTGGCAACTCGATGGTCTATGCCGAACTCGCTAGAAAGGGCCTTCACCTGGTCGTTGATGAAATGATACCCCCCGTCTGAAATCAATACTCGAGGTGCCCCGAACCGCGTGATGATGTGCTTCCTCAAAAATTTGCAAACTGTCCTGGCATCAGCAGTTTGGGCGGGGATAGCCTCAACCCAACGACTCACATAATCAACGACCAACATAATGTACTCAATCCCTGACTCTTAGGGAATGGACCCATGAAATCGATGCCCCATACGTCAAAACCTCACAGAAGTGAATGGGCTGCATCGGCATCATATCACGCTGTCCACAAGTGCCCATCCTCTGACAGTCAGTACACCTCTTCACGAACTCATCAGAGTCCTTGAAGAGGGTAGGCCACCACAATCCATATTGGAGCACTTTCTGTGTCGTTCTCCTCCCAGAGTGATGTCCTCCTGCCTCAAGCTTGTGGCAGTAAGTGAGGACGCTATGGTGCTCTTCCGGAGGAATGCACCTACGCCAGACACTATCCCCTCCTTCGTGGTAAAGGATGGTATCCTCCCAGTGGTAGGACTTGGCCTTTGCGAGGAAGGTCTCAAGCCTCTGCCTGGGCCAACCTTATGGGACTTTCTTAGCAACAAGATAGTTCTCAATATCGGCATACCACGGGAGGGAGGCGATAGCAAGGATCGCCTCATCTGGGAAGGTCTCACAAATAGGGTCAATCTGCTCAGAATCCTCAAGATGCTCTAATCGGGAGAGATGATTCGCCACCACATTCTTGACTCCAGGCTTATCCTTGATCTCAATGTCGAACTCCTGGAGTAGAAGGATCCATCGAGTCAGTCTGGCCTTGGCATCCTTCTTTGCCATGAAGTATCGGATGGCGGTATGATCAGTAAACATGGTCACTCTAGATCCAATAATGTACGATCTGAACTTATCCAGGGCGAAGACTACGGCTAGCATCCCCTTCTCTGTGACTGTATAGTTTCGCTGCGCGGAATCCAATGTGCGGCTAGCGTAGTGGATAGCAAATGGAACTCCATCCCTCCTCTGTCCCAGCACGGCCCCCACAGCAAAATCGGAGGCGTCCGTCATGATCTCGAATGGGAGAGACCAATCAGGCGGCTGGAGAACAGGAGCCTCGACAACACAATGCTTGAGAGTCTCGAAGGACGAAAGACACTTGTCATCGACAAGAAACTCTGTGTCTTTCGTCAGCAGGTCAGTCAACGGTCGGGCAATCCTACTAAAATCATGAATGAATCGTCGGTAGAAACCGACGTGCCTCAGGAATGACCGTAACTGCCGTAAATTGGACAGTGGTGCGAGTTTTCTAATGACATCCACCTTGGCCGGATCAACCTCCATGCCCCTGTTGGAGATGATGTGGCCAAGCACCATCCCTTGAGTCACCATGAAGTGACTCTTCTCCCAAGATAGCACCAAGTGAACCTCTATACATCGCTGAAGGACTCGGTCTAGGCAGTCAAGACAGGTGTCGAATCCGTCACCGTAAATCGAGAAATCATCCATGAAGACCTCCAAGCACTCCCCTACCATGTCCGAGAAGATCGACAGCATGCATCTCTGAAAGGTCACAGGGGCATTGCATAGCCCAAATGGCATGCGTTGGAAGGTGTATGTGCCGAAGGGACAGGTAAAGATGGTCTTGTTCTGGTCCTCGGGAGCGATGCCACCTGGTCCAGAAAACAGTAGTGGCTCTTCCCTGCAAGTCTCTCAATGATCTGATCTATAAAGGGCAGGGGGAAATGATCCTTCTTGGTGGCCTGGTTGAGTCTCCTGTAGTCAACGCAGACCCGCTAAGAAGTGGGTACCCGTGTAGCAATCTCCTCTCCAGACTCACTGACTACTGTAGTGATGCCCGTCTTCTTGGGCACCACATGCAAATGGCTAACCCACTTGGAGTCGGATATGGGGTAGATAAAATCGACGCTCCACCATTTCGATATCTCCTTCATGACAACCTCTCTCAGATTCGGGTTCAGCCGCCGCTGGAACTCACGCGACGGCTTCGCCTCATCCTCGAGATAGATATGGTGGGAGCACAGGGTCGGACTTATCCCCTGGAGATCTGCTACGCTCCATCCTATCGCCTTGCGGTTCTTTTCAAGAACCCCCATTAGACGGGATTCCTGCTCTTCAGTCAAATCGGCGGAGATAATGACTGGGTACATCTCATGCTCACTTGCAAGGAACCTATACTTCAGTGATGTGGGAAGCGGCTTCAGCTCTGGACAACTGGGTGCTGGTGGATCTGGCCTCTGAAAAGTCTGCGTGAACGCTGCCAAATCTGCATGGGAGAACTAAAACTCTCTATCACTCTAAGAAACTGGAGAAGGCTGCCCTGATGGACTGTCTCTGCTCTGCTCGGCATCTACCTCCTCCCTATCTGCAGGCTCAGTGGAAGTCAGGTCTGGCATATAATCCTCACAATCTGCCCAGTCAGACTCTGACTCCGAGGGATGTGTATCATCCAAGGTGGCATCAGCACCACCATCATCACAAGAATCTGTCTCACGGTCGAGAACCGGCTCTGCTGCCTCTAAAGTATCCTGGACCAGGAATGTGCTCTCCAAGCTCTCCTCTGCTGTCATCTCTGCATCAGCAGAATCTGAAAGTGAGAGGATGGCCTGTGCTGCTGGGTCTGCCCAAACTGCCTCGTCATCTGTGATCACAAAGTCACAGTCCTGATGGATGTCTAGCCCGGCATCTGTCATCTGCTCTGTATCTGAAGTGGTCTCTGAGCATAATCTGTCTCTGGCTCTGTTGTCCTCGACCGTCTCTATTTGTACGCTTTCGCCCTCGACGTGAAAGTATACCTTCCCACTATCATGGTCAGTCACCGCCTTGGCTGTGGCCAAGAACGGACGACCGAGAATGATGGGGGTATCGGTCACTGAATAAGGGATCTCCATGTCCAACACTACGAAGTCCACGGGGAATTGCATGCCCTGAATCGTGATGACAACATCTCGCAACAACCCCTTCGGCCTCTTGACAGATCGATCAGCAAACTGAAGGACTGTCCTGCTCTGTCTAAGAGTGACCAACTCGAAGCGGTCGAGAAGGGCTGCCGGAAGTAGGTTGATCGACGATCCGCTGTCTAATAGAGTGCGGTCGAACCTCTGCTCACTGATATGGCATATAACATATGGGGCTCCTGAATCTGGCCTCTTGGCCGACAGACGGTTCTGGATCGTGAAACAAGTGGCTCTCGTCAGCACATGAATCTCTGAGTGGTGGTTCCTCCTCTTCCTCCTGACTGTAGTCCTGTCTCTAAGGGAACGCTGAAAAAGAGGGATGTGCTGCAAAGCCTCCTGAAGAGTCAACTGAATGTGGAAACGATCTATCATCTGCTGGCTGAACTCTTCCTGCTCTCTCTTTTTGGGATTTTCATTTTTCTCCCCTTCCCCATCTGAAGGGCCCTAGGGAAGGGGATCACAGGGTCCTTCTCAGATGAAGGACTAGGAAAGGGTCTAGACGGTTCGACGACCGGATCCACACATACATCATGCACCACAGTGGGACCAGAAGAAAATAAACCATTTCCTTTATTCACAGAAGTGTTCCGAGATACATCAGTAACATGAAAAACAACAGGAATCTCAGAAGACTTGGTGGCATCAGCACCACAATCGGCTGGTAGACGGGCAGCCTCAGTACCGCGCTCTGGCTCGGCAGCATGGGTGGCCTCAGTACCACCTCCTCCAACTGGTGAAACGGCGGCCTCAATACCGCTGGTGGGATCAGCGTCCATGGTGGCATCAGTACCACCGTCATCATCTCTAACGGCCTCAGTACCGCTCTCCTCCTCGCCTGGCGCTCTGGATGTATCCTCAGGGTGTCGCTCAGACGAGTCGCCGCATGCTGGCATCCTACCGCTCCTAAGTGTGACAAAATCAATATAAAAAAGATATGCAGACATATCACCAAAAGTATCACTCGGAGTGGCATACTCAGTACAAGCTACCTGCTCAGATTTCCTCTTCAGGTTGTTGGGATTCAGCTCAATCTGGGCAGGGATGGCGGCCTTCCCTCTCACGATGTCCCGCATCTCCTGGCGGAACTCGTCCATCTCCCGTCGAAAAGTAGCCTGCTGATCTGTGAGAAGGCGGGCTATATCATCCAAGGCGGGGCTCTCATGAGAGCCCGACGGGTAGCCTCTCTGGTAGTGAGGCTGCTGGTGCTGTGGCTGAGAGGGGTAAGAATGTGGCTGATGCTACGGCTGGAGAGGCTGATCACGCCTCCAAGGCTGTCCCTGCTGATAGGGACGAGGACCATACTGTGACGACTGCTGTTGTTGTTGTTGTGGTGGGTACACTGGGGGCTGCTGCTGGTGATCTCTCTGATGGCCATACTGACCACCCTGTCCTGACGGCTGCTGCTGGGGCTGGGTACCTCCGGTCCCCCAACGGAATCCGGGATGGTCTCGTCGGATACTGGGCTGGGGGCGGTCGTACCAAATCCTGTTGACATCCATCAATGGCTCTGCATCGTACTGGGGTGGCGGAAGCACTGCCAGAGGCTGATCCGGCTGGTATACCACCATCTGCATGTCTGGAGACGGCGGTGACTGGTAGGTAGGCTGCGGCTGCTGGTACGGCTCCGCTCATACAAGGTGAACCTGTCTAGGCTGCTGGTGGGAGTTGGAGCGCTGGGACGAGCTGCTGCTGCTACTCGGATCGCCTCGTGCCTGAAGACGAGACTGTAAAGCTGTCTGTGCCTCCTGGAGACACATGAGCTGTGTCTTCAGGTCACTCAGAGTATGTGCCATCTGCTTCATCTGCGTGATGCCTTGGCACTGCTTCTTCTCGATAATCTCCATCCGATCCAGCTTCTCGTTGATAAACCCCATGTCTGCGGCTGATGACTCGGCCTATGCTGCTGCTACCGCGGACGAACTGGAAGGACCAGCGTCGACCCGTGCTATCCTCTGGTACTGCACGGTCTGTGACTGCTGGGGTCTACCCTGAGTGTACAATCGGGTCTGGGACATCACCATATAGTTCTCAACCATCTCCTCGCAGATGGCCCAGACCTGATCGTGATCCTTGGCGAAGTAAGACCCACCACAAGAAGCGTTCACCAAGCCCTGAAGCTCTGGTGTCAGCCCGCTGAAAAAGCTCTGAACAAGGTTCGGCTTGGAAATGTCGTGGTGCAGGCATCTGTCGGTCAGCTCTCGAAACCTCTCCCATGCCTCGTGAAACTGCTCGTTGGGCAGCATGGAGAAGTTGCTGATCAGGGCTCTAGCGGCGTTCGTCCGCCCGAGTGGATAGTACTTATGCAAGTACTCGGTGCGGAGCTGCTCCCAAGTGTAGACAAATTTCCCCAAATGCTTCAGCCAGGTGGCTGCTCTGTCAGCTAAGGAGAAGGGGAAGGCAATCATCCTGATGGTATCCTGGTCCACCTGACGGTCGTGGACGGTGCTGCAGATCATCAGAAACTCCTGGAGGTGGAGATGGGGCTCCTCAGTGGCGAGCCCATGGAAACAGGGGAGGAACTGCAAAGTGTTCGGGGGGAACTTGAAGTCCCCCACGATAGCTGGTAGCACAACCCAGTGATGCATCAGGGTTGATCCGGGGTTGTGCAACTCCCGCATCGTTCTCGGCTGCTCTGCTCCTGCCGCGGCTGCGGTGGCTGCTGCTGCTGCCTCGTCTAGGATCCTCGGCCCGTCTCTACGCTGCTCTCGTTCTGCTCTCATCTCCTCCATCTCGTGCCTCATATCCAACATAAATGCTCCCTGATCCCTCAACTGCTGCTGCACTGTCTCGGGGGAGGCGATCAGGGTGGAGTTGATCACACCCTGGTCCAGAACGAAATGCTCAGGCTGCGGTCCTCTAGTGCGATCATTACTACTGCCGGCCATAGTCTCTTCAAAATCAAACGATCCAAACTCAGGTGCCGATAAATCTGATAGTCTCTCCTCTGGCACTAGTCTCTCAGAACAGAAAGAAAGGGGGTCGAGGGGGAACAGGGTGGAGTCGTACTCAGGTTCGGAGAGCGGGTCTCGGCTCTCGCGAACCAACCTAGATGAGCGGGTAGACGCACCCGAAAGCGGTGCAGCCAGAGGCTGCCTAAGAGATCGTCTGCCCATCATCTTGATGTGGGGAGTAAGGCGGATGAGATCTGGAAACAACTACAATCACAAGCAAACCCCCAATTCACCAACGCAACACGAGCTGAAGACCGTAAAGGCTCGGTCAATTATCTTGTCAATTTTTATTTTGGTGAAGAGTCAGGATATCAGAGCGGTTACGTGACCTGTTGGGTTACCCGATACTTTCCCAACCAACTGTCCCGCACAGAAGTAGCCGATAATCAGTCGAGAAGAGTATCGGAGGGCTCTACCTAGTGTTCGGGGTCACTCTCTCGCACAATCAAACCAAACAATGAGGGGGTTGCTCTCCCCAAGAAAAGTTTTTTAAATGAGGTGTCTTTTAGGGTCGATAGTGTTAGCATTCCCAAATTTTATTGTTTTTCTTTTTAAGTATTTTTCAATAAAAACACAAATGCCTAACGAATTTTTTGGTTCTCCTGATTATTAAGTCAAAAACAGGGGGAGAAGACGAAAAAGCTGATGCGCGATGAAATCAATGATGCATGCAGAGTAAGAAATGCATACCTGACTCCAGCAGTCTACATGCAATATGATCCGTGCAGAATTGAAAGACAGAAATAAAACTACCTAAATGGTGCAAGCGAAAAACCAAGTCCCTAAGCAGACAACTTCTACTCGAAAGAACCGTCTAGCTGGTCACTAGACTCCGATCCAAAAGGTCCGGTCTCGGTCTACCCCTCCTCCTCCCGACAAATCGGGTTCAGGAGCAGCGCTTGGCAGGGCAGGCTGTGGCACGTAGGCTCGAAGGAAGCGAGTCAGCTATTTTTATTAATCTTTTATTAATATGTCCAATTACCGAACTATAGGTACAAGCAGATAGATTAGGTGTTTGGATCCTACTAGTTACGACACAATCAACAGAATTTCCTAAGGCTAGGGGCTCGATAAAAACCACGAGAAACCGGGAAAGGCAGTAAAAAACAAAAAAGCCACGAAGAAAACCAACTAGCTAATGGGTCCCCCGCACATCGGTGCTCGGCGAAACAGACCCGAGAAAGTCTAAGTCCAAGTCCTGCTGTCCATGTGTTATTACAATAAATCAAATGTTACTGAAATAAAACCTAATCTAAGCCTCTCCCACTCAACTGCTCCTCACGCTCTCCTGCAGCTCTGTGCAGAAGGGAGCCGCCTCCGAATCCCGCGGTTGTGCAGGCTACTCGAGAGTCGCCGCCTCGGTCCTCGGGCCCTCGCAAGAAAACAACAGAGTGTTATCAACCAGATAAAATAACCAAATAAATGCGAGAAAAGTAAACATGGTATATGTGCAAAAATGGTAAATAAAAATAAACAAGCAAAATCAAATAAAAACAAAAATAAAAGAAAAGAAAAGAAAACAAAATAAAACAAAAATAAAGGAAAAATAAAAAGCTGTGAAAAGCCACGGACTCAGAAAGAGCCGCAGAAAGCCGCGGAAAAGAAAACGAAATAAAAAAGAAAACTAAAGCGACTACTAAGCCGTGCTCCCCGGCAACGGCGCCATTCTGATGAGCCCAAAAACCGAACAACTAAGGTAGATAAATCAAGAAGCGGTCGTTGCAACCTCAGTCGCTTGGGTGGCTCAACGAGAAAAATATAGACCACCAAAACAAGGTAAAAATCAAACAAGCTCAAAGTAGCGGTCTCGCTATAGGATTAACCTGGTATAGCTACCAGGGTCGAACACAAGGAGCACGTGATGACCTCGCGGCCTACGAAGTAGTCTAAAAGAAAAATAAAATAAAAGAAAATACTTTTTGGTGGATTTTTAATGGTTTTTATATTTTTTTGGATTTTTAAACTAATTAAGAAAATAAGAAAACAAATACACAAGCAACTTGGATGAATTATTTAACTACTCAAAATTCACCCAAAAATTCAAACAAAAATGTTTTTATGTTTTTTATATTTTTCTGTGTTTTTGGTTAATTTTTGGTGTTTTTCTGATTTTTAGGAAATTTTATAAAAGTCAAACAAGGTTGAAAATGCAGACCACTATCCAGTCAGACTTGGAGGGCCATATTAAAATGGAAAATGGCCCTATCAAGGTCTGAAGGTAATTTTTCTGTAAAGTAGGGAATACAAGGAAAAATTAGGCACTGGATTTATTATTTTTGGATTTTTTTCAATTATTTATTAGAATTTTTATGGTGTTTTCAATGTTTTTTAATTTTTATAGTTTTTATATGTTCAAAAATGACTAAAATTGGTCAGAAAATCAAACAACACAAAACAAACAATATATAATTTTTTTATAATTTTTAAAGTTGTTTTAATATTTTTTGTGATTTTTAAAGCTAGACAGTAAGAAAAATGCGTGTTTTTGAATTTTTAAAAATAGCAAAAAGAGTAAAAAATGTCTCCAAAATTTAGAGAAAATTTTACACCATGACAGGAGCCATATGTCCAATTTTCATCAAATTTGGAGTAAGTTTGCTATTTTATTAAAATCAAACACAAAGGTATAGTACATAGGGACCTATTTGAATGGAAAACATGTTCTGGGGCCTTTTGATAACACGCAAGGAAACCCAGGGGCCCAAAGTGCAAATATCCCAGCGGCCCACGCACGATACACGTGACTCAGGCTTGGAAGGGCATATTTGTCATTCCTATTTTAAAACATGCAATCCATAACACATGAAAAACACAGGATGAAAACTGCAAATGTACCACTAAAACACGTGGCGAAGCACGTGGCCACTACAACACGGGTAAAAGTGCAATTATCCAGAACAGTAGGGTCCTCTATGCAATATTTACAAAAATAAAAGAACTACAAAACTTATTTACAGGACTAAATAGTAAATGCAAAAACTAGAGGGGCCTAAGAGCAATTACCCCT
Source organism: Ottelia alismoides (assembly GCA_037367405.1). Lineage (NCBI taxonomy): Eukaryota > Viridiplantae > Streptophyta > Magnoliopsida > Alismatales > Hydrocharitaceae > Ottelia > Ottelia alismoides. Next base: position 62,596 of record JAZKJV010003573.1, on the reverse strand, counting down.
TATTAAATACCGAGGGCTGGATGTGCGCCACGTGTGGAATCCAACGGTCAGGAGGGGGTGGCGCACAACAAAGGGGCCTCGGTGCAGATCAGACGGCTGGGCTCTCCCCACGTGGAAGATCGGGCGGCTGTGATGCGATGTGGGTTAACAAGGGAACCCAACTCAGATCGGACGGTGGAGGTCCACCCTATGAAGATCAACAGCTACTGCTGCTCCTCGAATGGACGGCTCGATGAAGATCTGGAGCTGGAGGGAAGGATCGGATGTCTCTGGAAGGTGCACAAAGAACAAGTGGCCGACGAACTTCGCCGGCCCTGTGCACGCACGGTTACCCTCCTCGCGGGTTGCTGGTGATTGGAGAAGGAACGTCTGGGCCTCCCGCGTCTGACGAGCTCCTCCGATGACGCAGCGGAGCTCAGAAGAGCTCAGGTGACGTCGACGGAGGTGGAGCTGCTGCTCTAGAACGTCAATCCCTCAGATGGGCTCGCCTGGACCTGCAAAGCACGGCAACAAGCTCCTGGGTCGAGGGCAAAGTGCCTCGACCCGGTTAGCGGTGGTGGAGGTGAATAGTGCGGCGGGGCGAACGAGCTCCGGCGGAGCGACGGCGATGAAGCTCGATACCCAGTTCCTGTGCGAACTAGGGTGAATGGATGGGTGCAGAAGATGCGCAGGGGAAAGGCGAAGGTGGTGGGCGATTCCGATGATCGAGATGTAGACGAGGGTGGTCGGAATCAGAGGTCGTCGGCGACGGGACGAATTGGGCGAAAAGCTAAATTAGAGAAATAGACAAGGAAAGAAGGCTACCTACTGGATGAGGTCGACTGGGGAAGAGCTGGGGAAGCTCCAGGTCCTAGCCTCGAGGGCCGTCAGTGCCCGAGGCTCGAGCACCACGTCTAGGCGGTGCACGACAGCGCAAAGTCACCGGATCAGTGGTCCGGTCGCTCCCTCCTCGCTGCGACACGGCCGAACGCAAGATGTCACTCTCGCGATGGCTATGGAAGTCCTAGGGTGGAGTGAAACGATCCAAAGATGATTGAGGAAGCCGGTAGAGCTCAGGGTAAATACCTCTAGGGGTCCGGCTAGATGGGAGTCGAGCGTGAAGCTCGGAGCGCGGATCCCAATGCAAACAACCGGGCGAGGATCTCGGATGCACGAGGAAGGAGTAGAGCCTGGAAATATTGGATTTGATAATCGGGTCATGACGCAATAATTCCGCGAAGTCGGGTCGGGCGTGCATGACCCGTGGGAAGTGGTCCAAGGGGGGGAGTTGACCGGAGGGTCAACGTCCCCCGTGGACTGATCAGAGCAGGCCATGTTAGAAAGATTTAAAAATTCGAAATAAAATAATAAATGGCCGAATTATTAAAAACTCAAAACATGAAAAATGTTTATTTTATTTTTTTCTATTTTTTGTGATTTTTAATTATTTTTTTGAAATAAAAAAGGTATTTACAATATAGTGCTATATAGGTATATCTACAATATTGATTTTTAATTTTTAATTTTTAATTAATTATTTTTGTACATTTTGATTCCCCTTTTATATTTTATTTATTTATAGCATAAAATTAGGAATAAAACAGTGTTTTTATTTTATTTTTATTATTTATCTACAAGGGTTAAATAAATAGGTATATACACATGGTATATATACAATGTTCTTTTTGGTTTTTAATTTTGTTCTTTTTTATTTAATTTTTGTTTTTATGGTTTTTACTTTATTTATTTACATCATGAAATAAGGAGTATATAAAATTTTTATGAGATTTTAATTTATTTATTTACAAGGTAAAATAAATATAGGTGTGGTCTTATGTGCATGGTGGATATGTACAAGGAAAGTTATTTTTATTTTAATTTTTCTATTTTTATTTTGATTTTGTATTTACAAATATTTACAAATATATACAAACCCATTTTATTTTATTTTTAGAGGAAAATATTATTATTATATTTATAGGTATATTTACACATGAGCTCCCTTATCTCTCTCTACTTGGGCTTTTATGCGGTCAGGCCCATGCTGAGCCCTCCCTTGGGATTAGGTTGCTCAATATTTATTCTAAATATCTCCCTCTTTTTCTTTTAATTCTTTATTCTTTTATTTTTGCACAAAAACATGCTATTATTACTTTTTACACAATGCATGCTTTTGGTAATTATTTGTATTTACAAACATATACATGTATTTGCAAAGGTTTTTGTAGCTAAAATATAAGAATAAAGAGTGATGAATGAGTATTCATCAATGCTCAACAAGCTTTCTTATATCATCAGGCATATCCTCATCGAGCCTAGTTAAGTCTCTGCCTGTGGGTATCCTACCGCTCCTAAGAGAAATGAAATCAACATCATCACAATAAAGGGGTCATTTGGAAATACCTGTGATTGAAGGGTAGGTTCTGTCTGGTGTACCTACTTAGTCTTTCTCTTCAGACTCCGGATTTGGCTCAATCTGAGCAGAAATAGCGGATTTCCCTTTGACGAGATCAGTGACATGATTCTTGAACTCATCCATTTCTCGCTGAAATGTGACCTGCTGGCCGGCTATTAAAATAGCGAGATACTCTAGTGCTGGGTTATCATGGAAGGGACCATGAGACCTGGATGTGTCGCCTCAATGATACTGAGGCTGCTGCGGAGTTGGCTACTGCTGTGGAGGGTAAGACTGCTGATACTAAGATGGATATGTGTTCTGTCTCCACTGAGCGGGCTGGTACTGGCGATGACCAGAATGCTGCTGCTATTCTCGGTTCTACCCCATCCGTGCATGTGATGGCTGTTGGGAAGACACACCTCCTGAAGACCAATAGAAACTAGGATGATCGTGACAGATCCCTGGTTGCTGTTGTTGGTTGTACCATATCCCATTGATATCTATCAATGGCTCGAGCATCTTAGAATAAGCCGGGGGCATCGAAGCAAGCAATGGATCACTCTGTTACACCACCATATGGGTGTCAGATGATGGTGTCTATGGGTTCTGCTAGTAAGCATGATACTAGTGAGTCAGCTGAGAATGCACATGATATATGTGTTGCACTGGTGGTCGTGGAAGAATTCCTCGGTCTCTTCTTCCTGAGTCAGCCTGTGATCTCAAAGACTTCGCGAAATCTGTCTGAAATTCTTTAAGTCACATGATTTGTGTCTTCAGATCACTAAGACATCTATCAAGCTCGTCAATTTTATCGAGCTTGTCCAAATTCTGGCACTTTTTATCTGTGATCTCCATACAATCCAATTTCTGGCAGATGATCCCCATATCAGCTGATGAGAATTCAGAATGAGATGACATGATAAAAGAAGGAGTCCCTTCGATGTGTGCCAACGGGAATGGTGGTGGTAAGTCGGTGGCTTCATCTGAGTGTATAACCTAGTTTGAGACATCGTAGTGTAGTTCTTAGCTATCTCCTCGTATATGGCCCATACTTGGTCCTCATGCTTCAAAAAATATGATCCACCAAAAGAAGCGTTCACCAGTCCCTGCAACTCCGGTGTCAGCCCACAAAAGAAGCCCTGAACTAGGTTCAGCTTCGAGATATCATGGTGGGGATGCCAATCAATAAGCTCTCTAAATCTCTCCCATGCCTCGTGAAACTGCTTATTCCCGATCATGGTGAAGTTACTGATCATAGCTCGAGCAACATTCGTGTGAGCAAGTGGGTAGTGTTGGACATGCGAGCCAACGACGAGCCATTATGCAATAAATGTTATTGCAATTCACTCCTTAATCTGAAATGAAGAGTACATCATTTGCATAATAGGTCCTTTAATACAATTAGGGTTATGTACCATGGCCATCTTGATGATCATACAGCTGTTGATTCAAGTATTGAATCATAGAGACTGGTGCTTGGATGAATATCTAAAGAGTTAGATTGAGGACTCATCGAGCACCGTCAAATGATTATTAAGAGATGATCTCAAGCCTGAGAAGGAGATGGAAATCCTTTCTCTAAAGGCTGATATCTAACTGACCTCTTGATGTAGGTCCTCTGCATAGGAATAGAGATTCGAAGGTGTTAGATAAGTTAGGTCAAAGAGTTGACTTAATGAGATCTAGATAACTAAAGTCCTATATCGTATGCTGTCATGATATAGGCACGCATCCTCTGACCGGAGACAGATGTGTTACTATATGTCTGAGTATGTACACTTGGCAAACTAATAGGTTGATGACCTAATCAAGGTCTATACACCAGCGCGCTGGTGTGCATGCAAGGGCATATGAGTAATACGATCTCTCAAAGGGATCATACATGTTCTATTACTGAACTGGAAGACATGAGCTCACTCATGAGATGTTGGGACGATCAAATTCCGTGCACGGTCGCCTCGCTTTGGAAGCTTGACTGAATTTATAGGTTTGATATATACTTTTGGAAAGTATATGATCAAGACTTAGGTATGATATATGCTTTTGGAAAGTATATGATCGATACCAACTCCCAATGATCAAATGAGAAACTTAATGATAAAACTCTGAAGTAGACAATGTAAAATTGATCTTATAATTCAGGTTTATTCTGAGTCTTCCAGTATGCAGGATGTACATGTATTGGGAACACCTGAGGGTGATGTGATCATAAACGATTGTATAACCAAGACGCTTCATTCTTAGGGAGTGATGAAATGGGTCTGGATTTTAGTGACTCCTCTCAGTAGAGAAGTAATCTGATCTTAGTCCAAATATTGGACATTGATCTGAATGCGATTCAGATTCAATGAGAAGATTAGATTTGCGGTCTTGATTTAATCAAGCATCTATGGGAGGCCCGAGATCTGGATTTGAGACGCGATCTCAATATCCAAGTCACTATATGTGGAACGATACAATCGCCCTGTCCTTGTCTCCAAGTATTCGCGGAGAAAGCGCATTATCCTTGAAAGAGTTCATGGATAATTCTATTGTTGATATATGTATCCGAGCATTGAGAAAATGGATAATTAAATGTGATTTAATTATCATGAATAATCTGAATTTGATTCATATTATAAGGAGAGTTTTTTAAGATAATTAAATGTGATTTGATTATCAAAGACGTGAATAATGTGAATGTGATTCATATTATTTAGGCACAAGAGAAAAAGAGATCCAAGATGATTAAATGTGATTTAATTATCATGGATATGAATAATATGGATAACAATATCCAATTATTCATAATATATTATAAATGTGATTTATAATGTATAGAGAGAGATAATTGTAATTTATAGTTGTTGATTAATTATTAATGTATTGTATACGCATTGTGTAATTAATTGAAAATGTAAATTCTATTTTGTTTTGGGTTGTGAATGTGATTCACAATTTTCCAATGGCAAGATTGCAATATTCTAAAAATTAATTATGAATTATTTTGAAGAATAAATCACAACAAAAGTTGTTGAATTAAATAATGGAGAATTTCATGGAGATATGCAATCTCATGAGATTTCATGAGATTACCCCACTTGGAATTAGTAGCCGTCCATTATATTCCAATGGGATTGAGATCTCCATAGAATTTGTCTCCTTATTTGATTGGTTTAATTTTAGGATTGATGTATATTTGATTTGTCAAATATATTTGATCTAAATTAAATCACAAGTTGTTGTTTTTACCAACAACAATCTTGACCATTGGATTAGACATAAATCAATCTCATCCACTGATTTTATATGTCCCATGGATTAAGATCCATGGATCCCAAAACCCTATAAATAGATAGTCATACCATGCTCTCTTAGTACACATGCTATTGAAGCACATCTCTCTCTCTCTCTCGCTTTCTCTCTACACGCATACTCTCTCCCTCTCATGGTCGTCCACCATGGATGCCCTAGAGAGATTCTCCATCGCCGCAACGTCGTCGTTATGCTGCTCGATTATTTGCTCGTAGATTTCCATCTCCTTCGATGAGCCTCGCTCGTGAAGAAGACGTTTGATCTCGTGTGTCGAGATCAGGAGATCTGCCGCTTGGATCATCAACATGGATTGCGAGAAGCATGCGATTCATCCCCGTGCTCGCAAGTGTCTCCTCCGTCAGATCGGACTTGAGACAGGAGGTCTCTTCGTTTAGAGACTCGATCGCAACCACGCTTCAAGAGGTAATTCTATTACTTGTTTGTGGTTTAGATGAAACGATCCAAAAAGTATTCTTGGATCTTGTGGTTTCGTCGCATGAAAATTTTTTAAATTCCGCTGCATCGAGCCACTAGTGCGACTAGTCGCTCCTCGTCGTATTCGATACGATGCTCACGCTTCCGTGATGCACTTGAGGATCTAACCATATCCTTCAAGTGGTATCAGAGCCTTAGGTCGAAGGTTTTGGATATGATCCATAAAACCGAAGGCGACTTGGGTTCGTTAGGGTTGCGAAAGTTTTATCGCATTTCATTTTCGTATCTCTGTTTAGTTATTATTTTCGGCTCTGTTTAAATTGTTTAAACACGAAAATAAAACTTGGATTTTGTTTCCCATTAAATAAGGATACCATAGGATCATAGTTTACGTAATTTAGTTTCCATTTGCTCGAGATATGGTTGTTTTAATGAACATGTATTCACTGATGCGGGAACTGCGAATCTTAACATGATTAATGAATTAATTACTGTTTTGATCTGCCTCAAAATGCATGAAATATGATTTAGGTTCTGTCCTAAATCAAATTAGCAATCTTTGAAAATTGATTTTGTCTAATTTGAATTTAAATTGATTGAGATATGTTAATTTTAGTAAGTAGGGGTCACTGCTGGAATTACAGTCCTAATCAAGAATCATATGATTGTCAATTAGTGAAATTAATTGTTAATTTCATGAAATAATTATGGAAAATATTTGAGAAATATTGAATGATGATTTTTTCCTTAATTGAATTGGCCTCAACCAATAAATTGATTAGATTTGATCTAGATCATAATTGAAAAGACAATCATCAAACTCCTTGCTTGAATAGGATTGGAAATTTGTCTAGCAAATTTCCTTATAATAAAAAATGTTTTGATTATTACTATATGGTATAATTTCGGTTGAAGAACCGATGATCATCTCAAGTACAAAGTGATTGACTCGGCATTATTTTTTCCCGAGGCGGATATGGTGTCTAGTCGGTGATCGTTGGGGTAGCGGGTTGCACCGGATGCGGTCCGTCCCACTCCCGTCGGTACTGGCCGTGACAGCGGGTAGGGAACGAATGATGCCTGAGAGATCATGATGTATTTTTTCTAATTATTAAAATTTGAATTAATACGTATTTTGAGATAATACCATATATTCAAGTAAAATCAAGTTTATTGATTGAATTGGATTGATAGTTAATTTAATATGATTAAGTTAATTATATCCAAATTGAAACACTCTATTATGAATAGAGTTATTATTTCCCTTGGAAGAATTAATTATGTGAATATGATTCATGATAATTAATTAGAATTTGAATATGATATGGAGGATCACATAAGTGACATCCATGGTCTCCCGTCAAGGCGAAGGGTTCTGTCGCCAGGGATTGTATGTAGGAGACGCTTGTTCGAAGTGACAGCTCCTATATGCAAGCGCATCTGGATCGAGCTCTTTGCTTCTTGAAAGAGTAAGGCCGTGTGCGTAGTGACCCAAATATCGGATCCTCATATTATTGGGGCGATATTGGAATGCGCATAGCGAGTTCGATTCCTATTGACAGTTGGTTCAATTAATGACGGGTCAACACCGCCTTAGGGGTGGTGGGCCTAGGTGCTAAAGACTGAATTGGGAATGCAAGTTGGACTTGCAAGGCAGAATGTGTTCCCGCTTCTTTTTATCGGAGTTGCAGATTCTCATATTATTGGGATGTAATAAAGATAAGGAAGGAGATACCAAATATTGCTTAAGATATAATGGTAAGTATATCTCTTACATTGAAACTGATTAAGGGAATGAACATTCATTGTTGACATGGCAAGATAACTTTGATATAAAAATTCCTAAATCAAAGTAAATTATATATTTATATATGTTTATGCAAATTTCTTATTTCAGATAATCCTTCTTTAAAACCACTCAATGTTATACTCAATAATAACCAGTAGAATATCATGGATTGGACCTATGATCCAGATATTGTACTTGCAATTGGACACATAATGTATGTGGTAGCAATGTGCAAGTTTCCTCATAATAATGAGGAATGATAATTAAATAGACAATATGACTAAAACCCTAGGGTTTGTATATCTCTTTAAGTCTTGATCTCATCGAATGTACTTTTGAAGTGACATGTCGATAATGATCGTAATTATCAAATAATCCTTATAAAATTTAAGAAGATGTTCTGGCATACATATGTGCTCTCGACATATAATCATGAATGACATGGTTCTCTGCATTATGCAGAACGGTGCCTCTGTAGGAGATGATGTATTCAAATTGTTTGAGTACCTACCTGAACCTAAGTTTTAATAGTTTAAATGGATGTAGATACGATGAATGTCATCATTCTACTATCTATACTCTAGTCATTCATGAAGCTCCATAATATTCATATTGTATGAATTGAATGAAACATGTATAAATGTTGAAATACACTTATATTGAAAATTTTGATTTCAACATAAGAGATCCTTTGTCTTGAGCAATGGTTGCTCTTAGATAAAGGGAGCGCAGTGGAAGCATGGGTTGGACCCAAGTAAGAAATATAGTCAAAGAGTTGACTGTACTTCTGTGACTTCCATATGACATCCAAAGAGTTGGATGAATGCCGATACTGCAATAAGTTGACGTGTTGATAATATGACTATCAAATCTATCTAGAATTCTTAGAGAAGGAATCAGATGGTACATCAGAATAATCTACATATAATCATTGAAATTGAGTTACTTATTTGATAAAATAAAGTCTAATAATTGTATCTCAATCTTCTAATGACACTTGCAATTGGTTGCATCTGTGTTAGAATATTAGAAATTTGATCTTAAGGTTTAATGGTCATCCATGTTGGAATTGATGCAATTGTTGCAATAATTTCCACCGGATGAATATACTTCATATTTTCAGTGGGAGAGCCCTTAGTCTTAGAGAATGTCTCTATGACCTGGATATTAGAATACACTCATAGTTTATTTCTAAATGTTGGGAATAAACATGAATTCTGGAATAGACCTATCATAAAGAGTTATTATGGAGATATTTCAGATAGTAATATAAAATCTAGTGGACTCTACTAAATTAGAAAATTAATGAATGGTTCATTAAGATTTCTAATACTGAAAATTAAACCATTAAAGATCAATAGGAGGATAAAGATCATTTGACAATGATCTGGCATCATGTTTTGGACATATGTCTATTGATGAGATCAATGGACAAGTAAGAGATGAAACTTTAGAATGTCTAAAATTTCAAAACTTGCATACTTATGAATATTGTATTCAAAGTAAAATGTCCAATACACCCCTCTTTGGGAAAGGTGCAAGATGTCAAGGTATTCAGGATCTCATACATATTGATGTATGTGAATCATCTATATCATAGTAAACATTATGGATATGTGATATCTATTGATGATTATGTATGATATGAAATTTCTTCTCTTCACCTAAGAAACCTTTGAAATGTTCAAAGATTTCACAATTTTGGTTTAGAACCAAAGTTTGAAGGAAGATGAAATGAATTTGATCTAACCAAGGTAGCTTGTACCTATTAGATGAATTCAAGGAATACCTTGTGGAGATATGAATATCATTCCTATCTCAATCCTCCTAATGAACCTTAACTCAATAGAGTTGTAGGGAGATACAATTGATCATGTGTGACATGATTTGATCAATGATTAATTTTAGCATAATTATCTCTTAGTTTCCAAGTATATATATATGTGGTAGAGACTACATTATATATATCCTTAATTAGGTTCCATGTGATTAATCTGGAATCTGGCACTGGAGAGTGCTACTTCATTAGGAAAATAAAGGATGGTATTGGATACCTACTTTATGACCTTGAGATTCTTAAAGGATCTCATCTCTGAGAATGTGATTCTTAGAGGATGACTCTCTTGAGAATCAAGATGAAAATGAAGTAAAGGAACTTATTTAATCTTGAGAAGATAATGAGGCTCCTGAAATCGGAAACTAAATAGACAATAAAGATGAAACATTAATACCTCTTCAAATAAGTTTGAGGATGGATTCCATGTGTCAGTTGAATCTGACAATGATCTGACTTCATGTGATGATACTTCTGAAGATCATATCATGGAAAGATGGATGTTAGCAATAAAGTCTAAAGTAGACTTCATATAGAAATGTTGTATGTAGACCCTCAAGGATCCAACTATATGGGTAAGACCCATTATGGTGTAAATGGATCTTCAAGAGAAAGAGAGAACCTGATGAGAAGGTAGAGACCTTCAAAGCACGGTTCATAGCCATGAGCTACATACCGAAGAGAAGACATCGCTTGCGATGAGACTTACTCTCCAGTGACCTTGCTTTAACCCATCAGAATATTGCTAACTATAGCTACACAACTTAACTATGACATCTTCATGATGTGAGTCAAGATTGCATTGAATAACTCTCTGAGGATATTCATATGAAGTAACCCCAAGGCTTCATGGTTGAGGAAAGCAAGGTGTGCAAGCTAAAGAATTCCATATTTGGACTCAAATAAGCTTCTTGTAGTTGGAACATAAAATTTGATGAAATTATAAATGTTATGATTTCAGATAAAATCTTGATGAACCATGTGAAGCTTAGTGGGAGTGCCATTGTATTCATCATGCTAAATGTTGATAATATTCTAATCATTTAGAATGATATAAGGATGATAATAATAAGTGTTTTATAATCTGGTTGTTCAATACCTCGATATATGATCTCAAGGATACCCCTTAGATCTTAGTTCTGAAGTTGTTCAGAAGCAAAGAGAAGAGGGTATTGGGACAGTCACATTAATAGTACACCTTGGACATTTCTATTTTCTGGAAAATCCCGAGAAAGTTTTTTTTCCTCAAAGATATGGTACTGACCTATCTAAAGAGATATCACCTCAAAGAGTTGAGGATGTGATTGCAAACTGCTTGCCCTTGTGCATCAGTTCCAAGAAGCCGGGTGTGTGCTAGATATGTACAAAAGCCAGATATCTACCATGTAGTGGGAGTAGTAAACTGTTACTAATCCTACTATGGTGATAAAATACTTGATTGCAGTAATAACGATATCTTCATAGAAGGCAAAACTTTTGAGATAGTGATCTCAAAGTCCTATCTTCAAGAAATTAAGACTTTATAGATAGTGATCTAAAAGGTCTTAACTACGGATACCTTAGGAGATAGAGATCTCCAGGAATAAGGGTATTCTGATAAGGATTATGGTATTACTGGTTATAATAATTATTAAGGTGTAGTGTCAAGGACACTATGACTGACATGATTGAGTATTGGTTGTATAAAATGCAACATTCGCGTTGGATGCGAACACTGTTACTATGAGATATGCAAGTGCCGTAAAAGGACTTGGCATAGTCTCTTGGGAACAGAGTGACTGATCAGCTTACCTAGCTATTTTCTAAATAGCCTATGATTGTCACATGAGTGTGGGTTTAAATGATTAGCCCATTAAATGGCTCTTTGGGCTAGTGGGAGATTGTTGGACATGCGAGCCCACACGAGGCATTATGCAATAAATGTTATTGCAATTCACTCCTTAATCTGAAATGAAGAGTACACAATTTGCATAATAGGTCCCTTAGTACAACTAGGGTTATGTACCATGGCCATCTTGATGATCATACATTTGTTGATTCAAGTATTGAATCATAGAGGCTGGTGCTTGGATGAATATCTAAAGAGTTAGATTGAGGACTCATCGAGTACCGTCAAATGATTATTAAGAGATGATATCAAGCCTGAGAAGGAGATGTCAATCCTTTCTCTAAAGGCTGATATCTAACTGACCTCTTGATGCAGGTCCTCTGCATAGGAATAGAGATTCAGAGTGTTAGATAAGTTAGGTCAAAGAGTTGACTTAACGAGATCGAGATAACCAAAGTCCTATATCGTATGCTGTCATGATATAGGCACGCATCCTCTGACCAGAGATATATGTGTTACTATATGTCTGAGTATGTACATTTGGCAGACCAATAGGTTGATGACCTAATCAAGGTCTATACACCGACGCGTTGGTGTGCATGCAAGGGCATATGAGTAATACGATCTTTCAAAGGGATCATACAAGTTCAATTACTGAACCGGAAGACATGAGCTCACTCATGAGATGTTGGGAAGATCAAATTTCGTACACGGTCGTCTCGCTTTGGAAGCTTGACTGAATTTGTAGGTTTGATATATACTTTTGGAAAGTATATGATCAAGACCTAGGTATGATATATGCTTTTGGAAAGTATATGAACGATACCAACTCCCAATGATCGAATGAGAAACTTAATGATAAAACTTTGAAGTAGACAGTGTAAAATTGATCTTATACTTCAGGTTTATTCTGAGTCTTCCAGTATGCAGGATATACAGGTATTGGGAATACCTGAGGGTGATGTGATCATAAACGATTGTATAACCATGACACTTCCATTCCTAGGGAGTGATGAAACGGGTCTAGATTTTAGTGACTCCTCTCAGTAGAGAAGTAATCTGATCTTAGTCCAAATATTGGACATTGATCTGAATGCGATTCAGATTCAATGAGAAGATTAGATTTGCGGTCTTGATTTAATCAAGCATCTATGGAAGGCCCGAGATCTGGATTTGAGATGCGATCTCAATATCCAAGTCACTATACGTGGAATGATACAATCGCCCTGTCCTTATCTCCAAGTATTCGCGGAGAAAGCGCATTATCCTTGAAAGAGTTCATGGATAATTCTATTGTTGATATATGTATCCGAGCATTGAGAAAATGGATAATTAAATGTGATTTAATAATCATGAATAATATGAATTTGATTCATATTATAATGAGAGTTATCTTAGATAATTAAATGTGATTTGATTATCAAAGATGTGAATAATGTGAATGTGATTCATAATATTTGGGCACAAGAGAAAAAGAGATACAAGATGATTAAATGTGACTTAATTATCATGGATATGAATAATATGGATAGCAATATCCAATTATTCATAATATATTATAAATGTGATTTATAATGTATTAGAGAGAGCTAATTGTAATTTATATTTGTTTATTAATTATTAATGTGTATTGGATACACATTGTGTAATTAATTGAAAATGTAAATTATATTTTGTTTTGGGTTGTGAATGTGATTCACAATTTTCCAATTGCAAGATTGCAATATTCTCAAAATTAATTATGAATTATTTTGAAGTATAAATCACAACAAAAGTTGTTGAATTAAATAATGGAGAATTTCATGGAGATATGCAATCTCATGAGATTTCATGAGATTGCCCCACTTGGAAATAAGTGGCCGTCCACTATATTCCAATGCGATTGAGATCTCCATGGAATTTGTCTCCTTATTTGATTGGTTTAATTTTAGGATTGATGTATATTTGATTTGTCAAATATATTTGATCTAAATTAAATCACAAGTTGTTGGCTTTTACCAACAACAATCTTGACCATTGGATTAGACATAAATCAATCTCATCCATTGATTTTATATGTCCCATGGATTGAGATCCATGGATCCCAAAACCCTATAAATAGAGAGGCATACCATGCTCTCTTAGTACACATGCTATTGAAGCACATATCTCTCTCTCTCTCTCTCTTTCTCTCTACACGCCTATTCTCTCTCCCTCTCATGGCCATCCACCATGGATGCCCTAGAGAGAGTCTCCATCGCCGCAGCGTCGTCGTTATGCTGCCTGATTGTTTGCTCGTAGATTTCCGTCTCCTTCGATGCGCCTCGCTAATAAACCCAAATTTGCAGAGGCCGTGTTGACTCACAAGGCGAATCAACAGTCGCTGATTTGACCTCCAGCGAAATCCGGATTTAATCAATAATGAACCCACAATCAAATCAATCAAATAAAGAGAAGCAAATATGGAGTCAAATTTATTTTAACTCTACAAGAATTGTGTATAGTGCAAGTATGTAGAGTGTCGAACTTAGGAAGCAAGCATGATAGATCACGCAAAGTACCAAAAATATGATTGTGATCAATGTCTACGAGTATGCAAATTTTTGTGGGTTTTTTAAATTTATATTTTTTTATTTTATATTTTTGTATTTTGATTTTTAATTTATTGATTTTATATTTTCTTTTTGTATTTTATATTTTTATATTTTCTGTTTCAAATATAGAATATATATACAATATAAGAGAAGAGGGGATAAGGTATTTATAAAAATAGAGAAAATACTCAAAAATCAGAAAATAAAATGTTTTTGGTCTTTTTATGATTTATAATGTTTTTGTGATTTTTGGGGATTTTTCTGAATGTTTTTGATATTTTTAAAAGTCAGAATACAAGAAAACAATGGGTTAAGCTACTGGACGAAATTAAAATGAGGATGAAAAATACTAAATAGTACCCAAAATTCCTCAAATTAAATTTAAATAAAAGAGAATAGAATAAGGAAACTACAGAACCAGAGTTTGCATTTTTAGGATTTTTCTTGAATTTTTTAGTTTTTTATGAAGATTTTTAGAGTTTTCTAATTTTTAAGGTTTTTGTTTTGAAATTTTTAATGATTTTTGGTCTGCAGCTAAAAGACACTAAAACACATAAAATATATTTTTTTTGGAATTTTTCAAAAACTTTTGATAATTTTTATGGATTTTCTAATGCAAATAATGCTGAAAATGCATGTTTTTGATTTTTAATAATATTAAAATGCAATAAAAATGCAGAACAAAAATATGACGTGAATGAGCAAGCAAACAACAGCTTAAAATAATTTTTTTGGGAATTTTTAAGGTTTTAGAAATACATGCAATAATTAGAAGAAACATAAAGAAAAATCCCATTGGCAAGGGCATAAGTGCAAATAAGCAAACATCCAGGGGCTAAAGTGCAATTTTCACGCAAAATATACATCTAATAATGAAGTTCCTGGATTAATTACAAATACCCAAAGCTGCAAGGGCTTAACTGCAAAATACCCACCCGAGCGCGTGACTGGCACACGCCAGGGAAGGACCCAACTACAATATCCAAAAACCCCAGGGCTTACATGCAAATTATCTAAAAATAATACACGTGATCCAAAAGTTCCTGGACTAAATCTAAATAAACCAAGTTGCGGGGGGTCCTCTGCAAAATACCCCGCACCTCACGTGTACTGGTCATGTGAGGTGACGTGACCGAGGACCTGTTTGCAATAATGGAAAGTGCGAGGGTTTGATTGTAAATATTACAAAAATATTTGAACGGCAGATGAATGTTTTAATACTAAATATTAAATAAAAAAACGAGGGTAAACTTCGTAAAATACCCTCAGGCGCAGATCGGGCGGTGGGAGCTTTCCCACTTATACACGTGGCGTGATCCTATGCGCCGATACCCCTTCAAAGGCGACATCTGAGATTAGATCGCTGGTGAAGATCGGACGGCAGGTAGCGCAGTGAATCCAACGACAGCTGTAGCATTTGGAAGGCGCCCTTGATCGAAGGACAATGAAGACAGGAGGAAGAACAGGGACGAAGGTGCGGCGAAGCGACCTTCTCCCAGCTCAAACTCCGACCTCTGATAGTCGTGAAGGTCCCAAAATGGCTGCAGCTCTTCCTGCAGGGGTCCTCTAGATGCTGGCGGCTCCCAAAAGCTCCGACGTGATCCAGAGGTGGCGAGCGGGTGCGGCGGAGCTCAGAAGCTCCGGATACCTCCGCCTACTCCACGATGAGCTCCAGGCGCTTTTCAAGGCTCAAAAACCTGCACAAAAAGGTTAGACCTTCGAGGAAAAAGTGCCTCGAAGGTTGGGGAAGCAAATGGGCGTGAGGGTGACGAAGATGGCGGTCAGCCGGAGGAGCGCTCCGGCGAAGATCTTGATGGTGCGATTTGATCGATGAAAGTCGGAGATGAAGGTGGTGATGTGTTCCTACGATTATTGGGAATAAAATAGGCAAAGAAAAAGAGGGAAACAAGCACCTCGAAGGACTGAACCTGAGGTTGAAAATACCTCGACGGCGGGGTTCGCCGGAGGTGGTTGGAACTCGCCCAATCCGCGACGACTCTCCTCCTTGAAGGGCTTAACCTGGAGCTGTCACCTCCAGGTAGCCAAAGCAAGCCAAAGGGGGAAAAATTGGGACAAAATGGGGTTCAAAACTCAATGGAATGAGAAGTGGGGGTCTTTTGAATGGCTGACAGTCCGGGCTCAAAGAACAAGGAATATCGGGCGAATCGATGGCCCTCTCCCCCAAAAAACACAAGGGCGTGTATCCTCGATCAAAGGCGAACAAAAGTCAAGAAGGCTCAATTGCAAGATGATGTAAGTGGCGCACTCAAAAAATCGTTGAAAATGGTCAACAATGCAGGTCTGACAAGGTCCAGACCTCGGTCAGAGAGTTGACCGAGGTCAACCAACGGGGCCTTCTGGTTGGTCCACGTGGACCAACCAGAAAATTCCTTGGAAAAATCCTTGTAAAATCATTTAAAAATAGAAAACAAGTTATTTAATTTTTGGTTATTAAATAAAAAATGTTTATTACTTTGTAAGGTATTTTATTATGATTTTTATTTATTTTTATGAACTATAAAAATACAAGTTGCTATTTTAGGCTATATAGGTATATACACCTATATATTTTATTAATTTATTTTTATTTTGTGTTTTAATTTATTTATTTTTTGTTTATTATTTTATGAATTAATAGAATATTTTTATGCACTTAAATATATTTTTATTTTATTTTTCTGAAGTATTTTATATACTTAATAAAATAAAAGTATTAATACTGTAGGTATATATGCAGGTATCATACCTATGTAAGTTATATATAAGTATTTTATTTTGTGTTTCTTTTGTATTTTTATTTTGATTTTAATGAACATATAAATTATAAATAATATTTATAAAATTATAAATATATAAAATTATAGAGATGAAGAATAATAAAAAATGAATATTTTAGTCTGTACAAGTATACAATAGGGGTCCAAAACTCAACTTTATAACCGTAGCTCCGCCAAATGCGAAACCACTAGCATTAAATAGCTTATTTTAAATTATATACAATTAAAGTGAGTTTGATGCATTTGGAGTTTTTATTTGTGAGATACAGGTCTGGGAAGATGGAATTTTAGAATTTTATTCAGAGCATAACTTTTTATTTGTACATTATTTTTGAGTGAAATCAATTTCATATATTTATTTATTTTTTTATCTACAACTTTCATGTACAAAATTTCTTTATTTGAGGTGTAAAAAGTGGAACCAAAAATAGGTCCCAAAATGAATAAATAATGGATTAAAATGATTAGGTATCTAGCCCTTATCTCCCCTACTTTATTCCTTTTGGACCTATTCATCAAGATGCCTAGGTCTCGGGGTTTCGGGTCAGAAAATATTTACAATATCTTCTTCTTTTTCTTTTCTTTTATTTATTCTATAATTTTGGCTTTAATTAAAGTGTTTTATACACTATTTACATGCACATGCATGAATGCTAAGATGCTGGATTTAAGGGTATTTACACGCATTTGCTAGGGTTTTCGAGGCCAAAATGATAGAATAAAGATTACGAAATGTGGATTCATCATCCTCCTATACTTTACCTTTGCTAGTCCCTAGCAAGCACTTATGCAATAAGTGCAGAAAAGAAAACAAAGAAAAGAAAAAGAAGAAATGTGGATTAAATTTAATTATGAAACTTGTCTTCACAAAATCAAAGTTTGGAGCTTAAGTCGGACCTTTGGAATTTTAGTGTGGGCGGAACCTTAATGAGAACCAAATTTAAAATCCAACAGTCCTTGAGAATCCCAAGACTCTGTTCAAGTCTCCTCAATAGCCAGGTCAGACATATCTCAACTCATACACAAACCCTTACGACTATGAGTCTGACTCGTACAGTGTAAGTGATAGTGGCTCTCCCCAACTGAAATGACTAAGAGACTGACTTCTCCAGCATGACAACCCAATGATTCCCCAATCCAACAACTCCTTCCTCGAGGAGCGGGGTATTCCCTTCTAAGTTCAAGTGGCAACCAGCTCAAGAGGAGGGGGTGAAGAGAAGAATGGACAATAGCCAGTGTAGCTACCTATCCTAGGATGCAAGACCAGTGTAGTCAAGTCACCCAACTGCAGGCTCACATGATTTGACTTTGGAACTCAAGCATGCTTATTGACTTTACAACATATGTACATACTTTGCAGGCATATTATTTTTGTATAGGCCTGACCATTTTTTTAATACTATCTACAGCAGCATTTACATAAGGAGTTTTTCCTCTTGAGCCAGTAGACTATCCCTCTTTTGAAGCTTTATCGCAACCCACACTCTCCTGTCTTTAGAATTCCTCATCACTGGACGGGTTGGGGGTGCACTTCCCTCCTTAGAGGAGGACAAGTGTTTCCACTTGTGTGCGTCTCATACCAGCAAATCCAATCCCCTCACCACTCCAACTGAGTTGAGCCATGTGAAAGGTGCAGGTGTCCAAGTTAGGTCATTATCAACAAGAGTCGTGCGTGTGCTCCGAAATACTCTACTTAGACAGTCAAGAATCCATTGAACCAAGTCTCGTAATCTTCAAAGAATTAAGTCAACTAGACCTGAAGTACCTCAATTCCAGCTCCTATAAGGTTCTTGTTATTAGGTAGATTTTAAGGTCCAATCAAGCTCCAATCTCCAGATTTTATTTAGACTTGTTCAACTATCAAGCTCAATCCGAAAAATGCTCATGCTATGCAAATGATATGCAGAATGCAGAAAATATTTTTGTGATGCAATTTTCAAAGATTTTGAACTTTTTATGGATTTTTGAAAAGATGATGATGCATATGCATTTTTTTGCATTTTTTTCAAAAAAGATTTTTCAACTGTTTTTGGATTTTAATTTTGCAAATGTTTTTGGGTTTTTTTTTGAAAATAAAAAGTTTTTGGCTAAAAGCTAGGTTAAAATATTTACACAGGTGTGCTTCTTATATTTACAAGAAGTGGATTTTAAGAATTTACAAGGGTAAGTGCTCAATTTTATAGATATATATAAGGGATTTTGGTGTGATGTATATATTCCTCAAACTTATTTGACACATGCTTTTCAAACAATTTTGAAAACTATAATCCAAAATAATTTTTACAAACATTTTACAAACATGTACACACATTTGAAAATCATTTTGCAAAGGTTTTCAAATAGTATAAATAGATTTTTCACATATTTTTGCAACTATTTTTCAAACCATTTGCAAATCATTTTTCAAACATTTTATTTCACACAAAGAAAATAAACTTTACAAACCCAAATGTTTTTACAAAGGTTGAAAACATGTAACAAAATGTTTTCCAAATAGTTTTCAAAAGATTTTTCACAAAGATTTTCAAACTATTTTTCAAACATTTTGCAAACAACATTTTCTCATGATTTATTAATCAGTAAATACACAAAGAATTTTGAGGAATGATCAACATATTTTTATTAAGGTTTTAATGAATTTTAAAGAATTATTAGCCATATTTATTAGGAAAAATACGAAAGAACGAGTTATGGATAAAGTATATACGCAGTATATACGGCCCCCCTATACTTAGCTTGAGCTATGTCCTCATAGATCGGAGAGAAAAGAGAAGACATAACTCGTACTAAGTATAGAAAAGTCTAAAGAATAAATGAATGAATTAATGAGAAGTTGACCGTTCACCTATACTTAGGATCAAATATTCCTTGTACACAACACAGGGAGGGTCAAGGGTGGGAATGAACAGATCGTACTCAGATTATCTCCCCCTATACTTAGGGTAAGATATCCCTAAGTATATACAAGAAGAGGAGACAAAGGAGAGGATCAAAGAATAGAGAAACTCGGGTACCCACCCCCGTACTTAGGACAAAGTACGTCCTAAGTATAGAAAACTGTTTTCAAGGGGCGATACCTTTTTGATACAAAAAGAAGATAGAAAAGGCAAAGAAGAAAAGAAGAAAAGAAATCAACAGATGAAAGATTGATATGGACAGATGGATCTGTACAACGGAAGATGGAAGTGATCACCATGTATGAGATGCAAATGATATGAGTGAAAGAACACATCTCATACCAAAAGAATGGGGGCAACGTCAACGGTCGGCGGATCATGGTCTAGATATAACTTCAGGCGCCGACCGTTAACACGAAAGGTAGAGGAAGATGATGGCTCAGATATATCAATGCTACCGTTGTCATGTACCTTCCTGACCACATACGGACCTTTCCACTTACTCTGTAATTTCCCTAGAAATAATTTCAGCCTGGAATCAAACAACCATACGCGCTGATCTGGCTCAAACTGTTTATGGCTGATAAGGGAATCGTGCCATGTTTTCACTTTTTCCTTATACTGTAGGCTGATAGAAAAGGCTGTGTCTCTCAACTCCTCCAGGGCTGCCAACTCTGCTTTCCTCTGTTCTCCTCTACTCTCGGGATCCAATAATAACTCAATGACTGCCCAAAGTGACTTGTGCTTGATCTCCACTGGTAGATGGCACGGCTAGCCATAGACGAGACGAAAGGGAGATGTCCCTAATAGATTTTTGAAGGAGGTCCAATAGGCCCACAAGACCGAGTCCAAAAGCTGTGACCAATCCTTTCAGTCAGGGCAGACAACCTTTTGTAAGATAGTTTTGATGTCCCTATTCGATACTTCAGCAAGACCATTAGTCTGAGTGTGATACGCTGTGGCAACACGATGGTCAATGCCGAACTCGTCTGCAAGGGCACTAACCTTGTCATTGATAAAGTGAGACCCCCTATCTGAAATCAAGACTCTAGGTACCCTGAACCGTGAAGTGATATTTTTCCTCAAAAATCGACACACGGTCTTAGCATCTGCGGCTCGTGCGGGGATGG
Organism: Ottelia alismoides; assembly: GCA_037367405.1. Lineage (NCBI taxonomy): Eukaryota > Viridiplantae > Streptophyta > Magnoliopsida > Alismatales > Hydrocharitaceae > Ottelia > Ottelia alismoides. The sequence goes on along the minus strand of JAZKJV010003573.1, from coordinate 41,662 downwards.
CCTCAACCCATCGGCTGACATAATCTAGAGCAAGCAAAATGTGCTCAAACCCCTGACTCTTAGGAAATGGGCCCATGAAATCAATACCCCATGCATCAAAAAGCTCACAAAAGTGAATGGGTTGCATGGGCATCATATCTCTCTGTCCGCAAGTACCCATCTTCTGACAGTCAGTACATATCTTCACGAACTCGTCCGAATCCTTGAAGAGAGTAGGCCACCAGAGGCCAGATTGGAGCACCTTCTGTGCTGTCCGTATCCCAGAATGATGTCCTCCTGCCTCAAGCTTGTGGAAGTATGTGAGGACGCCATGCTGCTCTTCTTGAGGAATGCACCTTCTCCAGATGCTATCCCCTCCCTCATGATAAAGGATGGGATCCTCCCAATGGTAAAACTTGGCCTTCGCTAGGAAGGTCTCAAGTTTCTGTCTGGGCCAACCTTGTGGAACCGTCTTGGCAACCAGATAGTTCACAATGTCGGCATACCATGGAAGTGAGGTGATAGCCAAGATTGCCTCATCTGGAAATGTCTCTGTGATAGGTACGTTGGGCTCAGATTCCTCAAGGTTCTCTAAGCGGGAGAGGTGATCCGCCACCACATTCTTAACTCCATATTTATCCTTAATCTCAATATCAAACTCTTGGAGCAGAAGGATCCATCTGGTAATGTGTGCTTTGGCATCCTTCTTGGTCATTAAATACCGGATGGCGGTGTGATCGGAAAATATAGTCACTCTAGATCTGAGAATATATGATCGATACTTATTAAAAGCAAAGACTACGGCCAGCATCTCTTTCTCTGTCACAGTATAATTCCGCTGAGCGGCGTCCAAAGTCCAGCTGGCATAGTGAATGGAAAACGGCAATCCATCCCTCCTCTGTCCAAGCACAACCCCAACGACAAAATCAAAAGCGTCCGTCATGATCTCGAATGGGAGAGACCAATCAGGTGGCTGAAGGACAGGAGCCGTGACAACCATAATCTTGAGAGTCTCAAAAGACGTAAGACACTTATCATCTACAATGAACTCGGTGTCTTTTGTCAGCAGATCCGTAAGTGGACGGGCAATACGACTGAAGTCCTGAATGAACCGTCGGTAGAAACAGACATGCCCCAGAAAAGACCGCAATTGACGCAGATTGGACGGTGGATTGAGTTTTCTAATGATATCCACCTTGGCCGGATTGACCTCCATGCCCCTGTTGGAGATGATATGACCAAGGATCGTCCCTTGAGTCACCATAAATTGACTCTTCTCCCAAGACAAGACAAGATTGACCTCAATGCAGCGCTGAAGCACTCGGTCTAGGCAATCAAAACAAGCATCAAACCCATCACCATAGACCGAGAAGTCATCCATGAAGACCTCTAAACACTCACCCACCATGTCCGAGAAAATGGACAACATGCACCTTTGGAATGTCGCCGGGGCGTTACATAGACTAAAGGGCATCCGCCTGAAAGCATAAGTCCCAAACGGACAGGTGAATGTCGTTTTCTCCTGGTCTTTGGGCGTAATGGCTACTTGATTGTAACCGGAGTACCCATCAAGAAAGCAATAGTGACTCTTCCCAGCTAGCCTCTCGATAATCTGATCAATGAATGGCAGTGGGAAATGATCCTTCTTGGTGGCCTGATTCAATCGTCTGTAGTTCACACAGACCCTCCAAGAAGTGGGTACTCGGGTAGCGATCCCCTCTCCAGACTCACTCACAACTGTAGTGATACCCGTCTTCTTGGGTACCACATGTAGTGGACTAACCCACTTGGAGTCGGAGACAAGGTGGATAAAACCGGTGCTCCACCACTTTGATAATTCTTTCATGACCACATCTCGAAGATTCGGGTTCAGCCTTCGCTGGAACTCACGCGAAGGCCTAGCGTCCTCCTCAAGATAGATGTGGTGGGAGCACAGAGCCGGACTAATCCCCTGGAGATCAGCTATACTCCATCCTATCGCCTTGCGGTTTCGTTCAAGAACCTCCATCAAACGAGATTCTTGCTCTCCAATCAAACCTGCTGAGATAATGATTGGGTGCATATCTGGCTCACCTGCAAGGAATCTATACTTCAACGACTGCGGTAAGGGTTTCAGTTCTGGGCAACTGGGAGGTGGCAGATCTGGATTCTGATATGTCTGTGTGAAAGCTACCAGGTCCGCATGAGAGAACTCTCATTGCGCATGAAAATCTGACGAAGGGAACCCTGCTGAATCATTTATGAACTGTACTGGCTCGCACTCCGTCCTAGCTGTCGACTTAGAAGGAATCAGACATGGCAAATAGTCATCAAAATCATCCCAATCAATGTCTGAATCCGAGGCATCTGAATTAGAAGAACAAGACTGAAAATCTGCACTACTCGTCCCACAACTGTCAGCCTCAAATGTATCCTCGTCCAGGGGTGTGCTCTCCAAGCTCGCAACTGCCATAAGCTGTAAGTATGGTGAATCTGCGGGCAGGGCGAGGGCTTGTGGTACTGGATCTTTTCAATTGGATTCATCATCTGCCATCACAAAATCACACTCCTGATGGATGTCTAGCTCGTCCTTTGTCATCTACGCAGCATCACTGGACTACAATGAGCATGCATATTCTCTCGCTCTGGTCTCATCAATCGTCTCTATTTGTATGATCTCGCCCTCTACACGAAAACATACCTTTCCACTGTCATGATCGGTCACCGCCTTGGCTGTGGCCAAGACCAAGTATGATGTAGGCATCGGTTACCGACTCAGGGATCTCCATGTCCAATACAACAAAGTCCACGGGGAATTTCATGCCCTGAATGGTAATGACCACGTCTCTCAATAACTCCTTCGGCCTATTAGTCGACCTATCAGCAAACTGAAGGACCGTCCTGCTCCTAAGAAGAGGACCAAACTCGAATCGGTCGAGTAAGGCTACCGAAAGAAGGTTGTTAGAAGAGTCGTTGTCTAATAGAGTACGGTCAAACTGCTGCTCCTGAATCTCGCATCTGACATAGGGAGCTCCTGCGTATGGTCTCTTGGCTGGCAATTTGTTATGAATGGTGCAGCAAGTGGAATGGGTGAGCACATGGATCTGATCTCTGTGGTTCCTCCTCTTCCTGCGGACTGTAGTCTTCTCTTTCAAGTTCTTTTTGAAGAGGGGATGTGCTCAAGTGCTTCCTGTAGAGTCAGTTGAATGTGGAATCTATCAATCATCTGGTTGCTGAACTCTATCTGATAGGTCCTTTTGGGATTTTCTCTTTTATTCCCCTTTGCCAAGCGGAGTGCTTCAGGGATGGGGATGGAAGGGGCCTCTGCAGATGGAGGGCTAGGAATAGGTCCCTGTGCCTGTGAAGGAATAGAATCCATACCATGATCATTATTCAACACATATGGATCTGAAGTGTAAACAGAAACCTTTCCTTTGTTCATTTTTTTGTTCTTTTTGTTACCACAGTCCTTAGATACAAAAGGTGGCAACACAACATGTGGGAGCTCAACAAAAGTAGAAGTGGTGGCCTCAGTACCACCAACGGCATCTGACTTCGTGACGTCAGCACCGCGCTCTAGTTCTGCATCAAAAATGGTGGCTTCAGCACCACCGTCTGCATCTGGTATCTGGACGGCGTCAGCACCGTCATCTGGATCTCCATCATTGGTGGCATCAACACCACCGTCATCAACATCATCAGCGACACCAGCACCACTACTCTGCTCATCTGGCGCTCGTGGTTCCTCGTGTTGCTGTCGCTCAGATGAGGTGCCGCCGGCTGGCATCCTACCGCTCCTAGTAGTCACAAAATCAGCATCATACAAAGAAGACATGTCACTCAAATAATCACTAGGGGAGGTATTCTCTGTAAACTGTACCTGCTCAGACTTCCTCTTCAGATTGTTCGGATTTGGCTCAATCTGAGCTGGTATGGCGACTTTGCCCTTGATGATATCCCTCATCTCCTGCCGGAACTTCTCCATTTCTTGCTGGAAGGATGCTCGCTGTTCAGAAATCAAGCGGGCAAGGTCATCTAGAGCTGGGTTCTCAAATGCGGGTGCATGAGAACCGGAAGTGTTCCCTTGCTGGAAATGAGGCTGTTGCTGGTGAGAATAATGTTGGGATGGCTGGGAGTATGTCTGTTGAGGCTGCTGACGCTGCCTCCACTGCTGTCCTTGATAGGCGGGACGAGGACCATGCTAGTTCTACTGGTGGGCATACTGGGGCTACTGCTGCTGCTAGTTGTTCTGATATCCCTGAGTGGGAGACTACTGCTGGGATGAGGTGCCACCAGTGGTCCAACGGAATCCGGGGTGATCGTGACGGATCCCGGGCTGCTGTGGGTACCGGTCGTACCAAATCCCATTGACTTCCATCAATGGCTCCTGCTCAAATTATAGTGGGGGTAGAACTTCCAGCGGCTGATCAGGCTGATAGACCACCATTTGAGTGTCCTGAGATGGTGGCTGCGACGGGTAATACTGTAGCTGCTGGACCGGCTCTTCCTGAATGTGGTTGACCTGGCGGTGCAAGGCAGAGGGCTGGGTTGAGCTGCTACTGCTAGGATCAGCTCGTGACCTGGGAGGCTGCTGAGTAGACGTTTGTGCCTCCTTGATGCAAAGAATCTGTGTCTTCAGGTCACTCATGGTCTTGGTAATCTGGTCCATCTGGGCCAGTCCTTGCATCTGCTTTTTCTCGAGGATCTCGAGACATCCAACTTCTCACTAATGATGCCCATGTCGGCTGCGGCTGATTCGGCTTGGGCTGCAGCTGCCGACAGAGTATGGGGACCTGCATCGATGCGGGCGATCCTATGAAATGATCCCGCTACTTGGGGGGGCTTCTGCTGTGTGTAGACTCGGGCTTGGGCCATGAATGTCGAGTTCTCTACCATCCCTTTGAAGGATATGGAGAGATCCTCAAGCACATCACGGAAGCGTGAACGTCGTATCGGATACGACGAAGAACGACTAGTCATACTAGTTGTTCGGTGCAGCGGAATTTAAAAAAAAATTATTCGATGAAACCACATGATCCAAGAACCATTCTCGGATCGTTTCATCTATAACCACAACAAGTATAATCCAATACCTCTTGAAGCGTGGTTGATCGAGTCTCTAAGAGAAGAGACCTCCTGTCTCAAGTCCGATCGTCGGAGAGATCGCTTGCGAGCGCGGGGATGAACCGCGGTGTCCTCGCAATCCAAGAAGTTGATCCAAGCACGGTTGCTCCTGATCTCGTTGCACGAGATCGAACGTCTCCTTCGTAGGCGAAGCACTCGAAGTAGACGAAGAACCGCAGAGCGTCGAAGCGGTAGCACGAGCGCGCGGGCGACGACGATTCTCTCCACCAAGGTGGACGGCCACCAAGAAGAAGGGGAAGACAGGGCTGTCGAGTATGAGAGAAAGAGAGAGAGAGTTTTGCTAAAATAGCATGTGTAAAGAGAGAGCCAAGAATGCCTCTCTATTTATAGGGTTTTGGGATCCATGGATCTCAATCCATGTGTCATATAAAATCAATGGATGAGATTGATTTATGACAATCCAATGGTCAAGATTGTTGTTGGTAAAAGCCAACAACTTGTGATTTAATTTTGATTAAATATATTTGATAAATCAAATATATATTAATACCAAATTAAACCAACTAAATAAGGAGTGGAAAAACAAATGAGAGCCACCTTCCCTATTGGGAGGAGTGGACGGCCACCAATTCCATAAAGGAATTGGTGCCGCCACCTCTTCCCATATGGGGAGGGCAATCCCATGGATTCCCATGGGATTGCATATCTCCTTGTTTTTCTCTCAACTTATTTTCCAACAATTATTCACCAAAAAATAATTCTCAATTAATTTTGGGAATATTGCAATCTTGACATTGGAATATTGTGAATCACATTCACAACCCAAAACAAAATGTAATTTACATTTTCAATTAGTTAAACAATGTGTATCCAATACACATTAATAATTAATCTACTAATATAAATTATATTTACCTCTCTCTAATACATTATAAATCACATTTATAATATATTAAGAATAATTGGATACTACTATCCACATTATTCTTATCCATAATAATTAAATCACATTTAATTATATTGGATAATTTCTCATACATCATGATAATTAAATTACATTTAATTATCAACTTCTCTTTGCTTAGATCTCATGGAATTGTTCTCAAACCATTTAAGAACAATGCTATTTCTCCTCAGATACTTGGAGATAAGGACAGGGCGATTGTATTGTTCCACGTATAGTGACTTGGATATTGAGATCACATCTCAAATCCAGATCCCATGGACCTCTCATAGATGCTTGATTAAATCAAGACCGTATACCTAATCTTCTCATTGCATCTGAATCTCATTCAGATCAATGTCCAGTAAATGGACTAAGATTAGGTTACTTCTCTAATGAGAGGAGTCACTAAAATCCAGACCTGTTTCATCACTCCCTCGGAATGGAAGCGTCATGGTTATACAATCATTTATGATCAAATCACCCTTCAGGTATTCCCAGTACACGCACATCCTGCATACTGGAAGACTCATGATAATCATGAAGATAAAGATCACTTTTACACTGTCATCTTCGTAGTCTGATCATTAAGTTTCTCAATCTTGGTCCTTGGGATATGGTACAGATCATATGTTTTCACAAAGCATATATCTTACCTTCAAATTCATATCATGCTTCTAAAGCATGATGACCATGCATGGAATTTGGTCAATCCCAATACCTCATGAGTGAGCTCATGTCTCCCGGTTCACAAGTGAACCTGTATGATCCCTTTGAGAGATCATATTACTCATATGCCCTTATATGCACACCAGCTCGCCGGTGTATAGACCTTGATTAGGTCATCAACCTATTGGTCTGCCAAATGTACATGCTCAGACATATAGTAATATATCTGTCTCTGGTCAGAGGATGTTTGCCTGTGATGTGACAGTATTCATCATAGGTCTTTGGTTATCTCGATCTCGTTAAGTCAACTCATTGACTCAACTAATCTGATACCTCCGAATCAATATTCCTATGCAGAGGACCTGCATCAAGAGGTCGATCAGATATCAGTCTAATGAGATGGGATTGCCATCTCCCACTCAGATTGGAGATCACTACTTGTTAATCATTGTTGATGCTTGATGAGTCCTCTATCTAACTCCTTAGATATTCATCCAAGCATCAGCCTCTATGATTCAATCATTGAATCAATAGCTGTATGATTATCAAGTTGGCCATGGTACATAACCCTTATTGTACAGAGGGACCTTATATTGCATTCATTCATTCAATATCAGAAAGGGAGTGAAACAAAATCAATCATTTATTACAATAACATTTATTGTAGGAATGGTTCGCCTCGGGCTCACATTGCTAACAATCTCCCACTAGCCCTCAGAACCATTTAGGAACAAGCCTTAAACCCATACTCATTACATGCTGGTCAAAAACCTTCTATGTCAGAGGTTTGGTAAGAGGATCAGCAACGTTGTCGGTGGAGGCCATCTTGGTGATGACGATGTCACCACGCTTTTGAATCTCCCGAATGATGTGGTATTTCCTTTCTACGTGCTTGCTCTTCTGATGCCATCTGGGTTCCTTCGCCTGGGCAATGGCTCCCGTGTTATCATAGAGTAGCGGTACGGGAGTATCAGAGGAAACTACGCCAAGCTCCTGAACGAACTTGCGCAACCACACCGCCTCCTTTGCAGCATCCGATGCGGCAATGTATTCGGCTTCTGTTGTTGAATCTGCTGTAGTGTCCTGCTTCTTGCTTCTCCAGCTCACAGCACCACCGTTCAACAGGAACACAAACCCTGATGTCGACTTTCGATCATCAATATCTGATTGGAAGTCAGAATCTGTATATCCCAAGACTTGGAGATCACCATCTCCATAGACCAAGATGTAATCTTGCGTCCGTCTTAGATATTTGAATATGTTCTTTACTGCATTCCAGTGTTGTTCTCCATAGCAGGATTGGTAACGACTTACCACTCCCACTGCATGGCAGATATCTGGCCTAGTACACATCATGGCATACATTAAGCTTCCTACGACTGATGCATAAGGACATCCAGCCATGGCCTTCTTTTCCTCAACAGTTTGAGGAGCCATTCCTTTAGACAGGTGGATACCATGTCTTAAGGGTAGGAATCCTTTCTTGGAACTATCCATACGGAATCGTTCAAGAATCTTCTTAATGTATCCTTGTTGTGACAATCCCAATATCCTCTTCTCTCGGTTTCTGAACAGCTTCAGACCCAAGATGTAAGAGGCTTCTCCAAGATCTTTCATCTCAAAGGTATGGGACAGCCAAATCTTCACACTGGTCATCATTCCTGTATCATTCCCAATGATAAGGATGTCATCTACATAAAGCACGATGAACACAATGGCGCTCCCACTAAGCTTCTTGTACACACAAGGTTCATCAGGATTCTGCACAAAATCATAACTCTTTATGGTTTCGTCAAATCTGATGTTCCAACTACGAGAAGCTTGCTTGAGCCCATAGATGGATTTCTTCAGCTTGCATACTTTGCCATCCTCAGTCATGAAGCCCTGTGGCTGCTCCATGTAGATATCCTCCTCGAGGTATCCATTGAGGAAAGCCATCTTGACATCCATCTGCCAGATGTCGGAGTCAAGATATGCAGCTATAGCTAGCAATGCCCTGATGGATTTAAGCATAGCTACAAGAGAGAATGTCTCATCGTAGTCGATGCCTTCTCTCTGTGTGTAGCCTTTGGCTACGAGCCGTGCCTTGAAAGTCTCTACTTTCCCATCAGGTCCCCTCTTTCTCTTGAAGATCCATTTGCACCCAATGGGTTTTACCCCCTTAGGTGGATCCTCTAGGGTCCATACACCATTCTTATGCATGGAGTCAATTTCTGACTTCATTGCTAGCATCCATCTATCCATGTCATGATCCGCGAGTGCTTCATCAAATGAAGTAGGATCACAGTCAGTTTCACCTGACACATGGAATCCATACCTTTCAGGTGGTGCAACCACCCTCGAACTCTTTCGAAGAGGTATGGGTGTTTCATCTTTATTTACTTCTTCAGTTTCTGGTTCAGGAAGCTCAGAGTCCTCAGGGGACTCAATGAGTTCCTCTACTTCACTTTTGTCTTGACCTTTAAGGAAATCATCCTCCAGAAATTTCACATCTCTAGAGACAAAAACCTTTTGGGTCTCAGGGTCATAAAGTTGGTATCCAATACCATCTTTAACGTACCCAATGAAGTAGCACTCACGAGAGCGAGATTCTAGCTTACTTGCATCCACATTCTTTGCATGGACCAAGCAACCCCAAACCCTCAAGTGATTAACACTAGGTTTGGTTCCATACCATAGCTCATGAGGAGTCTTAGGTACAGATTTGCTAGGAATCTTATTTAGGATATATATTGCAGTCTCTACTGCATATCCCCAGAAACTAAGTGGCAAATGTGCTTTACTCATCATTGAACGAACCATATCCATGATGGTTCTGTTGCGTCTTTCAGCAACACCATTAAGTTGGGGAGTTCCAGGAGGAGTGAGATTGGAAATAATTCCATTCTCTTTAAGGTATTCCTTAAATTCATCTGATAGGTACTCGCCACCTCGATCAGATCGAATTCGTTTAATCTTCTTATTGGTTTGGTTCTCAACCAAAACCTTGAACTCTTTGAACTTTTCAAAGGTTTCAGACTTATGACGTAATAGGAAGATAAACCCGTATCGCGAATGGTCATCAATAAATGTCAAATAATATCGATATCCATTTCGAGTCGCGTTACTGAAGGGACCGCATACATCAGTATGTATTAGGTCAATAATAGCTTCACATCTTGTAACCTTGTTATAGAAAGGCATCCTAGTCATTTTACCTCGAATACAATGTTCACATGTAGGTAAAGGCTGAACCTGTAGAAAATCCAAAGGTCCATCCTTTATCAATCTATTGATCCTATCAACAGATAAATGACCAAGCCTTTGATGCCAAATCATGTTTGAATGATTTATATTACTCCTGGATCTTTTAGGGTTTTTATTAGTGGTTGTAACATTCATGACATGCTCATTAATGCACAATTCATAGAGTCCTCCAGAAGTCAAAATACCCTCTGCAATATATTTATCATAATGATTTATGACTAATTTATTACAAAATAGGAATGAATATCCACTTCTAACTAGCTTAGATACAGATATCAAATTCCTTCTGACTTTAGGTACATAAAGACACTCTTTAAGTACTAGGACTCTTCCACTAGATAATGATAGTCTGCAGGTCTCGACGGCGACTGCTGCAACACTTGCATCAGATCCCATCTGGATGACTATCTCCCCTTCTTCAAGCTGTCTAGTTTCCTGAAACAAATGCAACAAATTGCATATCATGAACAGAAGCACCAGAATCAACTACCCAACTTCCTTCTCATCCAACGAGAAAGATGGTTTCAATGATAAAAGTAGATTTCATACCTGCTGGGGCTTTACCTTTATCGATCGACTTTAGGTAATCCGGGCAATTACGCTTCCAGTGCCCCGGCTTCTTGTAGTGGTGACAGACGTCGGTTTTCTTCGACGCCATTAAAGTGGATGCATTGGAAGATGAGGCAACACTTTGTCCCTTCTTCTTTCTCTTCTGAGCCGGGCCCTTCCGAGAACCTTGCTTCCGACCGTGCTTCCCTTTGACCTGTGCAACCATTGCAGTGCTAGTGTGACCATCTTTCTTCATTACGTCTTCTGCAGACTTTAATGCAGCAAGAGGCCCAGCATTTGTCAGTTCCAGTTTATTCATGTGGAATGACACCACAAAGTTATTGAAAGATTTGGGCAATGACAGCAGAATGAAATCGGATTGCATGTCTGCATCCATCGTCGCCCCCAGAGTCTCAAGCTCCGACAAGTACCCAAACATTTTGAGTACATGCTCGCGGACCGAGGTCCCTTCCTGCATCTTGCAGCGAACGAGTTCTTTCATAACATTGTACCGCTGGGTGCGATTAATGTCACCAAACATATCCTTTAGATTCTGCATGATATCCTGGCAAGTACTCATCTCCACATGTTGCTTCTGAAGAACATTGGAGAGAGAACCCAAGATATAGCACCTAGCCAAGACATGATCTTCATCATACTTGTCATTTTATGCTTTGTCTTCCTTAGATTTAGGGTTTTCAAGTTTCTTTTCAGAGAGCACATAACTGATGCGCTCTGCCGAAAGCACAAGCTCCAAATTACGGATCCAATCTGAGTAATTTGGTCCGGTCAATTGGTTGACCTCCAGAAGCCTGCTCAATGGGTTCATGGCCTTCATTTTCTGAAATTGAGAATGCACTATATTAGAACATATAATCATATATTCAATTTAATTTTATTTGATTAAGGCATTTTTAAATCAAATTAGTCTTGCTATGTCAACTATGAAAGTTTATTCCCTTATTCACTTTCAAAGTAGGAGATATACTTACCGATATATCTCAAGCAAGAACTGGGATCTCCTCTTTATCTTTGTCATATCCCAATAATATGAGAACCTATGACCCAAATAAAGAGAAGCGGGAACACATTCCGCCTTGCAAGTCCAACTTACATTTCCCAATTCGGTCTTTAATACCTGAACCCACCACCCCTAAGGTGATGTTGACTCATCATTAATTGAACCAACCGTCAACAGGAATACAACTCGCTATGCACAATCCAATATCGCCCCAATAATATGAGGACCCGATATTGGGGTCACTACGCATACGTCCTTACTCTTTCGAGAAGCGACGAGCCCGATCCAAACTGATCATATGTGGGAGCTGTCACTTCGGACATGCGTCTCCTACATATAATATTTGGCGACGAAACCCTTCGCCTTGACGGGAGACCATGGATGTCACTTATGTGATCCTCCATCTCTTATTCAAATTTAATTAATTACTATGAATCTCATTCATATAATTAATTCTTCCAAGGGAATTATTAGCTCTAATCATATTAGAGTATTTTCAATTGGATATAATTAACTTAATCATATTAAATTAATTATCAATCCAATTCAATCAATCAAACTTAATTTTATGCTTGAATATATATATGATATTATTCTCAAAGTACGTATTAATTCGTATTTTAATAATTAGAAAAAATACATCATAATCCCTCGGACATTATCCCGGCCCTACCCGCTGTCATGGCCAGTACCGATGGGAGTGGGGCGGACCACATACGTTGCAACCCGCTGACCAGCGATCCCCGACTAGACACCATATCCACCTCGGGAAAGGATAATGCCAAATTGATTATTTTGTACTTGAGATGATCATCGGTTCTTCAACCAAAATTATACCATATAATAATCAAAACAATTTTGATTTTAAGGAAATTTGCTAGGCAAATTCCCAAGTCCTATTTAAGCAAGAAGTTTGACGATTGTAATTCCAATTAAGGTTTAGATCAAATCTAATCAACTAATTGGTTGGGGCCAAGTCAATTAGGCAAATAATCATGTTTCAATATTTCACAAATATTTTTCAAGATTATTTCACGAAATTAACAATTAATTTCACTAATTGACAATCACTTGGTTCTATATTAGGAAAGCAATTTCAGCAGTGACCCCTACTTACTAAAATTGGCGTATCTCAATCATATTAAATCCAAATTAAGCAAAGTCAATTTCTAAAGTTTTCTAATTTGATTTAGAACAGAACATAAGTGATGTTTCACGCATTTCGAGGTAAGTCTAAATAGTAATTAACTTTTTAATCACGTTCAGATTCACAGTTCCTGCAACAGTGCATACATGTCCATTAAAACGACCATATCTCGAGCATACGAAATCCGATTTACGCAAACTCAGATCCTATGGTTTCCTTATTTAATGGGGAACATAATCCAAGTATAAAATTCGTGTTTAAACAATTTAAACAGTGCCGAATTTATTTACTAAACAGATCTGCGAAATCAAATGCGATGAAAACTTTCGCGACCTTAGCGAACCCAAGTCGTCCTTGGTTAACGAATCACTATTCGAAACCGTCGACCTAAGGCTCTGATACCACTTGAAGGATATGGAGAGATCCTCAAGCGCATCACGGAAGCGTGAACGTCGTATCGGATACGACGAAGAACGACTAGTCATACTAGTTGTTCGGTGCAGCGGAATTTAAAAAAAATTATTCGATGAAACCACATGATCCAAGAACCATTCTCAGATCGTTTCATCTATAACCACAACAAGTATAATGCAATACCTCTTGAAGCGTGGTTGATCGAGTCTCTAAGAGAAGAGACCTCCTGTCTCAAGTCCGATCGTCGGAGAGATCGCTTGCGAGCGCGGGGATGAACCGCGGTGTCCTCGCAATCCAAGAAGTTGATCCAAGCACGGTTGCTCCTGATCTCGTCGCACGAGATCGAACGTCTCCTTCGTAGGCGAAGCACTCAAAGTAGACAAAGAACCGCTGAGCGTCGAAGCGGTAGCACGAGGGCGCGGGCGACGACGATTCTCTCCACCAAGGTGGACGACCACCAAGAAGAAGGGGAAGAGAGGGCTGTCGAGTATGAGAGAAAGAGAGAGAGAGTTTTGCTACAATAGCATGTGTAAAGAGAGAGCCAAGAATGCCTCTCTATTTATAGGGTTTTGGGATCCATGGATCTCAATCCATGTGTCATAAAAAATCAATGGATGAGATTGATTTATGACAATCCAATGGTCAAGATTGTTGTTGGTAAAAGCCAACAACTTGTGATTTAATTTTGATTAAATATATTTGATAAATCAAATATATATTAATACCAAATTAAACCAACTAAATAAGGAGTGGAAAAACAAATGAGAGCCACCTTCCCTATTGGGAGGAGTGGACGGCCACCAATTCCATAAAGGAATTGGTGCCGCCACCTCTTCCCATATGGGGAGGGCAATCCCATGGATTCCCATGGGATTGCATATCTCCTTGTTTTTCTCTCAACTTATTTTCCAACAATTATTCACCAAAAAATAATTCTCAATTAATTTTGGGAATATTGCAATCTTGACATTGGAATATTGTGAATCACATTCACAACCCAAAACAAAATGTAATTTACATTTTCAATTAATTAAACAATGTATATCCAATACACATTAATAATTAATCTACTAATATAAATTATATTTACCTCTCTCTAATACATTATAAATCACATTTATAATATATTAAGAATAATTGGATATTACTATCCACATTATTCTTATCCATAATAATTAAATCACATTTAATTATATTGGATAATTTCTCATACATCATGATAATTAAATTACATTTAATTATCAACTTCTCTTTGCTTAGATCTCATGGAATTGTTCTCAAACCATTTAAGAACAATGCTATTTCTCCTCAGATACTTGGAGATAAGGACAGGGAGATTGTATTGTTCCACGTATAGTGACTTGGATATTGAGATCACATCTCAAATCCAGATCCCATGGACCTCTCATAGATGCTTGATTAAATCAAGACCGTATACCTAATCTTCTCATTGCATCTGAATCTCATTCAGATCAATGTCCAGTAAATGGACTAAGATTAGGTTACTTCTCTAATGAGAGGAGTCACTAAAATTCAGACCTGTTTCATCACTCCCTCGGAACGGAAGCGTCATGGTTATACAATCGTTTATGATCAAATCACCCTTCAGGTATTCCCAATACCTGCACATCCTGCATACTGGAAGACTCATGATCATCATGAAGATAAAGATCACTTTTACACTGTCATCTTCATAGTCTGATCATTAAGTTTCTCAATCTTGGTCCTTAGGATATGGTACAGATCATATGCTTTCACAAAGCATATATCTTACCTTCAAATTCATATCATGCTTCTAAAGCATGATGACCATGCATGGAATTTGGTCAATCCCAATACCTCATGAGTGAGCTCATGTCTCCCGGTTCACAAGTGAACCTGTATGATCCCTTTGAGAGATCATATTACTCATATGCCCTTATATGCACACCAGCTCGCCGGTGTATAGACCTTGATTAGGTCATCAACCTATTGGTCTGCCAAATGTACATGCTCAGACATATAGTAATATATCTGTCTCTGGTCAGAGGATGTTTGCCTGTGATGTGACAGTATTCATTATCTCGATCTCGTTAAGTCAACTCATTGACTCAACTAATCTGATACCTCCGAATCAATATTCCTATGCAGAGGACCTGCATCAAGAGGTCGATCAGATATCAGACTAATGAGATGGGATTGCCATCCCCCACTCAGACTGGAGATCACTACTTGTTAATCATTGATGATGCTTGATGAGTCCTCTATCTAACTCCTTAGATATTCATCCAAGCATCAGCCTCTATGATTCAATCATTGAATCAATTGCTGTATGATTATCAAGTTGGCCATGGTACATAACCCTTATTATACAGAGGGACCTTATAGTGCATTCATTCTTTCAATATCAGAAAGGGAGTGAAACAAAATCAATCATTTATTACAATAACATTTATTGTAGGAATGGTTCGCCTCGGGCTCACATTGCTAACACCCTTCATAGATGGCCCAAACGTCATCTTCACCCTTGGAAAAATAGGACCCACCACAAGAGGCATTTACAAGCCCCTGCAGCTCCAGTATCATCCCACAGAAGAAACTTTGAACCAGATTGGGCTTGGATATATCATGGTGTGGACACCGGTCAATGAGCTCTCTGAATCGATCCCAAGCCTCATGGAACTGTTCATTCGGGATCATTGTGAAATTGCCAATCATAGCTCGTGCTGTGTTAGTCTGGCTGATCGGATAATACTTCTTCAAGTAGGCGGTCCGGAGTTGTGCCCAAGTGTTGACGAAACTCCCCAAATGTTTCAGCCAATAAGTGGCTCTATCAACCAAAGAGAATGGGAAGGCTATCATCTTGATGGTGTCCTCAGTCACCAACCTGTCATGAATTGTACTGCAGATCATTTCAACTTCTTGCGGATGGAGGTGTGGCTCTTTGGTTGCCAGCCCATGAAATTTAGGCAGTAGCTGAATAGTGTGTGGGCGAAGCTCGAAGTCTCCATGGATGGGAGGGAGTCGGATCCATCGATGAGTGACGGATGCCACGGGATTGTGAAACTCTCTCATAATTGTCTGTGGCGGCCGCTCCTGATTCGGTTCTCCTCCCTCGTCTGCTACTTCTGGTATATCACCGCCTCCGCCCTTAAATCTGTCTTCACGTCCTTCTCGCATCTGCGCAATCTCTCTCATGAGGTCATCCATGAATACTCCCTGGTCTCTGATCTGTCTCTGCATGGTCTCCGGGGATGCTAACAATGAATTGTTGATGGCAGCTTGGTCGTATAAGAATGGAGGGTGTTCCTGCTCATCTGGGTGTTCTCCTCTGTCTGCCATCTCTGGATTCTCTGAAAAGGCAAAAGAACCCATCTCAGATGTCGTCAAATGATCTGAGCTCTGTGATGCACTAAACTCTGATACTCTTGGACTGATGGAAGGAGAAGGGTGGTCGAGGGGGAACGAGGTGGAAGTAAACTCAGGCTCGGAGAGTGGGTCTGGACTCCCCGAGGTTGTCCTAGATGAATAGGGAGGAGTGCTGGATAGCGGTGCCGCCAAAGACGGCCCAAGAGATCTCCTTCCCATCATCGCGATTATTGAGAAGAGCAGGGTTTAGAAATGATGAAGAAAGAGAGGGAAGCAAAATTGCGCACAATTGTACGATGTTTTTGATCTCGACCTAAATGCAACTAAACAATCAAACACAAAACCAGGGGTTCACCAACTCAACGCGTGAAGCCGTGAAGGTTCGGCTTTTATCTTTGTAGTTTTTAAATTGAATTCAGGCAATTATCTTTGAACGAGTCCTTAGAGCGCTACGCCTATAGGAGAGAGTACTGCCAGAAAAGAATCCCGTACTTGTCCTCCTCCTTTGTAACCTAAAGTCTGCGCTTTTTAAGGTCCTTGTAACCCTTCCTGGATCCCTACTCAGCCAAAGAAAAGAGGGAGGAAGCCGATAGGCGAAACCGATACTTCGGATCTCGCTCGCAACGGAATCACCCGTGAGCGTGCAAGATCCTACTCGGACGCAAGACGATGAGACAGACACCCCCGTGAAGGCGTGGCCTATGCTCGATACTTCAGACAAGGTCGATGCTCTACACAATAGAGAGCCATCAATGGCGACCAAGCCCTACTCGTCTACGTACGATAGTAGTGCCAATACTTCGGAAATCCAGGCGTTACACAAGGCAGCCACAGACTGGGTTTTGGGCTCTAATCCTTACGAAGCTGCTCTACTCACTTGGAAGGAGACCTTCCCATGCAACCTGAATACAAGTGAGGGTATTACTCACCCCAAGCAATGAGTCCAATTATCCAATTTTGTTTAATTCAAGTTTTCTTTAGCAGTCCCTTTTTTAATTTTTTTGGTGTTATCACTTGTTTTGAGTCAATTCAATACAAGCGCCTAATGTTTTTGTATTTTTCTTTGGTTCCTATTTGATCCAAAAATAGAGGGAGAGAGTCGGAAAATCTATGCAAGGCGGCACCAAGATGGAAATCTCACCTTTATACCTAAATGATGAATGCAAAGATAGAAGACTTACATCGCCTCCCAGCTCTCTTCATGTGGGATGCAAAACAGGAAATTTTAAACCAATGCTATATGTTGATATGTACACGGAAATCGTCATAAGTAAGCAATTGCTAGCGTGAAGAACCATAAGTCAGTCACTGATCTTCAATCCAAGAGTCTGGTCTAGGCTCACCCCTCCTCCTCTCGACACATCGAGTTCAGGAGCAGCGCTTGGTAGGGTGAGCTCGCGGCACGAAGGCTTGAAGATGATGAGGTGACTGTTTAATTTAAACTAAGTCCAAAACGCACTATAGGTACATGCAAAGGTTGTTAGGTGTTTGGACCTAATTTACTCGATCAAGCAAGCCTAAAGACTAAGGGCTCATTCCACAAAAGAAAAGAAAAACAAAACAAAACCGGAAAATGACAACGATGAAAACGCGATGAAAATCAAGGGGAGCCCCCAAGTGAACAAACACTTGGAAATTAGGCCCGAGTGTCCGAGTGTCCAAGTACATGTATTACTACAAATTAATAATGTCTCTCTCTCACGAAAAAAATAAAACCACTAACTATCCCCTCTCTCAACTCCTCCTGCTCTCTCCTGCCGGTTAGGCTAGAATAGCCAACTCCGCCTCCCAAGGTTGCACCAGATCCCCTAGGCGATCCTCCTCGATCCACGGTCCCTTGCAAGAAGACAAGAAAGAAGATGGTCAGATAGCTCAAGAATATATATCAAAAACAGAGAGAGAAAGTAAAGCAATAATGTTGGAAAGCAAACACAATCACTCAAAAACAAGATCTATAAGTTGTTGCTCCTCGGCAACGACACCATTTGATAAACCCAAATTTGCAGAGGTCGTGTTGACTCACAAGGAGAATCATCAGTCGCTGATTTGACCTCCAGCGAAATCCGGCTTTAATCAATAATGAACCCACAATCAAATCAATCAAACAAAGAGAAGCAAATGTAGAGTCAAATTTATTTTAACTCTTCAAGAAATGTGTATAGTGCAAGTATGTAGAGTGTCGAACTCAGGGAGCAAGCATGATAGATCACGGAAAGTACCAAAAATGTGATTGTGATCAATGTCTACGAGTATGCAAATTTTTGTGGGTTTTCAATTTTATATTTTTATATATTTTTAAATTTTATATTTTTGTATTTTGATTTTTAATTTACTGATTTTATATTTTCTTTTTGTATTTTATATTTTTATATTTTCTTTTTTAAATATAGAATATATATTCAATATAAGAGAAGAGGGGATAAGGTATTTATAAAAATAGAGAAAATACTCAAAAATCAAAAAATAAAATGTTTTTGGTCTTTTTATGATTTATAATGTTTTTGTGATTTTTGGGGATTTTTCTGAATGTTTTTGATATTTTTAAAAGTCAAAATACAAGAAAACAGTGGGTTAAGCTACTAGCCGAAATTAAAATGAGGATGAAAAATACTAAACAGTACCCAAAATTCCTCAAATTAATTTTAAATAAAAGAGAATAGAATAAGGAAACTACAGAACATGAGTTTGCATTTTTAGGATTTTTCTTGAATTTTTTAGATTTTTATGAAGATTTTTAGAGTTATCTAATTTTTAAGGTTTTTGTTTTCAAATTTTTAATATTTTCCTGAAGCTAAAAGACACTAAAACACAAAAAATATATTTTTTTTGGATTTTTTCAAAAACTTTCTATAATTTTATGGATTTTCTAATGCAAACAGTGCTGAAAATGCATGTTTTTGATTTTTAATAAATATTAAAATGTAATAAAAATGCAGAACAAAAATATGGCATGAATGAGCAAGCAAACAGTAGCTTAAAATATTTTTTTTGGGAATTTTTGGGGTTTTAAAAATGCATGCAATAATTAAAAGAAACAAAAAGGAAAATCACACTAGCAAGGGCATACGTACAAATAAGCAAACATCCAGGGTCCAAAGTGCAATTTTCACGCAAAATATACAACTAATAAATGAAGATCCTGGATTAATTACAAATACCCAAAGCCGCAAGGGCTTAACTGCAAAATACCCACCCAAGAGCGTGACTGGCACGTGCCTGGGAAGGACCCAACTGCAATATCCAAAAACCCCATTGGCTTACATGCAAATTATCCAAAAATAATACACGTGATCCAAAAGTTCCTAGACTAAATCTAAATAAACAAAGTTGCGGGGGGTCCTCTACAAAATACCCCGCACCTTACGTGTACTGGTCACGTGAGGTGACGTGGCCGAGGACCTGTTTGCAATAATGGAAAGTACGGGGGTTTGACTGTAAATATTACAAAAATATTTGAACGACAGATGAATGTTTTAATACTAAATATTAAAAAAAATGAGGGTAAACTTTGCAAAATACCCTCAGACGCAGATCGGGCGTTGGGAGCTTTCCCACTTATCCACGTGGCGTGATCTTGTGCGCCGATACCCCTTCGAAGGCGACGGCTGAGATTAGATCGCTGGTGAAGATCGAACGGTAGGTAGCGCGGCGAATCCAACGGTAGCTGTAGCGTCTGGATGGCGCCCTTGATCGAACGACGATGAAGACGGGGGGAAGAACATGGACGAAGGTACGGCGAAGCAACCTTCTCCCGGCTCAATCTCTGACCTCCGACAGTCGTGAAGGTCCCAAAATGGCTGCAGCTCTTCCTGCATGGGTCCTCTAGATGCTGGCGGCTCCCAAAAGCTCCGGCGTGAGCCAGAGGTGGCGAGCGGGTGCGGCAGAGCTCAAAAGCTCCGGATACCTCCGCCTCTCCACGATGAGCTCCAGGCGCTTTTCAAGGCTCAAAAACCTGCACAAAAAGGTTAGACCTTCGAGGGTAAAATGCCTCGAAGGTTGGGGAAGCAAATGGGCGTGAGGATGACGAAGATGGCAGTCGGCCGGAGGAGCGCTCCAGCGAAGATCTTGATGGTGTGATTTGATCGATGAAAGTCGGAGATGAAGGTGGCGATGTGTTCCTACGACTATTGGGAATAAAATAGGAAAAGATAAAGAGGGAAACAAGAACCTCGAAGGACTGAACCTGAGGTTGAAAATACCTCGACAGCGTGGTTCTCCGGAGGTGGTTGGAACTCGCCCAATCCGCGTCGACTCTCCTCCTTGAAGGGCTTAACCTGGAGTTGTCACCACCAGGTAGCCAAAGCAAGCCAAAGGGGGGAAAATCAGGACAAAATGGGGTTCGAAACTGAATGGAAGGAGAAGAGGGGGTCTTTTGAATGGCTGACCGATCGGGCTCAAAGAACAAGGAATATCGGGCGAATCAGTGACCCTCTCCCCCAAAAAACACAAGGGCGTGTATCCTCGATCAAAGGCGAACAAAAGTCAAGAAGGCTCCATTACAAGATGATGTAAGTGGCGCCCTTGAAAAATCGTTGAAAATGGTCAACAATGCAGGTCTGACAAGGTCCAGACCTCGGTCAGAGAGTTGACCGAGGTCAACCAACGGGGCCTTCTGGTTGGTCCACGTGGACCAACCAGAAAATTCCTTGGAAAAATCCTTTTAAAATCGTTTAAAAATAGAAAATGAATTATTTAATTTTTGGTTATTAAATAAAAAATGTTTACTATTTTATAAGGTATTTTATTATGATTTTTAATTATTTTTATGAAGTATAAAAATACAAGTTGCTATTTTAGGCTATATAGGTATATACACCTATATATTTTATTAATTTATTTTTATTTTGTGTTATTTATTTATTTATTTTTAGTTTATTATTTTATAAATTAATAGAATATTTTTATGCACTTAAATATATTTTTATTTTATTGTTCTGAAGTATTTTATATACTTAATAAAATAAAAGTATTAATATTGTATGTATATATGCATGTATCATACCTATGTAAGTTATATATAAGTAATTTATTTTGTGTTTCTTTTGTATTTTTATTCTGATTTTAATGCACATATAAATTATAAATAATATTTATAAAATTAAAAAATATAAAACTACAGAGATGAAGAATAATAAATAAAAGGAATATTTTAGTCTATACAAGTATACAATAGGGGTCCAAAACTCAACTTTCAAACCGTAGCTCCGCCAAATGCGAAACCACTGCCATTAAATAGCTTATTTTAAATTATATACAATTAAAGGTGAGTTTGAAGCATTTGGAGTTTTTATTTGTGAGATACAGATCTGGGAAGTTGGGATTTTAGAATTTTATTCAGATCATAACTTTTTATCTGTACATTATTTTTGAGTGAAAACAATTTTGTAGTTATTTATTTAATTATCTACAACTTTCATGTACAAAGTTTCTTTATTTGAGTGTAAAAAGTAGAACCAAAAATAGGTCCCAACATGAATAAAGAATGGATTAAAATGAATAGGTATCTGGCCCTTATCTCCCCCTACTTTATTCCTTGTCGACCTATTCATCAAGATGCCTAGGTCTCGGTGTTTCGGGTCAGAAAAATATATACAATATTTTCTTCTTTTTCTTTTCTTTTATTTATTCTATAATTTTGTCTTTAATTACAATGTTTTGTACACTATTTACATGCACATGCATGAATGCTAAGATGCTGGATTTAAGGGTATTTACACGCATTTGCTAGGGTTTTTGAGGCCAAGATAGAATAAAGATGATGAAATGTGGATTCATCATCCCCCTATATTTTACCTTTGCTAGTCCCTAGCAAGTACTTATGCAATAAGTGCAGAAAAGAAAACAAAGAAAAGAAAAAGAAGAAATGTGGATTAAATTTAATTATCAAACTTGTCTTCACAAAATCAAAGTTTGGAGCTTAAGTCGGACCTTTGGAATTTTGGTGCGGGCGGAACCTTAATAAGAACCAAATTTGAAATCCAACAGTCCCTAAAAATCCTAAGACTCTGTTCAAGTTTCCTCAATGGCCAGGTCAGACATATCTCAACTCATACGCAAACCCTTACGACTATGAGTTTGACTCGTACAGTTTAAGTGATAGTGGCTCTCCCCAACTAAATGACAAAGAGACTGACTTCTCCAGCATGACAACCCAATGATTCCCCAATCCAACAACTCCTTCCTCGAGGAGCGGGGTATTCCCTTCTAAGTTCAAGTGGCAACCAGCTCAAGAGGAGGGGGTGATGAGAAGAATGGACGGTAGCCAGTGTAGCTACCTATCCTAGGATGCAAGACCAGTGTAGTCAAGTCACCCAGCTGCAGGCTCACATGATTTGACTTTGGAACTCAAGCTTGCTTATTGACTTTACAACATATGTACATACTTTGCAGGCATTTTATTTTTTTATAGGCCTGACCATTTTTTTAATACTATCTACATCACTTACATAAGGAGTTTTTCCTCTTGAGCCACTAGACTATCCCTCTTTTGAAGCTTTATCGCAACCCGCACTCTCATGTCTTTAGAATTCCTCATCACTGGACGGGTTGGGGTGCACTTCTCTCCCTAGAGGAGGACAAGTGTTTCCACTATACCGGCAAATCCAATCCCCTCACCACTCCAACTGAGTTGAGCCATGTGAAAAGTGCAGGTGTCCAAGTTAGGTCATTATCAACAAGAGTCGTGCGTATGCTCCGAAATACTCTACTTAGGCAGTCAAGAATCCATTGAAACAAGTCTCGTAATCCTCAAAGAGTTAAGTCAACTAGACATGAAGTACCTCAATTCCAGCTCCTATAAGGTTCTTGTTATTAGGTAGATTTTAAGGTCCAATCAAGCTCCAATCTCCGAATTTTATTTAGACTTGTTCAACTATCAAACTCAATCTGAAAAATGCTCATGCTATGCAAATGATATGCAGAATACAAAAAATATTTTTGTGATGCAATTTTCAAAGATTTTGAATTTTTTATGGATTTTTGAAAAGATGATGATGCATATGCATTTTTTGTATTTTTTTCAAAAAGATTTTTCAACTGTTTTTGGATTTTCATTTTTGCAAATGTTTTTAGGATTTTTTATGAAAACAAAAAGTTTTTGGCTAAAAGCTACGTTAAAATATTTACATGGGAGTGCTTCTTATATTTACAAGAAGTGGATTTTAGAATTTACAAGGGTAAGTGCTCAATTTTATAGATATATATATACACACAAGGGATTTTGGTGTGATGTATATATTCTTCAAACTTATTTGACACATGCTTTTCAAATAATTTTGAAAACTATAGTCCAAAATAATTGTTACAAACATTTTACAAACATGTACACACATTTGAAAATCATTTTGCAAAGGTTTTCAAACAGTATAGATAGATTTTTCACATATTTTTGCAACTATTTTTCAAACCATTTGCAAATCATTTTTCAAACATTTTATTTCTCACAAAGAAAATAAACTTTACAAACCCAAATGTTTTTACAAAGGTTGAAAACATGAAGCAAAACGTATTCCAAATAGTTTTCAAAAGTTTTTTCACAAAGATTTTCAAACTATTTTTCAAACATTTTGCAAAAAACATTTTCTCCTGATTTATTAATTAGTAAATACACAAAGAATTTTGAGGAATGATCAACATCTTTATATTAAGGTTTTAATGAATTTTAAAGAATTATTAGCCATATTTATTAGGAAAAATACGAAAGTACGAGTTATGGCTAAAGTATATACGCAGTATATACGACCCCCCTATACTTAGCTTGAGCTATGTCCTCATAGATCGGAGAGAAAAGAGAAGACATAACTCGTACTAAGTATAGAAAAGTCTAAAGAATAAATGAATGAATTAATGAGAAGTTGACTGTCCCCCCTATACTTAGGATCAAATAATCCTTGTACACAACACAGGGAGGGTCAAGGGCGGGAATGAACGGATCGTACTCAGATTGTCTCCCCCTATACTTAGGGTAAGATATCCCTAAGTATAGACAAGAAGAGGAGACAAAGGAGAGGATCAAAGAATAGAGAAACTCGGGGTGCACACCCCCCTATACTCAGGACAAAGTACGTCCTAAGTATAGAAAACTGTCTTCAAGGGGCGACACCTTTTTGATACAAAAAGAAGACAGAAAAGGAAAAGAAGAAAAGAAGAAAAGAAATCAACAGATGAAAGATTGATATGGACAGATGGATCTGTATAGCGGAAGATGGAAGTGATCACCATGTATGAGATGCAAATGATATGAGTCAAAGAACACATCTCATACCAGATTAATGGGGACAACGTCAACGATCGGCTGATCATGGTCTAGATATAACTTCAGGCGCTGATCGTTAACATGAAAGGTCGAGGAAGATGACGGCTCGGATATATCAATGCTACCGTTGTCATGTACCTTCCTGACCACATATGGACCTTTCCACTTACTCTGTAATTTCCCTGGAAATAATTTCATCCTGGAATCAAACAACCATACGCGCTGATCTGGCTCAAACTGTTTATGGCTGATATGGGAATCGTGCAATGTTTTCACTTTTTCCTTATACTGTAGGCTGCTAGAAAAGGTTGTGTCTCTCAACTCCTCCAGGGCTGCAAACTGTGCTTCCCTCTGTTCTCCTATACTCTCGGGATCCAATAATAACTCAGTGACTACCCAAAGTGACTTGTGCTTGATCTCCACTGGTAGATGGCACGGCTTGCCATAGACAAGACAAAAGGGAGATGTCCCTAATGGATTTTTGAAGGAGGTCTGATAGGCCCACAAGACCGAGTCCAAAAGCTGTGACCAATCCTTTCGGTCAGGGAGGACAACCTTCTGTAAGATAGTTTTGATCTCCCTATTTGATACACTAGCAAGACCATTAGTCTGAGGGTGATACGGTGTGGCAACACGGTGGTCAATCCCGAACTCGTCTGCAAGGGCCCTAACCTTGTCATTGATAAAGTGAGACCCCCCGTCTGAAATCAAGACTCTAGGTACCCCGAACTGTGAAATGATATTTTTCCTCAAAACTCGACACACGATCTTAGCATCTGCGGCTCGGGCAGGGATGGCCTCAACTCATCAGCTGACATAATCTACAGCGAGCAAAATGTGCTCAAACCCCTGACTCTTAGGAAATGGGCCCATGAAATCAATACCCCATGCGTCAAAAACCTCACAAAAGTGAATGGGCTGCATGGGCATCATATCTCTCTGTCCGCAAGTACCCATCTTCTGACTATCAGTACATCTCTTCACGAACTCGTCTGAATCCTTGAAGAGAGTAGGCCACCAGAGGCCAGATTGGAGCACCTTCTGTGCTGTCCGTCTCCCAGAATGATGTCCTCCTGCCTCAAGCTTGTGGTAGTATGTGAGGACGCTATGCTGCTCTTCTTGAGGAATTCACCTTCTCCAGATGCTATCTCCTCCCTCATGATAAAGGACGGGATCCTCCCGATGGTAAAACTTGGCCTTCGCTAGGAAGATCTCAAGTTTCTGCCTGGGCCAACCTTGTGGAACCGTCTTGGCAACAAGATAGTTTACAATGTCAGCGTACCATGGAAGCGAGGTGATAGCCAAGATCTCCTCATCTGGAAATGTCACTGTGATAGGTGCATTGGGCTCAGATTCCTCAAGGTTATCTAAGCGGGAGAGGTGATCCGCCACAACATTCTTAACTCCGGGCTTATCCTTAATCTCAATATCAAACTTCTGGAGCAGAAGGATCCATCTGGTAAGGCGTGCTTTGGCATCCTTCTTGGCCATTAAATACCGGATGGCGGTGTGATCGGTAAATATAGTCACTCTAGATCCGAGAATATACGATCGATACTTATCCAAAGCAAAGACTACGGCCATCATCTCTTTCTCTGTCACAGTATAATTTTGCTGAGCGGCGTCCGAAGTCCGGCTGGCATAGTGAATGGCAAACGACAATCCATCCCTCCTCTGTCCAAGCACAGCCCCAACGGCAAAATCAAAAGCGTCCGTCATGATCTCGAATGGGAGAGACCAATCGGGTGGCTGAAGGACAGGAGACGTGACAACCATACTCTTGAGAGTCTCAAAAGATGCAAGACACTTATCATCTACAATGAACTCGATGTCTTTTGTCAGCAAATCCGTAAGCGGTCGTGCAATACGACTGAAGTCCTGAATGAACTGTCGGTAGAAACCATCATGTCCCAGAAAAGACTGCAATTGACGCAGATTGGATGGTGGATTGAGTTTTTTAATGATATCCACCATGGCCGGATCGACCTCCATGCCCCTGTTGGAGATGATATGACCAAGGATTGTCCCTTGAGTCACCATAAAGTGACTCTTCTCCCAAGACAAGACAAGATTGACCTCAATGCAGCGCTGAAGCACACGGTCTAGGCAGTCAAGACAAGCATCAAATCCATCTCCATAGACCGAGAAGTCATCCATGAAGACCTCTAAACAGTTACGCACCATGTCCGAGAAAATGGACAACATGCACCTTTGGAATGTCGTCGGGGCGATACATAGACCAAAGGGCATCCGCCTAAAAGCATAAGTCCCAAACGGACAGGTGAATGTCGTTTTCTCCTGGTCTTCGGGCGCAATGGCCACTTGATTGTAACCGGAGTACCCGTCAAGAAAGAAATAGTGACTCTTCCTAGCTAGCCTCTCGATAATCTGATCAATAATTGGCATTGGGAAATGATCCTTTTTGGTGGCCTGATTCAATCGTCTGTAGTCCACACAGACCCTCCAAGTAGTGGGTACTCGGGTAGCGATTCCCTCTCCAAACTCACTCACAACTGTAGTGATACCCGTCTTCTTGGGTACCACATGTAATGGACTAACCCACTTGGAGTCGGAGATGGGGTAGATAAAATCGGCGCTCCACCACTTTGATATTTCTTTCATGATCACATCTCGAAGATTCAGGTTCAGCCTTCGCTGGAACACACACGAAGGCCTAGCGTCCTCCTCAACATAGATGTGGTGGGAGCACAGAGCTGGACTAATCCCCTGGAGATCAGCTATACTCCATCCTATCGCCTTGCGGTTTCGTTCAAGAACCTCCATCAAACGAGATTCTTGCTCTCCAGTCAAACCTGCTGAGATAATGATTGGGTGCATATCTGGCTCACCCGCAACGAATTTATACTTTAGCGACTGTGGCAAGGATTTTAGTTCTGGGCAACTGAGAGGTGGCAAATCTGGCTTCTGATATGTCTGTGTGAAAGCTACCAGGTCTACATGAGAGAACTCTCACTGCGCATGAAAATCTGACAAAGGGAACCCTGCTGAATCATCTATGAACTGTACTGGCTCGCACTCCGTCCTAGCTGTCGACTCAGAAGGAATCAGACACGGCAAATAGTCATCAAAATCATCCCAATCAATGTCTGAATCCGAGGGATCTGAATTAGAAGAACAAGACTGAAAATCTGCACTACTCGTCCCACAACTGTCGGCCTCAAATGTATCCTCGTCCAGGGGTGTGCTCTCCAAGCTCTCAACTACCATAAGCTGTAAGTATGGTGAATCTGCGGGCAGGGAGAGGGCTTGTGCTACTGGATCTTTCCAATTGGATTCATCATCTGTCATCACAAAATCACACTCCTGGTGGATGTCTAGCTCGTCCTTTGTCATCTGCGCAACATCACTGGACTGCTCTGAGCATGCATATTCTCTCGCTCTGGTCTCGTCAATCGTCTCTATTTGTATGATCTCGCCTCTACGCGATCGGTCACCGCCTTGGCTGTGGCCAAGAATGGGCGTCCAAGTATGATGGGGGCATCGGTTACCGACTCAGGGATCTCCACGTCGACCTATCAACAAACTGAAGGACCATCCTGCTCCTAAGAAGAGGACCAAACTCGAATCAGTCGAGTAAGGCTGCCAGAAGAAGGTTGATAGAAGAGTCGCTGTCTAATAGAGTACGGTCAAACTGCTGCTCCTGAATCTCGCATCTGACATAGGGAGCTCTTGCGTCTGGTCTCTTGGCTGGCAATTTGTTCTGAATGGTGCAGTAAGTGGAATGGGTGAGCACATGGATCTGATCTCTATGGTTCCTCCTCTTCCTGCGGACTGTAGTCTTCTCTTTCAAGTTCTTTTTGAAGAGGGGGATGTGCTCGAGTGCTTCCTGTAGAGTCAGCTGAATGTGGAATCTATCAATCATCTGGTTGCTGAACTCTACCTGTTGGGTCTTTTTGGGATTTTCTCTTTTATTCTCTTTCTCCAAGTGGAGTGCTTCAGGGAAGGGGATGGAAGGGGCCTCTGCAGATGGAGGACTAGGAATAGGTCCATGTGCCTGTGAAGGAATAGAATCCATACCATGATCATCATTCAACACATATGGATCTGAAGTGTAAACAGAAACCTTTTCCTTTATTCATTTTTTGTTCTTTTTGTTACCACAGTCCTTAGATACAAAAGGTGGCAACACAACATGTGGGAGCTCAACAAAATTAGAAGTGGTGGCCTCAGTACCACCAACAGCATATGGCTTCATGTCATCAGCACCACGCTCTAGTTCTGCATAAAAAATGGTGGCTTCAGCACCACCGTCTGCGTCTGGTATCTGGACGGTCTCAGCACCGTCATCTGGATCTCCATCATTGGTGGCATCAACACCACCGTCATCAATATTATCAGCGGCACCAACACCGCTACTCTGATCATCTGGAGCTCGTGGTTCCTCATGTTGCTATTGCTCAGATGAGGCGCCGCCGGCTGGCATCCTACCGCTCCTAGTAGTCACAAAATCAGCACCATACAAAGAAGACATGTCACTCAAATAATAACTAGGGGAGGTATCCTCTGTAAACTGTACCTTCTCTGACTTCCTCTTCAGATTGTTCGGATTTGGCTCTATTTGAGTTGGTATGGCAGTTTTGCCCTTGATGATATCCCTCATCTCCTGCCGGAACTCCTCCATTTCTTGTCGGAAGGATGCTCGTTGTTCAGAAAGCAAGCGGGCAAGGTCATTTAGAGATGGGTTCTCAAAGGTGGGTTCCTAAGAACCGGAAGTGTTCCCTTGCTGGACATAAGGTTGCTGCTGGTGAGAATAATGCTGGGATGGCTGGGAGTATGTCTGTTGAGGCTTCTGACACTACCTCCACTACTGTCCCTGATAGGCGGGACGAGGACCATGCTGGTTCTGCTGGTGGGCATAATGGGGCTGTTGTTGTTGCTGCTGCTGGCTGTTCTGATATCCCTGAGCGGGAGACTGCTGCTGGGATGACGTGCCACCAGTGGTCCAATGGAATCCTAGATGATCGCGACGGATCCCGGGCTGCTGTGGGTACCGGTCGTACCAAATCCCATTGACTTCCATCAATGGCTCATGCTCAAAGGATGGTGGAGGTAGAACTGTCAGCGACTGATCAGGCTGATAGACCCCCATCTGAGTGTCCTGAGATGGTGGCTGCGACGGGTAATACTGTAGCTTCT
The DNA here is from genome assembly GCA_037367405.1 of Ottelia alismoides. Taxonomy (NCBI): domain Eukaryota; kingdom Viridiplantae; phylum Streptophyta; class Magnoliopsida; order Alismatales; family Hydrocharitaceae; genus Ottelia; species Ottelia alismoides. The sequence goes on along the minus strand of JAZKJV010003573.1, from coordinate 11,871 downwards.
GGATCAGCTCTGCCTGAATGTGGTTGACCGAGCGGTGCAAGGCAGAGGGCTGGGTTGAGCTGCTACTGCTGGGATCAGCTCGTGACCTGGGAGGCTGCTGAGTAGACGTTTGTGCCTCCTGGATGCAAAGAATCTGCATCTTCAGGTCACTCATGGTCTTGGTAATCTGGTCCATCAGGGCCAGTCCTTTCATCTGCTTTTTCTTGAGGATCTTGAGACGGTCCAACTTCTCACTAATGATGCCCATGCCGGCTGCGGCTGATTCAACTTAGGCTGCAGCTGCTGACGGAGTATGGGGACTGGCATCGATGCGGGCTATCCTCTGAAATGATCCCGCTCCTTGGGGGGCTTCTGTTGTGTGTAGACTCGGGCTTGGGCCATGACTGTCGAGTTCTCTGCCAACCCTTCATAGATGGTCCCAACGTCATCTTCACCCTTGGAAAAATAAGACCCACCACAAGAGGCATTTACAAGCCCCTGCAGCTCCGGTATCAGCCCACAGAAGAAACTTTGAACCAGATTGGGCTTGGATATATCATGGTGTGGACACCGGTCAATGAGCTCTCTGAATCGATCCCATGCCTCATGGAACTGTTTATTCGGGATCATTGTGAAATTGCTGATCATAGCTCGTGCTGCATTAGTCCGGCCGAGCGGATAATACTTCTTCAAGTAGGCAGTCCGGAGTTGTGCCCAAGTGTCGACTAAACTCCCCAAATGTTTCAGCCAGTAAGCGGCTCTATCAACCAAAGAGAATGGGAAGGCTATCATCTTGATGGTGTCCTCAATCACCAACCTATCATGAATTGTACTGCAGATCATTTCAAATTCTTGCAGATGGAGGTGTGGATCTTTGGTCACCAGCCCATGAAATTTAGGTAGTAGCTGAATAGTATGTGGGCAAAGCTCGAAGTCTCCATGGATGGGAGGGAGTCGGATCCATCGATGAGTGAGGGACGCTGCGGGATTGTGCAACTCTCTCATAATTGTCTGTGGCGGCTGCTCCTGATTCGGTTCTCCCCATCGTCTGCTACTTCTGGTATATCACCGCTTCCACCTCTAGGTCAGTCTTCATGTCCTTCTCGCATCTGCGCAATCTCTCTCATGAGGTCACCCATGAATACGCCCTGGTCTCTGATCTGTCTCTGCATGGTATCCGGGGATGCTAACAATGAATTGTTGATGGCAGCTTGGTCGTATAAGAATGGAGGGTGTTCCTGCTCATCTGGGTGTTCTCCTCTGTCTGCCATCTCTGGATTCTCTGAAAAGGCAAAAGAACCCATCTCAGGTGCCGTCAAATGATCTGAGCTCTGTGATGCACTAAACTCTGATACTCTTGGACTGATGGAAGGAGAAGGGTGGTCGAGGGGGAACAAGGTGGAAGTAAACTCAGGCTCGGAGAGTGGGTCTGGACTCCCCGAGGTCATCCTAGATGAATAGGGAGGAGTTCTGGATAGCGGTGCTGCCAAAGACGGCCTAAGAGATCTCCTTCCCATCATCGTGATTATTGAGAAGGGCAAGGTTTAGAAATGAGGAAGAAGGGAAGGAAACAAAATTGCACACAATTGTGCGGTGTTTTTGATCTCAACCTAAATGCAACTAAACAATCAAACACAAAACCAGGGGTTCACCAACTCAATGCGTGAAGCCGTGAAGGTTCGGCTTTTATCTTTGTAGTTTTTAAATTGAATTCAGGCAATTATCTTTGAACGAGTCCTTAGAGCGCTATACCTATAGGAGAGAGAGTACTTTCGGAAAAGAATCTCGTACTTGTCCTCCTCCTGTGTAATCTGTAGTCTGCGCTTTTTAAGGTCCTTGTAACCCTTCCTGGATCCCTACTCAGCCAAAGAAAAGAAGGAGGAAGCCGATAGGCGAAACCGATACTTCGGATCTCGCTCGCAACGGAATCACCCGTGAGCGTGCAAGATCCTACTCGGACGCAAGACGATGAGACAGACACCCCCGTGAAGGCGTGGCCTATGCTCGATACTTCAGACAAGGTCGATGCTCTACACAATAGAGAGTCATCAATGGCGACCAAGCCCTACTCGTCTACGTACGATAGTAGCGCCAATACTTCGGAAATCCAGGCGTTACACAAGGCAGCCACAGACTGGGTTTTGGGCTCTAATCCTTACGAAGCCGCTCTACTCACTTGGAAGGAGACCTTCACATGCAACCTTAATACAAGTGAGGGTATTACTCACCCCAAGCAATGAGTCCAATTATCCAATTTTGTTTAGGTCAAGTTTTCTTTAGCAGTCCCTTTTTTAATTTTTTTGGTGTTATCACTTGTTTTGAGTCAATTCAATACAAGCCTAACGTTTTTGTATTTTTCTTTGGTTCCTATTTGATCCAAAAACAGAGGGAGAGAGTCGGAAAAGCTATGCAAGGCGGCACCAAGATGGAAATATCACCTTTGTGCCTAAATGATGAATGCAAAGATAGAAGACTTACAACACCTCCCATCTCTCTTCATGCGGGATGCAAAACATGGATTTTTAAACCTATGCTATATGCCGATATGCACACGAAAATCATCCTAAGTAGGAAATTGCTAGCGTGAAGAACCACAAGTCGGTCACCGATCTTCAATCCAAGAGTCTGGTCTAGGCTCACCCCTCATAGGAAATTGCTAGCGTGAAGAACCACAAGTCGGTCACCGATCTTCAATCCAAGAGTCCGGTCTAGGCTCACCCCTCCTCCTCTTGACACATCGAGTTCAGGAGCAACACTTGATAGGGTGGTCTCGCAGCACGAAGGCTTGAAGATGATGAGGTGACTGTTTAATTTAAACTAAGTCCAAAACACACTATAGGTACATGCAAAGGTTGTTAGGTGTTTGGACCTAATTTACTCGATCAAGCAAGCCTAAAGACAAAGGGCTCATTCCACAAAAGAAAAAAAAAATAAAACAAAACCGGAAAATGACAGCGATGAAAATCGCGGTGAGCCCCCAAGTGAACAAACACTTGGAAATTAGGCCCGAGTGTCCGAGTGTCCAAGTACCTGTATTATTACAAATTAATAATGTCTCTCTCTCACAAAAAAAATAAAACCACTAACTGTCCTCTCTCTCACCTCCTCCTACTCTCTCCTACCGGCTAGGCTAGAATAGTTGATTCCGCCTCGCAAGGTTGCACCGGATCCCCTAGGCGATCCTCCTCAATCCACGGTCCCTCGCAAGAAGACAAGAAAGAAGATGGTCAGATAGCTTAAGAATATATATCAAAAATAGAGAGAGAAAGTAAAGCAATAATGTAGGCAAGCAAACACAATCACTCAAAAACAAGATCTATACGATGTTGCTCCCCGACAACGGCACCATTTGATAAACCTTAATTTGCAGAGGTCGTGTTGACTCACAAGGCGAATCAACAGTCGCTGATTTGACCTCCAGCGAAATCCGGATTTAATCAACAATGAACCCACAATCAAATCAATCAAACAAAGAGAAACAAATGTGGAGTCAAATTATTTTAACTCTACAAGAAATGTGTATAGTGCAAGTATGTAGAGTGTCGAACTCAGGGAGCAAGCAGGATAGATCACACAAAGTGCCAAAAATGTGATTGTGATCAATGTCTACAAGTATGCAAATTTTGGTGGGTTTTTAGTTTTATATTTTTTTAATTTTATTTTTTTTAAATTTTATATTTTTGTACTTTGATTTTTAATTTACTGATTTTATATTTTCTTTTTGTATATATTTTTATATTTCCATTTCCAATATAGAATATATATATATATACAATATAAGAGAAGAGGGGATAAGGTATTTATAAAAATAGAGAAAATACTCAAAAATCAGAAAATAAAATGTTTTTGGTCTGTTTATGATTTTATAAATGTTTTTGTGATTTTTGGGGATTTTTCTGAATGTTTTTGATATTTTTAAAAGTTAAAATACAATAAAACAGTGGGCTAAGCTACTGGCCGAAATTAAAATGAGGATGAAAAATATAAACAACATCCAAAATTCCTCAAATTAATTTTAAATAAAAGAGAATAGAATAAGGAAATTACAGAACCTGAGTTTGCATTTTTAAGATTTTTCTTGAATTTTTTAGATTTTTATGAAGCTTTTAGAGTTATCTAATTTCTAAAGTTTTTGTTTTGAAATTTTTAATGATTTTTGGTCTGAAGCTAAAAGACACTAAAACACACCAAACATAATATTTTTGGAATTTTTCAAAATTTTTATAATTTTTATGGATTTTCTAATGCAAACAGTGATGAAAATGCATGTTTTTGATTTTTAATAAATATTAAAATGAAATAAAAATGTAGAACAAAAATATGGCGTGAATGAGCAAGCAAACATGAGCTTAAAATAAATTTTTTTGGAATTTTTGGGGTTTTAGGAATGCATGCAATAATTAGAATAAACAAAAAGAAAAATCACACTAGCAAGGGCATAAGTGCAAATAAGCGAACATCCAGGGGACAAAGTGCAATTTTCACGAAAAATATACAACTAATAAATGAAGTTCCTAGATTAATTACAAATACCCAAAGCCGCAAGGGCTTAAATGCAAAATACCCACCCGAGCGCGTGATTGGTACGCGCCTGGGAAGGACCCAACTACAATATCCAAAAACCCTAGGGGCTTACATGTAAATTATCCAAAAATAATACATGTGATCCAAAAGTTCCTGGACTAAATATAAATAAACAAAGTTGTCGGGGGTCCTCTGCAAAATACCCTACACCTCACGTGTATTGGTCACGTGAGGTGACGCGGCCGAGGACCTGTTTGCATTAATGAAAAGTGTGGGGGTTTGACTGTAAATATTACAAAAATATTTGAACGACAGATGAATGTTTTAATACTAAATATTAAATACAAAAAAACGAGGGTAAACTTCGCAAATACCCTCAAGCGCAAATCGAGCGGTGGGAGCTTTCCCACTTATCCACGTGGCGTTATCCTGTGCGTCGTTACCCCTTCGAAGGCGATGGCTGAGATTAGATCACTGGTGAAGATCGGACGGCAGGTAGCGCGACGAATCCAACGACAGCTGTAGCGTCTGGAAGGCACCCTTGATCGAACGGCGATGAAGACGGGAGGAAGAACATGGATAGATGAAGGTGCGGCGAAGCAACCTTCTCGCGGCTCAAACTCCGACCTCCGGCTGTCGTGAAGGTCCCAAAATGGTTGCGGCTCTTCTTGCAGGGGTCCTCTAGATGCTGGCGGCTCCCAAAAGCTCCGGCGTGAGCCAGAGGTGGCGAGCGGGTGCGGCGGAGCTCAGAAGCTCTGGATACCTCCGGCTACTCCACGATGAGCTCCAGGCGCTTTTCAAGGCTCAAAAACCTGCACAAAAAGGTTAGACCTTCGAGGGCAAAGTGCCTCGAAGGTTGGGGAAGCAAATGGGCGCAATGGTGACAAAGATGGCGGTCGGCCGGAGGAGCGCTCCGGTGAAGATCTTGATAGTGCGATTTGATCGATGAAAGTCGGAGATGAAGGTGGCGATGTGTTCCTACGACTATTGGGAATAAAATAGGTAAAGAAAAAGAGGGAAACAAGCACCTCGAAGGACTGAACCTGAGGTTAAAAATACCTCGACGGCGTGGTTTGCCGGAGGTGGTTGGAACTCGCCCAATCCGCGATGACTCTCCTCCTTGAAGGGCTTATCCTGGAGCTGTCACCTCCACGTAGCCAAAGCAGGCCAAAGGGGGGAAAATCGGGGCAAAATGGGGTTCGAAACTCAATGGAAGGAGAATCGATGGCCCTCTCCCTAAAAAACACAAGGGCGTGTATCCTCGATCAAAGGCAAACAAAAGTCAAGAAGGCTCCATTACAAGATGATGTAAGTGGTGCCCTCAAAAAATCATTGAAAATGGTCAACAGTGCAGGTCTGACAAGGTCCAGACCTTGGTCAGAGAGTTGACCGAGGTCAACCAATGGGGCCTTCTGGTTGGTCCACGTGGACCAACCAGAAATTCCTTGGAAAAATCCTTGTAAAATAATTTAAAAATAGAAAACGAATTATTTAATTTTTGATTATTAAATAAAAATGTTTATTATTTTGTAAGGTATTTTATTATGATTTTTAATTATTTTTATGAAGTATAAAAATACAAGTTGCTATTTTAGGCTATATAGGTATATACACCTATATGTTTTATTAATTTATTTTTATTTTGTGTTTTTAATTTATTTATTTTTTGTTTATTATTTTATAAATTAATAGAATATTTTTATGCACTTAAATATATTTTTATTTTATTTTTCTGAAGTATTTTATATACTTAATAAAATAAAAGTATTAATATTGTAGGTATATATGCAAGTATCATACCTATGTAAGTTATATATAAGTATTTTATTTTGTGTTTCTTTTGTATTTTTATTCTGATTTTAATGCACATATAAATTATAAATAATATTTATAAAATTATAAAAATATAAAATTATAGAGATGAAGAATAATAAATAAAATGAATATTGTAGTATGTACAAGTATACAATAGGGGTCCAAAACTCAACTTTCAAACCGTAGCTTCGCCAAATGCAAAACCACTGCCATTAAATAGCTTATTTTAAATATACAATTAAAGGTGAGTTTGATGCATTTGGAGTTTTTATTTGCGAGATACAGGTTTGGGAAGTTGGGATTTTAGAATTTTATTCAGACCATAACTTTTTATCTGTACATTATTTTTTAGTGAAATCAATTTTGTTTTTTTTATTTATTTAATTATCTACAACTTTCATGTACAACGTTTCTTTATTTGAGGTGTAAAAAGTGGAACCAAAAATAGGTCCCAAAATAAATAAAGAATGGATTAAAATGAATAGGTATCTGGCCCTTATCTCCCCCTACTTTATTCCTTGTCGACCTATTCATCAAGATGCCTAGGTCTCGGAGTTTCGGGTCAGAAAATATTTACAATATTTTCTTCTTTTTCTTTTCTTTTATTTATTCTATAATTTTGGCTTTAATTACAGTGTTTTATACACTATTTACATGCACATGCATGAATGCTAATATGCTAGATTTTAGGGTATTTACACGCATTTGCTAGAGTTTTTGAGGCCAAAATGATAGAATAAAGATGATGAAATGTGGATTCATCACTCGCTCGTGAAGAAGACGTTAGATCTCGTGTGTCGAGATCAGGAGATCCGCCGCTTGGATCATCAACATGGATTGCGAGAAGCACGCGATTCATCCCCGTGCTCGCAAGCGTCTCCTCCGTCGGATCGGACTTGAGACAGGAGGTCTCTTCATTTAGAGACTCGATCGCAACCACGCTTCAAGAGGTAATTCTATTACTTGTTTGTGGTTTAGACGAAGCGATCCGGGAAGTATTCTTGGATCATGTGGTTTCGTCGCATAAAAAATTTTTAAATTCCGCTGCATCGAGCAACTAATGCGACTAGTCACTCCTCGTCGTATTCGATACGACGCTCACGCTTCCGTGATGCGCTTGAGGATCTAACCATATCCTTCAGGTAGTACTTGTTCAGATATTCTGTTCTCAACCGATCCCACATCGAAACGTATCTACTAAATGCTTCAGCCATTAGGCTACTTTATCCAGGAGGGAGAATGAAAAAGCGATCAGTTTGATCGTGTCCTCGTTGATGTGCAGATCATGCACTGTAATGCAAATAGTCTTGAATTTCTATAGGTGCATATGCGGCTCCTCCATAGATAGCCCATGAAACTTGGGCAGCAACTGGATTGTCTGTGGTCAGAGCTCAAAATTTCCATGGATGGCAGGAAGACGGATCCATCGTTGTATAGTCATCGCTCCAGGGTTTTTGAGCTGCTTCAACATTGGGTTCAGATCTAATGGAGGTCTCTCTGCTCCATGTTGTCCAGCCCCCTCACCTCTAGGGATATCAACATCATGAGTCATTCTATGGGCTCTCAACTGTGTCAGCTCTGCCCGGATGCCGTTCATCAGTCTGCCCTGCTCCCTTATTTGATTCTACATCGACTCAAGGGATGCTAGAAGACTACTGTTGATTGTGGCATGATCTATTACCACCGAAGTAGTCTGCGGCTGCTGCGGTCCTTTGCCAACCATGTCTTATGGAAAGGAGAAAGAATCTAGATCAGGTTCGGCCATATTGATATGAAACCGTGGTTGTAGAAGAGGGTTCTCTCGAACCGAGGGTGATGATGATAAAGAATGAGAAGACGATGGAGAGGGAAAAGAGCTTCCAGGGTCGGAGTCACGCCTGGAAGATGGAACACGATGAGATTTCGGTTTGGGAAGAGGGACATCCTGAACCGATCTAGATGGATGGGCAGGTTCGCGGGAGAGAGGATCAGTTAGATTCGACCGAAGCGATCGCCTACCCATCATCTTGATAAGATAGAAGATTGATTTATAGATATCTGAAAGATATAGACTCACACCACAAAAAAAAGCAATACCCCGATCCACCAACTCAACTCGGTGATGACCGTGAAAGATTGATCGTTATTCTGTTCAATTTTAAGGTGAATTGGCAATACATGTCTTTTCGTACATTACACGAGCTGATAGGTACCTGAACTTCCTAGAAGATTGTCTGGAGTCCGAACAACCAATTGCCTACTTTCAACTAGCAAGGGAGTAAGTAACAGACCATTTTTGGCTATCTGTTTTACTGGAGGATGGATCCTTATGCAATGTCCTCTAAACCTTCCACTCTGTTAAGGAAACCCTGACCGTTTCTGGCTACCGGAGAGTCCTCATTGAAGAGTAGAATAGCTATCTGTCATATCAGTAGTCTTCCAAAAAAATCGAGCTTAGGTTCTAACGTTATGGGTCGTCCCTCACTCACAAATCTGGAAAGTGCTTGTCATACATTCGTTGGGGATTGCTCTCCCTAAACATTTTTAAGTCCATCACATTTATTTAGAGTCAGATATAGTTAGCAATCCTCGTTTTATTTTTGAGTTATCATTTTTTTTAGTCTTTTCACAAAAATTTCTAACGATTTTTGTCTTTTTATTTTTGACCTAAGTGAATAAACAAAGAACTAGATTGCCCGTCCCTAAATCTAGCTACGGAGGTGCAAACAAAGTAAAATCAAAAAACCCTAGACAAGCATCTAGTCTTGAAAAATCTAGGGAAAACATCATGAAAATGTGATGCGAAAGTGGGTGCCATGTTCCCCAAGTGCACGGCTGTGAAAACCCCGAATATTGAATATGGACTAAAACGCAAATCTTGACTGAGTCTGGACTAAATTGCAAAATGTGTACTTGTCCGGTGACCAAAAAATTCGAGTAAGGGTCCATTGCATAAGTCTCGTCGATAGCTTTCTAACGAGTACAAGAACGTTAAAATCCGACTTCGGGAGCTCAAGTTATGGCCAATTTAGTGAGTCGGGGTCCGGGTCCATTCCAGACCCGAACCAAGATCCGACCCGAGATGGCCCTTCACACAAAAACCCTCAAATCGATAAACTTCGCCCAAAACACCCCCAAATCTCCCCCCTTCGACCTCCAGCTCCAATCCTCCTCCCTCTCCGTCTCGGAGCTCGCTGGAGCATATAGAATCGGCGACCCGAAGCCGTGCTCGCATAGAGAAGGTACAATGACCCCTTCCCTCTTGCTGCAGGTTCCACACGAGTTTATTCCTATGTGTATGAGGCTGAATGTCCATAAAACCATATAAATCATTGTGATACGATCGGTAGGAAACTCTCAATCCTCTACTATTGTTATATGACTAAAAACAAGGCCGATGAGAAATTATGAATATATCACAAAACCGATGCATTAGATTTTCTGCACCTACTGATACTCTAAACTGCTAACATTATATTTCTTTCTACAGTCCTACTACATATGTAACTCAAAATGTGAGTAATCAATCCTCAGAACCGAATAGATAAAGAAGAAAATGTATATCTATGTGAACTGATTTCCCGGTGACAACTGTTGAAATGAAGATGTACCCATTTTCCATGTTCAAGTAATTACTCAAAATCGACCGTATTTGCAGATGAATTTCAGTAGCCTAATTGAATAATTGTTCCTTAGAAAATTTTTCTTTTGTATTCCTAATGAACCTGAGAGCTGGGATTTCATGGTTTCCTTAAATTAGTGGAGAAGGAAGACTCCCTTTGGTTCATCTCATTGCCTCTTATCTGTAATGATCTATAGGGTTTTGGAGGGTTGAAACTTGCAGGTTGCTACCAATGTCGAACCACAAACTCCAAATTAGTCGGTAACGTGCTGACTAAAAGAGCAAGCATGTGCCTTATCATTTGACATGACGAATTGGCCCCCTTTCAAAAACATCTGCTAGTTGTTAGTATAGGTGGACCTACAAGTAAGTTAGGCAGTCCTTTCTGTTCCTTGCTTGTTTTACCATTATTTTCTGTATACATAGAAGCACTGGAAAAATAATAAATGATAGATTCCTGCATAAGAAAAAGGTATTACGTGGTTTGCCATAATTTAGTGCTGCCAACATTAGTGGAATAGAGGCCAATATTCTCAACTGAAAACAATAGTAGAAGGGTTCTTATATAGGCCACCTCTCGCAGAATTACAATCCCAAGGGCGTGTTTTGCAGAATAGAATTACGGAAAATGAATTTCAGTGGACAGGAGCCATGAGGAATCTGAGATGATATATTTCATGGTACATATTGTAACGTCCTGGGCTTAGGTCCCCGGTCCGTTATCGAGGAAAACTGGCCCTGACAACTTGTTGGGTTCGGGCCCAGATGGACCCGTTGACAACCACCCAAAATGCTTAAGCCCAAGTTGTCAAGTAGTAATCCCCACCACTTATAAACCACACCCACACTTTGTGAGTTTTAGGTATGGCACTATGTTTGGGGTTGGGGTGTTACAACCTCCCCCACTTATATTCACAACGTCCTCGTTGCGACATTGCCCATCACTTATTCCCAGTGATAGTGGCGGCTGCACGCTCCGGGTAGCCATTTCCTCCAACCTCTTGTAGGGGCGGCTCCACCTCTCGGGTAGCCCTTTCCACTATCAGAGGGAATTTGGCTCTGATACCATTTGTAACGTCCCGGGCTTAGGTCCTCGGTCCGTTATCGAGGAAAACTGGCTCTGACAACTTGTTGGGTACGGGCCCAGATGGACCCGTTGACAACCACCCAAAATGCTTAAGCCGGGTTGACAAGTAGTAATCTCCTCGCTATTTATCCCACCCGGAACTTTTCGTGTTCCACGGTATGGGATTATCTTTTTGGGGTGTTACAACCTCCCCCACTTATATTCGCAACGTCCTCGTTGCGACATGGCCCATCACTTCTTCCCAGTGACAGTGGCGGCTGCACGCTCCGGGTAGCCATTTCCTCCAACCTCTTGTAGGGGCGGCTCCACCTCTCGGGTAGCCCTTTCCACTGTCAGAGGGCGTTCGGCTCTGATACCATTTGTAACGTCCTGGGCTTAGGTCTCCGGTCCGTTATCGAGGAAAACTGGCCCTGACAACTTGTTGGGTTCGGGCCCAGATGGACCCGTTGACAACCACCCAAAATGCTTAAGCCCGAGTTGTCAAGTAGTAATCCCCACCACTTATAAACCACACCCACACTTTGTGAGTTTTAGGTATGACACTATGTTTGGGGTTGGGGTGTTACCTAAAACATAGTGCCATACCTAAAAATCACAAAGTGTGGGTGTGGTTTATAAGTGGTGGGGATTACTACTTGACAACTTAGGCTTAAGCATTTTGGGTGGTTGTCAACGGGTCCATCTGGGCCCGAACCCAACAAGTTGTCAGGGCCAGTTTTCCTCGATAACGGACCGGGGACCTAAGCCCAGGACGTTACAAATGGTATCAGAGCCGAACGCCCTCTGACAGTGGAAAGGGCTACCCGAGAGGTGGAGCCGCCCCTACAAGAGGTTGGAGGAAATGGCTACCCGGAGCGTGCAGCCA